>CM040428.1:96087970-96747137 GCA_022702705.1 Papilionanthe hookeriana x Papilionanthe teres | reverse complement strand
GTTGTGACAGATAGAAGAAATGCGTTCTTTACCCTTACTTGGTTCTATAAAAAATATAGGTTAATTTGAAATTTTTATTATTTTAAACATGGTTAGGCAGGGAAGATGCCAGTCTCTCACTCTAGAGTTCCCTCGATTCCCACCACCTAGGGGCTAACTTCTTATAACAAAACTCAAAACTTCAAACCAAATTAGGGGGTTTTAGCTTGTCACTCTAAAATCCTCTAATTTTACTCACTTTTATATAAATATCTTCTAATATTACATTCAATTATATGGACTACAGTTCTCACCCATATACTTTCATGTGATTCTTACTAACTTTTATGAGACAATACCGCATTGGATCTTACATAATCTCAAGAAATTTTACAACTTAACAAGCGAAATTAAGAAGTAAACAAAGTTTTTAGAATCAATCTTCACAAGCTCTTCCAACTTTTAAACACTTATACTTTCCACAACAATTCTCTTTAAATTAATTACTTCTCCATTTAATAAAGAAAAATAAAAAGTAAACTACTCAGAATGCATTGAGAAAATATAAAAACACATAAATTTGAAATTAAAAACAATGATAAGAAAAATAATAAATGAAAACAAGTATTAATAAACTAAATAAAAGTAAACACTTATCTGAAAATCCTCTCCACAAGACTAAGGAAGTTCCTCTGAAACTTTGACGCTTCGCTAAACTACTTCTCAAAGCAAGTCTCCCAACTCCATTAACTCAGAACACAGACTTCAGACTTCAATAAAAACTAATCTAAAAGAAAGAAAAGAAGTGGGAAGAAGAATACTTCACTCCGACCCTTTTCTCCTTTCTACTCTCTACTCATACTATAAATAAAAACTTTTAAAATGCACTGGAAGAACAATGGAAGTACTCTTCAAAATGCAGTGGAAGAGTCTCCTCAAATTGCCTCCTCTAAATCTTTCCTAAGACTCTCTTTAAATAGTAAACCAAAAGGTGCCTTTGTGTCTCTTCAAAATGTGTCCAGATTCGATGTATCTACCAAGGAACGCACTCCTTCATTCAAACTTGCCGCCCAAAGGAAGTTATGGACATTACCACCAAGAGTTGCATCCCATCCCCTTTGAAATTGGCGCCAAATCCGTTTGAATCTCAATTTTTAACTATGGCGGCTAAGCGTCAGCCTAGCGGCGCTTAGCCGCTAGTGCCAAATTTTTTATTTTTCATTTTTATGCTCCCAATTTGATCCAATTTTGCTCCTTTCATCATGACCATCCATTTTCATCATACCTGCAAGAAAAACGTAAAATACCTTCCATTAAAGTGCAATATCATTAAAAATAGGTATAAAAATGTGCATAAAAATACTATATATTTTAGGTGTATCAAAATCCCCCAAACTTAAAATGTTACTTGTCCTCAAGTGACAGTTAATCTCATAGAACATTTTAGCATGCAAATTATGTAATGAGTTTCTTAGGAAGATAACAAAATTTTTTTCTAGAAATGGAATAGTCCAATTTAGAAAAAATTTCAGTAATTAAAACCAACTTAAAGTTTAGAAAGTTCTTAAGTAAAAGAAAATGATAAATATAAGTCTCTATTTATTTCAGAAATATTTGTAGATTTTTCAAAATATAGGATTCAAACATTTATTTTTTTCACTTAAAAATCTTTATTTGAAAAATAATTTTACTTGCTATATTACAACTTTAAGCTTTAGATTTTCTTTGAACTTATATCTTAAGCTTTAGGTATGAAACCAATTTTTGATTAGGCCCTTAAATCCTCAAGCTTCTCCTCCCTTTTTATATACTATATTTTTCACTTTTTTTTCTATAAGGCAAGGATTACTATATCTGGATAGACCTTTAATAATTTTGAATTCCATCCTTCCATTTAAAATAAAGATCAGATATACATCTTTCACTTAAAAATCATAATAATAGTATCTGAACATTACTCTTCAATAAAAGAAATTTCACCTTTGAAGAATAAAAGTCAAATCTTCTATTTATCCAAAAATACAAAGCTTCTTACTAAAGATAGTTTAACTTTATTTAACACCTCTTCATTAAGAAAATTTTAACTTTAAGTTTTTCATGATTACTATAAATTTTAACTAAATTCTTTTATTCATTTCTATATTCAAAATTTTGTTCCCCTAATATAACTTCATGTACATAATTGTTCTCAATCAAAAATAAGATTTATTTTTAAGTATTCTTGAGAATCAAATAAAATTTTAGGTTTTGAAAATCTTTGTTTTTAAAATCTCCCCAAAACTTAAATTTTTAATTAAGATAAAACATTTAAGCATAAGAAATGATACATGGGTGAGAAATAAAAACTGACATATCATGCTTGCAGGAATTTTTAATATCCTAATATTCAAGTATTACAATTAAATACAGAAGTAAAATGAAATCAAATTTAGTTTTTCAAAACATTTTTCTTCTTTTTTTATAATAATAAGAAAAGTAAAAATTTCAGAAGACTTCTACAGTAGTAGAGGTTTCCAAAGCAAATACACACCAACTAAAATAACACACTGATACAGATAACAGATGATAGTGGAATTTGAAGGATTTTAAACATGTAGTTTTCCTAAGTAGAAGTTTCTAATAGTGGTTTATAATTTCCTAACAGTTTTTAAAATTAAAAATACATACTACTAAAAACTCTGACATAACATACACATAAAAACATTTACTATTACACACTACCACACAACAACATATAAATCAACAATAACACAACAACAAAACCTGAATATGCATAACAGATAAAAGTACAACTACAATCTGCATACTATCAAGGTTCACATCACAACACAATCATCAAACAAAATACTAGATAAAGTACACAGTGACACAACACGTCAATACAACAACTAAAACAAACAACATACATCTACTTTTCATCCTCATCATCATCATCATCTTGCTCGTTCCAATCTCTGGATGGCACATAAGGTATATGGAATGGATGAGGTGGCATCTCAAAGACTCTGATCTCCTCTAATCAGTCTATCCAAATATTGCTGATAATTCTCCTCATATTCATCATGTTTTACAATATATCTCTCAACATTATCCAGCTTACCATCCATATCTCTCACATGCTCTCGAGTAAGACTCACTTTTTTCAAAATATTTCTTAATAAACCAGTCTGTGAATCAGTAGATGATGAAGCACGTTAAGTAGTAGCATGAGAAGCAGAAGCAGCAGAAGCAGAAGTAGTAAAAGCCCTACCAAATCCTCCTCTACAACCAAAATCTGAATGTACGGTGTAAGCACCAATGTTTACACTAGTAATTGGTCTCAATGGCTGAAGTACCTCTTCTCAGGTTTCAAATTTCACTCCAGATCTTTCACATAGTGAATGAATCAAGGAAGGAAATCCCATACATGCAGTCATGGTTGATCTAGCACAGTTCAAAACATAATAAAAAATTATGCTTCCAATATTATTAGGCTTCCCATGATGAATACAATGGTTCAACACCGCTCTTGCTCTCGGCACTTCACTGGTATGACTTAAAGGTAACAACTTAGATGAGATAAAATAATGTCATGCCTTAGAAATGGAATTAAATTTGGAAGCAGGAAAGTTCACTCTTCTATCATTTGTAATTTTTCATAATCCTCTTCCATTAGTCAGAAACTCCATAATCTCATCTGATTCTCCTTCCGAAGGATGAAAGTTAGAATAAAAACAGAACATGTCAGGAGGTAGTCCATAAAAGGTATTGATTGCACCCAAAGAAAAGTTTACTTCATGCCTCCTAACCATCACCTCGATTTTCCTCTCGCGAAGTAAAATTTGCATAAAATTCTCTTACCACAGAAACAACAGCAACAGCGGAGAAGCAACAGAAATTCTGCCAGTTTTTTGTTGCAATCATATCTTCAATCACCTCTCCTGGCTTACTAAACACTCGCTCAGGAATCAACTTACGTGATTGCAATGCATCGACGTATCATTCATCAGCCCTCAAACTAACAAATTTGTCAGAATCAAACTTCATCTTTTCTTGTGCACGCTTTAACTTTGGAGCCATCTCTAAAAAATCATGAAAAATTCACCATAAATAGTGATTTTAAGATCAAGCTTTTCCTCAAATTTTCACCTTGAATAGTGATTTTAAGATCATCCAAAATGTACTCAAAATACATGGTGAAAATAAAAAAAATTTACTTATGAGTAGTGGTCTTACCTCAAGGAATCCAAATCTAACAATTTTTGTTGAGACCGGCTCTTAAATGATCCACAATATGATACCCTAGGTTCCTCTTTCGTAGCAAAGCAAAGGTTGAAGACGATAGGGTGGTTGAAAATGGCAATTTTCGTGTTTTTAACTTTTGGGAATCAATTTTTGCGAACTGGCGCCTAAGCGCGAACTATCGGCGCTTAGCCGCAAAATCTGGCACGTAAGCGCCGGCACTTTGGCGCTTAGCCGCCAATACCCAAATTTTTATAATTAAGATATATGCACTAAATCACTTGGTTAATTACCCTTAATTATTCAAAAATAATAACTTTTCCCCACATGAATTTTCTAATACTCCAAATCAAAATTTAATAACCATTAATTCCACACAAATTTCACAAAAACACAAACTTATATTAAAACAAACATAACATTCAATACAATACTAGAATTTTTATCCAAACATAAAGGATAAAATTCTCAAAATACAAGACACTATAATCTTAAAATGATAAGTGTACATCTAAAAGATGTACCCATCACATCATCAGGCATATATGAAAACATTAAACACACCCAACATGAACTCACAAGAACACTAACATAACACATAAGACACTAAACAAATAGAAACAAAACACTTTTAATTCCACTCTCCCTTAGGCAGAATATAACCAGGACCATTATTATTCTCATTTGACCCTTCAGGAATATAAATTTGATAGAACGGGAGATCATTGTTCATTCTTATATCATCTTCTTCAATCCATTTGTTCTTCACAAACATCGCCTTATCTATTTCTTCGACATACCTTGAATGATTGAATTGCATCTTGAGTTGCCATGCCATGTGATCCAGATGTAAAGTAATATCATTGATCTTTGCTTCCATTGAAGTCACCCGGGCTTCAATTTTTGCAATCATCTCTGCAATACCTTGAATGCTAACAGCCAGATATCCATTAAATAACTCCATATCACTATCACTAATGAACTTACTTTTATCAGAATCTTGCTTCTTCTTCATCTCGTTCTCCCAGGAAGACATGGTGCTCAAAATTCTCTTCTTAGACTTCAGAAATGAAAATAGGACTTGGGGTAAGTGTTTTCCTTAAGTCAGGACCTTTTTATAGACGTGGGAGATGCTAGAATATTCTCCAACACGTTTAGAATCTCCTAAATAACTCCCACAACTTCTCCCCCACGATCTAGGCTCTAAATTCACATTTGTCACATTTTTTATAACTGTGGCGCCTAAGCACCAACTAGTCGGCACTTAGCCGCCAGTGCACAATTTAGCACAGGTCTGCTAAGTGTCCAAATTCTCATTCTGACTTTTCCAAATCATCAATTAAGGTCAAATAAACTCCACTTAAGTTTAAAAACTCTAAATTACTACCACTAAAAACATATAAACAAACCTAACAAAGCAAACAAAATACACAAAACAAATATAAAGCAAACACACCGATAAATATGGGTTGCCTCCCACAAAGCGCTTGTTTTAACGTCTTCAGCCTGACATACCCAGAACTCATTCTAAGTGATCCAACATTAAATTCTCATCAGATTTAGATTTATTGACTGAAAAATATGGTTTAAGTCTATGTCTGTTAACTTTAAATAACTTTCCAGTCTTAGGATCTTGAATATCTATAGCTCCATAAGAATAAGCTTTTATCACAATGAATGGACCCATCCACCTGGACTTAAGTTTTCCAGAAAATATTCTCAATCCAGCATTATACAGTGAAACTTGTTGTCCTGGTACAAGATTTTTGGTAAGAATCTTCCAATCATGCCATAACTTCATTTTTTCCTTATAAATCTTAGCATTTTCATAAGATTCATTCATTATTTCTTCAAGCTCATTCAATTGCAATAATCTTTTTTCAGCAGCATCTTTCAAATTATAATTGAACTCTTTAATAGCCCAATAAGCCTTATGCTCAAGTTCAAAAGGTAAATGACAAGCTTTTCAAAAAATCAGCCTATATGGGGACATTCCTATAGATGTTCTGTAAGCAGTCCTATAGGCCCACAAAGCATAATCCAGTTTAATTGACCAATCCTTTCTATTTAGATTAATAATTTTTTTCCAATTTTCTTTTTATTTCACGATTGGATAATTCAACCAAACCACTTGTCTGCGGATGATAAACAGTAGCAATGCGATGATTAATATGATATTTCTTTGCTAACTTCTTAATAATCGCATTTCTAAAATGACTTCCTCCATCAGTTATGATTACTCTTGGTATTGCAAATCTGTAAAATATATTCTTTTCTAAAAACTTTGCTACACTTTGAGCATCACATCGAGGTAAAGCAATAGCTTCAATCCATTTGGAAACATAGTCTACTGCTATCAAAATATAAACATTCCGAAAGATGGTGTAAATGGTCCCTTAAAATCTAATCCCCAAACATCAAATATTTCAACTTCCAACATATAATTGAGTGGCATCTCATTTCTTCTAGAAATATTACCTACACGTTGAAATCTATCACAATTTTTAATATAAACATACACATCCTTATAAATTGTAGGCCAACAAAATCCTGATTGTAATATTTTATATACACTTTTATCACTTCCAAAATGTCTCAAAAATCAGAATCATGATATTTTTGAATAATTTCATAAGTCTCTTTCAAAGGTACACATCTTCAAATTATAAGATCCTTTCCTTGTTTATATAAAAATGGGTCATCCCAAAATTAAGTCTTAGCATCACACAGAAATTTCTTCTTTTCATGATATCTCAAACCATAGGGTATAATATTACTAACAATAAAGTTTACTATGTCAGCATACCACAGAACACTCCATTCTTTAACAGTGAACAGTTTTTCATCAGGAAAATGTTTATTAATTTCTTCATTATCACAGAAAGATTTTTCAATTTCAAGTCTGGACAAATGATCAGCAATTTGATTATCAGAACCCTTTCAATCTACTATCTCAAAATCAAATTCTTGCAAAAGAAGAATTCATATTATAAGTCTCGATTTTGCATCATTTTTCTTCATTAAGTATTTGATAGCAGAATGATCAGTATGCATAACACATTTAGTTCCAATTAAATATGATCAAAATTTATCAAAGGCAAATACTATAGCTAATAACTCTTTCTCAGTAGTGGTATAATTAATTTGAGCTTCATTAAGAGTTTTACTAGCATAATAAATTACTTTGAAAATTGAATCATATTTCTGACTCAAAACAGCACCAATAGCATAATCACTAGCATCACACATTAATTCAAAAAGTTTTCCCAATTTGGTGAAATTATTAGAGGTGCAGTGATTAATTTTTCTTTTAATGTTTCAATGGCTTTGAGGCAATCATCATCAAAATTAAAAATTACATCCTTTTTAAGTAAACGGCATAAAGGTTTTGTAATCTTTGAAAAATCTTTGATGTAACGCATGTAGAATCCAACATGTCCTAAAAAACTTCTAATTCCCCATACATTGGTTGGGCAAGGTAAATTAGATATAACTAGAATTTTTGCAGGATCTACCTCCAAACATTTTTTTGAAATCTGATGTCCCAAAACAATTCCTCCTACTACCATAAATTGCATTTTTCCCAATTAAGGACCAAATTAGTTTCTTCACTGCGTTTTAGAACTTTGGATAGATGTTCTAAACATGATTCAAATGAAATTCCAAACACTAAAATGTCATCCACAAAAACTTCAATCCCTTTTTTAATTAAATTACAAAAAATAGCCATCATACATCTCTGAAATGTAGCAGGGGCATTACATAAACCAAAGGGCATTCTTCTAAAAGCAAACGTACCATAAGGACTTATAAACATAGTTTTCTCTTGATCCTCAGGAGCAATTTGAATTTGGTGGTAACAAGTATATCAATCCAGAAAACAAAAGTATTTATGCCCAGCCAGTCTATCAAACATTTGATCTAGAAAAGGGAATGAAAAATGATCTTTCCTTGCGGCAAGGTTTAATTTTCTATAATCAATGTATATTTGCCACCCTATAACTTGTCTTGTTGGTATCATTTCATTCTTTTCATTAACAGTCACAGTGACTCCTCCTTTCTTTAGAACACAGTGAATAAAACTAACTCATGCACTATCTGGAATAGGGTAGATAATTTCAGCATCCAACCATTTTAAAATTTCTTTCTTAACAACTTCTTTCATGATAGAATTTAATCTATTTTGGGGATCAACCTGTGGTTTGCTATTATCTTCCATAAGAATTCTATGAATACAAATTGAAGGACTGATTCCTTTAATACCAGCAATTGTCCATTCAAAGGCTTTCTTGTGCTTCTTCAGAATTTCAAGCAAACTCTCTTCTTCTTTTTCAGTTAATTGAGAGGAAATTATCACAGGCAAGGTTGAGGATTCACCTAAAAAAACTTACTTCAAATGATCAGGAAGCATTTTTAACTCAAGTTCAGGATGTTTTTCAATTGATGGACCATAAGATTTATCTTTTTCAATCATATCCAACAATTCAAAACTTTCACGAACAAACTTTAAATCTTCCTCCCGAAAATCTTCAGAATCAAGTAACTCCTCTTCTTGCTTATATTCCAATTTTTCTCTTTTAGCTTTCTCTTCATAAGTTGATTTGAAATGACATTCACTTAAATAGTCAATAACATCCATCCTATAACACTCATCTTCTTGACCACTAGCAGGATATTTCATATATTTTGAAATATTAAATGTAATAGTCGGATCATTAACCCTCATCATTAATTCCCCTTTTTGCACATCTATCATGGCTCTGCCTGTAGCTAGAAAAGGTCTCCCAAAAATTATGGGTATCTCTTTATCTTCCTCCATATCTAACACAATGAAATCCACAAGAAAAATAAATTGATCCACTTTTACCAAAACATCTTCTATAACTCCTTTAGGATATGTGATCGAACGATCTGCTAATTGCAAAGTTACAGTAGTTTGGGTTATTTCTCCTAGTCCCAGTCTTTTGAATATTGATAGAGGCATAAGGTTAATGCTTGCACCCAAATCACATAAATCTTTTCGACAGAATCTTTCTCCGATTGCACATGGAATTGTGAAACTACCAGGATCTTTAAGTTTTCCAGGAAGCTTTTTCTGAATTATCGCACTGCACTCCACACTAAGTACAACATTCTTATTTTCCTCAAACTTCCTCTTTTTATTAAGAATATCTTTCATAAATTTCCCATAGCTTTACATTTGTTCTAGGGCTTCCACAAATGGAATATTGATGGTAAGCTTCTTTAATATCTCCAAGAATTTTGAAAATTGCTTATCCAACATTTGTTGACGAAGTCTCTAAGGAAATGGAGGTGGTGGTTTTTCTAAATCAACCTTAGGTGGAGAAATAAGTCTTTCAAAACCTTTTGGAGCATCCTCTTTAGGTCTTTCAATCTCTTCTTTCTCTACTTCAGTTTCTTTTTGAACTCTACCTTCCAATTCTTTTCCACTTCTCAGTTGAATTGCTTTCACTTGTTCTTTATTCTTTTCTCTTGGATTCACTTCATTATTACTTGGAAGCATTCCTTGGGATCTATTACTTAAGGCTTTTGCAATTTGTCCCAATTGATTTTCAATATTTTTTATGGTTGCTCCTTGAATTTGTAATTGATTTCCCATATGTAATACTACTTCTTCCATATACAACTTCTTCTCCTTGTTTTGTAAAGCATTGTTATAACCAGAAGGATAAGTTAATTTATTATTTTTATTACCATAGTTGTTCCAATTCCCCAATGGGTTTACTTAGGTGTTCCCCCATTGCTGATTAACACCACCCCGATTATTGTTATTCCAGCTTAAAATTTGGATGATTCTTCCAACTCCGGGTTATAATAATTGGAATATGGGTTGTTAGGTTTGATTATAAGCATTCACAGCTTCGGTGAAGAATAAGAATCAACCATTTGGCCTAATGAATTTTCTTCAATCATGAGATTTGGCTCGAAAAATTCATCCCAAATTGGTCTATCTTCCTTGATACAAGAAGAACTTGATTTGCTAACATTGTAAAAGCATCATTTTCATAAACACCGGCTACCTTTTTAGGATTTAACCTTTCGTAAGACCATTGAAAATTATTAGTAGCCATTTCTTCAATTAAAGCATAATCATCGAAAATGGTTTAGACATTAATGATCCACCACAGAAGAAGCATCGTTCATCGATCTAAGAGATCCAACTAATCCATTATAAAAAGTTTGAATTATTAACCAATCCGGTATCGCATGATGTGGACATTTCCCGAGATCTTTAAATCTTTCTCATGCTTCATATATTGATTCTCCTTCAAACCGACGTAAAGATGTTATATCATTTCTCAACTTAGCAAGCCTTAGATGGTGGAAAATATTTAGCAAGGAATTTTTGTGACAGTTCACCCCAAGTTCTAATTGATCCATGTGCTAACGAATGTAACCACATTTTAGCTTTATCCCTTAAGTGAGAAAGGAAAAAGTCTAAGTCTAATAGCATCATCCGAAACACCATCATATTTAAAAGTAGCACACAACTCTAGAAAATTAGCAAGATGCAAATTAGGATCTTCAGTTGTTGCTCCCCAAAATGATTATTTGACACAATTTGGATAATAGCGAGTTTAAGCTCAAAAGAATTAGCAACATACAGAGAGTTTTGAATACTACCACGAAGTTCATCTACTGTAGGGTTAACATAATCTTTTAAAGGTCTTAATTCTTGATGGATGCTAACATTTTGATTTTGATGATTTGTCATTTCTTGAATATTTTTTTCTTTTTCAATATTTTTAATTTTTTTGATTTTTCTGATAGTTCTTTCTAATTCAGAATCGCAAGGCACAAATCCTTCAGAACCTGAACTACGCATACAATAATAAAACAAAACAAAATACAACACACTAACAAAAATAAATAAAAGTAAAAATTTAAAATTTCTTAATTCTCTTAAAAATGCAATTTAAATTAATTTTTCCCGGCAACAGAGCCAAAAATTTGATCCCCGATAGATATAAGTGCAACGGCGCCAAAAACTTGGTACCGTCAGATATAAGTGCACTGATGATTTTAGATATGAAAATTATGATTTTATAATATGGGATACTACGCAAGTATACGTATCGTTTATAAATTAATATAGGATTTTCTGATTAAGCCCCGAGATATCGAACCCACAGGGAAAATGTGAAATCTTTAAAGAAATCAGAGAAATTATCTTTTTACTTTCTTTATTTGTTTTCAAAAAAGTATGTCTTGATTTTGAAAAGTTTTGAAGGTTGATATGTCTCTTTTTTTTAAAATTTTCTTAATACAATGCAAAGCAAGAAATTAAAATTACAATAACTAATAACACTGGATGTAAAATACTATTAACTAGAATATCTTTTTCTTTCCTTTCATGAAGTACTAATAATTCTTAAAGTATTGTTCTGGAAGTATTTAAATTTGTTGTGACAGATAGAAGCAAAGGTGTTCTTTACCCTTACTTGGTTTTATAAAGAACAAAGGTTAATTTTGAAATTTTTATTATTTTGAACATGGTTAGGCAGGGAAGATACCAGTCTCTCACTCTAGAGTTCCCTCGATTCCCACCACCTGGGGGCTAACTTTTCATAACAAAACTCAAAACCTCAAACAAAATTAGGGGGTTTTAGCCTATCACTCTAAAATCCTCTAATTTTACTCCCTTTTATAAAAATATCTTCTAATATTACATTCAATTATATGGACTACAGCTCTCAACCATATAATTTCATGTGATTCTTACTAACTTTTATGAGACAATTCCCCATTGGATCTTACATAATCTCAAGAAATTTTACAACTTAACAGGCCAAATTAAGAAGTAAACAAAGTTTTTTGAATCAATCTTCACAACTTCTTCCAACTCTTAAACACTTATACTTTCCACAACAATTCTCTTTAAATTAATTACTTCTCCATTTAATAAAGAAAAAGATAAAGTAAACTACTCAGAATGCATTGAGAAAATATAAAAACACATTGATTTAAAATTAAAAACAACGATAAGTAAAATAATAAATGAAAATAAGTATTAATAAACTAAATAAAAGTAAACACTTATCTGAAAATCCTCTCCACAAGACTAAGGAAGTTCCTCTGAAACTTTGACTCTATGCTAAACTACTTCTCGCAGCAAGTCTCCCAACTTTGTCGACTCGAATACGTACTTCAGACTTCATTAAAAACTAATCTAAAAGAAAGAAAAGAAGTGGGAAGAAGAATACTTCACTCCGACCCTTTTCTTTTTTGTACTCTCTACTCCTGCTCTAAATAAAAACTTTTAAAATGTAGTGGAAGAACAATGGAAGTACTCTTCAAAATGCAGTAGAAGAGTCTCCTCAAATTGCCTCCTCTAAATCTTTCCTAAGACTCTCTTTAAATAGTAAACCAAAAGGTGCCTTGGTGTCTCTTCAAAATGTGTCCAGATTCGATGTATCTACCAAGCAATGCACCCCTTCATTCAAACTTGCCTTGCAAAGGAACTTATGGATGTTACCACCTAGAGTTTCATCCCATCCCCTTTGAAATTGGTGTGAAATCCATTTGAATCTTGAATTTTAACTGTGGCGGCTAAGCGCCGGCCTAGCGGCGCTTAGCCTCCAGTGCCAAATTTTTTATTTTTCATTTTTTTGCTCCAAATTAATCCAATTTTACTCCTTTCATCATGACCATCCATTTTCATCATACCTGCAAGAAAAACACAAAATACCTTCCATTAAAGTACAATATCATTAAAAATAGGTATAAAAATGTGCATAAAAATACTATATATTTTGGGTGTATCATAGGCCCATAAAGCATTATCAAGTCTAGCAGACAAATTAGTCATTTTCGGATTTACCATTTTTTATAAGATTCTTTTTATTTCTCAATTCGATACTTCTTCTAAACCACTGATCTAAGGATGATAAGCTGTGGCAATATGATGTTTAGTCCCAACTTTTTGAGTAAATGTTTCAATCATTCTATTCCTGAAATGACTTCCCCCATCTGTAATGATAACTCATTGCATTCAAAATCTTGTGAAAATATTCTTTCTTTAAAATTTTGCTACAATTTTAGCATTACAGTGAGGTAAAGCAACTGCTTCAATCCATTTAGAAACATAATCCACAGCTAATAAAATATAAATCTTTCTAAACAATGGTACAAATGGTCCCATGAAATCTAATCCCCAAACATCAAAGATTTCAATTTCAAGTGTAAAATTTAGAGGCATTTCATCTCTTATAGAAATATTTCCTACTCTCTAACATCGATTACATTTTTTTATATAATTATTAACATCCTTAAATTAAGTTGGCCAATTAAACTAATATTATGAAATCTTAAATGCAGTTTTATCCACTTTAAAATATCCCTTAAAATCTGATTTATGAAGTTTTTGAATAATTTCTTGAGTTTCTTCTAATGTTACACATCTTTGAATAATTAAGTCCTTACATTATTTATATAAATAAGTGTCATCCCAAAAGTAAAATTTTGAATCATAAATGAAAGTTTTGATTTGATGGTTATCTAATCCATAAGGTAAAATATTACTAACCAAATAGTTCACTATATCAGCATACTACGGAATTTATCATTCATTAATCACATATAATTGTTCACCGGGAAAGTTCTAGTTAATTTCATTATTTAAATATTTTTTATCTTCATGTTCAAGTCTTGACAAATGATCAACTTTTTGATTATCATCACCCTTCATATCCACAACTTGAAAATCAAATTCTTATATTAGAATGGCCCATCTAATTAATCTTGGTTTTTCATTATTCTTCATCATTAAACACTTTATAACATAATGATCAGTATACATAATACATTTGGTTCCAATAAGATAATATCTGAATTTATCAAAAGCAAACACTATAGTTAATAATTTTTTTTCAGTCACAGTGTAGTTACTTTGAGCCTCATTAAGGGTTTTACTAACATAGTCTATCTCTTTGAATGTTTTATCATATTTGTGCCCTAAAACAGCCCCTATAACATAATCACTAGCATAACACATTAATTCAAAATATTTTATTCAATTTGATGAAACAATAATGGTGCAGTGATTAATTTATCTTTTAATGAATTGATGGCATGTAAGCAGTTATCATTAAAATCAAAGTTGGCATACCTTTCTAAAAGTTGACATAAAGGCTAGGAAATTTTTGAAAATATTTAATATAATGTCTATAGAAACCAGTATGCCCTAGAAAATTTCTTATTTCCTTCACACTCTTAGGAGGTGGTAATCCGGGAATAACTTGAATTTTCGCTGAATCAACTTCCATGCCTTTTTCAGAAATTTTATGCCCTAACACTCTTCCTCCTGCAACCATAAATTGACATTTTTTCCAGCTAAGAATAAAGTTTGTTTCTACACAGTATTTTAGAAATCTTGTTAAAAAATCTAAACAAAAATTGAAACAAGTCCCAAAGACAGAGAAATCATCCATAAAAATTTCAATTCATTTTTCAATTAAATCACATAAATTTAACATCAGACATCTTTAAAAAGTTGTAAGGGGATTACAAAATCTAAATGGCATTCCTCTAGAAGCAAAAGTTTTATAAGGACTAGTAAAAGTTGTTTTCTCTTGATTCTCAAGAGCAATAAGTATTTGGTGGTATCCAAAATATCTATCCAAGAAGCAAAAAAACGGTGCCCTACTAGTCTATCCAATATTTGATCTAGAAAATGTAAACAAAAATGGTCTTTTCTAGTGGAGACATTTAATTTTCTATAATCAATACAAATTCTATATCCATCAGGATTTGTTGCTATAAGGTAAGGCCTTTTGGACTTATGAATGTTGGTTTGACATACCAGTGGGCTATGATAAAGATCTTCAACAAACTCATCCACAACCAGATCGAGTGTTGTGCGGATGACTTAGTCATCAAGGGTAGACAAAAGGATAACCTTTTGTAAGATTTAAGAATCATTTTCAAACAATTGCGATAATTTAATCATAAAATGAGTCTCTTAAAGTGCACGTTTGGTGTCACCTCAGGGAAGTTCTTAGGATTTGTTGTTTGTCATCGTGGGATCGAAATTGACCCTATTAAGTTTGAGATGACCTTAAATATGTCTCCCCTAAAGAATTTGACCCAAGTATGGTATTTCCAAGGAAAGTTGGCATATAGAAGATGTTTCATTTCTAACTTGTCATGCTGGTGTCAACGTCTCTCCGCCTTAACTAGAAAAGATACCAAATTCGTGTGGGGTGATAAATGCCAAAATTCTTTTGAAAGAATCAGACAATATTTAACAAAACATCCTGTTTTAGTAGCCTCTATCTCAGGAAGGTCTCTGATCCTCTACACTGTGGCTTTATACGACACCCTATGAGCCCTGCTAGCCCAAGTCAATGACTAGGGTAAAAAATACATTGTACTACCTAAGTTGTCCTCTAAATCCTACTGAAATAATGTATCTAGCAATTGAATAACAATTCTTAGCCTTGATCTTTATGGTTCAAAAGCTAAGACAATACATGCTCTCTCACAATGTGACTCTCATCTCGAGAGTCAATCCTATGCAATACCTAATGAATCGAAAGACACTCTTTAGAAGACTAGCTAGGTGGGCAATGTTACTGTTTCAGTTTGACACAATGTTTGTGCCCATACACACCATGGAAAGACATATAATAGTAGACTTCATAACAACACACCCGATACAGGCATGGTCCCTTCTTAACAATGTCCTGCCCAGTGAACAGATATTGAAGCTCAAAGGTTTCAGCAATCACTGTTGGGAACAATACTTCAATGGAGCTTCGTATCCTCATGAAGACAAGGACACTTAGACAGTTGTACCTAGCAAGATAAGGCTAGGGCTGATTTTCATCACTCGAGATGAGTGATGATGCCATTCTCTTATGACTTGGCAGAGTCATGTACAAATAAGGAAGTTGAATACAAGGTGATCATAACCGGCTTAGAAGAAACAATCTTAGTGAAAATCAAGGACATCAACATCTACAGTGACTCTCACTTAGAATCATCCAAGTTATTAGAAAGTGAAATACCCCAGAAACCAAAAACCCAACAATACTTCTGCTACACAATGAAATTTATAGAACAAATCTCAAATGTTATGCTTTTCTAAGTTCCAAGGAGAGATAACTCATTAGCAGATGCTTTGACAAAGATTAAAAATAGTTTTGCCTGCCCAAAAGAGGACTGTGTTCCAATTTCAGTACAGGGACGATAAGTCCTCTCCCAAATAGATATGGATAATCTTCACAAAATTGGTGCCAACGTGACAGTGACAATTACGGAGAATGAAGAACAAGAAGATTGTTGAAAACTGTTCATTGAAAATTTGTGGAAAGGAAGGTTACTATAAGGCAGTTCTAATGCAAATCAAATCAAACAACGAACGTTGTCTTATGCCCTAGTGAACAATATCCTCAACCATAGGTCTTTTAACCAGAAGTGGTTGTGGTGTTTAGGCAAATCTGAAGCTCAAGACATTGTTAAAGAAGTCCATTCAAGCACATCAGTTGAGGCTAAAAATAATGAAAAAAAAAGACTTGCACATTATTGGCCTGCAATAATGACAGATTGATTGGAAGTTGCAAAGAGGTGTCACCAATGCCAGGTGCATGGGGTGGTCTTAACTAAGCTTCAAATGTGCTATACCTAACAATTATGTTGTGGTCGTTTGAGTGTTGGGACACAGACATAGTGTCCCCTATAGACCCCCCATCCTCCAATCATCAGTTTACTCTAACTGATATGGAATAGTTCTGCAAATGGGCAGAAGCGATACCACCCAGAGAGGTGAAGGACAATCAAGTCCCCAAGATATTCAAAACACAAATTGTCTACATATTTGAAGTCCCTCAAAGGATAATCTCATATAATGAGACATCCTTCAAGAATACAAAACAAGAAAGAAAATTTTTTTTTGAAGACATGGTATAGATTGGAAATATTCAACAATATATTACCTCAAAGTTAACAGTTTAGTCGAAGCCTTTAATAAGACTTTGGTTCAAATCCTAAAAAAGACGTTCCTTGGCAACACAAAACAATGATGTGAGTAGTTATCAGAAACTTTATGGGCCCTCCGTACCACATACCAAACACTGACACAGTCAACATCATTTTCTCTGGTGTATGGGTTCAAAGCCATATTTCCACTCGAGTTACAACTCCCTTCTCTGAAAGTAGCAATTGTCGAAAAGATAACTAAAGAAGAAAATGCATAGAAGCGACTCGAAGAACTAGGCAGTTTGGAGGGAAAATACATGTAAGCTCAACAAAACATATTAAGAAAAAATGATAAGGGCCCATCACAAGTTGGTTCATCCAAGAACATTTTGGATAAGCAATTTAGTATTGTTACTCTGAAGACCTATTCTTATGCATTGCAAGTTAGGCAAGAAATTTGAACCAACATGGTGGACCTATTCATTATCAAAAAAATATATTGAGGGCGATCCTATCAGTTGGTCAACAACCAAGGAAAAAGATTCATACCCCCAATCAACGGGCGATATTTGAAGAAATATTATGCAACATGAAAAAAATATATTTTGTGAACTTGAGACAATTGAAATAAATTAATGAAAACATGAAATGAGTTATGTTTCATTCAATTATGTTCTGATTACATGCATGAGTCTTTCCTTTCTAAGACCTTCTCTGTCTCACTATGCCGGTGCCCGTGAGCTCTTTTCCATGATGACAACTGAACATGCTTGAACTAAAAAAAAAAGATGACGAAATAACAAACTACAAAGTTAAAGAAACCAAATACAACAAATAAATAAATAATAATAACCAAGTCAAACATAAAATTGGCACTCATATTTATCTTGTTTTTCACAGGAGGATGTTCTACCCAGACTCGTTTTTACCTTTTTAAAGCGGTGTATTCTTGGGCCGTTAGACCGCAGGTGCATAGAAAAAGGATTAAGAATCCACTTCTATTTTGTCTAACCTACATTAGACCTAAACCTAAACCCTAAGTCTAACCTAACATTGGATTATTCAGCTTGTTAAGTCTGACCTATATTAGACCTAAACCTAAACCCTAGGTCTAACCTCAATTTAACCTAGTACTACTTTTTGGGTCTAACTCACATTGGAACTAAACAAAAATACTAGGTCTAACCTAAATTAGACCTAGTCCAACCTTTTGGGTCTAGCTCATATTTGACCTAACCTAAACCCTAGGTCTAACAAAAATTAGACATATTCCAACCTTTTGGATCTAACTTATGTTAGATCTAACCCAAACCATAGGTCTAACCGAAATTAGACCAAGTCCAACCTTTTTGGGTCTAACTTATATTAGGCCTAAACCTAAAACCTAAGTATAACCTAAGTTACATCTAATCCAGTTTGTTTGGTCTATCTCATATTAGACCTAACCCAAACCTTAGCACTAAGCTAAATTAAACCTAGTCCAACCTTTCGGGTCCAACTCATATTAGACCTAACTCAAACCCTAGTTCTAACATAAATTAGACCTAGTCCAACCATTCGGGTCAAACTCATAATAAAACTAACCCATCCCTAAGTCTAACCTAAATTAACCCCAATTCAAGCTTTTAGATCTAACTCATATTAGACCTAACCCATCCCCTTGTCTAACCTTAGATGTAGTTCGACCTTATACGGTCTAACAAACATTATATCTAACCCATCCCTTTAGCTTTAATCAAAATTATACCTAACCCAGGTCTAGTCAACATCAGACCTTACACACCAGGTCTAACATAACTCAGACCTAGCATAATCCTTTTAGGTCTAACTCATATTAAATGTATCATCAATCTTATGTCTAAATCAACTAAGACCTAAACCATACCTTGGGTCTAACCTAAATTAGACCAAGTATAACATGCACCTTTTAGGTCTAATCTAGACCAAAAACATCAACTATTCTAAGTCTAACCTAACTTAGACATAGTTCAACTTGAATTTTTCTTATGTTGAAATCATCCAAGATCTAACCTAAGTTCAACTTAATATGGACTTAGCCAAATTTATGTTCTCTTGGGTCTAACTTAACATAGACCCAGTTCAACTAAACTATCATGCCAGCCCATCCTAACTCGAGTTAACCTAATTCAACAGAACAACCGGTTCAACCGATCTAATTCAGGTTAACCTAGCTCAACTGAACCATCGGGTCAATCAATCGGAGTTTCTAGGTGTGTTGCCTCTAATGTTAATATTCAAATGATAGTTTCAGTTCAGTTTCATAATAAGATCAATTTAAAAATTAGGCAGACACTCATATACGCAAGTATATGTATTGTTCAAGTAATACATGGCTCTAGTGGAGTCCTGGTTATCAATCCCACTGTGAAGGTAGGAACTTATCTAAATATAACAAAGATTTGAAATACAATGCTAAATTCCCAATGCAATTTCAAAGTACTATTTAAGTTACTGGTGCAAATATAACTATGGCTAAGTTAACTGCAATTACTTTCTAAAATTCTAAATAGGATTAACTAGCATACACTAATATTTGTATTGAAAGGTTCTAATATGGAAAAGTATCTTTCCCCTTGCAGTGATTTTGTGATGAGTGATTGATATACATTGATAATAGATTTGTATTGCACCAAATAGGAGCAATTATATTCTTTACCCTCATCAAAGTACCCCCTTTTCCAAATATGAAAAGAACATTGGCAAATCCTAGGCTTAGTCACTAAATCCAAAGTTAGGCTCAGAGGATATTGGCTCTCACTTCAGAGCTCCCACTTCCCTTCACCTGAAGGCTAACCCTATCTTTAGTTACAAAACTTTAGCACGAAATTGGAGATTTCAGTCTGTTACTCTAAAATCTCCAATTCAACGCCCATCAAACCACATTTCCCTATTTATTTGCGCTCAATTCCCATGAACTACGCAACTCATTCATGGACATTGAATGGATTCTCTACTATTGTTGTAGAACACTTACTCCTTTCGGATTGAATGTTTTACAACTGTTTAATAATTTAATTGGCCAGATCGAAAAGTAAATGAAGTTCAAGGTAAAAAACCATCACAATTTCTTAACATTTTTATGGCACATCAAATCTACATCAACAATTCACCACATCACATTACAAGAAGAAAGACAAAGAAATCTATTTATAATTCATGAGAAAGATATGAAAAAACATGGATTATATATATAAAATCAAAGTCATACAAACCACTAAAGTAAATACAATTTATCCCAATTTCTTCCTCAAGCAAATCCCTTGAAGTTCCATTAAATCATATTCTCACTTCTCTACAACACTCTGTTCTCTCTTTAGAGTAGTAAGGAAGAAGCAGACTCTCACTTTCCTTATTCTTATACACTCATTAGAGAATAATCCCTCACAAAACAACACTTAACACAATCTCTCTACAGACCCTAACACACTCTCTTCACTTCTCTTATTTCTCTCCCACTCTTTTTCTCTTCTCCCACTCTTTAAAAGGCATCTGTAACTGTCTATAAAAGTGTAGAAATAAATTTATCAAGTGTTTTCTTAAGCACCCCTTCAAAAAGCATCCAAATACATTGAATTTTGATTTCCACTGACATTGGGCACCGGCGGCGCTCGATAAGGCGCTGGCGGCGCTATGCCGCTATTTAATTCTGAACTCTCTGGAATTGGGCACTGGCAGAGCCAGAAGAGTGTTTTATCTATTTTGCCTCTTTTTGCTCCAAATTCGTTCCTTTTTGCTACCTTTTGCTCCAATCACCTAAAATCTTCATACCAGCAGCAAAACATGAAGAATATCTTTATTTAAAGTGCAGTATCACTAAATATAAGTACAAATTTTATAACAAAAATATAAAATATTTTTGGTGCATCAAAATCCCCCAAACTTAACTATTACTTTCCTCAAATAATTTTTTTACTAGATAAAAATATAACTCAAAGTAGTGAAATTTTCACTTATAGAATACTATGATTTTTTATTCAAATAAATATAATAGTAAGATTCTTAGAAAGAAGTTCAGTAACTCATGTTAAACTACATGTACAAGAACATTCAGTAGTCAAGTCTGAGAGTTCTAATTTTCTATTCATTTCAAGATGAACCATAATTTGTCACATTAAGGGTGACTTGAAAGACTATATGAAAAAGAAGCTCATGAAAACTCTTTTAGAAAGTAGGCTAATACTTTAAATATAAATTCAGAAATGTAACAAAGTTCTCCCTTTAGGTTGATTTAAGTGAAGCTAATTTTTTATTAGGCATCTTATCAAGCTTTTCCTCACATATATTTTCTTTTTTTTCTATCTATTTTTAGTTTTTTCTTTTTTATTTTCTTTCTTTTTTCTTTATTTCTTGTGAGGATTACTATATCTGAATAGCCTTTAATATATTTGAACTTCACTCTCCTCTTTCTAAGGTTGAAACTTGAAACACCTCCTTATTTTATAAATATATATATCAGCTTTATAATTCATAATAAAGTTGCAATCCTTTTTTCACAAATAGTTTTGTAAGTCTCTTATTAATTCAAAAATACAGTTTTTTTTACTTTAAATAGTCAACTATAATCCAATCCTCTCGTACTAAATATCTTAACCATATAAAATTAACCTTTATTACAAAATAATTTCATTCAAATCTACCATAATATTTAAATGAAATAAAAAATTTAGTTATCTAAAGTTAGGTTCAACTACTAAACGTCATACTAATAATTTTTGAAATTATATTAATTGAGAACAAATAGGAGTTAATATTTTACCCTCCCCTAAACTTAAGCTTTTCATTACATATAAATTTGCAAAGGTTTAGAGTAAAAGAAAACTAAACTTTTTGTGTTGGGATTTTGAAATATTCTAAAGCTATGCTGGTATTAATCAATAAATTAAGCTAGCAAGCATGAAACAGTTAGAAACAGTGATATATATAATATTAAAATTTGCAAGGGTGAATAAATGTTAAACACTTAAACATTAAATATCCAGTATAACATCACAATCTCAATAGAAATCACTTAAGCAAACTAACATAGAGTTCATTACGATTTCATTTTTTCAACACAGATACAATAACAAACTACACTAATCACGCAAAACAAATAACTGGCAAACAAAGTACTACAACATACAAATAAAAATAGAAATCACAAAACTACCAATAATCATCTCCAGCATCCTCTGCTTCTTCTGCATGACCAGGTCGGTAAGGAACATTACTGGGCGAGGTAGGAAATATCACTCCAGAGTCTTCCCTCATGAAGCTGACCGGAGCATCATGAAAAGAAATATCATACTCAACTCTCCTCCTAATATAATCTTCATTCACATCACTCCTAACCTCAAAGTCATCCATCACACTATGGAGTCTATCTATACTGAAACTCTGAATCCTCAACTGTCGCATAACATCAGATAATGTAGGTGACTAAGAAGTAGATGGAATATCCTAACTGGTACTAGGACTATCAGTACTCCTACTTTCTCCTCTCCCAACCACATGAGACTCATAAGTACGAATAATAGTCCTGGCAATAAGCCTCAGTGTGTGGACTAATTCCTTAGAACTATCAACTCAACTCCAGACGGTGCACATAATGCATGAATTAGGGCAGGATGTCCTAATCCACCAATGGTTTCTCCTCTAGCAATAGTCTGGATATTCTTGAAAATAATCGATCAAATATTAATCTGTTTCATAGTCTGAATAGAATAAATTTAGAATTTCTCAATCTCTAGTGACCTCACTGTGAAGATAAGAAAGTAGTAATCTTGCAGAGATGAAATAATGCCATGCTTCTACACCAGATTTAAAGATGCAGTAGAAAAACTTACAAATCTGTTGTCTCTTATCTCCCAATCTTCAATTTTATCCGTCAAATAGCAATAAATTTCATTCATATTGTCCCTCATCGCATTAAAATTTAGATAAAGGTAGATAGACACATTCTCAATCATAAAAAAAATCATTAATTTTCGAAGGAGTGAATGGTACAAACCTGCCTCACACATGATGAATCCTTGCTTGATTTCATGAAGATTTGCATAAAACTCTTTCACAATCGGAATGACTACAGCAGCATTAGTGTAGCATAACACTTCCCAACACCTCAGCATAATAATTTTTTCTGCATGAGTATTTGGAGTATCTTACCTTGATTTACAAAGCCTCTTTCTTTGATAATCCTCCTCTTCATCATCACCTTGTTGAATAATCGTTGCGCCTCAAAGCTGATGATTTTTTTGTCGGTTGTAAACTCTAAATCTCAGTGTTTCTACGGAGTTAGAATCCATTGGAAGCAAATTTAGGATGAATCCTTTCATTTTTCTAGAATTTAGGGGTTAAAAACATGTTTTGGGGAGTTATTAGGATGAAATCCAGCATAAAACTGCCAAAAATTGTATTTTAAAACTCTAGAAATTGTCTCTAAAACTTCAGCACCGGCGGCGCCAGATAGGGCACCGGTGGCACCCAAACCCCGAAATATGGTGTATGTTCTCTGGAATAGAGCACCGGAGATGCCAGTAAATATGCACCGAAAATTATTTTAGTCTGAAATATTCTAATTCTTTGATACGATCCAGAAAATTTTCAATATTTTATGATATTTACGAATGAGTTGGACTCAAATATTACTAACTACAAGCACAACTACTAAAAACAAGCTTAGTAAAGATAAATATGGGTTACCTCCCACAAAACTCTTGGTTTAATGTCGTCAGCCTGACAAATATTCAATTATTCAGGATGACTTTACATTAAACCCACTTTAAAATTTGGTTGATACCCTTCAAAATATGATTTTAATCTTTGCCCATTAACTTTAAATATCTTTCCAATTTTAGGATCCTCAACATCAACAGCTCTAAAAGAAGAAATTTTTAAAACAGTAAGAGGTCCTATCCACCTAGACTTTAGTGTTCCAGGAAATAATTTCAATCTTGTATTATATAACAAAACTTTCTGTCCAGGTTTAAATTTTTTTCTTAATATCTTTCGATCATGCCATAATTTCATTTTCTTCTTATAAATTCTATCATTATGATAAGATTTATTTCTAATTTCTTCCGGTTCATTCAATTGCAAAAATCTCTTCTCTCCCTCGTTCTTTAAGTTAAAATTCAACTCTTTTATCGCCCAATATGCTTTATGCTCTAATTCTATAGGTAAGTGGCAAGTCTTTCCAAATACTAGTCTATAAGGAGACATTCCAATAGGAGCCTTATAAGCAGTCCTATATGCCCATAATGTAGTACCTAATCTCATGGACCAGTCATATTTGTGAAGATCCACAGTATTTTCCAAAATTCTTCAAATTTCACATTTAGGCACTTCTGTTAAACCACTAGTTTGGGGATAATAAGCACTAGAGATTCTAATAATAATATTATATTTTCTAACAATCTCTGAATGTGATTATTCCTAAAATGAGATCTACCATCAGTTATGATTGCTCTTGATATTTTATATCTTGTACAAATAATTTTCATTAAAAACATTGAAACGCTCTAAGCATCACATCTAGGTAAAGCAATTGTTTCGATCCATTTTGAGACATAATAAAAAATGACTAATATATATAATTTTCTAAATGAAAGAGTAAATGGTCCCATAAAATTCAATCCCCATACATCAAAGATCTCAACTTTTAATGTAAAATTTAGAAGTATTTCATTTCTTCTAGAAATATTACCTACTCTCTGACATCGTTCACAAGATTTTATATATTTTTATACATCCCTAAAAGAGTAGTCCAATAAAACCCAGATTGTAAAATCTTATAACCATATTTATCAGCACCAAAATGTCTTCCAAATTCTGAGTCATGACAACTCCAAATAACTGGTTCAATTTCTTCATATGGCACACATCTTCTAATAATAAGATCCTTACACTGTTTATATAGGTAGGGCTCATCCCAAAAGTAAAATTTAGCATCATATCTAAATTTTTTTTTGTTGTTGCCTTGTTAAATCAGGTGGAAAAATATCACTTACTATATAATTCACTATATCAGCATACCAATGTAATTTCCTTTCCTTAATGTTGTAAAGTTGCTCATCAGGGAAACTTTTTGTAATTTCCTTCTTAAATTCAGATAGTTTATAATACTCCAGTCTAGAAAAATGGTCAGCAATTTGATTATCAGTTCATTTTCTATCAACTATCACAAAGCTAAATTCTTGCATTAGAAGTATCCATCTGATTCATCTCGATTTTGCATCCTTCTTTTGCATTAATTATTTGATAGTTGAATGGTCTGTATGCACTATACATTTTGTTCCAATCAGATAAGATCTAAACTTTTTAAAACCATACATTATAGCTAATATTTATCTTTCCGTAGGGGTATAATTAATTTGAGCTTCATTAACAGTTTTACTAGCATAACAAATAACTTTGAACTTTTTATCATACATTTTCTCTAAAGCAACTCCAATTGCAATGGCATCACACATGAGTTCAAATGGGTTCTCCCAATCAGGTGAAACTATTAGCAGTGATTAGTTTTTCTTTTAATAGTTCAAATGCATTCAAACGTTCTTCATTAAAATCAAATTTCATATCTTTTTCTAAAAGTTGAAACAGAGGTTTATTAATTTTCAAAAAATCTTTAATATAACGTTTGTAAAATCCAGCATATCTTAAGAAATTTCTTACATCTTTCACTGTACTAGAAGGTGGTAATCTCTCAATAATATGACCTCCATACCAAATTCAGAAATTTTATGCCCAAGTATAATTCCTCCTACAACCATAAATTGTCATTTTTCTCAGTTTAGAACTAAATTTGTTTTCTCTCAAAGCTCCAAAACTTTTTCTAAGTTATTTAAACATATGTCAAATCATATTCCAAATACAGAAAAATCATCCATAAATACATTTATTCCATTATCAATCAGATTACTAAAATAGACATTATACATCTTTGAAACGTTGCAGACGCATTACATAATCTAAAGGTCATTCTTCTAAAAGCAAAAGTTCCATAAGGGCTAGTAAATATAGTCTTTCTTGATCCTCAGGAGCAATGGGTATTTGATGATAACCAGTATATCCATCCAAAAGGTAAATAGTACATGTGTCTGGCAAGTCTATCCAACATTTGATCTAGAAAAGGAAGAGGAAAATGATCTTTCTTAGTGGCGGCATTTAATTTTCTATAATCAATATAAATTTTCTAGGCATTAACTTGTATTGTTAGTATAATTTTATTCTGTTCATTTACATCAACTATCACTTCTCCTTTCTTAGAGACACAATGAATTGGACTTACCCAAGCACTGTCTAAAATTGGATAAATAATTCCAGCATCAAGCCATTTTATAATTTCCTTCTTAACTACTTCTTTCATCATTGGATTTAATCTCCTTTGCGGATATGCTATAAGTTTATGTTGTTCATCCAACAAATATCTATGCATACAGATTGAAGGATTGATTCCTTTAATATCGGCTAAGCTCCAACTAATAGCCTTTTTTATCTTTTTATAGTATCCAATATTTTTTTTTTCTTGATATTCATTTAAATATGAAGATACAATAACTGGAAAGGTAGATAATTCTCCTCAAAACATATATTTTAAATGATTAGGAAGAATTAAACTTTTATCAGCACTTTTCATAGAATCCAACATCTCAAATCTTTCCTAAGCATAGTCAAAATCTTCATTCTCCATATCATCAAAATCATCTTCAATTTCATTATCATCCTCACAATTCAAATTTTCATATTCTATTTTCTCTTCTGACATTTCTTTAAAATGATGATCTCTTAATAAATCACAGATTTCCACTCGAAAGCATTCATCATCTTTTTCTGTTGAGGGATATTTTATAAATTTCAAAGTATTAAAATTCACCTCATAAACATTAAATCTCATAGTTAATTCTCTTTTTTAAGCATCAATCATAGTTCTTCCAGTGGCAAGAAATGGTCTTCCGAAAATAATTGGGATTTATTTATTTCCTCCACATCTAATACAATAAAGTCCACAGGAAAGATAAATTTATCCACCTTAACTAATACATCTTCCACAACTCCTATAAGATAAGTAATGGAATGGCCAGCTAACTGAAGAGTCACAAAAGTAGGTGAAATTTCTCATATTCCCAATCTTTTGAAAGTAGATAAAGTCATAAGGTTAATATTAGCTCCTATATCACACAAAGTTCTTTCAAAAAAATTTTCACCTATAGCACATGGGATAGTGAAACTACCAGGGTCTTTAAGTTTTTCAGGAAGCTTTTCTGAATAATTGCACTACACTCTCTGCTAAGTGCAACAGTCTTGTAATCTATGAACTTTCTTTTCCTTTTAAGAATATACTTCATAAACTTCGCATAATCAGGTATCTGTTCTGATGCTTCAATCAAGAGAATGTTCACAATTAATTTATTAAGGATTTCTAAAATTTTTGTAAATAAGTTATCCCTATTTTATCTTTTTAATTTTTGAGGAAAAGGTGGAGTTGTTTTTTTACAGTAATTTTCATTGGTTCAAGCGGATATTCTAAGTCTGGATATATTTTATTAGTCCCTTTTTACATTTCCACCTTCTCTTTCTCAGTTTTAACTTCTTTTTGCACTGTCATTTCTAATTATTTTCCACTCCTTAATTGAATAGCTTTAATTTTCTCTTTGTTTTGATCTTCTAAATGGATCTCAATAATACTGGGAGGAGTTCCTAAAGGTCTATTATTAAGCGCAGTGAAAATATGTCCTAATTGAATTTCAATGTTCTTAATCGCAACACCCTGAGTTTGTAATTAATTACCCATATTTAAAATTAATTCTTCAGTGGACAACTTTTTTTCCTTAAATTGTGGGTTACTATTAAAACTTGGATGATAAGAAGGTCTATAGTTTGTGTTTCCTTGGTTGTTCAAATTTCCTACTGGGTTCATAGAATCTTTTCCCCATTACGGGTTAACTGCATTATTATTATTCCAGTTAAAATTCAGATGATTATTCCAACTGGGATTATAATTATTTAAATAAGGATTGTTGGGTCTATTATTTATAGCATTTAAGGTCTCATATGGCATTTGAGATTATATTATCTGCCCTAATGAATTTTCCTTTAACACTAGGGGTGTTTGAGAATAATTCATTCTATATTGATCTATTTTCTTCGAAAGGACAACAATTTAAGAGACTATCATAGTTATAGCATCAGAATCATGAATACAAGCTACTCTATTAGGATTTACTAGTTCAAAGGGCCTTTGAAAATTATTAGTAGCCATCTCTTCTATTAACGAATATGCTTCATCAAAAGATTTTGACATTAATGTTCCACCAGCAGCAACAACTATAATTGATCTCAAAGATCCCACTAATCAATTATAAAATGTTTGACCAATCTGGTAAACCATGATGTGGGCACTTCCTAAGAAGCTCTTTAAATCTTTCCCAAACTTCATATATTGATTACCCTTCAAACTGACCAAAAGATGTAATATCATTTCTTCGTTTAACAGTTTTTCATGGAGGGAAATTTTTGACAGAAATTTTTCTGAAAGTTCTCCCCAAGTTTTGATAGATTCAGGTGCTAATGAATTTAACCATGCCTTAGCTTTAACCCTTAATGAAAAATGAAAAATTTTAAATCTGACAGCATCATTCGATACACCATCATATTTAAAAGTAGCACAAAGTTCTAGAAAACTAGCGAGATGTAAATTAGGATCTTCGTTCGAAATTCCTCCAAATTGATTGTTTTGTACCATTTGGATAATAGTTGGTTTAATCTCAAATGAATTAACAACAACATCAGAATTTTGGATAGTTAAGTAAATTTCTTCTGTTGTTGGATTCGCAAAATCTCTTAAAGGTCTTGGTATATTTTGATTGTTCGCCATTTTCTGAGGATTTTTAGATTTTTTAATTTTTTTCAAATTTTTCTAACAGTACACTCTAATTCTGAATCGTAAGGCACTAAACCTACAGATCAAATCCTACGCATATAAAATCACACAAAACACACTAAAAAGTAAACAAGCACACAAACACAATTGCAAACTACAAAGTAAAGGTTTTTAAATACTACAATTTAAAATAGTTACCATTTTATACATTTCCCAGCAAAGGTGCAAAAAACTTGAATCAGGGTTTCTAGGTGCGCTGCCTCTAACATTAATATTCAAAGGATAGTTTCAGTTCAGTTTCACAAGAAGATCAATTTAATAATTAGGCAGACACTCATTTACGCAAGTATACATATCATTCAAGTAATACAGGCCTATAGTGATGTCCTGGTTATGGATCCAATAAGGAAGGTAGGAACTTATCTAAATATAGCACAAATTTGAAATCCAGTACTAAATTCACAATGCAAGTTCAAGTACTATTTAAGTTGCTAATGCAAACATAAGTAAGGCTAAGTTAACTATAAATACTTTCTAAATTTCTAAACAAGCATAACTAACACACACTAAGTTTTGTATTGAAAGGTTCTAATATGGAAAAGTATCTGTCCTCTTGCAGCGATTCTGTGATGAGTTATTCATATAGATTGATAATATATTTTTATTGTGTCAAATAGGAGCAATTATATTCTTTACCCTTGTCAAAGTACCCCCTCTTCCAAATATGAAAAGAACATTGGCAAATCCTAGGCTTAGTGACTAAATCCAAGGTTATGCTCTGAGGATACTGGCTCTCACTTTAGAGCTCCCACTTCTCTTCACCTTAAGGCTAACCCTATCTTTATTTACCAAACTTTAGGACCAAATTAGGGATTTCAGCCTGTCACACTAAAATCTCCAATTTGACACCCATCAAACCATGTTTCCTTATTTATTTACCCTCAATTCCCATGAACTACGCAACTCATTCATGAACATTAAATGAATTCTCCACTATGATTGTAGAACACTTAGTCCTTTCGAATTGGATGTTTCACAACAAGTTTTAACAATTCAATTGGCCAGATCGAAAAGTAAATGATGTTCAAAGTGAAAAACCATCACAATTTCTTAACATTTTTATGGCACATCAAATCTACATCAACACTTCACCACATCACATTGCAAGAAGAAAGACAAACAAATCTTCTCAGAATTCATGAGGAATATACGACAAAACATGGATTATATATATATATATATATATAAGCAATGTCATACAAACCACTAAAATAAATACAACTTATCTCAATTTCTTCCACAAGTAAATCCGTTGAAGTTTCTTTGAATCATCTTCTCTCTTCTCTATAACACTCAATTCTCTCTTTAGAATAGTAAAAAAGAAGAAAACTCTCACTTTCCTCCTTCTCTTACACTCCTTAGAGAAGAATCCCTTACAAAACAACACTTAACGCAGTCTCTCTACAAACCCTAACACACTCTCTCCACTTCTCTCACTTCTCTCCCTCTCTAAAAGGCATCCATAAATATCTATAAAAGTTTAGGAAAGAATTCCCCAAGAGTTTCCTCAAGGAACCCTTCAAAAAGTGTCCAAATACATTGAATTTTGATTTCCACTGACTTTGGGCGCAGACGATGCCCTATCCAAACAGTGTTTGATAGGGCGCTATCGGTGCTGGACCACTATTTAGTTTTGAACTCTCTGGGATTGGGCACGGGCAGCGTCAGAAGACTGTTTTCTCTAATTTTTCCTCTTTTTGCTTCAAATTCGTTCCATTTCACTTCATTTTGCACTAATCACCTAAAATCTTCATACTTGCAGCAAAACATGAAGAATATCTTCCTTTAAAGTGCAATATCATCAAAAATGAGTCCAAATTATATAGAAAAAACCTAGCATATTTTTGGTGCATCAATCAACCCAAACTAACTTGGGTTAACCCAATTCAACTGATTTTCTAGGTCAAGTTGACATTTCTTAGGCTACCTAATTCAATTGAGCCATCCGTCAAGTCAACTTGACATAACTAGGGTTAATCCAATTTAACCTAAACATTGAGTCAACCCGACTTAACTCGGGTTAACCTAAATCAACTAAATCACTGAGCCAACCCCATTTAACTCGGCTCAACCCAATCTCTGGGTCAACTCAATCAAATTAGGGCTAATCTAAATCTGCTATGACAACCTGACCTGACCCAAGATAACCTAAAGACAACTTTTCTTCGGGACAATTGTACTAAACTCTTATTGAGATTCAAATCCAATAAGTCTCAACATCAGATCAAGGATTTATTCAAGTCTAACCAACTTAGACATAAACAGATAACTCAAGTCTAAACTAACTTGGACTTCACGCAAGTCCAATTTAACTTAAACTTTATTCATCCTAGGGAGTTTAACTTAGATCAGTCCAGTTCAACATGGTTTGTTCCCAAGATAATCTGATTTGGTTTAACTTGGCTTTCCTTAAGTCAACCTAAACCAAATAAAACTATTTTGATCCCAATCAATCTAAGTTAACTTGGATCAATCCTATTAAACGTTGGTTGATCTAAACAAGTTTGAAGATAATCAGAGGAACGACCAACCTAATTCAAGTTAACTTGGAATACCCAGTGACTTACATTAGATCAGTTCAACCCAACTTAAACTAATCTAAAATCAACCTAGACCAAGGTGACTGGAGGTTAAAAAAGATTTGACTTCTCATACGAGAACAAAAGCACACTTAGTCTTAGTCTCGATCAGGGAAAATTTGGAGTAAGGTATCAAACCAAACTAAACAAAATGACATAAAAAGTTAACCTAAAAGACATTAAATCTTAAACATAAATAGCATGAAAAATATCAAATTAACATAAATAAGAATTTCACAATATTGCAACTCAAAGTAAAATAGTAATATCACAATGTCATCACCACTGCCCCTCCACACCACACTACACTACACCTACACATTACCATTGCCACCACGTCCACACACAAATACCTCCACACAACTAAAAATATCAAAGCACCAACACATCCATAACACCACCACCTCCTCCACACACTAACACCTTTATAAAAACATAACCACATGCCGACCAACACCTCCACAAAAATTCGTAACACCACTACCATTGTATTTATCAACACATCACACAACCTCATAACCAACACCACACTACCTCCTCCAAACCACACACTACCACCTCAACACCACCAACCACTAACATCAATAGCACACCACTCCACCACCTCCACACAACCTACAACCAACATCAATAGCACACCAAACCACTCCACCACCTCCACATCATCTACTTCCACAACACACCGCCACTTCCAAACTACCTACAACCAACATCAATAGCACAAAACCATCATATCAGCAAAACTAACACCAACACCACACTATGACCTCTACGCCACACTGTCAGTCGTTAAAAATCATTCGGGAGGTTTAGAACTTTTGAAAAGTTTAAAATGTAGTTTTATAAACTATGGTTTTGATTTAATTAAATATATATGGATTTTTAGAAAATAATATTTTAAGTTTGAAAAATATGAAATCAAACCAATCTCATATAAACGACAGTTTAAATAATTAAGTGCTTCACTACAAGGCATGTATCTATCCCGAAGAATGGATACATGGCTTAGTGGTGAGGCTTGATCAAATAAACTAAATAATTCATGGCATCCATTTTGTATGTGAACCATTGTTGACTGACAATTTCCCCTATATAATATGAAGGAATCAGATATGTTTTATATTAATCTGGTGTCTTTAAGTTTCCTATAAAAGCAAGCCCCTATAATTAATTACATCTTAGATAACTAAAGTCACATAAGAAAAAACTTGATATAGCTCAGGAAATATTGTACTCATGACTTCCAAAGGGTAAGGTTCTTCAAGAATATGTGGTAATAGGAAATCCAATAAGTGAGTGGCCCAAATTTTGAAACAATTTGTAAGAATCCAAAGGAAAGAAAAACTAGGGAAATACATAGATCCAAGAAAGATCTTGATGTTTTCCTGAACTACCCCATGGTTTGGCTTCAATTTGGGATATTTATTTGATGTTTCATCCTACTAATTTTTTTTAATTAGGGCTTACATTCACTTGATATCGATCATGTGAATAGCCTGGAAGATAGGAGGGTTTATGTCATATCCAATGACGATCTCAGAATCGTAAAATGAGTTAGGGCTTATATTGCACGAAGTACAAAGGCCTAAAGAGATAAGGTGAGGATTTATGTTGCACTAGGCAAGCTACATCGAAGTCCTACATCTTGTTGTTTTAATTTATAAAGAGTTTTATTATTTGAAGAAAGCCGTACTACCCACCATGCATGCTCCAAGCTCCTCACCGTAGCTGGTTTAGTTTGAAGAAGTGCAATTTTAAGAAAAGAGAAGTGTCGTGTTTCAAAAAAATTTAAATTGAGGTGTCTTAATATTTTATTATAGGACATTGTTTAAGTTGATTAAGCAAAACCGGTTATGATCCCACGGTTCCATCATCCCGACACCACTATTTTCTTCGAATTAACTTAGTCCAGATGAATTTACTAAACTCAATTTAATGAATTCCATACTTTCATTTAGACCGTGGGAAATCCCATTAACAACTGTAGGTTGTATCCTCTAAGGTATTCTCGATCATCTGACAAAGACGTTTTAATTTACTTACAATTGTGACTTTCGTGTGGTTTGTTATTAAATTTTGAATTGTTTTGTATTTTGACTGTTGTGGCGGTGAATTTTATCTTGTTTTGTTGCAATTTTAATTTTGATTTTGGTTTTGTAGCTATCTTAAAAGTTTTGGTTTTCATGCAGGGTGACATTGTTGTTTAACATGCAAGCTTATAAGCTAGAAAAGTAAAGTAAAAGTAGTATTAAAAAGAAGGTACTGTAAACATGTAAAAGTGTTCCTGACGAGTCTTCTCGTTCCTCCACCTGAAGCTTTAGTATTTTTTTTCAATAAACATTTATATTTTACAGAAAAGTAAAAGCTATGGATAGGTTCATCATAGGACTACCAAACTCTATGTCATAACTTGGTTATTCATTTATTTAAGAGATCTCTTCATTTACTAAATATGATAGGTCCAGTTGTCCTATAAGGTGTCTAGAATATTTTTGAAATTGACCTAAGAGATACCTAGACATTTCACAATCCTTTTGAGATTCCTTAAGTTCATTTAAGCTTATCATAATTATTAAATTATTCATCTGTTTTGTATCCTTATGCTCAATGAGCCAATGTTTTAATCATCCCGAAAGGTGGGGTAGTTATCATTTGATATTTTACTTACGAATTATGTAAGTGGGGCCTTTAGAGGCAAACTTAATTTATGAAATAATTTAATCAATTTTGATGGGTTTGTAGTGTTTCATAAGTGGTTGAAGATCAATTGTGCTTCCTTTTCTATTCCTCATTAATCAATTTTTTAATTAAGTCTAGCTCACTACTAAGCCCTTAAGATCTTAGTGGGTATATTTTGCTTTTAGAAAAAGAAGTTAAGTTGACAATCATAATTATGATTCTTATCAAAATATTGAAGTATCATTTAAATATGAATCAGGGGTATTAAATTAGTGAATTATCAACTTCCAAAAATCAAACCCTAACCTTAAGGATCACTTAATTTAATTTTTCTCCAAGTTATAATGACTAATTATATCATAAACTTTAACTTTTAATGTAACAAAAATGAGATCGGTTTCTACCATTTACCCTTTTATATTTCAATCATCCAAACATAATGATTATAATCATTTATTGTCCTTTTCCCGCTTTAATTAAGCCTAAATATTGATTAAGGCTAAATTCCTCAAAATTACACTTTTGCCCCTAGAGGCCTTTGTCACTTCATAATTCATTAAGCTTAACCCAAATGACTTTGAAATTTTTATGTGACTCCACTTATGGGTTACTTAAAACATCGAAGGAGAAAATGTGATTTTTCAAATTTTAATTTAATTTAAATATTTAGTTTAATGGAAAAATAGGGATTTTCAATGAAAATTTAATAACTTGTCAAAAACAAAACCTTTGGCTTTGAAATTTTTGTTGAAGGTAGACCTTGACTAGAGAACTACTTGGAAAAAATTCTATGATATTTTGAACTTTAATTTAATTACTATAATTATTTTAATTTTAGAGTATTAATTAAATATAAAATATTATTTAGGTTGAAAATTAAGTTTTGTATTTTTCTTAAATCTCTCTGAGGTTAGGAAACCCAAAGATCTAAATTTCCTATTTTTTTAATTTTTCTTTTAATTATTAGAATTATTTTAGTGAAAAATTAGGGAATTTCCATTTTAGCCCTTTAAAAGTTAATATTTTTACTTAGAAAATTAGGAAAAATATCACAATTATTCCTAAATGTTTAGGATGCAATTTAGAGCATTTGCAACCATTTTAGTCTGTTATGGGGGATCCTAAGTGAAGGACCTTTGCAACCATCTTAAGTGGTGGGAGATCCTAAGGAAAATGTCCCAATTTAGAACATTTGCAACCATTTCTGCGATGGGGCTTTGATGGGGGGTCTTCTTCTTTAAGTTCTGTTAAGGTGTGGGTGTAATTTGAGTTTGGTGCACTGTTAAGCTGTGGTGAAGTTTTTCCTGGTTCCGCCTAAGATTTTAGTGGAGAAATTGCTCTCAGGCAGGGGGAATCAGTGGGGGAAAATGGTTGGGATGATCTTAAGGATGTTTGGAGAAGCTCTGGTGAGGTTTTGGCAGAGTTTCCTTAGGAAATTTTTAGCACTTGGATTTTGGCCGTGGAGGGTGGCTTCTATAGCCATGGCCAATTAGCTGAGCTCAATGCTTGGCTTTGAGTGCTTTAGGCCGCTTAGTGTGAGGGCTGAGTAGTGTCATTGATCACTAATGGGATGCCTCACTGAGAAAGCTCAATTTGGAGTTTAAAGGGGCATGGGGGCTTTTGAGTTGAGCCAATTCGGCTGCTAGGGCGACCGGTAAGGATAAGGAAGGTGGTCGACAAGCTGATGGGAGGTAAGAGAGGAGATAATGATGTTAATTACCTGCCATGATGGGTGGCTTGCTTGGAGTAACGGGTCAAGCCAAAAAGGTGAGAAAGGTTGACTTAAGTGATGACCTTTGATCCATGGCTCAATGGACTTGGGTCTAGTGGATTTTGGCTGGTCATTGGGGTCCTTAGGTCAGCTGTAGTGAGCTCAATTTGACCAATTTGGTGACATTAGGCCATTGGTTCAATTTAGGTCATTTTGGATTTAGGTTGGGCTAGGTTTGATTTGAGCGTGGGTTAGACCCAATTGATTGTTCAAAGTGATTTATATGATTGTCATAAAGTGTTTGGAAGGGGATTAGAGTGGTTTTGAATATGTTTGGGGGTTCAATTTGGCTTAATTTGGGATTTTGGACAATTTGGGGCAATTTAGGTTATCTTGGGTATAGGTTTGGCTAGAGTGGGATTCAAGGCCAATTGAAGGTTCCAAATGGTCTAGGGTAATGTTATAAAGAGTTTCCAACATTAATTGGGTGGAGATTTTATGGTTAGGGCACTCAATTTGGGGGATTTTGGGCATATGGCATGTTTAGGTCAAAAATTGGGAAATTCAACACAAATAGGTTTGGATGAGACTTGGGTTCAGATTAGGGAAATTGATGGTTACATTTTTTTAGGGGAGTGTTATGAAGGGTTTACAACATTGATTGGGAGAGAATTGATTGACATTGGGTTCAATTTGAGGGATTTGGGTCACTTAGGCAAAATTGAGGATTTTTTATTTTAAGTGAAATTGAACTTAAATGTGGGTCAAATTGGGTTTTTATTTGGTTTAGATTGAGGATAGTTATGTTAAATTAAAGTTTAGATTTGAAATTGGGCAAGATTGGGTCAATTGGGTGGACATTGGGTTTGATTTGGGCATTGTTAGGTTAAATGAGTCAAATTAGGGCTTTTGGTTAAATTGGTCAAATTGGGTCATGTGGTAGTTGAGAGAAATAAACTTGGGAATATTTGGGAGGTTTCTGAAATTTTTAGAAATTTTTGGTATTTTTTGATTTTTTGGGCTAAGAGGGGTATTTTGGTAATCTTGCAAATTTTGGGGCTATTTTGGGTACTTTTGTAAATTTGGGTAATTTTTGTCAATTTGAGTGGTAGGTAATATTTTGAAATCATTTTTGGGAAAAAATGGGTAATTTGGGTAATTTTTGGTAAAACTGAGATTTAGGGGTATTTTGGGTAGGTTTAAGGGCAATTTGTCAAAAATTGAAATTTTGGAAAAATTGAAGTTTATTTTGGAAAAATTGAAGTTTGTTAGAGGTGAGTAGTATGGAATTGCTGAGGTTGAGCCATGGACCAAAGGTAACCCTCATTTGGTCATCTATGTGTTGGTACTAACCAAAGCTTAGCTTGGGGCTAATAGGTTGGGAAAACCACACACATGAGTTTCCAAAGATTTAGGAGATCAAAGTAGGATGTGCTTTGTTTAGGGTTGTGAGTGTGACGTGTGTGTATTGTGCAAGCTCCAAACCTCCCAGGGTAAATCCTAAGGTATGACCACCTATAGGAGACTTCCCTTGGGCTTCCTTATGCTTGGTCTCTTCCTCCCAAGATCTGGAGGTTAGGTCTTAAGCATATGAAAACTCCGAGTGAAGTGAGAAAAGTTTACATTTCTAAGGGGAGGGTTCCAAGACTAATCTTTTAAGAAATTTACCAGGAGAGTCCTATGGCTAGACCCTAGGCTATTCTAAAGAGAGACAAGACCTCAACCAAAAGTGAGGTCAATAAATGGACCCACAATAAGTGTGTTGTGTTAGGTAAGCACTATGCACATATTAGTGTTGAACAATGAGATCAAAAAAACTAACACAACTGTCTGAGTCAAATCTAAAGACAAAACATAGAATTTAGCGAGGAAGTTTTTGATGGGGATTATTTGGGTGGAGGACTTCCAAGTCCCGAGAACTCCTGCTAAGGAAGGAAAATGGAATACCATCATGAGAGGAGCTATGAATTTCAAGCCTCCAAACTCTGAAGGAGTCTGATCCCAATCAATTTGAGTTTAAAATGGAAATTAGAGTTAGGATTTGACTTGATTTCAGATTTTGATTAGAATCTTATGGAATTTTAATTTGAATTTTTGGTTTGATTTTGAATTTTGAATTGATTTGAGTCATATTGAGTTTATGGAAAGTTCAGATTTGTGGAATCTTGAGTTTCAAGTGAGTACAGAGGGAGAATCAGAATTTAGGTACTAATGATAGAAAGAGGGAATCAGAATTTAAGTACTGATCCCGAAGGATGAGAACTGGAATTTAGATACTAGTCTCGAAAATGAGAATCGGAATTTCGATACCGACCTCAGAAGATGGGAGGCACAATTTAGGTACTGATCCTGAAGGATGAGAACTAGAATTTAGGCACCAGTCTCGGATATGAGAATAGAAATTTTGATACCGACCTTGGAAGATGGGAATCAGAATTTAGGTACTGATCCCAAAAGATGAGAACTGGAATTTAAGTACCAGTCTCAGAAATGAGAATCAATATTTCGATACAGACCTTGAAAGAAGGGAGTCAAAATTTAACTACTAATCCTGAAGGATTAGATCTGGAACTTAGGTACCAATCTCTAAAATTAGAATAAGAATTTCGATACCGACCTCGAAAAATGGGAGTCAGGATTTAAGTACTAATCCCGAATGATGAGAACTGAAATTTAGGTACCAGTCTCATAAATGAGAATCATACAGACCTCGAAAGATGGAAGTCAGAATTTAAGTACTGATCCTAAAGGATGAGAACAGAAATTTTGGTATAGTCTCAGAAATGAGAATCGAAATTTCAATACCAACCTCGAAAGATGGGAGTAAGAATTTAAGTACTGATCTGTCGGCATTATTTCAAAAAATTTCAAAAAATTCCAAAAATTCTCAAAAATTTCCAGAATGTCCAGAAAATTACCAATTTCATTTTCTCCAACTACACCATAGCCCAATTTTGTCAATTTAAACTGATTTCATTAAAAGCCCCAAATTTAATATTTTTTGACCTGATCGACGACGAGGTTGCCCAAACGACCTCGAATTCCCAAACGGATTGCGCTGTTATGTCTGGAATGCCAAAATTACTTAGGAAACATATATAATTTGCTATAGTTCGATGCACGCGCGAACGACATCAAAATCAGCATTTTTTGGGTGAGTAATTAATTATTAAATTATTATTATTATTTTGTTCCTAACCTAGCCCTAGCAGCTCACGCCCGCCCCCTCCTCCTTTTGTCGTGCCTCATCTCCCTTGGCCAAACCCTAACTCATGCATTCCCCTCTCTTAGCCAAATCCTCCATGGTGGCTATTTCCCCTTGCTTTCTTCTCCAAGGTTTGGTGCTTTCTTTATCTCTATCCTCCATCTAATCAATGACATGCATGGGTCACTTCTCTTCATCTTTTATTTCACCTTCAACACTTCAAAAATAGGTTAATGGCTGCACTTTTCTTGCTACCAAGGGTCCTTACCCATGGCTAGGTTCAATGGCCCCCTTTTCCCTTCTTCTTCTTCTTCTACTTTGCCTATTTAATGGCCTTTCTTGGCCATGTTTTTGGTTGGCCGAAATTTGCATAAGAGGAGGGGAGGTGCTACCATTTTCTTCTCTTGAGCCAAACTTTAGGTAAAATTATGTTTATTTTTTGTTTGGGTTAAGTTATTTGCCATCCATACATTCCCTTTGGCTTGGTCAAATTATTTTGGCCATTTAAGCACAATTTCCCCTCTCATGCCTTGTTTTTTTTTTCTTGTGTTTCGCTAAGGGATTACATGGTGGGATTAATAATTTGTGCTTGAAGTTTTAAAGCTCTCTTTTATGGCAAAAGCTTAAAATTCTTGCTTGGGCTTTAAAGTTATTTTAAAGTGGTGAAACTTACAAATTGGTGCTTGAGTTTTAAAGCTCTCTTTCATGAAAAAGTTTAGAACTCATGCTTAGGATTTAAAGTCTTTCTTTAAGTGGTGAAAGTTATAAATTTGTGCTTAAAGTTTGAAGCAATTATATAGCAAAATTTCATGCTACTAGAATGCTTCATGGTACGATAATTCCATATGCTATTAGAAGGTGTTCTTGCCACCTCCCTTGGTCGAAATTTTAATGATGGGAGAGTCTTTAAATTTATTTGCTTCACATGAGATTCAAATAGCTTTTCTTACACTTTGAAATGTTTGGAATACATGCTAAAAATTTAGTTCTTTACAGGATGAAAATGCTTGAGATTTCCTAGGTATAGTCTTTTCTACTTGAAAGCTTGGTGATATCTTATACATGTTGAGAAGTTCTTAAGGCTTGGCACACCTTATTTAGAAGAGATCACATGCTTCTATTTTGTTATTTGGGACATCTTGGCTTTAGGACTTTTTATTTTGGAAGTATGAAAACACTTGTTCATTTCATGCACTTTTCGGATTCAAACATGTTCACTTATGAAACACTCACAAATGAGCCCTTAAATGCTCGTTTTTCACTTATTCCAACATGTATTCACACATCCAACACTTAAGCTTTAATTTCAAATACTTTCTACCTCATTTCATGCCTTATTATTGCTTGGTGATGGCTAGCTAACATGAAAATAAATTTGGTAAAATACTTGCAATTTTCGGATTGGAACATCCAAATTTGAAGTTATGTGAGCTTGTTTATCATCTATTTTGGTATGTATTCATATGTATCACATCAAGGCTTCAATTTAGCATGTTTTACATCTCATTCCATGCTTTTATGTTATTTGGAATTGGCTAGTTCATATGGAACTATTTTTGACAAAATTATATGCTAATTTTTGGATTCCTAAATATGTGCTATGGAAACACTCATGAATGAGGCTATACATGCTTATTTTCCATTTATTTCACTAAGGCTTTACATGTGCAATATTAAGGCTTTAATTTAGCACACTTTTCACCTCATCTTATGCATAAAAAATGGTGTCTTACATGAAGGAACTCAAATGCTTCTTTCTCATGCAAGTCACTTCATGGTTTTGAAATACTTGTATACACTTCATCAAATTTCAAAATAAAAGAATATATTTACACATCACATACATGAAACATACTTTTAGCATTGGAAAGAGGAATGTGACTTTGTTATTTATATGCTCTTAGCACTTCATGGTGGTATCCATTGCACATAAGAAGGAATATCATTGTTCCTATGCATGCCTAGTACAAAATCTGCACTTGTGAAAATTATTTGGATGAGTTTGTATCATGCTTATGCTCATCTAAATTAAAAATATGCACATATACATAATTGTTGGATTGCCTTACATCATCCCTACACACTTCTTAAGCAAAAATCTGCACTTATATGTGAAGTTAAAGTTGGTTTACATCATGTATACAGATCTCTTATATAAAAATCTGCACCTATATATCAACCTGGGATTGATTTGCATCATGTATACACATCCCAAATGTCAAAATTTACATTCCTATCTTCATGTTGGGTTGGTTTACATCATATTTATGGCTGCCTAGAGGTGAAATGTGCACTTGTTCGCTATCTTTTTAGGCTAATTGGAAGCATTTCTTTGCTGCCCTCACTTCATATATGCATGGATGAATGTGGTTTAAATTGCTTTAAGTGATAAAAAGGGATGGAAGAAAAGTGGCATGTTTACTAATTCAAAGAGAGATCTTGGATATGTTTTATATTCTTAAATGCCCTTAACTTACATGCTTAAGTTAGGTGTCGTTACACTCTTTCACTTGTTCTTTCATTTGCCTGAAATGCTTGGAATGATGTCATATGCTCATGTTACTTCACTTTCATGTTGTTCTGAATGTGGGAACTCGAAATTAGCGGAAATATTGAATGTTACATATATATACATGCTTGTGGCGCTTCTTTTATGCAAATTGCAGGTGTGGAAAATTGATTTTTTATGTCGTTATGCTGCCCGATTTTTCTGGATCAAATTCAGTTTTCCTACGTTGTTCATTGGTTTTGATTTTAAACATCTTTTTTTGCCTTATGTTACTACACAACTTACACAACCCACATCCTATACATTACATTATCCTACATAACGTACATCATCATACTCATTAAATCACTACGCCACATTACCCTACACCACATTACCCCTATATGATACATTACCTCACACCTCATATGTCACATTACTTCACTCCCTATACTACTCCACATATTACATCACACCCTAAATTGCTTCACATACTACATTATCACGCACCATACATTACTTCAACTCCTTACAATTACATTACCACATTTCCTACCCCACATTCTAAATTACATCATACATTACCTCACATACTACATGATAACCTCTTGCACCATCTCGGAGAGGTTTGACTCCTATACCATATACACTCTATGGTGACCCCTTGCACCATGATGAAGGGGCTTAGCCTACCTGTTTCACATGTCTCACCGTTACCTCTCTGCACCATGTTCTGCTTTGACACGTGTTTTGGTTTTTCTTCAATTTTGAGAAACAACCCATTTCTTTTACGACATTGTGTTAGGTGGATTGTTTTCTCCCCTTTTCTTCTCCTTGATCCCCATGTCCTTTGTTTCTTCTTGTTTCTTAGCCTAAGTCACGTGCTTATGTAGGACACATTAGTGCGCATGTATAGTCTTCTGCTATATGTGGAGCCATCAAACAAGGCTGTAAGTAGGATGGATGGGGGAGGACGATGATGACATTGCATTAGAGAAGGATACGAGAGAATTCCTAGAATAGTGCCTCCTGACTCACAGACCCTGGAGAGGGTAGAGGAAGAAATTCACGACACTATTCACCCACCCTCGGGGTATCTACCACCGTCACTCTTGGGTTGCTAGTAGTCCTAACTCGATTAGGGTAGTCAACCTGTGGATCACACTATTTTACAAAATATACACATACATTTTAAAACACAAAACTACCCCACTTAAAAAATAGCCTTTCACTCATACATTTTTACTTGCATGAAATCCAAATTAAAATGAATGAAAATTTTACAAAGGTCCACGATTGACTGTCTGGATCGAGTTAGGACTGCCCTATGTAGGAAGACGGTCTGGTAGTTAGCACCTAAGGTTGGGATATATAGCATAGCTTTGAGTCCTCCGCACCATTGTGCTTACGGTCCTCCCGGACTTGTAGTCCATTCTTCGCGGCTATTTGTGAGTTTTTCTACTAGTTTTCTATGAGTATTTCTTGAGCTTTCTATAGACTTTGTTTCTGATATCCTTCATTAAACTTTCCACGAATTGTTCACTTTTTTGACTTTTTCTGCCGACTTTTACATTTTCATATGCACCCCAGCACACACTTGCACCAGTTGTTTGCTACTAGTGACTTACTTTGCTACCTGTACCGCCACTACTGTTTGTCTCCCTACTATACTTTCACTTTTTGTGTTTTACTGTACATTTACTTTATGCAAATCATGATACCTGCTTGTGAAAACTGAATTACCTCACAACATTAAAAATATAAAGCAACTCAAAATTTAATCACAAACAAATTAAAACTTGCAATTGTAACTAAACTTAAGACGTCTCATTGGATGACCGGGAATCCCTCGGACGAAGTAACCTACGTGTTGCCGACGAGATTTACCATGGTCTGGATGAAAGTATGGAACTCATTAAGTTGGGTTTAGTAAATTCATCTGAACTATGTGAATCCGATGAAAATGGTGGTGCTGGAATGAGGGAACTGTGGGATCCTAACCGGTGTCGCCATAATTAACTTAAACATTTGTTTTAATTAAAATACTATGCCACCTTAATTTTCAACTTTCTAGAATATGACACTTCTCTCACCCCCCCTGATTGTCACTTCTTAAACTAAACCTATTACGACGAGGAGTGCGGAGCATGCATCGTGGGCAGCACGACCATCTTCAACAGCAGAACATGTCTACTTCAGCTAAACCATTTCTTAGAACAACAAGCCATATGACTTCGAGGTAGCTTACCTAGTGCGACATAAATCCTCACCTCGTCTTTTGAGCATTTGCATAGCCATGTTGTGCAATCTAAGCCCTAACTCGCCTTAGGTTCCTAGGTTGTCATCCGATATGACATAAACCCTCATATCTTCTAGGCTATTCTTATGATAGGTATCAAGTGAATGTAAGCCCTAGTTAATAAAATTGGCAGGAGTAAACACTAAATAATTTCTCTAAATTGAAGCCAAATAATATGATAGTTTGGGATGTCATCGAGGCTCACCTCGAGATCTGTGGCACCCCATACTCCTCTCTTCTTTGATTCCTGAAATAAATTTTCCACTTTGCAACACTCTTCTATTGGATTTCCTACTACCTCACATACTTTGAGAACCCTACCCTCTGAAATTCATGGAAACGGATACCTTTGATCTAAATCGAGAGTTCTTCTAAGTGACTTCAATCATTTGGGAGGTAATTAACTATAGGGACTTGTGCCTATAGAAAGCTTTAAAGAACCCAGGCAATACAAACCCTAGTTAATCCTTTTGTATTAAAAAAGGGGACTTGTCGGTCAACATAAAAGGTTTGCAGACCAGAACGGACGTCACAAATTTATTAGTTTATTTAATCGAGCTGCAGTATCAAGAAATGTGTTTATTTCTCGGGATAGATGCACAGCTTGTGGTGTATTGCTCATTCATTTAAATTAATAAGGATGTGAGATCGGTTCGATTTCAAATTTTTAAAATAAAATGATATTTTCTAAATTATATATGTAGTAAGTTAAATATTTCTTTAAAGCGGGTGACAGGATGCCCATTTCAGCGGACGACAATTTCCAAGAAATAATAATTATAATTATTTTTTTAAATACCAACAACTTCTGGCGACTTCTCTGGGGAATAGCTTCTCTCTCCATTATGATCAGGAGGTTTCTGTTTTCATACATCGGTAATGTGTCCACATCCCTCTTGGTTAGATTACCATTCTTCCGTTGGCATGCTTCGCTTATTTCTTTCTTGGGCGAGCACAATCAATTCTTTTAGGTTCCGGGACCATCTGTTTAATCATCCTTAAACAGAAGGGGTTCAAGAATCTTCAGGGTGACCCCCAATGGGTGTGTTAGTGAGCAGGGTGCGTTGTGAAATCAACCCTGGACTGAGTCCTGAATTTCACTTTCAATTCTTGTCTCTCAGGTTTGATTTGTTATCGGTAAGTTAAATCGACTCTTTACTCTCGTATGTTTTGTTTAAATTCTGAAATTAAGCAAAATCTATAAAAGTACATATAAATCACGCTTTAAAGTCCAATAACAAAGATGAAATAAAATAATGAAAAGAGGAGAAAAAATATACATATAAAAGAAAATCGCTCAGTTTACAGTGCAAGTGCAAAAGCTTGAGTACTTCGGTTGAAACTGCGAGGCATGGGATGTTACTGACTCCTAGAATTTCTTCCAATGACAGAAACAATTTCCTCGCCAAAGTTGATCTTTTCTTTCGCCACCGGAGTGGAGTTTGTTTTTAACAAGGACGAATTGCCTGACCTGGTAGTTATTAAGTTTGGATAGGGGTTTGACGATGTTGAAGTCAAATTTAGGGATGTGACTGTCGCAATGATGAAGCCTGAAACTAACAAGTCTATTAAGCCTGTTGTAGAGTTCAACCTGAAGTCTGTTGAGGAACTCCCAATTACAAAGAAGGAATGGATTTAAAAGAACTCTAATGAAATTATGAACATTGTGACTACTCCTAGGATTGCTTCTCCTCTTACTGTCAGATTCTCCGTCGCTGCACCAGCCGTTCCGCTGACTAGGAAAAAATATCCTACGCACGGAAGAGTCAGTCGATACCTGTATCACACCATTTTTTGAATTCAATATTGGGTCCGATTCAAAACCTGTGCAACTGACGAGGCACAGGAAAGGAGGCGCAGCCAGGAAATTCTAAAAGTCGAGCAACCGCGACAGTCTCGCCCACCGCAGTACAGTCAGCCATGCCAATAGCCATTTCAGCAGAGATCATACCAGTCAGATACGAGAAAGAAAATAACAGAAAATCTCAATAGGAACTATTCCTTTAGGGATGACGCCATAACAAAGATGTTCCGTAGCTTAATAAAGAGGCCAGAATTCAGACTACCAGAGCCGAAGAAGCTGGAGGAAGTGGACAAGAAAGACCATCCCAACTACTATCCCTACCACAGATTACTTGGACATACGATAGATGGATGCTTCTTTTTCAAGGATTGGATCGAGGAGAATTTCAAAAGTGGAAATGTAATGAACCCAAAGGAATATTTAAAAGAACTTGAAAGATGTTCAATAAATATGATTTTGGGCTATTCAGTTGACTACTACACGACGACACCGGTGTTTGAGGAAATAAGTGATGTTTCTTGAAAAGCTTCTGTTGACCTCAAAGTTCTCAAAGAAAATTCGATTGTGTCTGCCCTAGAAAAGCTCCGAGATGAGATTGGATAACTATCTAAAGATCAGAAATGAAATATTGCAGATGAAGGTTACAACCTAGCAGATTACATGGAAGGTGATTTTGCAGAAATCAACGTTGTCAAGACTAGGGCCACGTCATCTGCGCATGAGGCTCCTCTACTTTAGGAGAACACTGCAGAAGAGTACCAAAGGGCCATCCAACAAAGAGATGAGCAGATCAGTCGCCTTGAGAAGAATATTAAAGGTAATGACGACCGTTATGACTACAATACAAAGACAATCACAACTACCTCAGATGGCTCCTCCAAAAACAAGCCAACTAGAAGATGTTCATATTGTGGATGAAAGAAGAGAGTTCACCTCTGACAAACAGCTGAAGAAGGATTCAGCTCAGGGTCCAGTTCTGGAAAATTACATTAAACAGAGGGTCGAACAACAGGTGAGAGAAGCCCTGGAGCAATCGAAAGGAGGGACATTAATTCTGAAAGGTAGGCCCTACCCAGAGGAGTTTGATGTCGTCCAATACCCCAAGGGTTTCATATCACCTTTGTTCAAAACTTTCGATGGGATTGGAAACCCCCGAAAACATGTTGCACACTTTCGAACAAGTTGCTACAATGTGGGGGGTAGTGATGTGCTACTATTTCGACAGTTCGTGAGCAGTCATTCAGGGATCGCTTTCTACTGGTACGTAGAATTACTGAACGGTTTAGTGAAGACTTTCACGGAAATGGAAAACCTTTTTGTCAAGCGATTTGCCGGAATTCAGCACCACGTCACTATAGGCAATCTTGTGGAAGAGAAGTAGAGGCCAGATGAAACTTTGGTGGAGTACATCCTACGTTGGAGAAATCTTAGCATGAGATGTGAACCACAGCTTCAGGAGCAACACACAATTAAGATTCTTTTAAACAGCATCCACGGTCCGGTAGGTTTCTTACTCAAGGGACTTATGATTAAGATTTTTGAGAAGCTACGTAGCAAAGTCAGAAATCTTCAAGAAGGGGCTAAGCAACTTGGTTTTCTAAAGTAAGCTGATGAGCTAGAGCCAATGAAGACATTTGGTAAGAAATCTGGAACAGTCGTAGTGGTTAACAGGAGCAAGAGACCGTTGCAAATATTGTCCGAACAACATCAGCAGACCTTCCAACGTCCTCTTTAGAATGGTTAGTAATCATTTCAGAAGATACCTCACCAGATAGATGAGAGACAAGTTCCAACCATGGTTGATATATCAAACATAATATACTCTTTCAATGATTAAGTAGTAAGGAAGATGTTTCACAGTTTGATCAAGAATCCTGAATTCAGGTTGCCCGAACCAAAGAAACGGGAAGAGGTTAACAAGAAAGGACATACGAAATATTGCCCGTACCACAGGTCCATCGGACACACTATAGAGAAATGCTTCAGCTTCAAAGATTGGCTTGAAGAGAACCTCAAGGATGGGAACAATCCCAAAAGAATATTTGAAAAGAACCTGATAGAGGTTCTATTAATATGGTTTCGATTGATCTGTTTGTTTCAACTGTCTTCTTCACAACTTACAATGGATGAGATGCCTTTTGACTATGATAGTATTACTACTACTAGTGTAGAGGGACTTTACCAGGATTGATGTTAGTTTGCTCTGTCCCTCCCACCGTAATGAATGAATGACAAAGAGTTTGTTTTTGTCTGAAATTGTTCAATATTTGGAAAGCTCAAATTTGGATATTTTGATAAGAATATGACTTCAGGGGAAGAATTAAATTAATACCCTAATAACCGGGTCCTTCACTTTAAAGAATTTGGACTGGGTCTTAAGTAAATTTTGAAATAAAATAGTGTGGTTGAAATACGAGTTATTGACTCGGGATATCACGAGCCTTTTAATTTTTTTGTCAAGTGACAGGGTACTGACTTTCGAATGAATTATAATATCTCAGAATTCGTTTTAAGAAATATTTGAGGAATTATTAGTCAGGGGAGGTTGGACATTCAAAATCTTTAAAAGAGATATGCTCCACCATATATAATAATTCTCAAAAACAAAAATGGAAGCAAAGAAAATAAATTCTTTTGTAGAAGTCCTCTGAAAAGAAGCTTAAGGTTAGCATGAAATTAAAAATTGGTGTCTAAATTTAGACATTCAAAATCATTAAATTATGCTCTACCAGATATAGTAATTCTCAGCAAAACAAGGGGGAAAAAAAGAAAAAAAAAGAAAAATATTGTGTGAAAAGCTTGATCCAAAAATCAAAACAAAAAAAAGTCTCCCTGAGAAGAAGTTTGAAGTGGACATATAACTAAAAATTTGTGTCTGAATTCTCCCCTAATTAATAAGACTTGAAAGACTATCTTAAGAAAGTTCTTCATATAATATATTCATGGAAAAGTTAAGTGACATTTTATCTTTTGGTCGTTCATTAATTGGCTTAGAAATCTCTTTGGACAGTGAAAAATATTTTATTACATGAACATAAATTTTAAAATCTTCTTAGGCCCAGGAAGAGGAAAATTAAAGCAAGGGTTGTGTTATTAGCAATTAATGAAAATTCAAACCTGAAGTCATATCCTTCAGTGCCCAGCAAATACAACTCCAGCGTCAATTCGAGGGAACAGCTTCTCAAAGTCGACTTAAACAACCTTTGTAGAATTAGTGATAAAGCAAACGACGACTGCTACAACAATTTTACGAAGTTGCTACCTCTTCAGCTATGGTGTGTCTTCAGTCAGTGGATACCTCAAGAAGTACTATGCACCGTGATGTTTCAAAGACATAGACTTGTCCTATGAAGCACCGATGCTGCGCTTACCTGAAACTAGGTCCAAAAATGTAGTAAAACAAAAGAAAACCCATAAAATGACAAAATAAATAAGACGAAATAAATCACCAGTATAAAATCAACAATCATAAAAAGAAAACAAAAAACAAAAGAAAAGAATGAACAAAAATAGAAGATTCAAAATCCAAACTTCCCACAAATTCCATAAATTCTCCAAATTCCATAAACTCTCATTAAATTCCACAATGAAATTCCTCAAATCTCTCAAATTTCAAATTCAATAGGTTAAGGATATTACATCCGATTCCGCGTTGTTTTAGGGTTTCCTCCTACCGCAATCTTTCAAATTCCAAATTCCAGAGGTTGAGGATTTTACATCCGATACCGCGTTGCTTTAGGAGCCCCTCTTATCACGATCTTTCAAGTATCAAATTCTAGAGGTTGAGGATTTTACATCCGATACCGCATTGCTTCAGGATCTCCTCCTATTGCAATTTCTCAAATTTCAAATTCCATAGGTTAAAGATTTCACATCCGATACCACATTGTTTTAGGATTTCCTCCTATTGCAATCTCTCAAATTTCAAATTCAAGAGGTTGAGGATTTTATATCAGATACCGTGTTTCTTTAGGAGCCCCTCCTATCATGATTTTTCAGGCATCAAATTCTAGAGGTTGAGGATTTTATATCTGATACCGCGTTGCTTTTGGATCTCCTCCTATTGCAATCTCTCAATTTTCAAATTCCAGAGGTTGAGGATTTTTTATCTGATACCGCGTTGCTTTAAGAGTCCCTCCTATAACGATCTTTCAAGTATCAAATTCTAGAAGTTAAGGATTTTATATCCGATACAGCGTTGCTTTAGAATCTTCTCCTATTGCAATCTTTCAATTTTCAAATTCCAGAGGTTGAGGATTTTATATCCGATATCACATTACTTTAGGAACCCCTCTTATTGCGATCTTTCAAGTATCAAATTCTAGAGGTTGAGGATTTTACATCTGATACCACGTTGCTTTAGGATCTCCTCCTATTGCAATCTCTCAAATTTCAAATTTCAGAGGTTGAGGATTTTATATCCGATACCGCGTTGCTTTAGAAGCCCCTCATATCGCGATCTTTCAAGTATCATATTCTAGAGGTTGAGGATTTTATAACTGATATTGCATTGCTTTAGGATCTCCTCCTATTGCAATCTTTCAAATTTCAAATTACAGAGGTTGAGGATTTTATATCCGATACCGCGTTGCTTTAAGAGCCCCTCCTATTGAGATCCTTCAAGTATCAAATTCTAGAGGTTGAGATTTTACATCTGATACCGTGTTTCTTTAGGATCTCCTCCTATTGAAATCTCTCAAATTTCAAATTCCAGAGGTTGAGGATTTTATATCTGATACCGCGTTGCTTTAGGAGCCCCTCCTATCGTGATCAATCAAGTATCAAATTCTAGAGGTTGAGGATTTTATCTCCGATACCGCATTGCTTTAGGTTCTCCTCCTATTAAAATCTTTCAAATTTCAAATTCCAGAGGTTGGGAATTTTATATCTGATACCTCTTGCTTTAGGAGCCCCTCCTATTGTGACCTTTCAAGTATCAAATTCTAGAGGTTGAGGATTTTACATCTGATACTGCGTTGCTTTAGGATCTCCTCCTATTGCAATCTCCCAAATTTCAAATTCCAGAGGTTGAGGATTTTATATTCGATACCGCGTTGCTTTAGGAGCCCCTCCTATTGCGATCTTTCAAGTATCAAATTCTAGAGGTTGAGGATTTTATATCTGACACCGCGTAGCTTTAGGATCTCCTCCTATTGCATTCTCTCAAATTTTAAATTCCATAGGTTGAGGATTTTACATCTGATTCTTCGTTGCTTTAGGATTTCCTCCTACCGCAATATTTCAAATTTTAGATTCTAGAGGATGAGGATTCATACGTCCAATTCTGCATTACTTTGCAATGGTTCAAGTCCAAATTCCAAATCAGATCAAATCAAAATCTCAAATCAAAATCCAAAAATTCAAGAATCAAAGCCCAAAAATAAAATTCAAAATCTCATCAAATTCATAATTCAAATTTAAAAAATCAAAATCAAATTTAGATCTCGAACTCAATTCTCAAATTGAAATCAAATCCGATGTTTCCCAACGGGAATTCGAGAATCTTCACTTTTGAAGGTCCACCTAACACTCCCCAGTGAAAATGAATCTCGCTTTTTCTGTGTTATGTCTCCAGTCGTCACTCAGACAGTTGTGTTGGTTTTGTTGATCTCTTCGGTCAACGCTAATACGTGTGGTGTGCTCATTCCGGCATACCGCACCTATTAGGGGTCTATTTGTTGACCCCACTTTTGGTTGAGGTTTAGTCTCTCCTTAGATAGCCTAGGGTCTAGCGATAGGACTCTCTTGGTGAATTTCTTAAAGGACTAGCAATAGAACCCTACCACATAGAAATTCCACATGCTTGTTTCCCTCACTTGGAATTTTCATATGCTTAAAGCCTAACATCCAGCTTTTGGGAGGAAGAGACCAAGCATAAAGAAGTCCAATTGGGATTCCCATAGGTGGTCATGCCTTAGGATAAACCCTGAGAGGTTTAGAGCACATTCACACCTACATTTACACCTACACATCACTCTTTATACTCACAATTCTAAACCAAACACATCCCATTTTGATTCATTAACTCTTTGGAAATTCATATGGGTGGTCCCACTAATTTTAAGCCCGTGGCTAAAATGGCTAGGACCAACACATAGAGGACCAAAAGAGGGTTTTCATTGGTCCATGACTCAGCAGAATATTCCCATTCTTCTTACCTTCAAACCATTTCAATTTCCCCAAAATTTCACTTTTTGCCCCAAATTACCAAATTACGCTTGAAAAGGTCCCAAACTCTAAAATTGCCCAGAATTCCTCAAGCTCTCTGAAAATAATTCCAGGACATTCTCCACGTGATCCAATGAAAATTTGATAGCTTTTTACTATTCATTTCATACCTTTTTTTATGATATTACACTTTTAAAGAAATGTATTTTTCATGATTTCATGCAGGTACAATGATTTTAGACCTTTGGAGCAAAAAAAAGCAAAAAAGAGCAAATTTGGAGCAAAAAGGGGAAAAAGTACATTTTATTGAACTATCACCGAACGGTACTGTCACCAGCGATAGACCGCGCTATTTTACAAAGAGTTGCGATTGATTGGCGGAATAATTCGCTGAACGACGTCCTATCCTGCGTTGGACCGCACCTTATCCTAAATTCAAACTAGATTCAATGTATTTGGTCGAATATTGGAGGGTTGCTTGAGAAAACTCTTGGGAAATCAGTTATGGCCGAATTTAAACTTCTTGGGAGCCAAATTTAGAGAGGGAGAGGGAGTTTAGAGTATAGAGAGAGTTTAAAGAGAGTGTCTTTTTCATTTTGTTTAGAAAATCTAGATTTTGTGTTTTCTCTTCTAAGGAGTGTAGAGAAGAGGGAAAGTGAGAGATTTATTCTTCCTTACTCATCTAAAGAGAGAATTGTGTGTTGTTGTGAAGAAAGAAGATGAGTCAAAAGAATTCCTTGAGATTCTCTTGGGGAAGAGTTTAAGATAAGTTCTCTTTTCTTTACTCTATTTGTATGACATTGTTTTTAAATATAAAATCCATGTTTTGTCATCTTTTCCTCATGAGTCTTGAGTAGATTTCTTTGTCTTTCTCCTTTTCATGTGATCTATTGATGTTGTGATATGAAAATGATGTGTTGATTTATTATGGAGAATTTGTGATGACCTTTTCACTTTGAACTTCATTTACTTTTATGGAGAATTGTTAAAACTTGTTGGGAAGCATATGTTTTGAAAGGATTATGAGTTCCACAACACAATTGAAGGTCACATTCAATGTCCATGAGTGACAGACGTAGTTCATGGGAATTGAGTGCAAATAAATAGGGAAATGTACTTTGATGGGCGTAGAATTAGAGATTTTAGAGTGACAGGCTGAAATCCTCAATTTGGTCCTAGGGTTTGGAAACCCAAGTAAGAGTTAGCCTTCAAGGTAAGAAAATGGGAGATCTGGAGTGAGAGCCAGTATCCTCCTAGCCTAACCACTGATTTGGGGACTAAACTTAGGATTAGCAAATGTTCTTTATACACTGAAAAAAAAGGTAAAGTATAGGAATGCTCCTATTTGGTACAATACATTTGTATCACTGATCTATGTCACAAAAATCATCATATTATAATTGAAGAGGAGGAAGACTCTGTCTTACAACTGTACTTTATTATAAATTTAGATTTGTGTTAGTTTAACTTGCTAGAAGTTTAGAACATACTTTGGTAGGAATAATAACTACAATTGTTTGTCTTTATTTTAAGAATTGAACTTACTTGCAATTGTGTTGTGATTCGATAAGTGATTTCAGTACTATGCCATAAAATTAAAGCTTCCCTATGGGATTGATATCCAGGTCTCCACTAGGGCCCTGTATTACTTGAGCGATACGTATACTTGCATTTAGTTGTGTGACTCATTATAATACTAAATCAATATATATATATATATAGCTAATTTCATAAATTTTGACAAATTTAAAAAGTCACACCAAGTTTTTGGAGCCGTTGTCGGGGAGGTGAGGTAAGGTAATAGTTAAAATTTAATTTTGTAGTATTTGAAATCTCATATTTGAATTACAAGTCATAATTGTGTGTGTTTGTTTATTTTGTTTGTGTGTGTAGTGTCAGATCTATAGGTTTAGTGCCTTACGATTTTTAATTAGAGCGTACAATTAAAAAATTTGAAAACAACAAAAACAATCCAAAAATCCTCACAAAATGACAAACAACTTAAAAAATTAAAATGAAAATATACCAAGACCATTAAGAGATTATGCTAATCCAACAGCAGATGAAATTCACTTAACTATTCAAAACCCTGATGTTGCTGCTAATTCATTTGAGCTTAAACCTGCTATTATCTAAATGGTACAGAATACACAATTTGGAGGAACACCTAATGAAGATCCTAACTTACATCTCTCTAGTTTTCAAGAACTATGTGCTACTTTTAAATATGATGGAGTTTCAAACGATGATGTTAGGCTTATACTTTTTCCTTTTTCATTATGGGATAAGGCTAAGGCGTGGTTAAAATTTTTAGCACTTGGATCTATCAGAACTTGGGAGAACTTTCACAAAAGTTTCTATAAAAATCTTTCACTCCTTCCAAAACTGTTAAGCTTAGGAATGATATCACATCTTTTAGTCATTTTGATGGAGAATCCATATATGAAGCTTGGGAAAGATTTAAAGATCTTCTGAGAAAGTGTCCACACTATGATTTACCAGACTGGTTAATAATTCAAACCTTTTATAATGGATTAGTGGGATTTTTGAGATCGATTATCGATGTTGCTGCTGGTGGATCATTAATGTCTAAACCTTTTAATGAAGCATATTCATTAATTGAAGAGATGGATACTAATAATTTTCAATGGCCCTCTGCGCTGGTAAATCTTAAGAGAGTAGCTATTATTCATGATTCTGATGCGATAACTATGATAGTCTTTCAAATTACTGCACTTTCTAAGAAAATAGATCAATATGGAATGAATTATCCTCCAACACCCCTAGTTTTAGAATAAAATCCATCAGGGCAGATGATAGACTCTCAAACACCTTATAAATCCTTGAATGCTATAGATAACAATGTCAGTAATCTTTATTTGAATTATTATAATCCTAGTTGGAAGAATCACCTAAACTTTAAACGGAATAACACCAATACTGTTGTTAACCCGCAATAGAGAAACAATCTTACGAATCCAGTTGGAAATCCGAACAACCAAGGAAATACCTATTATAGACCTTCTTATCCTTCTAGTTTTAATAATAATCAACAATTTAAGGAAAAGAAGTTGTCTGCAGAAGAAATGATTCTGAATATGGGTAATCAAATTCAAGTTCAAAATGTTGCGTTGAAGAATATTGAGAATCAATTGGGACATATTTTTACTGCGCTTAATAATAGACCTTTTGGAAATCTTCCTAGCAATGTTGAGATCAACCCAAAAGATAAAAAATTGGAGCAAATTAAGGATATTCAATTAAGTAATGGAAAAGAATTGGAACCAAGATTTCAAAAAGAAGCTAAAGTTGAAAGAGAGGAATTGAACACTGAGAAAGGTTCTAATAAGATATATCATAATGAATATCCACTAGAACCAATGAAGATAACTGTTGAAAGACCACCTCCTCCTTTTCCTCAAAGACAAAAGAAACAGAACAGGGCTAACAAATTTGCAAAGTTTTTGGAAATTCTTAAAAAATTAACGATTAATATTCCCTTTGTGGAAGCATTAAAGCAGATGGCGGATTATGCAAAATTTTTGAAGGATATTTTTAAAAAGAAAAGAAAGTTCAAAGACCACGAGACAGTTGCACTTAATGGTGAGTGTAGTGCAATTATTCAGAAGAAGCTTCCAAAAAAACTTAAAGACCCATGTAGTTTCACTATCCCGTGTGCTATAAATGAGAAATTTTTTGAAAGAGCTTTATGTGATCTTGGAGCTAGTATTAATCTTATGCCTTTATCAACTTTCAAAAGATTGTGAATAGGAGAAATTTCACCTACATCTGTGACTCGTCAACTGACTGATCGTTCTTTCACTTGTCTTAAAGGAGTTGTGGAAGATGTATTAGTGAAGGTGGATAAATTTATCTTTCATGTGGACTTTATTGTATTAGATATGGAGGAAGATAAAAAAATTCCAATTATTTTGGGAAGACCATTCCTTGCTATTGTGAAAGCTATGATCGATGTTAAAAATGGAGAATTAACTATGAGAGTTAATGACCAAGAGGTAATTTTCAATATTTTGAAATCTATGAAATACCCTTCAACTGAAAAAGATGATGAGTGCTTTAGAATGGAAATTTATGATTATTTGAGAGAAGATCATTTTAAAGAAGTATTTGAAGAAAATTTGAATGTAAGGATGAAAATGAAAGTGAAAATGAAGATGATTTGGATGATATGAAGAATGAAAAGTTAGAATTTGTTCAGGAAAAATTTGAAAGATTGGATACTATGGAAAATAGAGATAAAAGTTTAATTCCATCTATCATTAAAACCCCTTAACTTGAGCTAAAAATTTTCCCCAATCATTTGAAGTGTATGTTTTTAGGAGAATCATCTACTTTACCAGTCATTGCATCTTTGGATTTAAATGAATATCAAGAACAAAAATTATTGGATACGTTAAAATGATACAAAAAGGCTTTTGGTTGGTCCATAGCTGATATTCAAGGAATCATTCCATCGATCTGTATGCACAGAATTTTGTTGAATGAACAACATAATCCTAGAGTTGATCCACATAGGAGACTGAACCCAATAATGAAAAAAGTGATTAAAAAAGATATTTTAAAGCGGTTAGATGCTGAAATTATATATCCTATTTCTGATAGTGTTTGGGTAAGCCCAATTCATTGTGTTCCTAAGAAAGGAGGAGTTACTGTTGACATAAGTGAACGAAATGAAATTATACCGATAAGAGAAGTCACTGGTTGGCGAATATGTATTGATTATAGAAAATTAAATGCTACCACCAGAAAAGATCACTTTCCTTTACCATTTTTAGACCAAATGCTAGACAACTTGCTAGATACAAGTACTGTTACTTTTTAGATGGATATATTGTTTATCAACAAATACCTATTGCTCTTGAGGATCAAGAGAAGACTACATTTACTAGCCCTTATGGAACTTTTGCTTTTAGAAGAATGCTCTTTAGATTATGTAATGCACCTGTAACATTTCAAAGATGTATGATGTCCATATTCAGTAAATTAATAGAGGATGAAATTGAAGTATTTATGGACAATTTCTCAGTTTTTAGAGATTCATTTGATGCATGCTTATGGAACTTAGAAAAAGTTTTAGAAGTATGCGAAAGAACAAATTTAGTCCTAAACTGGGAAAAGAATCAATTTATGGTTGCAGAAGGAATTGTGCTTGGGCATAAAATATTTGAATATGGCATGGAAGTGGATCCTCCAATAATTCAATTATAGAAAAATTACTACCTCCAACAATTGTGAGAGGGGTAAGAAGCTTTTTGGGACTGTTGACCTCATTTTTGATGAGGTCTTTTGCTTCTATCTTTAGTACTTAGGATCTAGCCTTAGGCTTTTCCTTTGACTAATCTTAGAGGACTAGAAATGGAACCCACCACTTAGAAATTCAAACACCTCTTAAATCCCTGCAAACCCCACAACTTGATTGTAGACCCCTAATCACCTAGAGGGTTGAAATCAAATGTGGAGGTTTAAAGGATGAGTTCCCTATAAGACTTTTTGGCCTTAGGAATACCTTGGATGGCCTGGTCAGGTGAGGGTTGACTTGCACATACACTACACTCTCACACACATTCCAAGTTGTAAAACCACACTCTCACCCAACTTGACTTCCTGACTCATGTAGGTAATTCATATGGATGGTCCTTAACCCCTAAACCCCTGGCTAAGAGGGTTAGGAACAACATAGTGAATGCCTCAAATGAGTCCTCTCATGGCTTATATGGGCTTAATATGGCTTCATGGCTCAACCAAAGCGATCCCATTTCACTCACATTTGATCAATTTTCCTTTTTTTCAAAATTTCAATTTTTGACCCCCGGGGCCCCGGACCCACCAAACCTACCAAATGTCCTTGAAATGACCATCTTTGGCCAAAAATACCAAAATTTTAAAAAATACCCCTAAACCCCCCCCCCAAATTACCAAAATACCCTTCTACCCCAAAAATCCAAAAAATTCTAAAAAATCCAAGAAAATTCCAGAAAATCCCAAATATTCCCAAATTCATTTTTTTTAACTATACCATAGGCCAATTTTGCCAATTTACCCCACTTTTACGAAAACCCCCAATTTGACCCATTTTTAACCCAAGTGAACCCAATGTCTAACCAAACCACCCCAATTGACCTCAATTCTAGTCCAATTCAATTCTAAACTTCAATTGAATATCCTCAAAATCAATTTAGACTAAATCAAAGTCCAATTTGATTGACATTTGAGCCCAATTTCAATTTGAAGCCTAAGGCCCAACTTTGGCTCATGACTTAAACCTAGCTCAAACCAACCCAATTCAACTCCAATTGGCCCCAAATCTTTTCTAAGTCCTTCCTAACACCCCCATAAACAAAACACTAACTTGATTTGCCCAAAATTTGAACCTAAACTCCACCTAAACGTAACCCAAAACCAAAATCCCTTTAATTGACCTAACCCCAAACCTAACCCAAATGGGACCAAATCCCAAAATCAAAGCCCAACCAAACTTGGAAACACTTTGTGACACTCCCATAAACATTTCTCAACATTAATTTTACATCAAATCCAACTTTAGTCCAACCTTAAACCAAGTTAGCCCAATTTGAACCACTTTGTCTCCTTTACTAAAAGACACACATTAAACCCAATTCAATTCAGAATCACTTCAAATTTGTTCCAAATCACTCATGACACATCCCTAGACTAAACCCAACATTTATTTGGCATGGTCCTTCACAAAACTTTCATCCAAAAGCCCATTTTAAAATCTAAAAGCCCACTTCAATGAAGCCTTTAAGAACCCATTTTCACCAAAATTCAAAAAAGCCCAAAATCCATTCCAAAGCCCACATGAGATTTCCTCTCATCATCCCTTTGATTTAAATCATTCCCTAAGTTTCAAACTCATCATCGAATTATCCTAAATTAAGCCTCATGCCAATTTCCCCTAAATTCATCAAAATTCCCAAAATCCATTTCCATGTAAATGAGCCAAGCCATCCCTAAGCCAAATGGAGTCCTTGGAGCCATGCACAAGCCACATGAAAGGCGTGAGAGCTTTGACTTATCACCACTCTCTAAATGGAAAAAGGAGGAAACCCTTTAATGATTCCCTTAGGAGTGATTAAACACTCCCATGTATCCCCTAATCTTGCTTAAGCCTAATTGTACTTTGATTGTGACTTGACCACACTAATCAAGCTGACCCAAGTGACTTTCTCTTCAGCCCAAACCAGCCTTGGGGAGGTGCACCTAGCCTAAACCATGACTTGACCAAATTGAATCCAAAATGGCCTCTCCCCGATACCATTTAAATCAAACCCCTTTACACATGGCCAATACCCATTGCTTGCACCAAACTCAACCCCTGACCCCACTGAGTCAGATGGTGACCTGACCCTGGCCGGACCACCGCCTGGGCCTCTGGAAAACACCATACCCGTGAGCACTTATTTGATTTAAATTTCAAATTCCTCCTTGCTGAGGTGTCCCAACTCAATTGAACTGCATGGCTGTTCTTCTCCTCCCCTGAGCAACTGATCCCAGCCTGCAATTGCCCCTGGGAAGCCCTCCAGCCACCTCTATTTAAACACCACCACCTCTCGGCCAAAAGAGGCGTTGAACCAAACCTTACCAAAACTCTGCCAAAATCACTCCTCCAGACATAGAGAACTTGATCCCCACTGAAATCCAGCCCTAAAACCCTCTCTGTGAGCTCAATTTCTGAGTTGAAAATCCACCCAAAAAAACAGGACACTTCACCACAGTGAGCCAATCTCGAAATTGATTGACCCTATACCTTCACCAGACTAAGAGGAGAAGTTCCTCAGCAAAAGCCCCCTCACCAGGCCAGCCGTTGTTTCCAGCCTCCAAGCTTTGTGATCGGCCTTAGTCACTTTCATACTTAGACAATTCCCCAGAGCCAAAGACCTCATCTGGAGCTTGCTTGGACTCAATCAAAGGTGACACAACTCTTAGATCGAAGCTTCACTTCTCTGAGCAAAGGTATGAACTCATTCTTCCTCCCGAGCTTCCAGCATTTCTCCATTTTGTTTGGGCTAATTTCATAGCTTATAAACCATATGGATGTGTTCGTCTCTTCAAGATGAATCGATAGAGTATAAGAACTCAAAAATCCATTTAGAATCGAGAGAGATATTAGTGTTTGAGTGTGGACGGTCATGGGTGCACACCAGTCGTAGAAGATAACCAGGAGCCATTAGATCGCACGTGTATCGAGCGGACGATCGAGATCAAGCCGGACAGCGTAATGGTACGTGAACCGCGGGCCCCTGGAGAGCTGAGTCAGATGACGACGTCGAATCACAGCGCGACGCGTGGGCTTTCGGAGCTGTCGAGGTTGACGCGGCGTCGCGTGGATAAGTAGAAAATTAGGGTATTTTTGAATTATTTAAATGCCCTGAACTTCAAAAATTCATATCTTTGCATAGAAAAATCACAAAAATAAAATAAAAATACCCTCTTGCTCAGTGAACAGAGTAGAATAATGTGGAAAAGAAATCAAGTTAATTGGATGAGTATTTTTATTTTAATAATTTATTTACTGTTTTTAATGTTTTGATTCTCCATTTTCATAGATAATTCACCATGGCATGAGACCATAGGGCTTTTGAAACATCTGATCTAGGAAACATTCCCTGAAGTTTTCAAGGTCAGAGGCCATCTCTGTGAAAAGTTATTGATTTTTCAATTTCATGTCACTGTTTAAGGTATTTTAATTCCAATAATTAGCATGTTGTAAAATAAATTCTAGGAAAATTTGGTGATGTTTCTTAGGACCAGGGGACCCTATGAAAAATATATTTTGAATTAATTCATTCATAATAACCTTAATTGGCCTAAACCCCTAAAATTGAATTTGAATTAATTAGGGTTAACCACACATCAAATTGACTTGAAAATAATTCTCTATTGTTCTTTAGGGTTAGAGGAACCTTACATAAAATTTTGAAATCAATTGGACTTGATTAACCCCACTAAATGGATTGATTAAGCCTCATAAGCAAAATGAAACTTTAAAAATTCATAACTCCAAAAATACTTTTAAAAAATTCACAAAAATGGTTTTGGAGCTTCTTTGATATCAGGGGAGTTCAGGAAAATTAAAATTGAAATTTTCTAAAAAAAGTTGATTTTTCACAATATTTTAATATTTTAATATATAAAAAATAATAAAAATTATAAAAATATTAACAATCATAAAAATGACACATTTTGACTCCTAATCATTTAGGAACAAAATAAATATTTTTCCTAAGTCCCTAGGATAAAATATTGAATTTTAAAGGCTTAATGTAATTTTTAATATTAAAAAATGAATTTTCAACCTTTTTCACTAAAATAATTCTAATAAATCAAAGAAAAATTAGAAAATTATAAAATTTGTTTCTTTGGACTTCTTGAGGTTAGAGAAATTTAGAAAAATATAAAATCTATTTTTCAACTTTTATTTTATTTTAAAATTAATTAATACTCTAAAACTCAAAATAATTATAATAAATAAAATATAATTCAAAAAATCACAAAATTTGGTCCAAGTGGTCCTCTAGTCATTAGGAACATCCCATAATTTTCTTAAGGACAAAAACCTTTCCTTAGTCATGTTGTTGAATTTTCTTTGAAAACCCTTATTTTCTACTAAAAATAATTATATAAATAAATTAAATCCAGAAAAATCACATTTTCTCCTCTAATGTCTTAATTGACATGTGAGTGAGGTGACATAAAAATTTCAAATTCATTTGAGCTCAATTTAGTGAGTTATGAAATAAATAAGCTTAAAATAGCATAAAGGTAATTAAAAATTTTAACCCTTAATTAAAACTTTAGATTTAATCAAAATGGGGGGGGGGGATAAAATATTTGATTTTAACTTTCTCTTGGATGATTGAAACTTAGGGAAATTAAAAGGGTAGAAACCCATTAAACACTTTGAAAATATCAAAATGAAACTTTAATTAATTAAATAATTTAAATTTTAGAAGGAATATATTTAAAATTTGGATTATTAAAATAGGGATATTATTAAGAGGATATTTATTCTTTAATTTAAAAATCCCTAAATAAGTCACTTTAACAATATTTAGTTCTTAATTAAAAATTAAAATAATAATCCAAATTAACAATTAAAACTAAAATTAAATTAAAATTAAAATTAAAATATTGAAACTAAAAATAAAATTAAAATTAAATTAAATTAAACTAAAATTAAAATTAAATTAAATTAAATTAAATTAAATTAAATTAAATGAAATTAAATTAAATGAAAATCAAATTAAATTAAATTAAATTGAATTAAAATCATTTAACAACAAACCTCAATGAAATCATTAAGAGTTAAATCAAAACATATCAATAATTTCAACACATCATTCTATCTAAGTAAAACTAAAACATGAACATCAATCTGAAGTACTAAGATAATTGAAAATGTAAAGATTTAAATTAAATCTAAAATAATTTGAATACTATTCCAAACTTAAAATTATTAATTAAAACCTCATAATTAAATTAAAACACTTTAAACCATTAACTCAAACTTTAAATTAAGAATGATTAAAATTCTCGATAAATCAACTTGCCCTTAAAGGCTTTAATTATTATAACTCTTAAATAGAGCATTAAGTGAAATGTCACTTCATTCATCAAGTAATCAAATACCCAAGTTCACTGAGCAAGAGACAAAGTTTAACTAAACTCCTGGATGATTAATTCATATGTGAAACTAAATTTACTTGGACTCAAAATAATCCCAGAAGTATTGAAAAGATGTTTAGGACTCGTCCTAAACACTTCCTTAATATGACGAGATGTGTTAGAAGAACAACTGAATTTAATTTTTCTTTGATGAAGAAAATCATCCTTAAACCAAACCAACAACCTAGACGTCATAGGAGATGACTAGTTATAGGATTAGGATTCAAGTAGATAACCAAAACCCTTTCCCTTAGCTTTACCTAGGTATTTATTGCAAAAATATGTTTAAATGCTCTAACATGTGTTTTAAGTGCAGCTTGAGATGACGGGAAGACCCTCCAGGTACGCTTTTATTTTATTGTAATTTACTTTATTACAATTTACTTACATGCACTGTACTTTACTTTTCTTGCATGTTAAATAAGACTGTTGCATGAAAACCAAAACCTTTAGGATAGTCCCTGAACTGAAACCAAAACTAAATTAAAAGTCATTGCAAGATAAAATTCACCGCCACAACATTCCAAAATATAAAAAAACTCAAAATTTAATCACAAACAGAACAACAAAACTACAATTGCAACTAAATTAAAACGTATCGTTGAATGATCGGTAATACCTCGGACGATGTAACCCACGTGTTGCTAACGAGATTTTTCACGGTCTAAATGAAAGTGTGGAACTCATTCAGTTGAGTTTAGCAAAATCATCTGGACTAAGTGAATTCAATGAAAATAACGGTGCCGGGATGACAGAAATGTGGGATCTTAATAGGTTATGTTTAAATAACTTTAAGATTTGTTTTATTTAAAATATTAAAAAACACTTGCATTTTAAGATTTTCTCTAAATCAAAACACTTCTTTCATCTCCCGATTTATGACTTCTAAAACTAAACCTCTACAACAACAAGGAGCTCGGAGCACAGTGGGCAGCACGGCCATCGTCATCAGCAAAACTCGGTTCTACTTCAGCAAAACCTTTCTTAGAATTAAATAACCAAGCCATAGGACATCGAGGTAGTTTGCCTAGTGCAACATAAATCCTCAACTCTTCATTAGGCATTTGCATGATCATGTCATGTAAATTAAGCCCTAACCGGTTTTAGGACTCCGAGGTAGTCGTTCGGTACGACATAAACCCTCAAATCTTCCAGGTTATTTTTATGATCATGTCATACGAATATAAGTCCTAATTAAATAAAATTAGCAGGATTACAATATTAAATAAATTCCTAAATTGAAGCCAAACAATAGGATAGTTTGGGAAGTTGCCAAGATTCTTCTTGGATCCTCAGCTTCTCCTACTTTCTTCCTTTGGACTCCTGAAATTAACTGTTCCAAATTTGATCCATTCCCTATTGAAATTCCAAAATTCAATATTTTGAAAACCTTAAACTTTGAAATTCTTGAGAGCAAAACCACTAATCATTATCGAGAGTTTTCTTAAATGAGTCCCGTCATTTAAGATGTAATTAACTATAGGGGCTTGCCCTTATAGGGAACTTTAAGAACTCAGGTAATATAAACCCTGCTTAATTTATTTATATTAAGCAGGGGAACTTGTCGGCTTATAAAATTGGTTTGTAGACCAAACGGATGTCACAAATCTTCTAGTTTATTTAATCGAGCCCCATCATCAAGCAGTGTGTCTATTCTTCGAGATAGATACACGGTTTGTGATGCGGTGCTCGTTTATATAAACTATTTGGGATGTGAGATCGGTTTAATTTCATATATTAAAATTTTCAAACTTAAAATTATTTTCAAAATAAAATGCTACTTTCTAAATTATATATATATTTAAATTAAAATTAAAATCTAAAATTCACCGACAATTTCTGTTAGGCGACCCCCTTTTTCTAAAGTACAACACAACCTAAAAATATGCCGACAATTTCTGGCGACTCCGCTGGGGAGTAGTTCCTCTCTCCATTTTTGATTAGATGGTTTTGCTTTCATAAATCGGTAGTGTATCAATGTCCCTAGTGGAGCAAACTACCATTCTTCCGTTGGAATAACCCGTTCATTTCTGTCTTGAACGAGTATAGCCAACTCCTCTCGGATTTAGGAGCCACTGTTTAGACACCCCTAAACGGAGAGGTTCCGAGATCCTTTTACCTCTTTTCTAAGGTGGGCTGGACCCCCAATAGGTGTTAGTTTAGGAGCGGTCCTTCGAGTCGAGAAGTCTTGCATAAGACTTTGTTTTCCTTTCTAATTCTAAATCGGGCCCTTTACCTTTTCTATAACCTTATTCCTTCAATCGTTTTGTTTCTAACAAACGAACCTCCTAATAAACAATCTCTTTTAAAAATCACAAATACACTAAGATAAACGAAAATGTGTTCGGACTCCTTCTTTTTCGTCCTAAACTTTACGACGAAAAGAAGCATAATTCGGAACTGACATTCGGAATTTGCCCTGCAGAAAATGACTGTCCCAAAGTTAATCTTCTCCTTCACCAATGGAATGAACTTCGACGTTTACAAGGATGAGCTGCCCGACAATGGAATCATCCGTTTCGGACAAGGATTCGGTAACATAGATGTCAAGTTCACTGATGTCACTCTCTTCACACTAATGGACAAAGCGTCGGAAACTGAAGATCCCGTGATTGAGTTCAACCTGAAATCGACTCAAGAATTCCCTCCCCTGCAAAGGGTACCCCCACAGGTCTAGTCATCTCTGCACCTACCCCGACTTCTGCCAAACTGAAGGAGAAGGAAATCCAAGTCTGTGATGAGCCTGTCACCTTGGATGGTACAAATTTTGCTACAATACTAGCTGTTTTTGAGATTGGGTCCAGTCCAAGAGTTGCACCCCTAACTCGGACTCAAAGAAGAAATAAAAATAGAAAGATCGCCAAGATCGAGAAAGCCAGAGCTGCTGAAGTTGCTTTTTTAGAAGAAATTTCCGAGGAAAGAGAAGAACTGCTTGAGTATATACCTCTATTGGAAGGGAGCAGGTTTCACCCTCTCTCTGCCGCATCAGATGAAGAGAATGTCCTTAGGATCGTCGCTGCATTACTTCGACCTGCGTACTACAGCAATTACAAGAGGAAAAGGGATAAGACTACGCCATTGGCTCGACTGCAAGCTGTGATAGAAAGATTGGCAAAGAATGAAAGATGCCCTGTGTCAGAAATCTTGAGAAGGATAGGACGGGTGCCAGCTAAATCCCGCCTCGGACCGTGAATAGAGCCTGTTGCTGCCACAAAGAAACCAAAGAAGAAGATAAAAGCCAGTTCACCCGTTGTTGTACCGGGTCTACAAATTAGGGAGGATACCACCTTCCAGCATATAGCCGACAGATCATCTGGTCCTAGGCTTCCGGTTGCGAGAAGGATGGTATGACGACCTACTACTGACGAGCTAAGACCAAAACAATGTCCTGAGAAGAAAAGTCTCGTCAGGAGACTTGAATCAAAAGAAAGTGCTACTGCAATAAAGGGGACTACCGGAAAGGAAGTTCAACAATCGTCACGAGACAACTGCGAGACCGTGCGGAAAAGCCCACTAGAGGATGCCATGGACAAATTAAGGACCGACATCCGACAATTAGCAAAAGAAAGAGAAGAAAAACTAGCAGATGAAGTTGACTCATCAGAGTTCATGGATGAGAAGTATGTCGAGATCAACATGGTTGAAACGTGAGCATCATCTGCTTCACAAGGTGCTCCAGCAGCTGCAGAAAGAGATGAACTGGAAGTAATGAGGGCACAGCTTCGGGAAAGAGATGACACAATTTCCCAGATTGCAAAGAGGATGGAAGAGATGGCTGCTGCCTTAGCCACACTCTAGAGTCAGGTACAACCTCAGAAAGAGACACCCCCAGAAATTATCCATATTGCAGATGGAGGAAAAGAGATCACATCCGTCAACGGAGATGAACAACCAAAGAAAGATCCCGCACAAAGCATGATTCCAGAAAAGGACATTAAGAGCATGGTAGAACAACAGGTGCGAGAAGCCCTAGCACAATCCAAGAGTGGAGCATCTATTCAAACGGGTAGACCTTACCCCGAAGAATTCGATGCAGTCCAATACCCGAAAGGCTTCGTACCACCTCAGTTTCAGACATTTGATGGGACGGAAAACCCTCGGCAGCATATCGTACATTTTCGTGCAAGTTGCTGCAATGTCGGTGGAAGTGACGCTCTACTCTTTCGTCAGTTCGTCAGCAGTTTATCAGGGATTGCATTCGACTGGTACGCAGAATTGCCGAATGGTTCAGTAAAGACCTTTTCAGAACTAGAGAATCTCTTCGTTAAACGATTTGACGGGGCTCAGCACCACATCACTATCGGTGATCTAGTGGTGGAGCAACTGAAGCCGAACGAGACTTTAGTGGATTACATACTTCGATGAAGAAACTTAAGCATGAAGTGTGAACCACAGCTTCAAGAACAACATGCAGTCGGCATCCTACTTAAAAGTATCCATGGCCCAATAAAACTTCTCCTTAAAAGATTTACAATCAAGACTTTCAAGAAGTTGCTTAGCAAGGCCGGGAGCTTGCAAGAAGAGACAAAGCAGTTAAGTGTCGTGGACAAGAACAATAAGAAGAAGCCCGTGAAAACATTCGAAAGGAAATCTGGAATCGTCACGACAGTCGATAAGGGTAAGCAGCCAGTGCAGATACAGTCAGAGTGGCCACGACCTAGTTATCAACCACCGCAACGGACTTATCGGCAACCTCGGCGAGGCTATCGAGCAACCTCGTCCGGAGCAATCGGTCGCCTCGGCAATATGAACAACCACCTCGTTCATCGCGTACCTTAAGAGAACTTCTAAATAGAGAATATCCATTCAAAGCGAAGCGATAAGCGAAGATGTTCCGCAGCTTAATGAAGACACCAGATTTTCAGCTGCCAGAGCCCAAGAAGCTGGAGGAAGTCAATAAGAAAGATCATCCGAACTATTGCCCTTACCACCAGATGCTCGGACACAAGATAGAGGATTGCATCACCTTCAAGAGTTGGCTTGATGACAATCACCGAAGAGGGAACATAACGATCCCAAAGGAATACATGAAGGAACCCCAGAAAGGAGGTTCTGTCAACATTATTTCCATGGATCCCATTGTTCCGATAAACCCAAACACGACAGATGATGGATGGAGTACTGTCTAGACAAGATCATCGAAGAAAATTTTGGATCACATCCAGACCGCTTCGGTATGTGCTTCAACTCAGAGTTCGAAACCTGTCGAGCCAGCACTATCACTTGCAATTGAAGAACCGCTCTGGAAGGAGAAGAAGATCGTGGAAGAAAAGAAGACCAAGGCTCCGAAGGGTAGACTAGGGGCTGCTTATCCTAGGATGGTTGTTTCCGATTCGGGGGAGAAATCCCTCGAACTCCTGACTCTGTATGATTATCTGCTCGCTCCGGCAAGATTTTATAATGATAAGGGTTATGGTGTTGGCTACGTTTTGACTGTTTCTAACAATTAGATAACTAGCGACAACCGGCTTAATCTGGATCTTGATTCCCATACAAATAACGATTCTCAAATCATACACAACCTCGACGACCACGACGAAGAAGATGTTCACAAAGGAGGCTACGAAAGCTCGACAAGCAACAAGCCCATTCATGAATTTTGAGGAGCTCCAATCGTGATAGAGTTGGAGTTATCAAATTCCGAAGCAACGCCAGAAGAGCCAGACATTCCAATTCAAGAGGATACACCGGTAGATTCAACACCAAATTCGGAAGAGGTAACTGAAGTAAATTTAAGAAGTAGAAAAGTTCTACCCCCGAGAATGGGTCCAAAGGATAAAGGAAAGTAGGTGTTTGCTTAGGAAGAGCCAACCTCAGCAGAAGAATTGCCCATTCGGGAAAAAACCGAGGAACATGGTAATAAAGTGGACTACAACGTGCTAGCCCATCTTAGGAAGCTACCAGCCAAACTAAGCATATACGACACTCTGATCCTGTCAAAGGAGATGAGAGAGGCTCTGATCAAGGCTTTACTTGATCCAGAGATTTGTTTAGCCCAAATGGCCGGTAATTCCTTCGACGAGGTTTGCTCGTTAAGAGAACAACGAGGTGTTACCTTCACGGACAATGATCTATTACTGGGAACAGCTGATCACAACCGACCATTATACATTTTAGTCACTATTGGAAAGTTTACGCTCTCCAGAGAGTTAGTTGATCTGGGAGCATCAATCAACATAATGAATCTTCGGACGCTAGCGTATTTGGAAATTGATGCTCACGAGCTTGAAGTAGACAAGATGATATTAAGAGGCTTCAATCAAAAAGGAGAAAGAGCTCTTGGATCGATAACATTACTAATGAAGACCGATGATTTAGCAAAGACAACCGCAAAATTCCACATAATTGATTCTGAGACATCATTCAACGCTCTACTGGTCGGCCATGGATCCATGAAAATCGGATGGTACCATCGTCTCTGCACCAGTGCATAAAGTATTACGAAGGAGGGGAACAGTGCATCAAAGGTGATTTGCAACCGTTCTCCGTGCACGAAATTGGAATTCATGAAGATGCGGCCTACTACGCCCCTCCGAAGAAAACAATCTTTTCTAGAAATACTATACCAAATGAAGCAAAAGAAATTCGAGACGATGAAGAACCTAAAGTTCTAGTCCAACAGTTACTCACCACTCCCTTACGACCAGATGGTGAAGATTTCTCCAGAACTCACACCCGAGGTCGAGGCCGGGGACGAGGACGTGGAAGAAATGTTGGAATAGTTGGATAGAAGAAACCGGTCATCGATGTTGATTGGAAGAACTGTTCCGAAGAAGAAGAAGAAATTGAGAAAGAAGCAGCGACAATAAGTCAAAAGAAACCCCAGTTCAAGATCTCTCTCGAGGATGAAAAGAATGAAGAATATAAATCAATGTACGAGAAGATTAACCATTATGTACATACTATGACCCTGACCCCGATCCATTCTATTAAGATCGAGGGTATGGTGGTCAAGGAAGTGCATGATGGTGGTGCTAAGCCAATCAAGTTCTACCGTGGTGCTTCTTCTTCCAATACTGAAAAAGATGTACAATTTGAAGATGTTACTTCATCTGAATTAATGGAATTACCTTTTGAGTGGTACTCTCCCTGTGTTCAAATTTATTTCAACGTGGTGTCTTACCTCGACAATGGACAAAATGCCGATCACAACACTTTGAAAAATTATGGAATAATGCCGGTCGGCCTCCCAATTCAAAACATGGTCTCGGATTCGGCACAGTAGGGTTAGTTGATGATACGGGATTTTGCTTGGTTGTCACTTGCGAACCTAATAAAGAGTGCTTGAAAGCTTCAGAAGATCTTGAGGATCTACCAATCGGCAACGCTCTACCAGAATTCGAGGAAGAAATCAAATCTACAATAGACGAGTTAATGGAAGTTAACTTAGGTACTATCGAAGAACATAGGCCTACCTTTGTTAGCTCCTTACTCAATAAAGAAGACTCCAAGGAAATAATCAAGCTACTAATGGAATTCAAGGACTGTTTTGCTTGGAGTTACGACGAAATGCCAGGATTAGCTCCAGAAGTCGCAGTTCACAAGTTAGGAGTGGATCCTACTTCCGTTCCAATCAAACAAGATCCTAGAAGAATGCGTCTAGAAATTGAGCAACAAGTAAAAGCCGAAGTTAAGAAGCTAATAAACGCTAAATTTGTCCTTGAAGAACAATACCCAACTTGGTTAGCCAACGTGGTACCAGTCGGAAAGAAGAATGGTCAGATCAGAATCTATGTGGATTTCAGAGATTTGAATAAAGCATGTCCAAATGATGAATTTCCACTACCAATCCCAGAACTGATGATCGACATCGCTTCAACGCATGAAATCTTCTCATTTATGGATGGATCATCGGGATACAACCAGATAAAGATGGCACCGGAAGATGAAAAGCTCACGACATTTAGAACGCCGATCGGAGTGTATTGCTACACAGTAATGCCATTCGGACTAAAGAACGCAGGAGCAACATACCAAAGAGTGATGACAAAGATTTTTTATGATCTCATTCACAACCAAGTCGAGTGCTACGTGGATGATGTGGTCATCAAAAGTAAACTGAAGGAAGATCACTTGTATGATTTGAGAATTGTTTTCGAGCGACTAAGACAATACAACCTTAAATGAATCCCTTAAAACGTGCCTTCGGCGTCACCTCCGGGAAATTCAAACTCACACATAGTAACTTGAATGGATTTCAAATTAAACTACAAATCAAAATCCAAACTCATACATTGTAACTTGAAATTTAAAAGTAAAATGAAATCTAAATCGAATTCCCCAGATCTTGTGATTTTGAGTTCACCTCCTTTCTCATTCCCCAGCGAGAATTCAGGAATCTCCAGTCTTGGAAATATACCTGATACTCCAGTCTTGGACATCTGTGTTGGTTTTGTTGATCTCCTTGGTCAACGCCAATACGCGCGGTGTGATTGGTTAGCACACCACACCTATTGGGGGTCCATTTGTTGACCTCATTTTTGATGAGGTCTCTTCTTTTCTCACTCCTTAGTACTTAGGATCTAGCCATAGGCTTTTCCTTTGACTAATCATAGACGACTAGAAGTGGAACCCACCATTTAGAAATTCAAACACCTCTTGACTCCCTGCAAACCCCACAGGCTTGATTGTAGAACCCTAATCACCTAGAGGGTTGAAATCAAATGTGGAGGTTTAAAGGATGAGTTCCGTATAAGACTTTTTGGCCTTAGGAATACCCTGGATGGCCTGGTCTGGTGAGGGTTGACTTGCACATACACTACACTCTCACACACATTCCAAGTCCTAAAACCACACTCTCAACCAACTTGACTTCCTGACTCATGTAGGTAATTTATATGGATGGTCCTTAACCCCTAAGCCCCTGGCTACGAGGGTTAGGAACAACATAGTGAATGCCCCCAAATGAGTCCTCTCATTGCTCATATGGGCTTAATATGGCTTCATGGCTCAACCAAAGTGATTCCATTCTACTCAAATTTGATTAATCTTCATTTTTTGAAAATTTCAATTTTTGACCCCCGGGGCCCTACACTCACTAAACCTACCAGATGTCCTTGAAATGACCCAAAATTTGCAAAAATTACCTAAATTACCCAAAATTCCTCAAAATCAGTCGTAAACATTTCCCCCCACTCAAATTGATCATCCATAGCCAAAAATACCAAAAATTCCAAAAGTACCCCCCAATACCCTCCAAATACCCAAAATGCCCTTCTTAGCCCAAAAATCCAAAAATTCAGAAAACTCCCAAAAAATTTCAAAAAATCTCAAATATTCCCAATTTTATTTTATTCAACTATAACATGGGCCAATTTTTCCAATTTACCCCACTTTTACCAAAACCCCTAATTTGACCCATTTTAAACCCAAGTGAACCCAATGTCAAACCAAACCACCCAAATTGATCTCAATTCTGGTCCAATTCAATTATAGACTTCAATTCAATATCCCAACATCAATTTAGACCAAATCTAAGTCTAATTTGATTGACATTGGAGCCCAATTTCAATTTGAGGCCTAAGGCCCAATTTTGGCCCATGACCTAAACCTAGCTCAAATCAACCCAATTCAACTCCAATTGGCCCCAAATCTTTTCTAAGGCCTTTCTAACATCCCCATAAACAAAAAACTAACTTGATTTGCCCAAAATTTGGACCTAAACTCCACCCAAACTTAACCCAAAACCAAAATCCCTTAAATTAACCTAAGCCTAAACCTAACCCAAATGGGCCCAAATCCCAAAATCAAAGCCCAACCAAATTTGAAAACTCTTTGTGACACTCCCATGAATATTTCTCAACATTAATTTTACATCAAATCCAAGTTTAGCCCAACCTTAACCCAAGTTAGCCCAATTTGGCCCATCTTGGCCCCTTCTCCAAAAAAGCCCACATTCAACCCAATACAATTCAAAATACTTTAAACTTGTTCCAAACCACTAATGACACATGCCTAAACCAATTGAAACATTTATTTGGCACAATCATTTACAAAATTTTCATCCCAAATTTATTTTAAATCCAAAAGCTCACTTCCTTAAACCACTTTAAAAGCCTATCCCAAGACAATTTCAAAAGCCCAAAATTAATTCTAAAGCCCATATGACATTTTCATTTGTCATCCATTTAATCAAAATCATTCCCTAAGTTCCAATTCCATCATCAAATAAATCTAAATCAAGCATCATGCCAAAATACCCCTAAATTTCAAAAATCCCAAAATCCCTTTCTCATGCAAGTGAGCCAAGCCATTCCTAAGCCATAAGCAAGCCTTGGAGCCATGCACAAGCCACATGAGAGCCATGAGAATCTTAGGATTGTCAACACCCCATAAGCGGCAAAAGGAGGAGAGCCTTTAAGCACTCCTTAAGAGTCATTAACCATTCCCATGTCTCCCCTAACTCATGCTCTTGGGTAGTAAATCGTTGAGTATCGCCAATCGATCCCGTGTCTTCTGACAAAATTGTTGTTCTTTATACTTTTAAATGTAGACCCATTATCTGAAATGATCTTGCGCGGAACCCCAAAACGGTAAACGACTTGATTCTTGAAAAATTGTAGCACGTGGTGTGCCTTCACTTCTCTGAGTGGTATAGCTTCTACCCAGTTAGAGAAGTAGTCTGTAGCTGCAAGGATGAAGCGATGTCCTCTTGAAGAAGGTGGTTCTATCGGACCCACTATATCTGTGCCCCAACACTCAAATGGCCACGACGCGATTGTCGAATGTAGAATCACTCCGTGCACTTGACACTGGTGACAACTTTTGGCAACTTTCATACAGTCGGTCATCATTGAGGGCCAGTAGTACCCTAGTCTTTTAATCTTCATTTTCATTTTTCGGACCCAACTGATGAGTGCCACAAAGTCCTGAATGTACTTCTTTAACAATTTCACGAGCCTCGGACTCGCTCAGGCATCTTAGCCACATCTGATCAAAAGACCTTCTATATAATGTATTGTTTATTAATGTGTAAGACGAGTTCTTTTCTTGATTTGATGGGCTAATGACTTATCGTCCAAGTAGGTTTCCCGTCCGCAAGTAGTCTATTAATGGCCGCCGCCAATCTTCTCGTATTTTCCGTCATCGATGCAATTGTTTCTTCTACTTTTTCTGTTGATTTGTGTATTGTATCCATGTCGAGCTATGATAGGATCTGTCGTCCTTGAACTGACACTTCAACTGACTCATCCTGCAAGCAGGCAAATTTTTTTGCAAGGAGGGCTAACGCATCGGTGAGAGCATTTTCTTTTCTGGGAATCTTGTAGATTGTTACGTTTGGAATTTGTTCCAACAATTTCATGGCATATTGAAAGTACTGCTCGAGTCTAGGCTTTAAAATTATGTACTGTCCGACGACCTATTGAATGATCAACTGAGAATCTCTGTAGATGTTGTTGTCCGTTATTCCCATCTGAATGGTTAATTCTAATCCAGTTATAAGGGCTTCGTATTCTGCCTCGTTGTTTGTACACGGTTCTATTAAGTGGTAGAAGTATTTTAACATCCCCCGCTCCGGTGTTATAAAGATTAGTCCGATTCCTGCCTTACCGGGCACTATCATTTGGAATTCTTTGTTCTTCTGTGCTGAGGACGCACCGTCGAAGTACAGTTCCCAACGTTGATCATCAGGGTCTTCTAGGCTCATTATCTGCTCGTCAGGCAAATCGTCGTCGAGAGGCGAATCTGCCGGTAAAGGGTGTGCTGCGAGGAAGTCTGCTAGGACTTGTCCCTTTACGGCGTGAAGAGGAACGAAAGTTATGTCAAATTGCAATAGTATCATCGACCACCTGGAAAGTCTGCCAGAAAGCATCGGTCCGGTCATCAAGTATTGCAACAGATTAACTCTCGAAATAAGGTTGACTTTATGAGAAAGCATGTAATGTTTGAGCTTCTGTGAGACGAAGATCAGGGCCAAGCAGTGCTTCTCAATAGGAGGATACTTTACTTCCATCGGAATTAGACGACGGCTTAAGTAGTAGAGAGCATTTTCTTTTCCCTCATCATTGACCTGGGCTAGCAGGGCTCCAAGGGAGTCTTCTAAAGCCGGGGTATAAAGTATCAACAGTCTACCTAAGACTGGGGCTGCTAAGACAGGAGGTGTCATTAAATATTGTTTAACGTCCTTGAAAGCCCGCTGGCATTTCTCATCCCAAACGAATTTGGCATCCTTTTTAACTAATGCCGAGAAGGGCTGACACCTACCTGACAAGTTCGAGATAAAGCATCGAAGATATGCCAACTTCCCTTAAAAGGATCATAGTTGTTTCAAAGTTTTGGGAGGAGGCATTTCTAAAATAGCTTTAATCTTTTCTGGATCGATTTCAATCTCGCGATGTCGGACAACAAATCCTAAGAATTTCCCGGAGGTGACGCCGAAGGCGCATTTTAAGGGATTCATCTTAAGGTTGTATTGTCTTAGTCGCTCGAAAACAATTCTCAAATCATACAGGTGATCTTCTTTCAGTTTACTTTTGATGACCACATCATCCACGTAGCACTCGACTTGGTTGTGAATGAGATCATAAAAAATCTTCGTCATCACTCTGGTAAGTTGCTCCCGCATTTTTTAGTCTGAATGGCATTACTGTGTAGCAATACACTCCGATCGGCGTTCTGAATGTCGTGAGCTTTTCATCTTCTGGTGCTATCTTTATTTGGTTGTATCCCGACGATCAATCCATAAATGAGAAGATTTCATGCGTCGAAGCGATGTCGATCATCAGTTCTGGATTGGTAGTGGAAATTCATCCTTTGGACATGCTTTACTAAAATCTCTGAAATCCATGCAGATTCTGATCTGACCATTCTTCTTTCTGACTGGTACCACATTGGCTAACCAAGTTGGGTATTGTTCTTCACGGACAAATTTAGCGTCTTTTAGCTTCTTAACTTCGGCTATTACTTGTTGCTCCACTCCTAGCCTGTGAACTGCGACTTCTGGAGCTAATCCTGGCATTTCATTCTAAGATCAAGCCGGACGGCGCAATGGTACGTGAACCGCGGGACGCGTGGCTACTGACTCAAGTGGCGGCATCAAATGGGAGCTCGACACGTAGGGGCTTCGGAGCTGCCGTGATTGACTAAATGAAATCAAGCTGGCGGCGTTAAATGGGACGCGTGGCTACTGACTCAAGTGCCCTATTTTCTGAATTAATTAAATGCCCTGAACTTCAAAAATTCATATCTTTTCATAGAAAAATTAAAAAAATAAAATAAAAATACCTTCTTGCACAATGAACAGAGGAGAATAATGAGGAAAAGAAATCAAGTTAATTGGATGAGTATTTTATTTTTAATTATTTATTTAGTGTTTTCAATATTTTGATTCTTCATTTGCATAGATAATTCACCATGGCATGAGATCATAGGGCTTTTGAAGCCTCTGATCTTGAGAACATTCCCTGAATTTTTCAAGGTCAGAGGCCATCTCCATGAAAAGTTATTGAATTTTCAAGTTCATATCACTGTTTTAGGTATTTTAATTCCAATGATTAGCATGTTGTAAAATAAATTCTAAGAAAATTTGGTGATGTTTCCTAGGACCAGAGGACCCGATGAAAAATATATTTTGAGTTAATTCATTCATATTAACCTTAATTGGCCCAAACCCCTAAAATGAACTTTAATTAATTAGGGTTAACAACACATCAAATTGACTTGAAAACAATTCTCCATTGCTCTTTAGGGTTAGAGGAACCTTACATAAAATTTTGAAATCAATTGGACTTGATAAACCCCACCAAATGGATTGATTAAGCCTCATAAGCAAAATAGAACATTAAAATTTCATAACTTCAAAAATACTTTTCAAAAATTCACAAAAATAGTTTTGGAGCTTCTCTGATATCAGGGGAGTTCAGGAAAATTAAAATTAGAATTTTCTAAAAAAGTTGATTTTTCACAATATTTTAATATTTTAATAATTAAAAAAGTAATAAAATCACAAAAATATTAAAAATCATAAAAATATCACATTTTGACTCCTAATCACTTAGGAATAAACCAAATTTTTTTCCTAAGTCCCTAGGATAAGATATTGAATTTTAAAGGCTTAATGTAATTTTTAATATTAAAAAATGAGTTTTTAGCCTTTTTCACTAAAATAATTCTAATAAATCAAAGAAAAATTAAAAAATTAAAAAATTTATTTCTCTGAACTCCTTAGGGTCAGAGAGTTTTAAGAAAAATATAAAATCCATTTTTTACTTTTATTTTATTTTATAATTAATTAATACTCTAAAAATCAAAATAATTATAATAAATAAAATATAATTCAAAAAATCACCAAAATTGGTCCAAGTGGTCCTCTAGTCATTAGAAACACCCCATAATTTTCTTAAGGACAGAAACCTTTCCTTGGTCATGTTGTTGAATTTTCTTTGAAAACCCTTATTTTCTACTAAAAATAGTTATATAAATAAATTAAATTCAGAAAAATCACATTTCTTAATTGACATGTGAGTGAGGTGACATAAAATTTCAAATTTATTTGAGCTCAATTTAGTGAGTTATGGAATAAATAAGCTTAAAAGGGCATAAAGGTAATTAAAAATTTTGACCCTTAATTAAAACTTTAGGTTTAATCAAAATGGGGGGTAAAATATTTGATTTTAACTTTCTCTTGGATGATTGAAACTTAGGGAAATTAAAGGCTAGAGACACATTAAACACTTTGAAAATATCAAAATGAAATTTTAATTAATTAAATGATTTAAGTTTTGGAAAGAACATATCTAAAATTTTAATTATTAAAATAGGGATATTATTAAGAGGATATTTATTCTTTAATTTAAAAATCCCTAAATAAGTCACTTTAATAATATTTAATTCTTAATTAAAAATTAAAATTATAAATCAAATTAACAATTAAAACTAAAATTAAAACTAAAAATAAATTAAATTAAATTAAATTAAATTAAAATTTAAAATTAAATTAAAATTAAAGTTAAACTAAAGTTAACAATTAAATTAAAATTAAATTAAATTAAAATTAAATAAAATAAAATTAAAATGAAAATTAAATTAAAATGAAAATTAAATTAAATTAAAATTAAATTAAATTAAATTAAATTAAAATTAAATTAAATTAAATTAAATTAAATTAAATTAAATTAAATTAAATTAAAATTAAGTTAAATTAAAATTAAATTAAAATTAAATTAAATAAAGTTAAATTAAATTAAAATTATATTGAATTAAATTAAATTAAAATCATTTAACAACAAACCTAAATGAAATCATTAAGAATTAAATCAAAACATATCAATAATTTCAACACCTCTTTCTATCTAAGTGAATTTGAAACGTGAACATCAATTTGAAATATTAAGATAACTGATAGTGTAAGGATTTAAATTGAATCTAAAATAATTTGAGCATTATTCCAAACATAAAATTATTAATTAAAACCTCATAATTAAATTAAAACACTTTAAATCATTAACTCAAATTTGATTAAAATTCTCAATAAACCAACTTGCCCTTAAAGGCATTAATTATTATAACTCTTAAATAGAGTATTAAGTGAGATGTCACTTCATTCATTAGGTAATCAAATACCTAAGTTCACTGAGCAAGAGACAAAGTTTAACTAAACTCCTGGATGATTAATTCACCTGTGCAACTAAATTTACTTGGACTCAAAATAATCCCAGAAGTATTGAAAAGATGTTTAGGACTCGTCCTAAGCACTTCCTCAATATGACGGGATGTTTTAGAAGAACAACTGAATTTAATTGTTCTTTGTTGAAGAAAATCATCCTTAAACCAAACCAAGAATCTAGACATCATAGGAGACGACTAGTTATAGGATTAGGAATTTGGTAGAAAACCAAAACCCTTCCCATAGCCTTACCTAGGTATCTGTTGAAATATTTAAATTCCTTAACATGTGTTTTAAGTGCAGCTTGGGATGACGGGAAGACCCTCCAGGTACGTTTTTATTTTATTGCAATTTACTTTGTTGCAATTTACTTTTCTTGCATGATAAACAAGACTGTTGCATGAAAACCAAAACCTTTAGGATAGTCCCTAAACTGAAACCAAAACTAAATTAAAAGTCATTGCAAGATAAAATTCACCGCCACAACATTCCAAAATATAAAACAACTCAAAATTTAATCACAAACAGAACAACAAAAGTACAATTGCAACTAAATTAAAACGCCTCGTTGAATGATCGGGAATACCTCGGATGATGTAACCCACGTGTTGCTAACGGGATTTCCCACGGTCTAAATGAAGGTGTAGAACGCATTCAGTTGAGTTTAGCAAATTCATGTGGACTAAGTGAATCCGACGAAAATAACGGTGCCGGGATGACGGAACCGTGGGATCTTAATCGGTTCTGTTTAAACAACTTTAAGATTTGTTTTAATTAAAATATTAAAAATACTTGGATTTTAATATTTTCTCTAAACCAAAACACTTCTCTCATCTCTTGATTTATGACTTCTAAAAGTAAACCTCTGCAACAACAAGGAGCTCGGAGCATGGTGGGCAGCTCGGCCATCGTCATCAGCAAAACTCGGATCTACTTTAACAAAACATTTCTTAGTTTTAAATAACCAAGCAATAGGACTTCGAGGTAGTTTGCTTAGTGCAACATAATTCGTCAACTCTTCGTTAGGCATTTGCATGATCATGTCATGTAAATTAAGCCCTAACCGGTCTTAGGACTCCGAGGTAGTCGTTCGGTACGACATAAACCCTCATATCTTCCAGGCTATTTGTTTGATCATGTCATGCAATTATAAGTCCTAATTAATTAAAATTGACAGGATGGAAACATGTCGGCATATTTTTAGGTTGTGTTTTATTTTGAAAAGGGGGGTCGCCTAACAGAAGTTGTCGGCGGATTTTTAATTTAATTTAAATAAATAATTTTGAAAAGTAGTGTTTGATTTTGAAAATAATTTTAAATTTGAAGGTTTTAAGATATGAGATTAAACCGATCTCACATCCCAAATAATTTATATAAACGAGCACCGCACCACAAACCGTGTATCTATCCCTAAGGATAGACACACTGCTTGACGGTGGGGCTCGATTAAATAAACTAGAAGATTTGTGACATCCGTTTGGTCTGCGAACCAATTTTATAAGCCGACAAAATTCCCCTCTTAATATGAAAACATTAAACGGGGTTTATATTACTACAGGTTCTTTAAAATTCCCTATAAGGGCAAGCCCACTATAGTTAATTACATCTTAAGTGATGGGAACCACCTAAGAAAACTCTCGATAATAATCAATAATTTCGCTCTCAAGAATTTCAAAGTTTAAGATTTTCAAGGGATTGAAATTTGGAATTTCAATAGGGAATGGATCAAATTTGGAACATTTTGTTTTGAGAATCCAAAGGAAGAAAAGTAGGAGAAATCACAGATTCGAAGCGAACTTCGGTAATTTCCCGACTATCCTATCGTTTGGCTTGAGTTTAGGAAAGTCCTAATATTTATTTAAATGTTTTGATCTTATCGATTTTAATTAATTAGGACTTATATTTGTATGATAAAATCACACAAATAGCCTCGAAGATGTGAGGGTTTATGTCGTATCGAACGACTACCTCGGAATCCTAAAACCGGTTAGGGCTTAATTTGCAATGCAAATGCCTAACGAAGAGTTGAGGATTTATGTTGCACTAGGAAAACTACCTCGAAGTCCTATGGTTTTGTTATTTAATTCTAGGAAAGTTTTGTCGATGTAGATTCGGGTTTCGTTGATGACGATGGCCTTCGTTGCCCACCATGCTCCGAGCTCCTTGTTGTTACAGAGGTTTAGTTTTAGAAATCATAAATCAGGGGATGAGAAAAGTGTTTTGGTTTAGAGCAAATCTTAATTTCCAAGTATTTTTTATGTTTTAATTAAAACAAATCTTAAAGTTGATTATAACGACACCGGTTAAGATCCCACGGTTCCATCCTTCCGGCATCATTATTTTTATCGGATTCACTTAGTCCAGATGAATTTGCTAAACTCAACTGAATGAGTTCCACACTTTCATTTAGACCGTGGGAAATCTCGTTAGCAACACGTAGGTTACATCATCCGAGGTATTCCCGATCATCCAACGGGACGTTTTAATTTAGTTGTAATTGTAGTTTTGTGTTACGTTTGTGATTAAATTTTGAGTTGTTTTATATTTTGAAATGTTGTGGCGGTGAATTTTATCTTGCAATGACTTTTAACTTAGTTTTGGTTTCAGTTTTAGGGGCTATCCTAAAGGTGTGAGTTTTCATGCAACAGTTGTTTATCATGCAAGAAAAGTAAGTGCAATGCAGTTAAATAAATTGCAATAACGTAAATTGCAATAAAATAAAAGCGTACCTGGAGGGTCTTCCCGTCATCCCAAGCTGCACTTAAAAGACAATTAGAATATTTAAGCAAATTCCTAGGTAAAGCTAAGGTAAGGGTTATGGTTTTCTACCAAGTTCCTAATCCTATAGCTAGTCATTTCCTATGACGTCTAGGTTCTTTGTGTTTTTGTTTGAGGACGATTTTCTTCATCAAAGAACAATTAAGTCCAATTGTTCTTATAAACGTCCTATCATATTGAGGAAGTGCTTAAGAATAATCTTAAACATCTTTTCAATATTTCTAGGATTGTTTTAAGTCCAAATGAATTTAATTATATAAATGAATTAATCGTCCAGGGATTCAAGTTTTGTTAACTTTCTCAGTGAACTAGGACATTTGAATATCCTATAAGTGAAGTAACATTTCACTTGATATTCTGTTTAGGAGTTATGATGACTAAAGCATTTGAGGGTAAATTGGTGTTCGGATGGTTTGTGATTTAGTTTAATTTCAATTAATGAGTTTAAATTTGGAATAGTGTTCAAGTTATTTTAGATTTATTTTGAATTCTTCATGTCTTTGGTGATGTTATATTTAATCCAACTTAGTTTAATTTAATTTAATTTAATGAGTTTTTATTTAATTTAATTCAATTTAATTCAATTTAGTTTGATTTGATTTAATTTAATTTGATTTAATTTAATTTAATTTGATTTAATTTGATTTAATTTAATTTAATTTAATTATTTAATTTAATTTAATTTGATTTAATTTAATTTAATTTGTTTATTTAATTTAATTTAATTCATTTAATTTAATTTAATTTGTTTGTTTAATTTATTTTAATTTGATTTATTTATTTAATTTAATTTAATTTAGTTTGATTTATTTTAATTTAATTTAATTTTATTTTATTATCATTTTTTTATTTTAATTAAAATTTTAAAAGAGTTTAATAATTTAATTTTGGTTTAATGATTAAGTCTTTTAATATTTTAAATTTGAGTTATCATTTTAATTAAGAATTGAATATTAATGAGATGATTAATTTAGGGATTTTTAAATTAAAGAATAAATATCTTCCTAATAATATCCCTATTTTAATAATTCCAATTTTATTATTCTTCCAAACTTAATCAATTATTTAATTAAGGCTTAATCATTTTAAATTGTTTAACGGGTTTCTACCCTTTAATTATTTAAACTTCAATCATCCAAATCAGATTAAGATCAAATATTTTACTTGTTAATTTTTTATTAAACCTAAAGTTTTAATTAAGGGTTAAAAATTTTAATTACCACTTTACCCTTTAAGCTTAATAATTTCATAACTCACTAAATTGAACTCAAATGAACTTGAAATTTTTATGTGACTTCACTCATATGTCAATAAAGACATGACAGTTGAAAATGTGATTTTTCTGTATTTAATTTATTTATATAATTATTTTTGGTGGAAAATAGAGATTTCCAAGGAAAATTTAATAACATGACCAAAGGAAAGTTTCTGTCCTTAAGAAAATTAGGGGACATTCCTAATGACCAGAGAACCAATTGGACCAATTTTGGTGATTTTTTGAATTATATTATTTTTATTATAATTATTTTAAGTTTTGGAGTGTTAATTAATTTAAAAATAAAATAAATGTTGAAAAATGAATTTTATATTTATCAAAAATCTCTCTGATATCAAGGAAATCAGAGAATTAAATTTTACAATTTTCTGATTTTTCTATGATTTATTATAATTATTTTAGTGAAAATGCTAGAAAATACATTTTTTTAATTTTAAAATTATCCTAGAGCTTTAAAATTTAATATCTCACTAAATAGACCTAGGAAACATGTAGGGTTTGCTCCTAAGTGATTAAAATTCAAAATGTGACTTTTTGGTGAATTTTATTATTTTTGTGATTTTTATTATTTTTTAATTATTAAAATATTAAAATAATATTAAAAATCAACTTTTTTAGAAAATTGAAATTTTAATTTTCTTAAATTCCCCTGATATTAGAGAGGCTCCAAAACAAATTTGGTGAATTTTTAAAAAGTATTTTGAAAGTTATGAATTTTTAAAGTTTAAAATGACTAAATGGCTTAATCAACCCAATTAGTAGGGCTAACCAAGTCCAATTGACCTCAAATTTTTATGGTGGGTTCCTCTGATCCTACAGGTCGGTGGAGAATTGATTTCAAGTCAATTTGATGTATGGTTAGCTCTAATTAATTAGAGATCCATTTTGAGTGTTTAAGCCGATTAGGGTTGTTTTAAATGAACTAACTCAAAACTTATTTTTCCTAGGGTCCTGCGGTCATAAGGAACATCACCAAATTTTCCTAGAATTTATTTCACAACATGCTATTTATTGGAATTAAAATACTTAAAATAGTAACTCTGAATTTGAAAAATCAATAACTTTTCATAGGGATGGCTGTGACTTTGGAAAATTCAGGGAATGTTCCCAAATTCAGAGGCTTCAAAAGCCACATGGTCTCATGCCATGGTGAATTGTATACATGCATGGAGAATTAAAAGTATGCAAAGAGTAAATAAATTATAAAAAATAAAATACTTGATGAAATTAAATGATTTCTTTTCTACATTATTCTCCTCTGTTCACTGAGCAAGAGGGTATTTTTATTTTATTTTTCTAATTTTCCTACACAGAGTTATGAATTTTTGAAGTTTAGGGAATTAAATAAATCAAAAAATACCCTAATTTTCTATTTATCCACGCGGTGCCAACTCATCCTCGGCATCTCCGAAAGCACACGCGTCGCGCTCCCATTCGACACCGCCATCTGACTCAGCAGCCCGGGCCCCGCGGTTCTCGTACTGTCTTCTGATCTGACGCGATCCTGGCCGTCCGTCCGCGCGTGTATTAAATGAACGGCATCCGTTCATCGTCCCCAAGTGTTCTCACCCGAGAGCCGTCCACACTAAATCCCTAATATCTCACTCGATACTCAATGGATTTTCATGTTCTTATGCTCTATGGATTCGTCTTGAAGAGACGAACACATCTATATGGCTATCATGCATTGAAATTAAAGCATTTGAAATAGAGAATCTCCAGAAGCTCGGGATGAAGAATTAGTTCATACCTTTGCTCAGAGAAGTGTGGCTTCAATCTGAGAGTTGTTGCACCTTCGATTGGATCCTAGCAAGCTCCAGATGAAGTCTCCTGGTGTGGTGAATTGTCTAGATGTGATTTCGACCAAGCCCGATCACAAAGCTTGGAGGCTGGAGCAACTGGGTGGCCTGGAGATGGGGCTTTTGCAGGTGGACACATTCCCTTGGTCTGGTAAAGGTGTAGAACCAATCAATTTGAGGATTGGTCCACTGTGGAGAAGTGTCCTGGTTTTGGGTGGAATTTCAACTCTGAAATTGAGATCATAGAGAAGAAATGGCAGGGGGATCTCACTGGGGATCAAGTGCTCTGTGTATGGGGAGGAGTCTGGAACAATTTTGACAGAGTTTCCTTAAGGTTTGTTTCAGCACCTCTCATGGCCGAGAGGGGTGGAGTTTAAATAGGAGAGGGTGGAGGGCCTCCCAGGGAGAGTTAGGGCTTGGGATCAGTCGCTCTTGGCAAGAGAAGAACAGCTCCAATGGCCACTCGGGGATGGGGCGGCTCAGCAGGTGAGAATTCCAAGTTGGGCTCACATGTGAGCTCTCGGCCATGGTGTTTTCCGGCGGCTCGGTGGTGGCCGGCCGGGCATGGGTCACCATCTTGTTCGGGTGGGTCGGTGGCTGGGGTTTAGTGTAGGCAATTGGCAAATGCCATGTGTAAAGAGCTTGGATTGAAATAGAATGGGGGAAGACCATTTTGGGTTCAAATGAGTCAACCCATGGTTTTGGGCTAGGTTCACCACCCAAGGCCTGGTCTTGGGCTGAAAAGGATCACTTGGGTCAGCCAAGAAAGAATGGTGTGGTCTCCATCCATGATGAGGTGGCTAAGCATGGTTTAGTGTGTGACATGCTTAAGGTAAAAAAAGGTTTAAGGAGGATTAGGAAAGGGGCCCCTCCTTTTGCCATTAATGGCTTGATCACATGTCAAGCCTTCCATGGCTTCATGTGGCTTGTCCATGGCTTGCATGGCTCACCTTTGGCTTGGCAAAAAGTTTAGTCAATTTCATGAAAATGGATTTAAGAAAATTTTGATATTTTGATGGGAATTTGTATGGGGCTTGATTTGGAATTATTTGATGATGAATTTAGGACTTAGGTAATGGATTTAATTAAGTGGGTGACAAATGGAGATGTCATGTGGGCTTTAGGGTGGATTTTGGGCTTTTGGATGTGGTGAAGGATGGGCTTTTAAAATGGTTTAGGAAGGTGGGCTTTTGAATTTTTAAAATGGATTTTGGGATGAAATTTTGGTAAAGGCTTGGGCCAAATAATTGTTGGGTTTAGCTCATGGATGTATCTTGAGTGATTTGAAATGAATTTGAGGTGGTTTGGGTTTGAATTGAGTTGAATTTGGGTTGATTTGGTAAATGGGCCAATATAGGTCAAATTGGGCTAACTTGGGCCAATGTTGGGCTAGGGTTGAAATTGATGTAAAATCAATATTGAGAAATGTTTATGGGAGTGTTTCAAAGAGGTTTTGGCTTTGGTTGGGTTTTGATTTTGGGGTTTGGGCCCATTTGGGTTAGGTTTGGGTTTAGGTCAAAATTGGGCCTCTTAGCTTTGGGTTGAATTTGAGTGGGGTTTGGGTCAAAATTTTGGGCAAATCATGTTAGTGTTATGCTTGTGGGGATTCTAAGGAAGATTTAGAAAAGATTTGGGGTTAATTGGAGTTGAATTGGGTGAGTTTGGGTTAGGTTTGGGTCATGGGTCCAAATTGGGCTTTAAGGCCAAAAGTGAAATTGGATCCAAATTTCAATCAAATTGGACTTGGATTTGGTCTAGATTGGTGTTGGGAATGTTGAATTGAAGTTTAGAATTGAATTGGACCAGAATTTGGGTCAATTGGATAGGTTTGGTTTGACATTGGGTTCACTTAGGGTTAAAATGGGTCAAATTGGGGGTTTTGACAAAAGTGGGGTAAATTGACAAAATTGGCCCATGGTTCAGTTGGACAAAATGAAATTGGGAATATTTGGGATTTTCTGGAATTTTCTGGGAATTTTCTGATTTTTTGGATTTTTTGGCCAAGAGGAGTATTTTGGGTATTTGGAGGGTATTGGGAGGTTTTCTTGGAATTTTTGGTATTTTTGGGTATGGATGATCAATTTGAGTGATGTAGAAATGTTTGGGATTAATTTTGAGGAATTTTGGTTAATTTAGGAAATTTTGAAAAATTTGGGTAATTTCAAGGGTTTTGGGTAGGCTAGGCGGGTGCAGGGTCCCGGGGGTCAAAAATTGAAATTTTGGAAAATTGAAAATTTGGAAAATTGAAAATTTGGAAAATTGAAAATTTGGAAAATTGAAAATTTGGAAAATTGAAGATTGGGTGAATTTGAGTGGAGTGAAATCATTTTGGTTGAGCCATGAAGCCATATCAAGCCCACATGAGCCATGAAGGGACTCATTTGAGGCATTCACTATGTTGTTCCTAACCCTCTTAGCCAAGGGTTTAGGGGTTAAGGACCATCCATGTGAATCATCTACATGAGTCAGGAGGTCAAAGTTGGGTATAAGTGTGGTTTTAGGAGGTGTGTGAAAGTGTAGTGTATAAGTGTGGTGTGTGTGTCGACCGGCCCCTTCACTGAACAGAGCCACCTGTGGCGGTCCTAAGGCCAAAGAGTCCTATAGGAACTCATCCTTAAAATTCCACATTTGATTTCAACCCTCTAGGTGATTAGGGGTCTATAGTCGAGTTTGTGGAGTTTGCGGGGAGTTAAGAAGTGGTTTGAATTTCTAAAAGGTGGGTCCCAATTCTAGTCCTCTAAGATAGTCAAAGGAAAAGCCTAAGGCTAGATCCTAAGTACTAAAGAGAAGAAGAGAAGACCTCATCAAAAATGAGGTCAACAAATGGACCCCCAATAGGTGTGGTGAGCTGACGGAGCACACCGCGCGTATTGGCGTTGACCGAAACCATCAACAAAACCAACACAAAAGTCCAAGTGACAAACTTAGGACGAAATAGAAGAATTTCCGCTGGGGAGTAGCAAGTATATCTCTGAAACCGGAGATTCCTGAACTCTCGTCGGGGAAAGGAAAAGGAGGTGAATCCCAAATCACATGACTCGGGGAATTTCGATTTAGATTTTATTTTGTTTCAATTTAAGTTTTGATGTGTGAGTTTAGATTTTAGTTTGGAGTTTCAATTTAGATTGAAGTTTTGTCAAAATTAATTTGAGGGATTTGATTTGAAATGAAAATTGGAATTCTGAGGTTTTAGATGTAACATCTTCAACCTCGAAAGAAAATTGAATTGATCGGATTGAATCATTGCAATGAGGAGAGATCTCAGAGCAATGCGGTATTGGATGTAAAATCCTTAACCTCAAGAGTTTGATTTTGATGTATTTCATTGTTGTAGGGAAAGAATCCTAAAGCAGTGCAGTCTTGGATGTAAAATCCTCAACCCAAAAAGTTTGATTTTGATGTATTTCAGTGCAATAGGGAAAGAATCCTAAAGCAGTGCAGTCTTGGATGTAAAATCCTCGACCCAAAAAGTTTGATTTTGATGTACTTCAGTGCAATAGGGAAGAATCCTAAAGAAGTGCAGTCTTTGATGTAAAATCCTCGACCCAAAAATTTGAATTTGATGTATTTCAGTGCAATAGGGAAAGAATCCTAAAGCAGTGCAGTCTTGGATGTAAAATCCTCGACCCAAAAGTTTGAATTTGATGTATTTCGGTGCGGTAGGGAAAGAATCCTAATGCGATGCGATCTTGGATGTAAAATCCTCGACCCAAATGTTTGAATTTGATGTATTTCAGTGCAATAGGAAAAGAATCCTAAAGCAGTGCAGTCTTGGATGTAAAATCCTCGACCCAAAAGTTTGAATTTTGATGTATTTCAGTGCAATAGGGAAAGAATCCTAAAGCAGTGCAGTCTTGGATGTAAAATCCTCGACCCAAAAAGTTTGAATTTGATGTACTTCAGTGCAATAGGAAAAGAATCCTGAAGCAGTGCAGTCTTGGATGTAAAATCCTCGACCCAAAAGTTTGAATTTGATGTACTTCAGTGCAATAGGAAAAGAATCCTAAAGCAGTGCAGTCTTAGATGTAAAATCCTCGACCCAAAAGTTTGAATTTGATGTACTTCAGTGCAATAGGGAAAGAATCCTAAAGCAGTGCAGTCTTGGATGTAAAATCCTCGACCCAAAAGTTTGAATTTAATGTATTTCAGTGCAATAAGAAAAGAATCCTAAAGCAGTGCAGTCTTTGATTTAAAATCCTCGACCCAAAAGTTTGAATTTGATGTACATCAGTGCAATAGGAAAAGAATCCTAAAGCGATGCAGTCTTGGATGTAAAATCCTCGGCCCAAAAGTTTGAATTTGATGTACTTCGGTGCAATAGGGAAAGAATCCTAAAGCGAGTGCGGTCTTGGATGTAAAATCCTCGACCCAAAAGTTTAATTTTGATGTACTTCGAGTGCAATAGGGAAGAATCCTAAAGCGATGCAGTCTTGGATATAAAATCCTCGACCCAAAAGTTTGAATTTGATGTATTTCAGGTGCAATAGGGAAAAATCCTAAAGCAGTGCAGTCTTGGATGTAAAATCCTCGACCCAAAAGTTTGAATTTGATGTATTTCAGTGCAATAGGAAAAGAATCCTAAACAGTGCAGTCTTGGATGTAAAATCCTCGACCCAAAAGTTTCAATTTTAATTTGATTGATATTTGATTTGGAATCTGGAAAGATTGAATTCCAAATTTGATTTGAAATTTGATTTTAAATTTGGAAGATCAAATTTGAAATTTGATCGAGATTTGATTTGGAATCTGGAAAGATTGAATTTGAAATTCGGAGGGACGAGTTTGAACTCGATTGAAATTTGATTTAAGATTTGATTTGAAATTTGGAAGATCAAATTTGAAATTTGATCGAGATTCGATTCGAAATCTGGAAAGATTGAATTTGATTTGAGATTTGGAAAGATTGAATTTGAAATTTGGAAGGATGAGTTTGAACTCGATTGAGATTTGATTTAAGATTTGATTTGAAATTTGATCGAGATTTGATTTGAAATTTGATTGAGAATTTGATTTGAGATTTGATTTAACACTTATGTTGATTTTGTTTATCTTTTAATGATTCAAATTTTACTTTATTGTTTATTTAATGTTCATGTGAATTTGGTGTTCGTCATTTTTAGATATTTTTTTTAGGAAAGTTTTCTTTTATTCTTCTTTTTTTCTTTTCTGTTCTTTGTTCGAAGATCATTTAACTTTAATGGTGTTTCCCAGTCAATTTGCACAAAAGAGGTGAAGGCCAAAAATGTGAGATGGTCACTTTCATTCCAATCATGTAGAAGATACATCATACATTTTGATCTGGAATATATTTCATACAATCCATGTAAACTCAAAACGGACTATGTATGATCTTTGTTGATCCATCAAAGAAGCATCTGTCAAAAATCCATGTCTGAATAGTGGGGTACATGGTCAATAACATCACCTTCCAAGCCATCCTTGGCAAGGATGCCGTATGGATGTACATTGGAGGTGTGATATTTTCCATGTAACTCACAGCTCGTAAGGCCGGAGGTTCTCTAGCTCCGGGTCCGGTCGGAAATGGTAAGGTGTTTTCTTGTCGTCCATCCTTCCGAAAGTAACCGAGATTCGCTTCACCGGTACTCCGGTATGCAATGCTTAGCGATATCCGCTCCGTTGCCCTTCGGTATCATGACGAACCTACCGGTAAAGGTATCTTTATCGGCCCTCGGAACTCACCCGGGCTCGCTATCCGGAGGTCGGATCCGAACATGATGTTACACTCGTTCGGGAAAGAGACCGTGCGGAAGGGTCCGACAAAGTCGTGGTGATCTATATGTGGGGGTATGCGATCACCTCGTTTGTAGATGTTGATAATGCAACTATTGGGTATGCAATCTGCTGCCGGTACCCTCCATGTTATCAATCTCTTTACCATTCTCTTGATGACTAATGGCATCGGATCCACTTGCCCATGACGGAGTATCCCCGGTGGGTTTCCCTTTCGTGTTCAACGAAAGTTGTAGCGAGCATCCGCATTGTATTGTGATTCTTCCCTTCCCCGGCATCCATCTCCGGGGTTCGACTAGGTATTTTCGCTTAGGCGGCCTCGCTCGGCCCATTCTTTTCAAATCCCGGATACAATCCACGATTTCGTTGTTGTTCATACTCCGAGAATACGTCCGTATGTAGCTCGAGGCCCTCTAGTATGTTGATTCTTCCGCCTCTAATTCTCTCGAAGTATTCAAAGGTTTTCTTTTCAACATTCCGCATTCTCTCCGGCTCGTATTCCGGAATGATTTGCGGATGGCGAGGCCTCGTGACATATTGTGGGATATACGGTTCAATCCCTTCACGTTCTCCCCGCATACCTCGGCTCCTCAGGGACGATGCCTGTCGGGACATCCCCCGGGGTTGCTTCCGCAACAAGGTCATGCATTATTGGTGGTTCTATCCGGTGGCGTGGTAGCCTTCTTTCTTCTGATCTTCTGGAGATTTCCCTGGTTCTTTCTGTTATCCTAGGAGCTGGCCTCCTTTCTTCAGGTTCCTGGTGAACCGGTGTCCTTGAAGTGTGTGTACTGGCATTAGCAATTGTCTCGTCGCGCTGGTCCGTAGCTAGTTTTGTTAACATCTTAGGAATACGGCGATTCTTATTTCTTCGTTGCGTTGCTGTGAGAGTAGCTCTCCGAACTTCTTGAGTATCTGTGGGCGCGGCGCTGACAAACCTGCCCTCTGCTGTAGCAACTACAGACTTCATTTTCTTGTCTTCTTCAGTGTTTGCTTTTCTTTTCTTGTTGCTGGATTGGTGGCTTGGGCCACCCACTTTCATCACTGTCTGCCCAGGCGGTTCTTCTCGGTCAACCGGGACCCGGTCACTTTCCTCGTATCGTAGGCCTCGCCGGTGCGAAGTCCGAGTCAATCTCGATTATCGCTCAATCTTTCACCCTCTTTTCATCGAGTGCAAGGCTTACGCCATTCTTAAAGTTCGGGACCAACCGCCCGTTCGACATTTCCCTGCGAAAAGACAAGGAAAAGGATCAGGGGCTGTACTAAGAACAAGAACATTAAGAAAATGTTTATTAAAGACATTTTTTTTATATATATATATTTTTAATATTTTCGAATTTAACAGGAATGAAGTAGGATAAGATCAGGGAAGAGATTTTGATTTGGAAAAGAAAACAAGGAAAACTTAATTATCATGACTTTATTTATTTTAGCACATTTTATTATTTTTCGGGTTCAGACCCAATCATAAGTAATTAATTCGCCCGTGTTTCTTAGGGATGAAGAATTCATTTCTTCAAAACATCAGGTAGCGTAATACTTTTTCAAGTATCGTCCGTTGATCGGAAGCATATGTTGTTCTCCCCGGCAATTCACTAACCGGTAGGAACCTCCTGAGTATACCGCTTCAACCACAAACGGTCCTTCCCAAGTGGGTTCAAATTTTCCTCCTATCTTGCGATGTGCAAGAATAGGTCTCTTGAGAACGAGAACTAAGTCACCAACTTTGAAGGTTCTTGGGCGGACCGGTTTGTCATGGGCTTGAACCATCTTAGCTTGGTATAGCTCTAAATTCCGTTGCGCCGCAAGTCTTTTCCCTTCCGGGCTTTCTAATTCTTCTAGTCGTAATTTGGCATTTTCTTCCGTCGTGATCTTGTTTGCAATCGCGATTCCGAGTGAAGGAAGCCGAACCTCTAAAGGTAACACTCGCCTCGAACCCATACACCGGAGCGTAAGGTGTAGCTTGAGTAGGAGTTCGAAGGTTGTCCGGTAGGCCCATAAGGCTTCTAACAATTTCTCGTGCCAATTTCTCTTATTATCGTTCAAGGTTTTCTTTAAGATTTGAACGAGAGTTTTATTAAAAGCCTCGCCGAGGCCGTTTGCTCTTGGGTAGTAAATTGTCGAGTATCGCCGGTCGATTCCTTGTCTCCCGACAAAAATTGTTGATTTGTGTGCTTCGAATGCCGACCCATTATCCGAGATGATCTCGCGCGGCACTCCGAAACGGTAGACAACTTGGTTCTTGAAAACCGTAGCACGTGGTGTGCTTTCACTTCTCTAAGTGGAACTGCCTCGCCCACTTGGAAAAGTAATCTGTAGCCGCAAGAATGAAGCGATGTCCTTTTGAAGATGGTGGTTCTATCGGACCCACTATATCCGTGCCCCAACATTCAAATGGCCACGACGCAATTGTCGGATGTAGCACATTTGGAGGTTGGTGTAGAACCACTCCGTGCACTTGGCATTGGTGACGGCTCTTGGCGATTTTCATGCGGTCGGTCATCATCGAGGGCCGTAGTACCCTAGTCTTTTAATTTTCATTTTCATCTTCGGACCCGATCGGTGAGCGCCACGAGTCCCGAATGTACCTCTTTAACAATTTCATGGGCCTCGGACTCGCTTAGGCACCTTAGCCACATTTCGATCAAAAGACCTTCGTATAATGTGTTGTTTATTAATGCGTAAGACGAGTTCTTTTCTTGATCCGATGGGCTAGCGACCTATCGTCCGGTAGTTTTCTCGTTTGCGGGTAGTCTATCAATGGCTCTCACCAATCTTCCGTGTTTTCCGTCATCGCTACAATCGATTCTTTTTCTTTTTCGATTTGTGTATTGTGTCTATGTCGAGCCGTGATAGGACTCGACATCCGTGAACTGACACTTCCATTGATTCATCTTGCAAACAGGCAAATTCTTTTGCGAGACGGGCTAAAGCATCTGCTAAAGCATTTTCTTTTCTGGGAATTTTGTAGATCGTTACATTTGGAATCTGTTCCAACAACTGTATGGCATACTGGAAGTATTGTTCGAGTCTTGGCTTTAAAATTTTGTATTGTCCGCGATCTGTTGAATGATTAACTCGCGAATCCCCGTAGATGTTGATGTCCGTTATCCCCATTTGAATAGTTAATTCCGAGTCCCGTTATGAGGGCTTCGTATTCCGCTTCGTTGTTTGTACACGGTTCGTCAAGTGGTAGGAGTATCTTAACATCCCCCGCTCCGGTGTTATAAAGATTAGCCCGATTCCCGCCTTACGGGCACTATCACTTGCGATTCTTCGTCTTTGTGTGCTGAAGATGCTCCGTCGAAATATAATTCCCAACGTCGATCATCAAGGTCTTCTAGGTTCATTATTTGTTCATCTGGCAAATCGTCATTTAGAGGAGATTCTGCCGGCAAAGGGTGTGCTGCGAGAAAGTCTGCTAAGACCTGTCCCTTCACGGCACGCAGAGGTACGAAAGTTATATCGAATTGCAATAATATCATTGACCATCTGGCAAGTCCGCCGGAAAGTGTTGGACGAGTCATCAAGTATTGCAATGGATTAAACTTCGAGATCAGAGTTGACCTTATGAGAAAGCATGTAGTGCCCGAGCTTTTGAGCGGCGAAGATCGGGGCCAAACAATGCTTTTCAATTGCGGGATACCTTATTTCCGTCGAAGTAAACGACGGCTTAAGTAGTAAAGAGCATTTTCTTTACCCTCATCATTGACACAGGCTAACGGGGCTCCGAGAGAGTCGTCTAAAGCCGCGGTGTAAAGTATCGACGGTCTACTTAAGACCGGGGCTGCTAAGACAGGAGGTGTCATTAAATATTGTTTAATGTCCTCGAAGGCCTTCGGCATTTCTCTTCCCAAATAAATTTGGCGTCCTTTTTAACTAGTGCCGAGAAAGGCCGACAACTACCCGACGAGTTTGAAATAAAGCGTCGAAGATATGCCGACTTCCCTTGAAAAGATCGTAGTTGTTTTAAGGTTTTGGGAGGCGGCATTTCTAAGATAGCTTTAATCTTTTCCGGGTCGATTTCAATTCCACGATGTCGGACAACGAATCCTAAGAATTTCCCGGAGGTGACGCCGAAGGCGCATTTTAAATTGTCTTAATCGTTCGAAAACAATTCTCAAATCATACAGGTGGTTTTCCTTTACTTTGCTTTTGATGACCACATCATCCACGTAGCATTCGCTTGATTGTGGATGAGATCATCAAAAATTCTTGTCATTGCTCTTTGGTAGGTTGCTCCTGCGTTCTTCAGTCCGAATGGCATTACTGTGTAGCAAAATACTCCGATCGGCGTTCGAATGTCGTAAGCTTTTCATCTTCCGGAGACATTTTTATCTGGTTGTATCCTGAAGATCCATCCATGAATGAGAATATTTCATGTGTCTAAGTAATGTCAATCATTAATTCTGGGATCGGTAGAGGGAATTCATCTTTTGGACATGCCTTGTTTAAATCTCTGAAGTCTACACAAATTCGATCCGACCATTCTTCTTTCGATCGGCACCACATTGGCTAACCAAGTCGGGAATTGTTCTTCACGGACAAATTTAGCGTCTATTAGCTTTTTAACTTCGGCTATGACTTGTTGTTCAATTTCTAAACGCATTCTTCTGGGACCTTGTCTGACTGGGACAGAAGTAGGATCCACTACTAGCTTATGGACTGCAACCTCTGGAGCTAATCCTGGCATCTCGTCATAGTTCCATGCAAAAAAGTCTTTAAATTTCATTAATAATTTGATTATTTATTCGGAGTCTTCTTTATTGAGTAAGGAGCTAACAAAGGTAGGTCTAGGCTCTTCTCTAGTACCTAAGTTAACTTCCGTCAATTCATCTATTGTAGATTTAATTTCTTCTTTGAATTCTGGTGGAGCGTCTCCAATTTGTAAATCTTCGAGTTCGTCTGTAGTTTCCATGCAGTTTTCATTAGATTCGCAAGTGACAACCAAGCAAAATTCCGTATCGTAAACTGACCCTACTGTGCCGAATCCGAGTCCATGCTTTGAATTGGGTGGACGACCGGAGTTATTCCATAATTTTTCAAAATGTTGTGATTGGCCTTTTGTCCATTGTCGAGGCAAGAAACCACGTTTAATTAAATTTTGAACACAGGGAGAGTACCACTCAAAAGGTAATTCCATTAATTCCGATGAAATGACATCTTTGAATTGTACATGATTTTCAGTTTTGGAGGAAGAAGCACCACGGTAAAACTTGATTGGCCCTGCACCGTCGTTACGTACTTCTTTGACCACCATACCCTCGATCTTGTTAGAATGGATCGGGGTTAGGGTCATAGTATGTACGTAGTGGTTAATCTTCTCGTACATTGATTTGTATTCTTCGTTCTTCTCATCTTCGAGAGAGATTTTGAATTGCGGCCTCTTCTGACTTATTGTCGCTACTTCTTGCTTGATTTCTTTTTCTTCTTCAGAACTATCTTCCCAATCAACATTGATGGCTGGTTTCCTCTGTCCAACTGTCCTAACGTCTCTACCACGGCCTCGTCCCCGGCCTCGACCTCGGATGCGAGTTGTGGAGAAACCTTCACCATCTCGCCGGAAGGGAGTGGTGAGTGAGCGTTGGACTAGAACTTCGGGTTCTTCGTTGGCTCCGAACTTTCTTTGCTTCATTTGTTACGCGTATCTCCGGAGAAGATTGTTTTCTTTGGCGGTGCATAATAAGCCGCGTCTTCATGGATTCCAATCTCATGTACGGAGAATGGTTGTAAGTCGCCTTTGATGCACTCGTTCCCCTCCATCGTAGTATTTGATGCATCGGTGCGGAGATGATGGTACCATCCTATTTTCATGTATCCATGGTCAGCCAAGTAGAGCGTTGAACGACGTTTCGAATCAATTATGTGAAATTTCGCGGTTGTCTTTGCTAAGTCACCGGTCTTCATCGATAGCGTTATTGATCCGAGGGCTCTTTCTCCTTTCGGTTGAATCCTCTTAATAACATTTTGTCCGCTTCGAGCTCGGAGCATCAATTTCCAAGTATGCTAGTGTTCGAAGACTCATTATATTGATTGATGCTCCCGGATCCACCAATACTCCGGAGAGCGTAAACTTCCCAATTGTAACTCGAAATGTACAACGGTCGGTTGTGATCCGCCGTCCCAAGTAGTAAGTCATTGTCCGTGAAGGTAACGCCTCGCTGTTCCTTTAACGAGCAAATCTCATCTAAGGAATCTCCGGCCATTTGAGCTAAGCAAATTTCTGGATCAAGTAAGGCTTTGATCAGAGCTTCTCTCATCTCCTTTGATAAGATGAGAGCATCGTAAATGCTCAGTTTGGCCGGTAGTTTCCTAAGATGGGCTAGCATGTTGTAGTCCACTTTGTTTCCATGTGTCTCGGCTTCTTCTCGAATGGGTATTTCTTCTGCTGGGGTTGGTTCTTCTTGAACAACCACCTGCTTTCCTTTGTCTTTTGGACCCACTCTTGGAGGTAGAACTTTTCCACTTCTTAAGTTGACTTCTGTAATTTCATCTGAATCTAGTGTTGAGCTTGCCGGTGTCTCTTCCTGAATCGGAATGACAGGCTCTTCCGGATTATCTTCAAAATCTGAAGGCTCTAACTCTATCGTGACTGGAGCTCCTCTAAACTCACAGATAGATCCGTTGCTTGTTGAGCTCTCGTAGCCTCCTTGATGGATGTCTTCTTCGTTATTTTGATCGTCGAGATCGTGTATGATTTGAGAATTGTCGTTGATGTCGAAATCGATGTCCGGATTGTCGCTAGTTACGTAATCGTTAGAAACGATCAAAACGTAGCCAACGCCATCACCCTTATCATTATATGATCCCACCGAAGTGAGCGAGATAATCATACAAAATCGGAGGTTCGAGGGATTTCTCCCCGAATCGGAAACAACTATCCTAGGATAAGCAGCCCCTAGTCTAGCCTTAGGAGTCTCAGTCCTCTCTTCTTCGTCAATTTTCTTCTTTTCTTCAATCGTCTCCTGTGGAGGTGGTTCTTCTATCGCAAGTGATAGTACCGGCGTAACAGGTCTCGAACTCTGAATTGAGGCTCGCACCGAGGCGGTTCGGATGCTGTCTAAAATCTTCTTCGAAGACCTCGTCCAGGCGGTAGTCCATCCATCGTCAGTTGCATAGGGATCTATCGGAATGACGGGATCAGTTGAGATAACATTGACGGAACCTCCTTTTTGGGGTTCCTTCATGTACTCCTTCGGGATTGTTATATTCCCTTTCCGAAGGTTGTCGTTGAGCCAACTTTTAAAGGTAATGCAATCTTCTATCTTGTGCCCAAGCATCCGGTGGTAGGGGCAAAAGTTGGGATCACCTTTCTTGTTGACTTCCTCTGGTCTTTTAGGTTCCTGCAGCTGGAAATCTGGAGTCTTCATTAGGCTACGGAACATTTTCGGTACTGCTTCATTTTTGAACGGATATTCTCTGCTCAGAAGCTCCCTTAATGTACGTTGCGGACGAGGCGATTGCTCATACTGCGGAGATGACTGATAGCTGGGCCGAGGTTGCTGGTAATTCTGTTGTGGTTGCTGCGGCCGTTCTGGTGGTATTTGCATCGGTTGCTTGCCTTTGTCAACTCGCTGCAACGATCCCGGATTTCTTTTCGAAGGTCTTTACCGGCTTCTGCTTGTCCGTCTTGTCGGCGAAACTTAATTGCTTCGCCTCTTCTTGCAAGCTTCCGGCCTTGCTTAACAACTTCTCGAAAGTCTTAATAGTGAATCCTTTGAGGAGAAGTGCTATCGGGCCATGAATGCTTTTAAGTAAAATGCCGACTGCATGTTGTTCTTGCAGTTGTGGTTCACACTTCATGCTTAAGTTTCTCCATCGAAGTATGTAATCCACCAAAGTTTCGTTCGGCCTTTGTTTCTCTACCACTAAATCACCTATAGTGATGTGGTGTCGAGCTCCGACAAATCGCTTGATGAAGAGGTTCTCTAGTTCCGAGAACGTCTTCACCAAACCATTTGGTAATTCCGCATACCGGTCGAAGGCGATTCTCGACGGACTCGCCGACGAACTGTCGGAAGAGTAATGCATCGCTCCCGCCGGCATTACAACAACCGACACGAAAGTGTGCAACATGCCTGTCGGGGTTCCGGTTCCGTCGAAGGTCTTGAACAGAGGTGGTACGAAGCCTTTCGGGTATTGGACAGCGTCGAATTCTTCTGGGTAAGGTCTACCCGTCCGAATAGATGTCCCGCTCTTCGATTGTGCTAAGGCTTCTCGCACCTGCTGTTCCACCAAGTTCTTGATGTCCTTTTCAGGGATCATACTTTGTATTGTGTCCTTTTTCAGCTGATCATCCCCATTGACGGATGTAATCTCCTTTCCTCCGTCTACAATGTGAATGACATCTGGGGGTGTCTCTCTTTGTGGTTGTACTTGACTCTGGACAGTGGCCAGAGCTACGGCCATCTCTTCCATCCTTTTCGCCATTTGAGCAATCGTGTCGTCTTTTCCCGAAGTCGTCTTCTCATCGCTCCGGCTCCTCTCTTCTGCGGCTGGAGGAGCACCTTGCGAAGCTGATGAAGCTCGTGTCTCGACCATGTTGATTTCTGCATACTCGTCGTCCATGAATTCCGATGAATCAATCTCATCTCCGAACTTTTCTTCTCTTTCTTTTGCCAACCGTTGGATATCGGTTCTCAACTTTTCCATGGCATCTTCTAGCGGAGCTTTCTGTGTGTCATCGCGGTTGTTGTGCGATAGCTGACGGGTCCCCTTTATCGCAATAGCACTTTCTTCGGATTCAAGTCTCCTGGCGAGACTTTCTTTCTCGGGCTGCTGTTTCAATCTTAACTGCCCAGTAGTGGGACGCCATACCATCCTTCTAGCAGCGGAAGGTCTAGGACCGGATGGTCCGTCGGCCAAATGCTCGGAAGGTGGTATCCTCCCTAATCCGTAATCCTGAGACTACGACAGGCGGACTAGCCTTCATTCTTTTACTTGGCTTTTCTATCATGACGGCGGGTTCTACTCGGGGTCCAAGACGGGATTTGACTGGCACCCGCCCCATCCTTCGTAGAATCTTCGATATGGGGCAGTTTTCCTTCTTTGCTAACCTTTCTACCAAAGTTTGCAGTCGAGCAAACGGCGTAGTTCTAGTTGTTTTCTTGCGGCTATCGTTGTAATATGCGGGCTGAGGTAATGTGGCAGCAATCTTGCGAACATTCTCGTCATCCTCTGCGGCGGAGAGGAGATGGAACCTGCTTCCTCCCAAAAGTGGTATGTAGTCAGGCAGCGGTGTTTTTTCTGGCAGCGGTGTATATTCAGGCAGTTCTGGGATTTCCTCCAGGAAAGCAATTTCAGCAGCTCTGGCTTCTCTGGCGATCCTTCTACTTCGTTTCTTCTTTGGGTCTTTGTCGGTGACGGAATCTTTGAACCGGACCCGATTTCGAAAACGAAGGTCTTACGGAAGATCCGTACCATCCACGGTAACGGGTTTACCATAGTTCCGGATTTCTTTCCCCTTCGATTTGGCGAAGTCGGGGTAGGTGCGAAACAACTAGACCAGTGGGGGTAGTAAGAACAGTCCTCCTGCGGATGGCAGTACTCCTCCTAGTCGGGATCCTTTGCAGGGGAGGAAACTCTTGGGTCGACCTAAGGTTGAACTCAAGCAGCGGCTCCTCAGCTTCAGATACCTTGTTCGTCAGTGCAAAGAGGGAGACGTCGGTGAACTTGACATTCGTGTTTTCAAATCCTTGTCCGAATCGGATGATCCCATTGTCGGGCGAGCTCATCCTTATAGACGGCGAAGTCCGATCCATTGGTGAAGGAGAAAATCGGCTTTGGGGCTTCCATTTCGCGAGTAGATTTTGGTTGTCAGTCCCAAGTTATGCTTCTTTCCTTTAGGACGAAAAGAAAGGAATTGAAAAGAGTCCGAACTCATTCTTGTTCATGTATTTATAAGAAGGAATCATTTGTTAAAAGAATCACTTATTAGAGGGTTTGTTTATTTAGAACGGAATGTTCAAAGGTGTAGAGAAGGTAAGGAATCTGATTCGGAGTTGGAAAGGAAAAGAGAGTCTTAAGCAAGACTCCTCGACTCGAAGGATCATTCCTAGACTAACACTTATTGGGGGTCCACCCCACCTCAGAAATGAGGTAAAAGGATCTCGGAATCTCTCTGTTTAGGGGTGTCTAAACAGTGGCTCCTAAATCCGAGAGAATGTTGGCTATACTTATTCAAGGTAGAAATGAACATAGTACTCCAACGGAAAGAAGGGTAGTTTGATCCACTAAGGACATGGATGCACTACCGATTTTTTAAAGCAGAATTATTTGATTATAATGGAGAGAGGAATTAGTCCCCAGCGGAGTCGCCAGAAATCTGTCGGCATATTTTTAGGTTTTGTGTTTTATTTTGAAAAGGGGGGTCGCCAAACAGAAGTTGTCGGCGGATTTTTAATTTAATTTAAATAAATAATTTTGAAAAGTAGTGTTTGATTTTGAAAAATAATTTTAAATTTGAAGGTTTTAAGATATGAGATTAAACCGATCTCACATCCCAAATAGTTTATATAAACTAGCACCGCACCACAAACCGTGTATCTATCCCTAAGGATAGACACACTGCTTGACGGTGGGGCTCGATTAAATAAACTAGAAGATTTGTGACATCCGTTTAGTCCGCGAACCAATTTTATAAGCCGACAAAATTCCCCGCTTAATATGAAAACATTAAACGAGGTTTATATTACCCAGGTTCTTTAAAATTCCCTATAAGGGCAAGCCCCTATAGTTAATTACATCTTAAGTGATGGGAACCACCTAAGAAACTCTCGATAATAATCAATAATTCTGCTCTCAAGAATTTCAAAGTTTAAGATTTTCAAGGGATTGAAATTTGGAATTTCAATAGGGAATGGATCAAATTTGGAACATTTTGTTTTGAGAATCCAAAGGAAGAAAAGTAGGAGAAATCACAGATTCGAAGCGAACTTCGGTAATTTCCCGACTATCCTATCGTTTGGCTTGAGTTTAGGAAAGTCCTAATATTTATTTAAATGTTTTGATCTTTTCGATTTTAATTAATTAAGACTTATATTTGTATGATAAAATCACACAAATAGCCTCGAAGATGTGAGGGTTTATGTCGTATCGAACGACTACCTCGGAATCCTAAAACCGGTTAGGGCTTAATTTGCAATGCAAATGCCTAACGAAGAGTTGAGGATTTATGTTGCACTAGGCAAACTACCTCGAAGTCCTATGGTTTTGTTATTTAATTCTAGGAAAGTTTTGCTGATGTAGATTCAGGTTTTGCTGATGACGATGGCCGTGCTGCCCACCATGCTCCGAGCTCCTTGTTGTTGCAGAGGTTTAGTTTTAGAAATCATAAATCAGGGGATGAGAAAAGTTTTTTGGTTTAGAGCAAATCTTAATTTCCAAGTATTTTTTTTATGTTTTAATTAAAACAAATCTTAAAGTTGATTATAACGACACCGGTTAAGATCCCACGGTTCCATCCTTCCGGCATCATTATTTTTATCGGATTCACTTAGTCCGGATGAATTTGCTAAACTCAACTGAATGAGTTCCACACTTTCATTTAGATCGTGGGAAATCCCGTTAGCAACACGTAGGTTACATCATCCGAGGTATTCCCGATCATCCAACAGGAAGTTTTAATTTAGTTGTAATTGTAGTTTTGTGTTCGTTTGTGATTAAATTTTGAGTTGTTTTATATTTTGAAATGTTGTGGCGGTGAATTTTATCTTGCAATGACTTTTAACTTAGTTTTGGTTTCAGTTTTAGGGGCTATCCTAAAGGTGTGAGTTTTCATGCAACAGTTGTTTATCATGCAAGAAAAGTAAGTGCAATGCAGTTAAATAAATTGCAATAACGTAAATTGCAAGAAAGTAAATTGCAATAAAATAAAAGCGTACCTAGAGGGTCTTCCCGTCATCCCAAGCTGCACTTAAAACACAATTAGAAATATTTAAGCAAATTCCTAGGTAAAGCTAAGGTAAGGGTTATGGTTTTCTACCAAGTTCCTAATCCTATAGCTAGTCATTTCCTATGACGTCTAGGTTCTTTGTGCTTTTGTTTGAGGACGATTTTCTTCATCAAAGAATAATTAAGTCCAATTGTTCTTATAAACATCCTATCATATTGAGGAAGTGCTTAAGAATAATCTTAAACATCTTTTCAATATTTCTAGGATTGTTTTAAGTCCAAATGAATTTAATTATGTAAATGAATTAATCGTCCAGGGATTCAAGTTTTGTTAACTTGCTCAGTGAACTAGGACATTTGAATATCCTATAAGTGAAGTAACATTTCACTTGATATTTTGTTTAGGAGTTATGATGACTAAAGCATTTGAGGGTAAATTGGTGTTCAGATGGTTTGTGATTTAGTTTAATTTCAATTAATGAGTTTAAATTTGGAATAGTGTTCAAGTTATTTTAGATTTATTTTGAATTCTTCATGTCTTTGGTGATGTTATATTTAATCCAACTTAGTTTAATTTAATTTAATTTAATGAGTTTTAATTTAATTTAATTCAATTTAATTCAATTTAGTTTGATTTGATTTAATTTAATTTGATTTAATTTAATTTAATTTGATTTCATTTAATTTAATTTGATTTAATTTAATTTAATTTAATTTAATTATTTAATTTAATTAAATTTAATTTAATCTGTTTATTTAATTTAATTTAATTAATTTAATTTAATTTAATTTATTTGTTTTATTTATTTTAATTTGATTTATTTATTTAATTTAATTTAATTTAGTTTGATTTATTTTAATTTAATTTAATTTAATTTTATTATCATTTTTTTTATTTTAATTAAAATTTTAAAAGAGTTTAATAATTTAGTTTTGGTTTAATGATTAAGTCTTTTAATATTTTAAATTTGAGTTATCATTTTAATTAAGAATTGAATATTAATGAGATGATTAATTTAGGGATTTTTAAATTAAAGAATAAATATCTTCCTAATAATATCCATATTTTAATAATTCCAATTTTATTATTCTTCCAAACTTAATCAATTATTTAATTAAGGCTTAATCATTTTAAATTGTTTAACGGGTTTCTACCCTTTAATTATTTAAACTTCAATCATCCAAATCAGATTAAGATCAAATATTTTACTTGTTAATTTTTTATTAAACCTAAAGTTTTAATTAAGGGTTAAAAATTTTAATTACCACTTTACCCTTTAAGCTTAATAATTTCATAACTCACTAAATTGAACTCAAATGAACTTGAAATTTTTATGTGACTTCACTCATATGTCAATAAAGACATGAGAGGAGAAAATGTGATTTTTCTGTATTTAATTTATTTATATAATTATTTTTGGTGGAAAATAGAGATTTCCAAGGAAAATTTAATAACATGACCAAGGGAAAGTTTCTGTCCTTAAGAGAATTAGGGGACATTCCTAATGACCAGAGAACCTCTTGGACCAACTTTGGTGATTTTTTCAATTATATTATTTTTATTATAATTATTTTAAGTTTTGGAGTGTTAATTAATTTAAAAATAAAATAAATGTTGAAAAATGAATTTTATATTTTTCAAAAATCTCTCTGATATCAAGGAAATCAGAGAATCAAATTTTGCAATTTTCTGATTTTTCTATGATTTATTATAATTATTTTAGTGAAAATGCTAGAAAATACATTTTTTTAATTTTAAAATTATCCTAGAGCTTTAAAATTTAATATCTCACTAAATAGACCTAGGAAAAATGTAGGGTTTGCTCCTAAGTGACTAAAATTCAAAATGTGACTTTTTGGTGAATTTTATTTTTTTTGTGATTTTTATTATTTTTTAATTATTAAAATATTAAAATAATATTAAAAATCTACTTTTTTAGAAAATTGAAATTTTAATTTTCTTAAATTCCCCTGATATCAGAGAGGCTCCAAAACCAATTTGGTGAATTTTTAAAAAGTATTTTGAAAGTTATGAATTTTTAAAGTTTAAAATGACTAAATGGCTTAATCAACCCAATTAGTAGGGCTAACCAAGTCCAATTGACCTCAAATTTTTATGGTGGGCTCCTCTGATCCTAAAGATCAGTGGAGAATTGATTTAAAGTCAATTTGATGTATGGTTAGCTCTAATTAATTAGAGATCTATTTTGGGTGTTTAAGCCAATTAGGGTTGTTTTAAATGAACTAACTCAAAACCTATTTTTCCTAGGGTCCTCTGGTCATAAGGAACATCACCAAATTTTCCTAGAATTTATTTCACAACATGCTATTTATTGGAATTAAAATACTTAAAACAGTAACCTGAATTTGAAAAATCAATAACTTTTCATAGGGATGGCCTCGACTTTGGAAAATTTAGGGAATGTTCCCAAATTCAGAGGCTTCAAAAGCCCTATGGTCTCATGCCATGGTGAATTGTATACATGCATGGAGAATTAAAAGTATGCAGGGAGTAAATAAATTATAAAAAATAAAAAACTTGATGAAATTAAATGATTTGTTTTCTACATTATTCTCCTCTGTTCACTGAGCAAGAGAGTATTTTTATTTTATTTTTCTGATTTTCCTACATAGAGTTATGAATTTTTGAAGTTTAGGTAATTAAATAAATAAAAAAATACCCTAATTTTCTATTTATCCACGCGGCGCCAACTCATCCTCCGCATCTCCGAAAGCACACGCGTCGCGCTCCCATTCGACGCCGCCATCTGACTCAGCAGCCCGGGCCCCGCGGTTCTCGTACCGTCTTCTGATCCGACGCGATCCTGGCCGTCCGTCCGCGCGTGTATTAAATGAACGGCATCCGTTCATCGTCCCCAAGTGTTCTCACCCGAGAGCCGTCCACACTAAATCCCTAATATCTCACTCGATACTCAATGGATTTTCATGTTCTTATGCTCTATGGATTCGTCTTGAAGAGACAAACACATCTATATGGCTATCATGCATTGAAATTAAAGCATTTGAAATGGAGAATCTCCAGAAGCTCGGGATGAAGAATTAGTTCATACCTTTGCTCAGAGAAGTGTGGCTTCAATCTGAGAGTTGTTGCATCTTCGATTGGATCCTAGCAAGCTCCGGATGAAGTCTCCCGGTCCGGTGAATTGTCTAGATGTGATTTCGACCAAGCCCGATCACAAAGCTTGGAGGCCGGAGAAACTCGGGTGGCCTCGGAGATGGGGCTTTTGCTGGTGGACACCTTCCCTCGGTCCGGTGAAGGTGTAGAACCAATCAATTTGAGGATTGGTCCACCGTGGAGAAGTGTCCCGGTTTTGGGTGGAATTTCAACTCTGAAATTGAGCTCACAGAGAAGAAATGGCAGGGGGGATCTCACTGGGGATCAAGTGCTCTGTGCATGGGGAGGAGTCTGGAACAATTTTGGCAGAGTTTCCTTAAGGTTTGTTTCAGCACCTCTCATGGCCGAGAGGGGTGGAGTTTAAATAGGAGAGGGTGGAGGGCCTCCCGTGGAGAGTTAGGGCTTGGGATCAGCTGCTCTCGGCAAGAGAAGAATAGCTCCAATGGCCACCGGGGATGGGGCAGCTCAGCAGGTGAGAATTCCAAGTTGGGCTCACATGTGTGCTCTCGGCCATGGTGTTTTCCGGCGGCCTGGTGGCTGGCCGGCCAGGCATGGGTCACCATCTTGCTCAGGTGGGTCAGGGCTAGGGTTTAGTGTAGGCAATTGGCAAATGCCATGTGTAAAGAGCTTGGATTGAAATAGAATGGGGGGAAGACCATTTTGGGTTCAAATGAGTCAACCCATGGTTTTGGGCTAGGTTCACCACCCAAGGCCTGGTCTTGGGCTGAAAAGGATCACTTGGGTCAGCCAAGAGAGAATGGTGTGGTCTCCATCCATGATGAGGTGGCTAAGCATGGTTTAGTGTGTGACATGCTTAAGGTAAAAAAAGGTTTAAGGAGGATTAGGAAAGGGGCCCCTCCTTTTGCCATTAATGGCTTGATCACATGTCAAGCCTTCCATGGCTTCATGTGGCTTGTCCATGGCTTGCATGGCTCACCTTTGGCTTGGCAAAAAGTTTAATCAATTTCATGAAAATGGATTTAAGAAAATTTTGATATTTTGATGGGAATTTGTATGGGGCTTGATTTGGAATTATTTGATGATGAATTTAGGACTTAGGTAATGGATTTAATTAAGTGGATGACAAATGGAGATGTCATGTGGGCTTTAGGGTGGATTTTGGGCTTTTGGATGTGGTGAAGGATGGGCTTTTAAAATGGTTTAGGAAGGTGGGCTTTTGAATTTTTAAAATGGATTTTGGGATGAAATTTTGGTAAAGACTTGGGCCAAATAATTGTTGGGTTTAGCTCATGGATTTATCTTGAGTGATTTGAAATGAATTTGAGGTGGTTTGGGTTTGAATTGAGTTGAATTTGGGTTGATTTGGTAAATGGGCCAATATAGGTCAAGTTGGGCTAACTTGGGCCAATGTTGGGCTAGGGTTGAAATTGATGTAAAATCAATATTGAGAAATGTTTATGGGAGTGTTTCAAAGAGGTTTTGGCTTTGGTTGGGTTTTGATTTTGGGGTTTGGGCCCATTTGGGTTAGGTTTGGGTTTAGGTCAAAATTGGGCCTCTTAGCTTTGGGTTGAATTTGAGTGGGGTTTGGGTCAAAATTTTGGGCAAATCATGTTAGTGTTATGCTTGTGGGGATGCTAAGGAAGATTTAGAAAAGATTTGGGGTTAATTGGAGTTGAATTGGGTGAGTTTGGGTTAGGTTTGGGTCATCGGTCCAAATTGGGCTTTAAGGCCAAAAGTGAAATTGGATCCAAATGTCAATCAAATTGGACTTGGATTTGATCTTGATTGGTGTTGGGAATGTTGAATTGAAGTTTAGAATTGCATTGGACCAGAATTTGGGTCAATTGGATAGGTTTGGTTTGACATTGGGTTCACTTAGGGTTAAAATGGGTCAAATTAGGGGTTTTGACAAAAGTGGGGTAAATTGACAAAATTGGCCCATAGTATAGTTGGAGAAAATGAAATTGGGAATATTTGGGATTTTTTGGAATTTGCTGGGAATTTTCTGAATTTTTGGATTTTTTGGCCAAGTGGGGTATTTTGGGTATTTGGAGGGTATTGGGAGGTTTTCTTGGAATTTTTGGTATTTTTGGGTATGGATGATCAATTTGAGTGATGTGGAAATGTTTGGGATTAATTTTGAGGAATTTTGGGTAATTTAGGAAATTTTGAAAAATTTGGGTAATTTCAAGGGTTTTGGGTAGGCTAGGCGGGGGTGTAGGGTCCCGGGGGTCAAAAATTGAAAATTTGGAAAATTGAAGATTGGGTGAATTTGAGTGGAGTGAAATCATTTTGGTTGAGCCATGAAGCCATATCAAGCCCACATGAGCCATGAAGGGACTCATTTGAGGCTTTCACTATGTTGTTCCTAACCCTCTTAGCCAAGGGCTTAGGGGTTAAGGACCATCCATGTGAATCATCTACATGAGTCAGGAGGTCAAGTTAGGTATAAGTGTGGTTTTAGGAGGTGTGTGAAAGTGTAGTGTATAAGTGTGGTGTGTGTGTCAGCCAGCCCCTTCACCAGACCAGGCCACCCAGGGCAGTCCTAAGGCCAAAGAGTCCTATAGGAACTCATCCTTAAACTTCCACATTTGATTTCAACCCTCTAGGTGATTAGGGGTCTATAGTCAAGTTTGTGGAGTTTGCAGGGAGTTAAGAAGTGGTTTGAATTTCTAAAAGGTGGGTCCCAATTCTAGTCCTCTAAGATAGTCAAAGGAAAAGCCTAAGGCTAGATCCTAAGTACTAAAGAGAAGAAGAGAAGACCTCATCAAAAATGAGGTCAACAAAACATTGAATAATTCTCTCAAAATGAAGCCAAATAATAGGATAATGTGGGAAGTTGCCAAGATTCTTCTTGGATCCTCAGCTTCTCCTACTTTTCTTCCTTTGGATTCTTAAAATAAACTTTTCCTAATTTGATCCATTCCCTATTGAAATTTCAAAAATCCAATCCTTTGAAAACCTTAATCTTTGAAATTCTTGAGAGCAAACCACTTATTATTATCGAGAGTTTTCTTAAGTGATTCCCGTCACTTAGGATGTAATTAACTATAGGGGATTGCCCTTATAGGGAACTTTAAGAACCCAAGTAATATAAACCCTGCTTAATTCCTTTATATTAAGCAGGGGAACTTGTCGGCTTATAAAATTGGTTCGCAGACCAAACAGATGTCACAAATCTTCTAGTTTACTTAATCAAGCCCTATCATCAAGCAGTGTGTCTATTCTTCGGGATAGATACACGGTTTGTGGTGCGGTGCTCGTTTATATAAACTATTCGGGATGTGAGATTGGTCTTATTTCATATCTTAAAATTTTCAAACTCAAAATTATTTTCAAAATCAAATACTACTTTCTAAATTATATATATATTTAAATTAAATTTAAAATCTAAAAAATTCGCCGACAACTTCTGTAGGCGACCCCTTTGCAAAACACATAACCTAAAAATAAGCCGTACAATTTATGGCGACTCCGCTGGGGACCTAGTTCCTCTCTCCATTTTTGATTAGATGGTTTTGCTTTCATAAATCGGTGGTGAGTCCATATCCCTTGTGGACCAAAACTACCATTCTTCCGTTGGAATACCCCGTTCATTTCTGTCTTGAACGAGTATAGCCAACTCCTCTCGGATTCAGGAGTCACTGTTTAGACACCCCTAAATAGAGAGGTTTCGAGATCCTATTACCTCTTTTCTGAGGTGGGTGGACTCCCAATAGGTGTTAGTTTAGGAGCGGCCCTTCGAGTCGAGAAGTCTTGCATAAGACTTTCTCTTCCTTTCCAATTCTAAATCGGGCCCTTTACCTTTTCTATAACCCTTTTTTCTTGAATCGTTTTTTTTCTAACAAACGAACCTTCTAACAAACAATCTCTTTTAAAAAAATCACAAATGCACTAAGATAAACGAAAATGTGTTAGGACTCTTTCTTTTTTTTCTTCCTAAACTTTACGACGGAAAGGAAGCATAATTCAGGACTGACATTCGGAATCTGCCCTGCAGAAAATGACTGCCCCAAAGTTAATCTTCTCCTTCACCAATGCAATGGACTTCACCGTTTACAAGGATGAGCTGCCTGACAATGGGATCATCCATTTTGGACAAGGATTCGACAATACAGATATCAAGTTCGCTGATGTCACTCTCTTGACACTAATGAACAAAGTGTCAGAAACTGAAGAGCCCGTGATTGAGTTCAACCTGAAATCGACTCAAGAATTCCCACCCCTGCAAAGGGTTCCAGCTGAAAGAAGTTCTACTGTTCGTAGGAGGACTGTTGTCTCTACCCCCACCGGTCTAGTCATCTCTCCACCTACCCCGACTTCTGCCAAACTGAAGGAGAAGGAAATCTAAGTCTGTGATGAGCCTATCACCGTGGAGGGTACAAAATTTGCTACAATAACATCTGTTTTTGAGATTGGGTCCAGTTCAAGAGTTGCACCCCAAACTCGGACTCAAAGAAGAAATAAAAACAGAAAGATCGCCAAGATCGAGAAAGCCAGAGCTGCTGAAGTTGCTTTTCTAGAAGAAATTCCCGAGGAAAGAGAAGAACTGCCTGAGTATATACCTCTATTGGAAGGGAGCAGGTTTCACCCTCTCTCCGCCGCATTAGATGAAGAGAATGTCCGTAGGATCGCCACTGCATTACCCCGACCTGCGTACTACAACAATTACAAGAGGAAAAGGGATAAGACTACGCCGTTGGCTCGACTGCAAGTTGTTATAGAAAGATTGGCAAATAAAGAAAGATGCCCTGTATCAGAAATCCTAAGAAGGATAGGACGGGCGCCAGCTAAATCCCGCCTCGGACTGTGAATAGAGCCTGTTGCTACCACAGAGAAACCAAAGAAAAAGATAAAAGCCAGTTCACCCGTTGTTGTATCGGGTCTACAAATTAGGGAGGATACCACCTTCTAGCATATAGCCGACAGATCATCCGATCCTAGGCTTCCGGCTACAAGAAGGATGGTATGGCAACCTACTATTGGCGAGCTAAGACCAAAACATTGTCCTGAGAAGAAAAGTCTTGCCAGGAGACTTGAATTAGAAGAAAGTACTACTGCCGTGAAGGGGACTCCCGGAAAGGAAGTTTAACAACCGTCACGAGACAACTGCGAGACCGTGCGGAAAAGGCCACTAGAGGATGCCATGGATAAGTTTAGGACCGACATCCGACGGTTAGCAAAAGAAAGAGAAGAAGAACTAGGAGATGAAGTTGACTCATCAGAGTTCATGGATGAGGAGTATGCTGAGATCAACATGGTTGAGACGCGAGCATCATCAGCTTCACAAGGTGCTCCAGCAGCTACAGAAAGAGATGAACAGGAAGTGATGAGGGCACAGCTTTGGGAAAGAGATGACACGATTTCCCAGATGGCAAAGAGGATGGAAGAGATGGCTGTTGCCTTAGCCACTCTCCAGAGTCAGGTACAACCTCGTAAAGAGACACCCCCAGAAATTATCCATATTGCAGTTGGAGGAAAACAGATCACTTCCGTCAACGGAGATGAACAACCAAAGAAAGATCCTGCACAAAGCATGATTCTAGAAAAGGACATTAAGAGCATGGTAGAACAACAGGTGCGAGAGGCCCTAGCATAGTCCAAGAGTGGAGCATCTATTCAGACGGGTAGACCTTAGCCCGAAGAGTTCGATGCAGTCCAATACCCGAAAGGCTTCGTACCACCTCTGTTTAAGACTTTTGATGGGACGGGAAAACCTCGGCAGCATGTCACACATTTTCGTGCTAGTTGCTGCAATGCCGGTGGAAGTGATGCTTTACTCTTCCGACAGTTCAACAGCAGTTTATCAGGGATTACCTTCGACTGGTACACAGATTTGCCGAATGGTTCAGTAAAGACCTTTTCAGAACTAGAGAATCTCTTCTTTAAACGATTTGTCGGGGCTCAGCACCACATCACTATCGGTGATCTAGTGGTGGAGCAACAAAAGCCGAACGAGACTTTAGTGGATTACATACTTCGATGAAGAAACTTAAGCATGAAGTGTGAACCACAGCTTCAAGAACAACATGCAGTCGGCATCCTACTTAAAAGTATCCATGGCCCGATAGCACTCCTCCTTAAAGGATTTACAATCACGACTTTCGAGAAGTTGCTTAGCAAGGCCGGGAACTTGCAAGAAGAGGCAAAGCAGTTAAGTTTCACGGACAAGAACGATAAGCAGAAGCCCATGAAAACATTCGAAAAGAAATCTGGAATCGTCGCGACAGTAGATAAGGGCAAGCAGCCAATGCAGATACGTCCAGAGCGACCGCAGCCTAGTTACCAACCACCGCAACGAACATACCAACAACCTCAGTAGGGCTATCAGTAACCTCAGCAGGGTTATCAACAACATCGTCTGAGCTATCAGTCTCCTCAGCACTATCAACAACCGCCTTGTTCGTAGCGTACCTTAAGAGAACTTCTAAATAGAGAATATCCATTCAAAACTGAAGCAGTAGCGAAGATGTTCCGCAGCTTAATGAGGACACCGAATTTTCAGCTGCCAGAGCCCAAGAAGCTAGAGAAAGTCAATAAGAAAGATCATCCGAACTATTGCCCTTACCACTAGATGCTTGGACACAAGATACAGGATTGCATCACTATAAAGAGTTGGCTTGATGACAATCTCCGGTGAGGGAACATAACGATCCTAAAGAAATACATGAAGGAACCCTAGAAAGGAGGTTCCGTCAATGTTATTTCAACGGATCCCATTGTTCCGATAGACCCGTACATGACTGATGATGGATGGAGTACTATCTAGACAAAATCATCGAAGACAATTTTGGATCACATCCAGGCCGCTTTGGTACGCGCTTCAACTCAGAGTTTGAAACCTGTCGAGCCGACACTATCACTTGCGATTAAAGAACTGCCCCAGAAGGAGGAGAAGATCGTGGAAGAGAAGAAGACTGAGGTTCTGAAGGGTAGACTAGGGGTTGCTTATGTTAGGATGGTTTTTTCCGATTCGAGGGAGAAATTCCTCGAACTCCTGACTTTGTATGATTATCTGCTCGCTCCGGTGTGATCTTATAATGATAAGGGTTATGACGTTGGCTACGTTTTGACTGTTTCTAACGATTATGTAACTAACGACAACCGGCTTAACCCGGATCTCGATTCCAATACAAATAACGATTCTCAAATCATACACAACCTCGACGACCACGACGAAGAAGATGTTCACAAAGGAGGCTACGAGAGCTCAACAAGCAACGAGTCTATTTGCGAATTTCGAGGAGCTCCGATCACGATAGAATTAGAACCATCAGACACCGAAGCAACTTCAGAAGAGCCAGTGGTTCCAATTCAAGAGGATACACCGGCAGATTCAACACCAAATTCAGAAGAAATAACTGAAGTAAATTTAAGAAGTGGAAAAGTTCTACCTCCGAGAATGGGTCCAAAGGATAAAGAAAAGCCGGTGGTTGCTCAGGAAGAGCCAACCCCAGTAGAGGAACTACCCATTCGGGAAGAAACTGAGGAACATGATAATAAAGTGGACTACAACGTGCTAGCCCATCTTAGGAAGCTACCAGCCAAACTAAGCATATATGACGCTCTGATCCTGTCAAAGGAGATGAGAAAAGCTCTTATCAAGGCTTTACTTGATCCAGAGATTTGTTTAACTCAAATGGCCGGTAATTCCTTCGATGACGTTTGCTCGTTAAGAGAACAACGAGGTGTTACCTTCACAGACAATGATCTATTACTGGGAACAGTTGATCACAACTGACCGTTGTACATTTCAGTCACTATTAGAAAGTTTACGCTCTCCAGAGTGTTGGTTGATCTGAGAGCATCAATCAACATAATGAATCTTCGGATGCTAGCATATTTGGAAATTGATGCTCACGAGCTTGAAGCAGACAAGATGTTATTAAGAGGCTTCAATCAAAAAGGAGAAAGAGCTCTTGGATTGATAACACTACTAATGAAGACCGGCGATTTAGCGAAGACAACCGCAAAATTCCACATAATTGGTTCTGAAACATAATTCAACGCTCTACTAGGTCGACCGTGGATCCTTGAAAACTGGATGGTACCGTCGTCTCTACACTAGTGCATAAAGTATTACGAAGGAGGGGAACAATGTATCAAAGGTGATTTGCAACCATTCTCCGTGCATGAAATTGGAATTCATGAAGATGCGGCTTATTACGCGCCTCCGAAGAAAACAATATTTTCCAGAAATACCATACCAAATGAAGCAAAAGAAATTCGAGACAATGAAGAACCTGAAGTTCTAGTCCAACAGTTACTCACCACTCCCTTACGGCGAGATGGTGAAGATTTCTCCAGAATTCGCACCCGAGGTCGAGGCCGGGGACGAGGACGTGGAAGAAATGTTGGAACAATTGGACAGAAGAAACCGGTCATTGATGTTGATTGGGAGAATAGTTTCAAAGAAGAAGAAGAAACTGAGAAAGAAGCAGCGACAATAAGTCAAAAGAAACCCCAGTTCAAGATCTCTCTCGAAGATGAAAAGAATGAAGAATATAAATCAATGTACGAGAAGATTAACCATCATGTACATAGTATGACCCTAACCCCGATCCATTCTAATAAGATCGAGGGTATGGTGGTCAAGGAAGTGCATGGTGGTGGTACTAAGCCAATCAAGTTTTACCGTGGTGCATCTTCTTCCAAAACTAAAAAAGATGTACAATTTGAAGATGTTACTTCATCTGAATTAATGAAATACCTTTTGAGTGGTATTCTCCCTGTGTTCAAAATTTAATTCAACGTGGTTTCTTACCTCGACAATGGACAAAAGGTCGATCACAACACTTTGAAAAATTATGGAATAATGTCGGTCGGCCTCCCAATTCAAAACATGGTCTCGGATTCAGCACAGTAGGATCAGTTGATGATACGGGATTTTTCTTGGTTGTTACTTAAGAACCTAATAAAGAGTGCTTGGAAGCCTCAGAAGACCTCAAAGATCTACCAATCGGAGATGCTCCACCAGAATTTGAGGAAGAAATCAAATCTACAATAGACGAGTTAACGGAAGTTAACTTAGGTACTAGTGAAGAGCCTAGGCCTACCTTTGTTAGCTCCTTACTCAATAAAGAAGACTCCGAGGAAATAATCAAGCTACTAATGGAATTCAAGAATCAAGCACTCCTAAAGACCTTTTCAGAACTAGAGAATCTCTTCATTAAATGATTTGTCGGGGCTCAGCACGACATCACTATTGGTGATCTAGTGGTGGAGCAATAAAAGCCGAACGAGACTTTAGTGGATTACATACTTCAATGGAGAAACTTAAGCATGAAGTGTGAACCACAGCTTCAAGAACAACATGCAGTCAGCATCCTACTTAAAAGTATCCATGGCCCGAGAGCACTCCTCCTTAAAGGATTTACAATCAAGACTTTCGAGAAGTTGCTTAGCAAGGCCGGGAGCTTGCAAGAAGAGGAGAAGCAATTAAGTTTCGTAGACAAGAACGATAAGCAGAAGCCCTTGAAAATATTTGAAAAGAAATCTGGAATCATCGAGACACTAGATAAGGGCAAGCAGCCAATGCAAATACCGCCAGAGCGACCGCAGCCTAGTTACCAACCACCGCAACGAACATACCAACAACCTTAGCAGGGCTATCAGTAACCTCAGCAGGGTTATCAGCAACCTCGTCTGAGCTATCAATCGCCTCAGCATTATCAACAACCGCCTTGTTCTTCGTGTACCTTAAGAGAAGTTCTAAATAGAGAATATCCATTCAAAACTGAAGCAGTAGCGAAGATGTTCCGCAGCTTAATGAGGACACCAGATTTTCAGCTGCCAGAGCCCAAGAAGCCAGAGGAAGTCAATAAGCAAGATCATCCGAATTATTGCCCTTACCACCAGATGCTTGGACACAAGATAGAGGATTACATCGCTTTCAAGAGTTGGCTTGATGACAATCTCCGGAGAGGGAACATAACGATCCTAAAGGAATACATGAAGGAACCCCAAAAAGGAGGTTCCATCAATGTTATTTCAATGGATCCCATTGTTCCGATAGACCCGTACACGACTGATGATGGATGGAGTACTGTCTGGACAAAATCATCGAAGAAAATTTTGGATCACATCCAGGCCGCTTCGGTACGTGCTTCAACTCAGAGTTTGAAACCTGTTGAGCCGACACTATCACTTGCGATTGAAGAATCGCCCCAGAAGGAGGAGAAGATCGTGGAATAGAAGAAGATCGAGGCTCCGAAGCGTAGACTAGGGGCTGCTTGTCCTAGGATGGTTGTTTCCGATTCGGGGAGAAATCCCTCGAACTCCTGACTCTGTATGATTATCTGCTCGCTCCGGCGGGATCTTATAATGATAAGGGTTATGGCGTTGGCCACGTTTTGACTGTTTCTAACGATTACGTAACTAACGACAACCGGCTTAACCCGGATCTCGATTCCAATACAAATAATGGTTCTCAAATCATACACAACCTCGACGACCATGACGAAGAAGATGCTCACAAAGGAGGCTACGAGAGCTCAACAAGCAACGAGTCTATTTGTGAATTTCGAGGAGCTCCGATCACGATAGAATTAGAACCATCAGACACCGAAGCAACTTCAGAAGAGCCAGTGGTTCCAATTCAAGAGGATACACCGACAGATTCAACACCAAATTCAGAAGAAATAACTGAAGTAAATTTAAGAAGTGGAAAAGTTCTACCTCCGAGAATGGGTCCAAAGGATAAAGGAAAGCAGGTGGTTGCTTAGAAAGAGCCAACCCCAGCAGAGGAACTGCCCATTCAGGAAGAAACCAAGGAACATGGTAATAAAGTGGACTACAACGTGCTAGCCCATCTTAGGAAGCTACCTGCCAAACTAAGCATATACGATGCTCTGATCGTGTCAAAGGAGATGAGAGAAACTCTGATGAAGGCTTTACTTGATCCAGAGATTTGTTTAACTCAAATGGCCGGTAATTCCTTCGATGAGGTTTGCTCGTTAAGAGATCAGCGAGGTGTTACCTTCACGGACAATGATCTATTACTAGGAACAGCTGATCACAACCGACCATTGTACATTTCAGTCACTATTGGAAAGTTTACGATCTCCAGAGTATTGGTTGATCCGGGAGCATCAATCAACATAATGAATCTTCGGATGCTAGCATATTTGGAAATTGATGCTCACGAGCTTGAAGCAGACAAGTTGTTATTAAGAGGCTTCAATCAAAAAGGAGAAAGAGCTCTTGGATCGATAACACTACTAATGAAGACCGGCGATTTAGCAAAGACAACCGCAAAATTCCACATAATTGATTCTGAGACATCATTCAACGCTCTACTGGGTCGACCATGGATCCATGAAAATCGGATGGTATCGTCGTCTCTACACTAGTGCATAAAGTATTACGAAGGAGGAGAACAATGTATCAAAGGTGATTTGCAACCGTTCTCCATGCATGAAATTGGAATTCATGAAGATGCGGCCTACTACGAGCCTCCGAAGAAAACAATCTTTTCCAGAAATACCATACCAAATGAAGCAAAAGAAATTCGAGATGATGAAGAACCTGAAGTTTTAGTCCAACAGTTACTCACCACTCCCTTCCGGCGAGATGGTGAAGATTTCTCCAGAACTCACACCCGAGGTCGAGGCCGGGGACGTGGACGTGGAAGAAATGTTGGAACAATTGGACAGAAGAAACCGGTCATCGATGTTGATTGAGAGAATAGTTCTGAAGAAGAAGAAGAAATTGAGAAAGAAGCAGCGACAATAAGTCAAAAGAAATCCCAGTTCAAGATCTCTCTCGAAGATGAAAAGAATGAAGAATATAAATCAATGTACGAGAAGATTAACCATCATGTACATAGTATGACCATGACCCCAATCCATTCTAATAAGATCGAGGGTATGGTGGTCAAGGAAGTGCATGGTGGTGGTACTAAGCTAATCAAGTTTTACTGTGGTGCTTCTTCTTCCAAAATTGAAAAAGATGTACAATTTGAAGATGTTACTTCATCTGAATTAATGAAACTACCTTTTGAGTGGCACTCTCCCTGTGTTCAAAATTTAATTCAACGTGGTGTTTTACCTCGACAATGGACAAAAGGTCGATCACAACACTTTGAAAAATTATGGAATAATGCCTGTCGGCCTCCCAATTCAAAACATGGTCTTAGATTCGGCATAGTAGGATCAGTTGATGATACGGGATTTTGCTTGGTTGTTACTTGCGAACCTAATAAAGAGTGCTTGGAAGCCTCAGAAGACCTCGAAGATCTACCAATCAGAGATGCTCCACCAGAATTCGAGGAAGAAATCAAATCTACAATTGACTAGTTAACGGAAGTTAACTTAGGTACTAGCGAAGAGCCTAGACCTACCTTTGTTAGCTCCTTGCTCAATAAAGAAGACTTCGAGGAAATAATCAAGCTACTAATGGAATTCGAGGACTGTTTTGCTTGGAGTTACGACGAAATGCCAGAATTTGCTCCAGAAGTCGCAGTTCACAGGCTAGGAGTGGATCCTACTTTTTTTCCAGTCAGACAAGCTCCCAGAAGAATGCATCTAGAAATTGAGCAACAAGTAATAGCCGAAGTTAAGAAGCTAATAGACGCTAAATTTGTCCATGAAGAACAATACCCAACTTGGTTAGCCAACGTGGTACCAGTCAGAAAGAAGAATGGTCAGATCAGAATCTGCGTGGATTTCAGAGATTTGAATAAAGCATGTCCAAAGGATGAATTTCCACTACCAATCCCAGAACTGATGATCGACATCGCTTCGACGCATGAAATCTTCTCATTTATGGATGGATTGTCGGGATACAACCAGATAAAGATGGCACCAGAAGATGAAAAGCTCACGACATTCACAATGCCGATCAGAGTGTATTGCTACACAGTAATGCCATTCGGACTAAAAAATGCGGGAGCAACATACCAAAGAGCGATGACGAAGATTTTTGATGATCTCATACACAACCAAGTCGAGTGCTATGTGGATGATGTGGTCATCAAAAGTAAACTGAAAGAAGATTACCTGTATGATTTGAGAATTATTTTCGAGTTATTAAGACAATACAACCTTAAGATGAATCCCTTAAAATGCGCCTTCGGCGTCACCTCTGAGAAATTCTTAGGATTTTTTGTCCGACATCGCGGGATTGAAATCGATCCGGAAAATATTAAAGCTATTTTAGAAATGCCACCTCCCAAAACTTTGAAACAACTACGATCCTTTCAAGGGAAGTTGGCATATCTTCGATGCTTTATCTTGAACTTGTCAGGTAGGTGTCAGCCCTTCTAAGCATTAGTTAAAAAGGACGCCAAATTCGTTTGGGATGAGAAATGCCAGCGGGCTTTCAAGGACGTTAAACAATATTTAATGACACCTCCTGTGTTAGCAGCCCCAGTCTCAGGTAGACCGTTGATACGTTATACCGCGGCTTTAGACGACTCCCTTGGAGCCCTGCTAGCCCAGGTCAATGATGAGGGAAAAGAAAATGCTCTCTACTACTTAAGCCATCGTCTAATTCCAACGGAAGTAAAGTATCCTCCTATTGAGAAGCACTGCTTGGCCCTGATCTTCGCCGCACAGAAGCTCAGGCATTACATGATTTCTCATAAAGTCAACCTTATTTTGAGAGTTAATTGATTGCAATACTTAATGACCCGACCGATGCTTTCTGTCAGACTTGCCAGGTGGTCGATGATACTATTGCAATTTAACATAATTTTGGTTCCTCTTCACGCCGTAAAGGGACAAGTCCTAGCAGACTTCCTCGCAGCACACCCTTTACCGGCAGATTAGCCTCTCGACGAAGATTTGCCTGACGAGCAGATAGTGAGCCTAGAAGACCCTGATGATCAACGTTGGGAACTGTACTTTGATAGTGCGTCCTCAGCACAGAAGAACAAAGAATTGCAAACGATAGTGCCCGGTAAGGCAGGAATCGGACTAATCTTTATAACACCGGAGCGGGGGATGTTAAAATACTCCTACCACTTAACAGAACTGTAAATAAACAACGAGGCAGAATATGAAGCCCTTATAACCGGATTAGAATTAACCATTCAGATGGGAATAACGGACATCAACATCTACGGAGATTCTCAGTTGATCATTCAACAGGTCGCCGGACAGTACAGAATTTTAAAACCAAGACTCGAGCAGTACTTTCAGTACGCCATGAAATTGTTGGAACAAATTCCAAATGTAACAATCTACAAGATTCCCAGAAAAGAAAATGCTCTCGCCGATGCGTTAGCTCGCTGTGCAAAGGAATTTGCCTGCTTGCAAGATGAGTCAGTTGAAGTGTCAGTTCAAGGACGACAGGTCCTATCACTGCTCGACATGGATACAATACACAAATCAACAGAAAAAGCAGAAGAAACAATTGCAGTAGTGACAGAAAATACAGAAGATTGGCGGCAGCCATTAATAGACTACTTGCAGACATGAAACCTACCGGATGATAAGTTATTAGCCTATCAAATCAAGAAAAGAACTCTGTCTTACGCATTAATAAACAATACATTATACAGAAGGTCTTTTGATCAGATGTGGCTAAGATGCCTGAGCAGTTCCGAGGCTCGTGAAATCCTTAAAGAAGTACATTCAGGACTTTGTGGCGCTCATCAGTCGGGTCCAAAAATGAAAATGAAGATTAAAAGACTAGGGTACTACTGACCCTCAATGATGACCTACTGTATGAAAGTTGTCAAAAGTTGTCACCAGTGCCAAGTGCACGGAGTGGTTCTACACCAACCTCCAAATGTAATACATCCGACAATCGCGTCGTGGCCATTTGAGTGTTGGGGCATAGATATAGTGGGTCCGATAGAACCACCTTCTTCAAGAGGACATCACTTCATCCTTGCAGCTACAGACTGCTTTTCTAAATGGGCAGAAGCTATACAACTCAGAGAAGTGAAGGCACACCACGTGCTACAATTTTTCAAGAATCAAGTCGTTTACCATTTTGGGGTGCCGTGCAGGATCATTTCAGATAATGGGTCTGCATTCAAAAGTACAAAGATCAACAATTTTGTCAGAAGACACAGGATCGATTGGCGATACTCAATGATCTACTACCTAAGAGCAAACGGCTTGGCCGAGGCTTCTAATAAAACTGTCGTTCAAATTTTAAAGAAAACTTTGGACGACAACAAGAGAAATTGGCACGAGAAGTTGTTAGAATCCTTATGGGCCTACAGGACGACTTTTAGAACTCCTACTCAGTCTACGCCTTACGCTTTAGTGTACGGGTCCGAGGCCGTCTTGCCCCTGGAAGTTCAGCTTCCGTCACTCCGAATTGCAGTTGCAGAAAAGATCACTACAGAAGAAAATGCCAGACTACGACTGGAAGAATTGGAAAGGTTGGAAGGGAAAAGACTTTTCGCGCAGCAGAATTTAGAACTGTATCAAGCCAAGATGATTCAGGCCCATGATAAACTGGTCCACCCAAGAACTTTCAAAGTCGGTGACTTGGTTTTGGTTCTCAGAAGACATATTCTTGCACATCGCAAGATAGGTGATAAATTTGAACCAACATGGGAAGAGCCGTTCGTGGTTCTGACAATCTACTTTGGAGGTTCCTACCAACTGGTGAATTGCCATGGAGAAGGACCCATGCTTCCAATCAATGGGCAGTATTTAAAGAAGTATTATGCAACCTGATGTTTCGAAGGATGGCCTCTAAAATAGAATCTTATCCCTAGAAATACGGGTGAAGTAATCACTTTGTGACTGGGTCCGAACCCAAAACAAAATAAAATGGATGATAAAAAAATCTCATCAACAAAAATGTTAAAAAAAGAAAACATGGGAAATCATAATAATAAAATGTCAATCTTTCCTTTTAAATTCATTCATTCCTGATATTTTCTCACCTCTTCCTACTTCCTTTAAATTTAAAAGAAGTGAATAAGAATTTTTAAGTGTTTTTCTTATTGTTCTTGTTCTTAGTACAGCCCCTGATCCTTTTCTTATTTTTTCGCAGGGAAATGTCGAACGGGCGGTTGGTTCTAAACTTTAGAAATGGCGTGAGTCTAGCACTTGATGAAAAGAGGGTGAGGGATGGAGCGATGATAGAGATTGACTCTGACTTCACACCAGCCGGCTTAAAATACGAAGAAAATGATTGGATCCTAGTTGATCGAGAAGAACTTCACAGCCAGACAGTGATGAAAATGGGTGGCCCAAGCCACCAATCCAGCAACAAGAAAAGAAAAGCAAACGCCGCTTATGCAACCGAAGAAGATAAGAAAGTTAAGTCCGTGGTTGCCACAACAGAGGGTAGGCTTGTCAGCACCACACCTGCAGAAATTCAAGGGGTAAGGAGAGCTACTCTCATTGCTACCCAGCGAAGAAATAAGAATCGTCGCATTAGCAAAATGTTAACCAAGTTAGCAGAAGATCAACATGAACAGGCAGTAGATACTGTTAGTGCAAATGCTCCAAGGAGACCGGTTCGTCAGGAACCAGAAAGAAGAAAGTCAATTCCAAAAAGGTCGAAACAAATAGAAGAAATACCAAGAAAAACAAAAATAGAGTCGGTACTTCGACGCCGAGCATACGTACCGGATTCGAAGAGTCTTGTTGCTAAAGCAACCCCGGAGGATGTCCCTACGGAAACTATCCCCGAGGAGCCGAGACATGCAGAAGAACGTGTTGGGGTTGAGCCATACATCCCGCAGTATGTTACTAGACACGGAGGACTTCAGATAATCCCGGAATATGAGCTGGAGAAAATGCAACTAGTTGACAAGAAAACCTTCAAATACTTTGAAAGAATTGAAAACAAGAGGGTCAACATCTTGGAAGGCCTCGAGCTGCATACAGATGTATTCTCAGATTATGAGCAATAACAAATTGTAGATTGCATCCTTGAATTACAGAAAATGAGTCGAGCTGGCTGCCTGAGAGAAAAAACATATTCAGAACCCCGGAGATGGATGCCAGGAAAGGGAAGAGTTACAATCCAATGTGGATGTTGCTACAATTTTTCCATAGACAGGAAAGGAAATCCACCTGTGATACTCCGTCGCAGTGAGGTGGATCCAATGCCAAGAGTCATCAAGAGAATTGTGAAAAGGATGATAACATGGAGGGTACCGCTCTGCGTATTGCATACCCAACATACCGCATTATCAACATCTACAAGGAAGGCGACTGCATACCTCCGCATATAGACCATCATGACTTTGTTAGACCCTTTTGCACAATATCATTCGTCAACCAGTGCAACATCATGTTCGAATCTAACCTCCGGATTGCAGGCCCCGGTGAGTTCCGAGGATCGGTGGAGATACCACTACCGGTAGGTTCCGTCCTGGTGTTAAAAGGAAACGGAGCAGACGTTGCGAAGCATTGCATTCCAAGAGTGCCTGTGGAGTGGATCTCAGTTACTTTTAGAAGAATGGACGACAGAAAAATGCCTTACCACTTTCAGCCAGATCCAGAATTGGAGAGTCTCCTGCCCTACGAGCTGTGAGTTACATGGGAGATAGCACACCTCCAATGCACATCCATGAGGCATTCCTGCCAGGGATGGCTTGGAAGGTGATGTTATGGCCCATGTTTCTTACTATTCAGACATGGATTTTTGACAGACGCTTTTGAACGGATCAGCAAGAAGTTTACACAGTCCGTTTTGGATTTACATGTACTGTATAAGACATTAAATTTCTGGGGGAAAATGTCATCATGACTAGATCAAGTTGTATGATGTACTTTCAGCAAGTTGGAATGAAAATGACTACATCATATTTTTCCTTCACCTCTTTTTGTGCAAATTGACTGGGAAACACCATTAAAGTTAAATGAACTTTGAACGAAGAACAAAAAAGAAAAGAAAATAAATGAGAATTTTTCCTAAAAATCTGAATATTAAAATGAACTTCAAATTCATATGAACACTAAATGAACAACAAAAAAAATAAAAATGGATCGTTAAAGGACAAACGAAACGAATCTAAAACTCAAATTGAATTCCGATCTGAATCCTCTGATTCGAACCTTTCAGTTCTTTCCTCAATCAAAATCTGTTTGAAACTCTTTTAAAATTTGAATAATCTCTTCGACTTATTGCTAAGTCAAGTCTTTTTAGCTTGGTATACTTACCAGTTCCTTTCAATTCTCTTTCTTCTGTGTCTTAAAGGATAGACTAGTTCTATTGACACAGAGCCACGAACTTTGTTTGATTTGGTTCTGATGGCATGAGACTGGGTCCCTCTTCATACAAATAAATCTTCGAGACTAGAGCCTAACTTCCAGTTCTCTTTGAGACTAGAGCTTAACTTCTAGTCCTCTTTCAAACTTTTGAGACTGGTACCTAAATTCCAGTTCTCTTCCTACGAGATCGATACCTAAATTTCGATTCTCTTTCGAATTAATACCTAAATTTCAATTCTAAATTTCCGAGACTGGTACCTAAATTCCAATTCTCTTCCTTCGAGGTCGGAACCTAAATTCCGACTCTCATTTGAGATCGATACCTAAATTTCGATTCTCTTTCGAATTGATACATAAAGTTCAATTCTAAATTTCCGAAACTGGTACCTAAATTCCAGTTCTCTTCCTTCAAGGTCAGTAGCTAAATTCCAACTCTCATTCGAGATCGATACTTAAATTTCGATTCTCTTTCGAATTGATACCTAAATTTCAATTCTAAATTTCTGAGACTGGTAACTAAATTCTAGTTCTCCTCCTTCGAGGTCGGTACCTAAATTTCGACTCTCATTCGAGATCGATACCTAAATTTTGATTCTCTTTCGAATTGATACCTAAATTTCAATTCTTAATTTCCAAGACTGGTACCTAAATTCCAGTTCTCTTCCTTCGAGGTCGACACCTAAATTTCGACTCTCATTCGAGATCGATACCTAAATTTTGATTCTCTTTCGAATTGATACCTAAATTTCAATTCTAAACTTTCGAGACTGGTACCTAAATTCCAGTTCTCTTCCTTCAAGGTCGGTACCTAAATTCCGACTCTCATTCGAGATTGATACCTAAATTTTGATTCTCTTTCGAATTGATACCTAAATTTCAATTCTAAACTTTCGAGACTGGTACCTAAATTCCAGTTCTCTTCCTTCGAGATCGATACCAAAATTGCGATTCTCTTTCGAATTGATACCTACATTTTAATTCTAAATTTTCGAGACTGGTACCTAACTTCCAGTTCTCTTCCTTTGAGGTCGGTACCTAAATTCCAACTCTCATTCGAGATCGATACCTAAATTTCGATTCTCTTTCAAATTGATACCTAAATTTCAATTCTAAATTCTGAGATTGGTACCTAAATTCCAGTTCTCTTCCTTCTAGGTCGGTACCTAAATTCCGACCCTCATTCGAGATCGATACTTAAATTTCGATTCTCTTTCAGGTTTGATACTTAAATTTCAAATCTCACACTCTCGAGATCAGTACCTAAATTCTGATTCCCATCCTTTGTGAGGTCGGTACCTAAATTCCGACTCTCATTTTGAGATCAGTACCTAAATTCTGATTCTCATCCTTTTCAATCGATACTTAAACTCTGATTCTCACTCCGAGGCTGGTACCTAAATTCCAGTTCTCTTCGCAATCCCGAGGTTGAAACCTAGGTTTCAATCCTCATTTCAAATCCAAATTTCAAATTCAAAATTTCCTTAAATCGATTTAAAATTAAACTACAATTTGAAATCCAAACTCACACATTGTAAATTGGAATTTAAAAGTAAAATGAAATCTAAATCGAATTCCCCAGATCTTGTGATTTGGAGTTCACCTCCTTTTACATTCCCCAGCGAGAATTCAGGAATCTCCAGTCTTGGAAATATACCTGATACTCCCCAGGGGAAATTCTTCTACTTCGTCCTAAGTTTGTCACTTGGACATCTGTTTTGGTTTTGTTAATCTACTTGGTCAACGCCAATACGCGCGGTGTGGTTGGTTAGCACACCACACCTATTGGGGGTCCATTTGTTGACCTCATTTTTGATGAGGTCTCTTCTTTTCTCACTCCTTAGTACTTAGGATCTAGCCATAGGCTTTTCCTTTGACTAATCTTAGATGACTAGAAGTGGAACCCACCCTTTAGAAATTCAAACACCTCTTGACTCCCTGCAAACCCCACAGGCTTGATTGTAGAACCCTAATCACTAGAGGGTTGAAATCAAATGTGGAGGTTTAAAGGATGAGTTCCGTATAAGACTTTTTGGCCTTAGGAATACCGTGGATGGTCTGGTCTGGTGAGGGTTGACTTGCACATACACTACACTCTCACACACATTCCAAGTCCTAAAACCACACTCTCAACCAACTTGACTTCCTGACTCATGTAGGTAATTCATATGGATGGTCCTTAACCCCTAAGCCCCTGGCTACGAGGGTTAGGAACAACATAGTGAATGCCCCCAAATGAGTCCTCTCATTGCTCATATGGGCTTAATATGGCTTCATGGCTCAACCAAAGTGATTACATTCTACTCAAATTTGATCAATCTTCATTTTTTCAAAATTTCAATTTTTGACCCCCGGGGCCCTACACCCACTAAACCTACCAAATGTCCTTGAAATGACCCAAAATTTGCAAAAATACCTAAATTACCCAAAATTCCTCAAAATCAGTCCTAAACATTTCCCCCCACTCAAATTGATTATACATAGCCAAACATACCAAAAATTCCAAAAGTACCCCCCAATACCCTCCAAATACCCAAAATGCCCTTCTTTGACCAAAAATCCAAAAATTCAGAAAATTCCCAAAAAATTCCAAAAAATCCCAAATATTCCCAATTTCATTTTGTTCAACTACACCATGGGCCAAGTTTTCCAATTTACCCCACTTTTACCAAAACCCTCAATTTGACTCATTTTAAACCCAAGTGAACCCAATGTCAAACCAAACCACCCCAATTGATCTCAATTCTAGTCCAATTCAATTATAAACTTCAATTCAATATTCCCAACATCAAAGTAGACCAAATCTAAGTCCAATTTGATTGACATTTGAGGCCTATTTCAATTTGAGGCCTAATGCCCAATTTTGGCCCATGACCTAAACCTAGCTCAAACCAACCCAATTCAACTCCAATTGGCCCCAAATCTTTTCTAAGGCCTTCCTAACATCCCCATAAACAAAAAATTAACTTGATTTTCCTAAAATTTGGACCTAAACTCCACCCAAACCTAACCCAAAACCAAAATCCCTTAAATTGACCTAAGCCCCAACCTAACCTCAATGGGCCCAAATCCAAAAATCAAAGCCCAACCAAAGTTGAAAACTCTTTGTGACACTCCCATGAACATTTCTTAACATTAATTTTACATCAAATCCAACTTTAGCCCAAACTTAACCCAAGTTAGCCCAATTTGGCCCACCTTGGCCCCTTCACCAAAAAAGCCCACATTCAACCCAATAAAATTCAAAATCACTTTAAACTTGTTCCAAACCACTCATGACACATGGCTAAACCAATTGCAACATTTATTTGGCACAATCATTTACAAAATTTTTATCCCAAATTTATTTTAAATCCAAAAGCCCACTTCCTTAAACCACTTTAAAAGCCCATCCCAAGACAATTTCAAAAGCCTAAAATTAATTCTAAAGCCCATATGACATTTTCATTTGTCATCCATTTAATCAAAATCATTCCCAAAGTTCCAATTCCATCATCAAATAAATCTAAATCAAGCGTCATGCCAAAATACCCCTAAATTTCAAAAATCCCAAAATCCCTTTCTCATGCAAGTGAGCCAAGCCATTCCTAAGCCATAAGCAAGCCTTGGAGCCATGCACAAGCCACATGAGAGCCATGAGAATCTTAGGATTGTCAACACCCCATAAGTGACAAAAGGAGGAGAGCCTTTAAGCACTCCTTAAGAGTCATTAACCATTCCCATGTCTCCTCTAACTCATGCTCAAGCCTAATTGTACTTGGATTGTGACTTGACCCCACTAATCAAGCTGATCCAAATGGCTTTATCTTCAGCCAAAACCAGCCTTGGGGAGGTGCACCAAGCTTAATCCATGCATTGGACCAAATTAAGCCAAAATGACCCTTGCCCCATGCCATTTTAATCAAACCTCCTTACACATGGCAATGGCCAATTGTTTGCACCAAACCCCAGCCCTGACCTCACTGGTCAAGATGGTGACCAATGCTTGGCCGGCCAGCCACCTGGGTCGCCGGAAAACACCATGGCCGAGAGCTCCATGTGAGCCAAAAAATTCAATTCCCCCTTGCAAAGTTGTCCCAACCTAAATGGCCACCATGGGTGTTCTTGTCTTCCCCTGAGCAGTTGATCCAAGCCTCCAATTGCCCCTGGGAAGCCCTCCAGCCACCTCTATTTAAACACCACCACCTCTCGGCCAAAGTAAGAGTTGAACCAAACCTTACCAAAACTCTGCCAAAATCACTCCAGACATAGAGAACTTGATCCCCACTGAAATCCAGCCCTAAAACCCTCTCTGTGAGCTCAATTTCTGAGTTAAAAATCTACCAAAAAACAGGACACTTCACCACAGTGAGCCAATCCCCAAATTGATTGATCCTTCACCTTCACCAGACCAAGAGGAGAAGTTACCCAGCAAAAGCCCCCTCACCAGGCCAGCCATTGCTTCTAGCCTCCAAGCTTTGTGATCGGCCTTGGTCACTTTCATACCTAGACAATTCCTCAGAGCCAAAGACTTCATCTGGAGCTTGCCTGGATTCAATCGAAGGTGACACAACTCTCAGATCGAAGCTTCACTTCTCTGAGCAAAGGTATGAACTCATTCTTCCATCCGAGCTTCCAGCAATTCTGCACTTTGTTTAGATTAATTTCATAGCCTATAAACCGTATGGATATGTTCGACTCTTCAAGACGAATCCATAGAGCATAAGATCAAAAAATCCATTGAGAATCGAGTGAGATCTTAGGGTTTTAGTGTGGACGGTCACGGGTGCACACCAGTCATAGACGATGACCAGGAGCCGTTGGATCGCGCGTGCATCGAGCGGATGATCGAGATCAAGTCGGACGGCGCAATGGTAAGTGAACCGCGGGACGCGTGGCTGCTGACTCAAGTGGCGGCGTCGAATGGGAGCGCGACACGTAGGGGCTTCGGAGCTATCGAGGTTGACGCGGTGCCGCGTGGATAAGTAGATAAATCCCTATTTTCTGAATTAATTAAATGCCCTGAACTCCAAAAATTTATATCTTTGCATAGAAAAATCACAAAAATAAAACAAAAATACCCTCTTGCTCAATGAATAGAGGAGAATAATGTGGAAAAGAAATCAAGTTAATTGGATGAGTCTTTTAATTTTAATAATTTATTTACTATTTTCAATATTTTGATTCTTCATTTGCATGGATAATTCACCATGGCATGAGACCATAGGGCTTTTGAAGCCTCTGATCTTGGGAACATTCCCTGAATTTTTCAAGGTCAGTGGCCATCTCTGTGAAAAGTTATTGAATTTTCAAGTTCATGTGACTGTTTTAGGTATTTTAATTCCAATAATTAGCATGTTGTAAAATAAATTCTAGGAAAATTTAGTGTCGTTTCTTAGACCGCAGGACCCTATGAAAAATATATTGAGTTAATTCATTCATATTAACCTTAATTGGCCCAAACTCCTAAAACTGAACTTTAATTATTTAGGGTTAACCACACATCAAATTGACTTGAAAACAATTCTCCATTGCTCTTTAGGGTCAGAGGAACCTTGCATAAAATTTTGAAATCAATTGGACTTGATTAACCCCACCAAATGGATTGATTAAGCCTCATAAGCAAAATGAAACTTTAAAATTTCATAACTCCAAAAATACTTTTCAAAAATTCACAAAAATGGTTTTGGAGCTTCTCTGATATCAGGGGAGTTCAGGAAAATTAAAATTGGAATTTTCTAAAAAAGTTGATTTTTCACAATATTTTAATAATTAAAAAATTAATAAAAATCACACAAATATTAAAAATCATAAAAATGTCACATTTTGACTTCTAATCACTTAGGAACAAACCAAATATTTTTCCTAAGTCCATAGGATAAGATATTGAATTTTAAAGGCTTAATGTAATTTTTAATATTAAAAAATGAGTTTTTAGCCTTTTTCACTAAAATAATTCTAATAAATCAAAGAAAAATCAGAAAATTATAAATTTTTTTTCTTTGAACTCCTTCGGGTTATGGAGTTTTATGAAAAATATAAAATACATTTTTCAACTTTTATTTTATTTTATAATTAATTAATACTCTAAAATTCAAAATAATTATAATAAATAAAATATAATTCAAAAAATCACCAAAATTGGTCCAAGTGGTCCTCTAGTTATTAGGAACACTCCATAATTTTCTTAAGGACAAAAACCTTTCCTTGGTCATGTTGTTGAATTTTCTTTGAAAAGCCTTATTTTCTACTAAAAATAATTATATAAATAAATTAAATTCAAAAAAATCACATTTTCTCCTCTAATGTCTTAATTGTCATGTGAGTGAGGTGAGATAAAAATTTTAAATTCATTTGAGCTCAATTTAGTAAGTTATGGAATAAATAAGCTTAAAAGGGCATAAAGGTAATTAAAAATTTTGACCCTTAATTAAAACTTTAGGTTTACTCAAAATGGGGGGGGGTAAAATATTTGATTTTAACTTTCTGTTGGATGATTGAAACTTTGGGAAATTAAAGGGTAGAGACACATTAAACACTTTGAAAATATTAAAATGAAATTTAAATTAATTAAATGATTTAAGTTTTGGAAAGAATATATCTAAAATTTAGATTATTAAAATAGGGATATTATTAAGAGGATATTTATTCTTTAATTTAAAAATCTCTATATAAGTCACTTTAATAATATTTAATTCTTAATTAAAATTTAAAATAATAATCCAAATTAACAATCAAAACTAAAATTAAAACTAAAATTAAATTAAATTAAATTAAATTAAATTAAATTAAAATTAAATTAAAATTAAAGTTAACAATTAAATTAAAATTAAATTAAAATTAAATAAAATTAAAATTAAAATTAAAATCAAATTAAAATTAAATTAAAATTAAAATTAAATTAAAATTAAAATTAAATTAAATTAAAATTAAATTAAAATTAAATTAAATTAAAATTAAATTAAATTAAATTAAATTAAATTAAATTAAATTAAATGAAAATTAAGTTAAATTAAAATTAAATTTAAATTAAATTAAATAAAGTTAAATTAAATTAAAATCAAATTAATTAAATTAAATTAAAATCATTTAACAATAAACCTAAATGAAATCATTAAAAGTTAAATCAAAACATATCAATAATTTCAACACCTCTTTCTATCTAAGTGAATTTGAAACATGAACATTAATTTGAAATATTAAGATAACTGAAAGTGTAAGGATTTAAATTGAATCTAAAATAATTTGAACACTATTCCAAACTTAAAATTATTAATTAAAACCTCATAATTAAATTAAAACATTGTAAATCATTAACTCAAATTTGATTAAAATTCTCAATAAACCAACTTGCCCTTAAAGACTTTAATTATTATAACTCTTAAATAGAGTATTAAGTGAGATGTCACTTCATTCATCAGGTAATCAAATACCTAAGTTCACTGAGCAAGAGACAAAGTTTAACTAAACTCCTGGATGATTAACTCACCTGTGCAACTAAATTTACTTGGACTCAAAATAAACCCAGAAGTATTGAAAAGATGTTTAGGACTCGTCCTAGGCACTTCCTCAATATGACGGGATATTTTAGAAGAACAACTAAATTTAATTGTTCTTTGATGAAGAAAATCATCCTTAAACTAAACTAAGAACCTAGATGTCATAGGAGACGACTAGTTATAGGATTAGGAATTTGGTAGAAAATCAAAACCCTTCCCTTAGCCTTACCTAGGTATTTGTTGAAATATTTAAATGCCTTAACATGTGTTTTAAGTGCAGCTTGGGATGACGGGAAGACCCTCCAGGTACGTTTTTATTTTATTGCAATTTACTTTATTGCAATTTACTTACATGCATCACGCTTTACTTTTCTTGCATGTTAAACAAGATTGTTGCATGAAAACCAAAACCTTTAGGATAGTCCCTAAACTGAAACCAAAACTAAATTAAAAGTCATTGCAAGATAAAATTTACCATCACAACATTCCAAAATATAAAACAACTCAAAATTTAATCACAAACATAACAACAAAACTACAATTGCAACTAAATTAAAATGTCTCGTTGAATGATCGGGAATACCTCGGATGATGTAACGCACGTGTTGCTAACGGGATTTCCCACGGTCTAAATGAAGGTGTGGAACTGATTCAGTTGAGTTTAGCAAATTCATCTGGACTAAGTGAATTCGACGAAAATAAAGGTGCCGGGATGACGGAACCGTGGGATCTTAATCGGTTTTGTTTAAACAACTTTAAGATTTGTTTTAATTAAAATATTAAAAACACTTGGATTTTAAGATTTTCTCTAAACCAAAACACTTCTCCGATCTCCTGATTTATGACTTCTAAAACTAAACCTCTGCAACAACAAGGAGCTCGGAGCATGGTGGGCAGCTCGGCCATCGTCATCAGCAAAACTCGGATCTACTTTAGCAAAACATTTCTTAGTTTTAAATAACCAAGCCATAGGACTTTGAGGTATTTTGCTTAGTGCAACATAATTCCTCAACTCTTCATTAGGCATTTGCATGATCATGTCATGTAAATTAAGCCCTAACCGGTCTTAGGACTCCGAGGTAGTCGTTCGGTACGACATAAACCCTCATATCTTCCAGGCTATTTGCATGATCATGTCATGCAAATATAAGTCCTAATTAATTAAAATTGGCAGGATGGAAATATTGAATAATTCTCTCAAAATGAAGCCAAATAAAAGGATAGTGAGGGAAGTTGCCAAGATTCTTCTTGGATCCTCAACTTCTCCTACTTTTCTTCCTTTGGATTCTTAAAAAAAAAGTTTCCTAATTTGATCCAATCCCTATTGAAATTTCCAAAATCCAATCCTTTGAAAACCTTAAGCTTTGAAATTCTTGAGAGCAAAACCACTAATCATTGTCGAGAGTTTTCTTAAGTGATTCCCATCACTTAGGATGTAATTAACTATAGGGGCTTGCTCTTATAGGGAACTTTAAGAACCCAGGTAATATAAACCCTGCTTAATTACTTTATATTAACAGAGGAACTTGTTGGCTTATAAAATTGGTTCGCAGACCAAACAGATGTCACAAATCTTCTAGTTTACTTAATCAAGCCCTATCATCAAGCAGTGTGTCTATTCTTCGGGATAGATACACGGTTTGTGGTGTGGTGCTCATTTATATAAACTATTCGGGATGTGAGATCGGTATGATTTCATATCTTAGAATTTTCAAACTCAAAATTATTTTCAAAATCAAATACTACTTTCTAAATTATATACATATTTAAATTAAATTTAAAATCTAAAAAATTCTCCGACAACTTTTGTAGGCAACCCCTTTGCAAAACACATAACCTAAAAATAAGCTGTACAATTTCTGGCGACTCCACTGGGGAACTAGTTCTTCTCTCCATTTTTTATTAGATGATTTTGCTTTCATAAATCGGTGGTGAGTCCATATCCCTAGTGGACCAAAACTACCATTCTTCCGTTGGAATACCCCGTTCATTTCTGTCTTGAACGAGTATAGCCAACTCCTCTCGGATTTAGGAGCCAATGTTTAGACACCCCTAAACAGAGAGGTTCCGAGATCCTGTTACCTCTTTTCTGAGGTGGGGTGGATCCCCAATAGGTGTTAGTTTAGGAGCAGCCCTTTGAGTCGAGAAGTCTTGCATAAGACTTTCTCTTCCTTTCTAATTCTAAATCGGTCCCTTTAACTTTTCTATAACCCTTTTTCCTTTAATCGTTTTGTTTCTAACAAATGAACCTTCTAACAAACAATCTCTTTTAAAAAAATCACAAATGCACTAAGATAAACGAAAATGTGTTCGGACTCTTTCTTTTTTTCGTCCTAAACTTTACGACGGAAAAGAAGCATAATTCAAGACTGACATTCAGAATCTGCCCTGCAGAAAATGATTGCCCCAAAGTTAATCTTCTCCTTCACCAATGGAGTGGACTTCGCCATTTACAAGGATGAGCTGGCTGACAATGTGATCATCCGTTTTGGACAAGGATTCAACTATACAGATATCAAGTTCGCTGATGTCACTCTCTTCACATGTTGTTCATTAAGCAATTTCATGACCTTACTTAGTGAAAACAAAGTCAGATAAAGGAAGTAATAGAGTTGACATGGAGTGGTCCAATTATAAACTCTACATGCTTCAAGGTAATGCTCAGCTCCAATTGATTACTGAGTTATAACAGACTCGTCAGCCTGCTACTACCAGAAGTCATATACAAATTTAGTGAAGACCAAGGCATAACCTCACAACATTAATATATTCTGCACTAAAGAAAACTCAAAACAACACAAAAACAATCATGACTCGCAAGCACACTAAATTAAAGCACACTGATAACTATGGGTTGCCTCCCATAAAGCTCTTGGTTTTAACGTCAAGTAGTTCTCGATCAATTGCCCAATCATTTTCAGATCCAGGGATTCCTATAAAATCCTCAAATTTTAATTTTTCATTCAGCTCTTCATTTTCAGTTTGATTTATATCATTGTTCCCCATATTTCTTTCTAGATCCATTATTCTTCTATTGATTTTCTGAATTTGTATATTAATATCATCCTTGAAATTTATAAGAAATGGATCTTTATAAGATACTTCAAGGTCTCCCAAATTTTGGATCGGATTCTCTTTAGATAATTTAGATTCTGGATCAAATACTTCTAGATTGCTCTTCTGATTTAAGTTATCTTCTAATTCTTCCCATTTATAATTATTAAATGATGGAGGATCTATCATAGTTGAGGAAATAGTTTTTTCTAATTCCTTAGGAATTTCATCCAATGGTCTTCCAATATCCTTATCCTCTTTTCTCAACTCAAAGTTCTTTTGAAATATATCCTCAAATTCTCTTCCAAGTCCTAGTTCAATAACTTTATCATGTTCATCATTCAATTCAGGTTTTCCTTGTGATTGATTCGCATCTAAAGATATAAAGATTGGTTGTGTAGATGAATTCCCTAAATATGTATGCTTTAAATTTGTTTGGGGTACATCCATCTTATGTTCATGAGATTTTTCAACAAATGGAATTAAAAGTTTACTATTTTTGGTAGCGTCCATCATTTCACACCTCTCCTGAACATACATACAGTCTTCTTTAAATAACATTTTTAAATCATCATGAAATCCATTTCAATCTCATCTGTTAACTTACTCCCAAAACTTTCTTGGAAATGGTCTTTAGTTAGATAATCAATTTCATCTATTCAAAAACAATCATCATTTTTTCTCTCAGCTGGATATTCATAGTCTTTAATACATCAAAAGTGACTTTCCGGTTATTAATATTCATAGTCAACTTTCCATTTTGCACATCTATCATAGCTTCTCCAGAAACAAGGAAATGTATCCCTAAAATAATTAGAATTGCTTTATCTTCCTCCATATTTAATATAATAAAGTCCAAAAGAAAGATAAATTTATCCACTTTAACAAGAACGTCTTCTATAACTCCTTTTGGATAAATGATAGATCAATCAGCTAACATAAGGGTTATAGTAGTGGGAGAAATATCGACTAAACCTAACCTTCTAAATATAGATAGAGGCATCACATTAATGCTCACTCCTAAATCACATAAAGCTTTTCCACATAATCTTTCTCCAATTGCACAAGGAATTGTAAAGCTACAAGGATCTTTAAATTTCCGAGGAAAATTTTTCTGAAGTATAGTGCTGCACTCCCCACTTAGTGTAACTGTCTCGTAATCCCCAAATTTCCTTTTCTTATTTAATATCTCATTCTAAAACTTTGCATAACTTAGCATCGGTTCCAAAGCTTCAGTGAAAGGAATATTTATCGTTAACTTCTTAAGTACTTTCATGAACTTTGAATATTTCTTATCCAACTCATGTTGTCTAAGTCTTTAAGGAAATGAAGGTGGTGGTCTTTCCAAACTGATTTTAGTTGGAGAAATTAATTTTTCCAGGTCCTTAGAAACATGTTTTTCAGGTCTTTTAGTTTTCTTTGTTTCTCTCACAACATCTTTTTCTTTTCTAACAACATCATATATTTCTCTTCCACTTTTTAAATGGACAGCTTCTACTAGTTCATTAGTGTTCTCTTTAGGGTTGATCTCAACATTGCTAGGAAGTGTTCCTTGGGGTCTATTGCTAAGTGAATTAGCCATTTGTCCCAATTGATTCTCTATATTTTTAATCGCAACATTTTGAATTTGCAACTGGTTTCCCATTTTCAATACCACTTCTTCCATATACATCTTCTTATCCTCAAATTGTTGATCATTGTTAGAGTCCAGTGGATATGAAGGTCTATAGTTTGTGTTCCCATGATTATTCCAACTTCCATTAGGATTCGCATGATTATTTTCCCATTTTTTGTTTCCACCATCAGTAGTATGATTCCAGTTAAATTTAGGATGGTTCTCCCAACACGGGTTGTAAAAGTTAGAATATGGGTTTTTTATGGTATTTAAAGCGTCATATGATAAGTTAGAATCAATTTTATGCCCTAATGAACTTCCCTCACTTACAGAAGTAAATTGAGGCTGGTTCATTCCAAATTTGTCCAACTTCCTTGATATTGAGGCAACCTGAGATGCAAGAATTGTAATCACATCTGTATTATGAACACTAGCTACATTTTTATGATTTACCCTTGTAGAGGGCCATTGAAATTCATTTGTAGCAATTTTTTCAATTAATGCATACGCTTCATCAAATGATTTTGACATTAATGAACCACCAACAGTAGCATCAATTATAGTCCTAAGGGATCCTACTAACCCATTATAAAAAGTTCGAATAATTAACCAATCAGGCAAAGCATGATGTGGACACTTTCTTAGGAGTTCCTTAAATCTTTCCCAGGCTTCGTATATTGATTCTCCTTCATATTGACAAAATGAGATAATATCATTTCTAAGTTTAATAGTCTCTGAAGGTGGAAAAATACTTAGCTAGGAATTTCTGAGTTAACTCCTCCAAATTTTTAATAGAGTCAGGTGCTAATGAGTATAACCATATTTTAGCCTTATCTCTTAGTGAGAAAGGAAAAAGCCTTAATCTAACAGCATCTTCTGACATACCATTATAACGAAACGTAGCACAAAGTTCTAGAAAATTTGATAAGTGTAAATAGGGATCCTTCGAATGTGTTCCCCCAAACTGATTGTTCTACACCAGTTGGATAATCCCAGGATTTTTTTCAAATGAGTCAGCTTCTACTACAGAGTTTTGTATACTTGAGTGAATTTTATCTGTCGTAGGATTTACGTAATCCCTCAATGAAGTATGATGATTTTCCAAGTTATTATCTTGAAAGTTTTCCATTTCTATTTCTAGTTTTTCGAGTCCTTTCTTTATTTTTAATTTTTTTATTTTTTTCAATCTTGGGATCATAAGGCATAAGTCTTGCAGATCATTTGTTTCACATACATAGCACAACAAACAATACATTAACAATTAAACAAATAATAGATGAAATATATTCAACACAACAAAACATTTTCACGAACAACTTATTTTTCACACAAACAGTTTTTTTTTCTTTTTTTACAACACTTTTTCATATAACAAAACACATTTTCACACAAAAATAGTTTCTACGATACTACAGTTTTCCAAGTCTAAACCTAATTATTTCAACTAAATTTCTCCTAAAGTTCTTACCGAAGCTTCCCCGGCAACGGCGCCAAAAACTTAACCCGATCCACAATAACACAGTAATTTTTGCTTCCAAAAGATGACAAAAAACTTGGCCCAATTTATAAATAGCGGCTAGTGTATAAAATTAAAATTTTGTAAAATTTTAGAAAATATTTTACACACTAGGGGTTCTACGTAAGTATACGTATCGTTTCAAGTAATATAGGGTTTTCTTTTATAACCCCAGTATCGATCCCAGAGAGAAGCGAGGTAAGCAATCCTTTAGGCTAATTCCAGTCTATTTCTATAAGGCCTAAATTTAGAATGTTGATTAAAATGGGTTTTCTAATTAATAATCCTAAATAAAGTTCTGAAATAAAAAGATAACTTATGGATAAATTGGTTTGGAGAAATTCGAGATATTAAAAACTACCTTTCACTTGAAATTACATAGATAAAGTGTAGGAATAAAATGCTTAGAATTTTATGTAGTAGTGCCAAATAGAAGCAATCCTATTCTTATAAAAGAACATTGGCTAATCTATAGATCGGTTCAGGATGTTTTATTAGTATAATGGTTTAATCTAGGCTCACACTACTAGATGTCCAAGGGTGGCAATGGTCGGCCCTGCCAGTGACCCGTTCCCTTTCTATAAACCAAATTATTAGAATTTAGTCTGTCACTCTAAAAACTAATTAATTCTATGCCCATTGAACAATATTTTCCTATTTATTTGCACTTCACCTTGAATAACCCGCACAAGGCGTTCGATTACCCAAGGATTCATGTGATATCTACTAGTTAAGAACTCATCTCCGGATAGGTCTCAGAATTCTTCAACAGATTTTAACAATAAAAGTGATCAATTTGTAAAGTAAATGAAGATCTGGTATGAATATCATCACCATAATTTAAAAAGAGAATATCTAAGAAAATCTTAATTCCTAATCATGCATCTATTTCATTACAACATAAAAGTAAATGAATATAATGGCATAAGAAGTATAAGGGTTGATAGATTTTTGTAATAATCTAAGTGCTAATAAGGAACTTATTTCATTAGTATTCTATTATTTTTATGCAACTATCTATCACCTAGAAGCATTTAATAGTTAATTCTATCATAAAAATGATTTTCCTACACATGCTACTACTTCATATTAAAAGAAAGAGTAAAGAAAATCACTTACGAAACATGGATAAATCACGATAGAAAACATGGTTTAAAATAAAGAAAGTCCAATAGAAAGTATTTACAACAATTACATTAGAATGAAGAACACAATACTTAGCTTTTTCCCTCTGAAGGAAAGAAGAAGATCTCTCCACCAAAGTTTCCCATCGATCAATGCATCGCTCGTACATCCCTTACATAGATATCTCAAAATCCCTCACCAATCTCTCCATAAGATATAGAAATCTACATCTTCATGACTCTAAAATAACTAAACGGGAAGAGAGAGAAAAAGAGAGAGAGAGAGAGAAAGAAGAGACGAGAGAGAGAGAGAGAGGCAAGAGAGGCACCCTTTCCTGTAGAAATATCTCCTATTTATAGAGTTCTGAAAATGGCCAAGGGTTGCTTAAGGCACCTCTTCAAAAGTAGTCCACATTCATTGAATCTTCTAGAAACCGACTCTAGCGCCTAGGCGCCAGACTCCTGTGACCAAGTCTTCGCACCCCTTTACTTTGGGTCACACCTCTTCGTGATTAAAACCGTTTCAAAGTGTCTAGATTCATTGTATCACATGTCCTATATATTAGGAATAACTTCCAAGCTTCTAGAAGGCCTAGAAACTACTTAACACCGTCAAAATAACTCCCAAAGTCATCAAAAATCCATCCAATAACCATTTCTAGATGATTCTAGTGCCTAGGCCTTGATTCTGGCGCCTAGGCACCGTTTTCTCATCGTCACTGGCGCCTAGGCACCACCCTGTGTGCAGCTTCACCGTTTGCTCCGTTTGGCTCCGTTTCAACTCCGTTTCGACCCATTTCAGTTGCGTTCCGTTTCTAACATCTTCACCTAAAAGATAAACATAAAAACAACATTTCTCAAGAGTATAATTTCATTCAAAAACATGTGAGAAATATAAAAGATATTAAGCATAGAAAGACATATCGATATGTATCAAGTCAGAATTTTCTTTTTTGCTTACTTTTAGCTCAAAATTGCATAGTTTTTGCTTCATTTTCACTAAAATCATATTTTTATACTTGAAGACAAAAATATGCTTAATTCCTTCCTTTAAAGTGTAATATCTTTAAAAATGTGCATAAAGTTAGCATGAAATGCACACTAAAAATATGTACTTTTTTTCATGGATCAAGCGTACAATTAAAAAATTTGAAAACAACAAAAATAATCTGAAAATCCTCACAAAATGGCAAACATCTTAAACAATTAAAATGAAAATATACCAAGACCATTAAGAGATTATGCTAATCCAACAACAGATGAAATTCACTTAACTATCCAAAGCCCTGATGTTGCTGCTAATTCATTTGAGCTTAAACCTGCTATTATCCAAATGATACAGAATAATCAATTTGGAGGAACACCTAATGAAGATCCTAACTTACATCTCGCTAGTTTTCTAGAACTGTGTGCTACTTTTAAATACGATGGAGTTTTAAATGATGTTGTTAGGCTTAGACTTTTTTCCTTTTTCATTAAGGTATAAGGCTATGGCGTAGTTAAATTTGTTAGCACCTGGATCTATCAGAACTTGAGAGAACTTTTACAAAAGTTTCTGTCAAAATCTTTCTCTCCTTCCAAAACTGTTAAGCTGAGGAATGATATCACATCTTTTAGTCATTTTGATGGAGAATCCATATGAAGCTTGGGAATGATTTAAAGATCTTCTGAGAAAGTGTCCACACCATGCTTTACCAGACTGATTAATAATTCAAACATTTTCTAATGGATTAATGGGATCTTTAAGATCGATTATCGATGCTGCTGCTGGTAGATCATTAATGTCTAAACCTTTTAATGAAGCATATTCATTAATTGAAGAGATGAATACTAATAATTTTCAATGGCCCTCTACGCTAGTAAATCCTAAGAGAGTAGCTATTATTCATGATTCTGATGCAATAACTATGATAGTCTCTCAAATTTCTGCACTTTCTAAGAAAATAGATCAATATGGAATGAATTATTCTCCAACACCCCTAGTGTTAGAAGAAAATCCATCAGGACAGATGATAGACTCTCAAACACCTTATAAAACTTTGAATTCTATAAATAAAAAAGTCAGTAATCTTTATTCGAATTATTATAATCCTAGTTGGAAGAATCACCTAAACTTTAACCGGAAGAACACCAATACTGTTGTTAACCAGCAATAGGGAAACAATCCTATGAATCCAGTTGGAAATCCGAACAACCAAGGAAATACCTATTATAGACCTTCTTATCTTTCTAGTTTTAATAATAATCAACAATTTAAGGAAAAGAAGTTGTCTACTGAAGAAATGATTCTGAATATGGATAATCAAATTAAAAAAGTCACACTGAGAATTTTGACTGTAAACATGCCATACTTTCGAGCTGCCTTTGGGCTCCTCGACACCAAAAATGACCGATACTTAAAAAGCATCCCGGAATTCGTAAAAACCTTCCACATTGATCAGAAACGCCCCAGGACACTGTCATTCGACTCCAAATTTCATTTTGAACTACTTTAAGCTTTTGGTTCAGCTTTTTGACCACTTACCCTGAAAATCCCCAAAATTACCAAAATATCCCCCTAGCCCAAAATTCCAAAAAAATCCTAAAATTCTCAAAACTTTCTGAATACTTCACAATCCCTTAAAATTGAAATCCATTTTTCAAAATGATCGACTACAAGCTGGAATTTTGTGGTTTTAGATGTAACATCTTCAACCTCAAAAGAAAATTGAATTGATTGGATTGAATCATTACAATGAGGAGAGATCTCAGAGCAATGCGATATTGGATGTAAAATCCTTAACTTCAAGAGCTTGATTTTGATGTATTTCATTGCGATAGGGAAAAAATCCTAAAGCAATGTAGTCTCGGATGTAAAAATCCTCAAGCCCAATAATTTGATTTTGATGTATTTCATTGCTATAAGGAAAGAATCCTAAAGCAATGCAGTCTCGGATGTAAAATCCTCAACCCCAAGAATTTGATTTTGATGTATTTCATTGCGATAGGGAAAGAACCTAAAGCAATGCAGTCTCGGATGTAAAATCCTCAATCCCAAGAATTTGATTTTGATGTATTTCATTGCTATAGGGAAAGAATCCTAAAGCAATGCAGTCTCGGATGTAAAATCCTCAACCCCAAGAATTTGATTTTGATGTATTTCATTGCTATAGGGAAAGAATCCTAAAGCAATGCAGTCTCGGATGTAAAATCCTCAACCCCAAGAATTTGATTTTGATGTATTTCATTGCTATAGGGAAAGAATCCAAAAGCAATGCAGTCACGGATGTATAATCCTCAACCCCAAGAATTTGATTTTGATGTATTTCATTGCGATAGGGAAAGAATCCAAAAGCATTGCAGTCTCGGAGGTAAAATCCTCAACCCCAAAAGTTTGATTTTGATGTATTTCATTGCTATAGGGAAAGAATCCTAAAGCAATGCAGTTTCGGATGTAAAATCCTCAACCCCAAAAGTTTGTTTTTGATGTATTTCATTGCTATAGGGAAAGAATCCTAAAGCAATGCAGTCTCGGATGTAAAATCCTCAACCCCAAAAGTTTGAATTTGATGTATTTCATTGCTATAGGGAAAGAATCCTAAAGCAATGCAGTCTCGGATGTAAAATCCTCAACTCCAAAAGTTTGAATTTGATGTATTTCATTGCGATAGGGAAAGAATCCTAAAACAATGCAGTCTCGGATGTAAAATCCTCGACCCCAAAAGTTTGATTTTGATGGTAACTGATTTTGCAAAGATTTGTAATGTTGATTTGAAAAGTGTGGAATTTTGGTGTTTCGAGAATTTCATGGAAGTTGTAAAAGATTTTGTGGAAAGAAACAGATTAGGAAAGAATATGTAGATGCTACATATCCCATTCAAAAGAGTTGATCGAAAGTTACTGGTTTGGATTGGATACAATTCCTCGCCACTAGATCCGAATCGAAAACCTCGTTGCTTCGTGTCAATGGAATCGACCGCTTCCATCCCAGACAAGGGAGAGAGTAGAACGGATTGGATTTCAGATTTGGAAGGTTGAGTTTGAATTCGATCGAGATTTGATTTGAGATTTGGAAGGTTGAATTTGAATTTGATTGAGATTTGATTTAAAATTTGTGTTCATTTTGTTTGTCCTTTAACGATTCAAATTTGCTTTATCGTTCATTTAATGTTCATGTGAATTCAGCGTTCATCATTTTTTTTATTTAGATTTTTAAGGAAAGTTTTCTTTTATTCTATTTGTTTCTTTTCTATTCTTTGTTCGAAGTTCGTTTAACTTTAATGGCTTTTCCCAGTCAATTTGCACAAAAGAGGTGAAGGCCAAAATGTGACATGGTCACTTTCATTCCAATCATGTCGAAGATACATCATACAACTCGATCTGGAATACATCTCATACAATCCATGTAGACTCCAAAACGGACTATGTATGATCTTTGTCGATCCATCCAACAAGGCATCTGTTAGAAATCCATGTCTGAATAGTGAGGTACATGGTCAATAACATCACATTCCAAGCCATCCTTGGCAAGGATGTCGTATGGATGCACGTTGGAGGTGTGATATTTTCCATGTAACTCACGGCTCGTAAGGCCGGAGGCTCTCTAGCTACGTGTCCGGCCGGAAGTGGTAAGGTGCTTTCCCGTCATCCATCCTTCGAAAGTAACCGAGATCCGCTTCATTGGTACTCCCGGTATGCAATGTTTAGCGACATCTGCTCCGTTGCCCTTTAGTATCATGACGAAACTTACTGGTAATGGTATCTTTACTGGCCCTCGGAACTCACCTGGGCCTGCTATCCAGAGGTGAGATCCGAACATGATATTACATTCGTTCAGAAAAGAAACTGTGCAGAAAGGTCTGACAAAGTCGTGGTGATCTATGTGCGGGGGTATGCAGTCACCCTGCTTATAGATGTTAATGATGCAACTGTTGGGTATGCAATCTGCTAGCAGTACCCTCCATGTTATCATTCTCTTTACCATCCTTTTAATGTCTAATGGCATTGGATCTACCTTGCCATGACGGAGTATTCCCGGTGGGTTTCTCTTCCTGTCTTCTGCGAAGTTGTAGCAGCATCCACATTGTATTGTAATTCTCCCTTTCCCTGGCATCCATCTCCGAGGTTCCGAGTAAGTGTTTTCTCTTAGGCGGCCTCGCTCGACCCATTCTTTTCAAATCCCGGATGCGATCCACGATTTGTTGTTGTTCGTATTCTGAGAACACGTTTCGTATGTAGCTCGAGGCCTTCTAGTATATTGATCTTCCTGCCTCTGATTCTCTCGAAGTATTCAAAAGTTTGCTTCTCGACATTCTGCATTCTTTCTAGCTCGTATTCTGGAATAATCTGCAATTGGCGAGGCCTGTTGACGTACTATGGGATATATGGCTCAATCCCTTCGCGTTCTCCTACATACCTCGGCTCCTCAGGGATGGTCTCCGTTAGGACATCCTCCGGGGTTGCTTCTGCAACAAGGTTATGCATTACTGGTGGCTTTATCTGGCGGCGTGGTAGCCTTCCTTCTTCTGATCTTCTTGAGATTTCCCTGGTCTTTTCTGTTATCCTCGGAGCTAGCCTCCTTTCTTCAGGTTCCTGGTGAACCGGTATCCTTGAAGTATATGCACTCGGTAGTAGCGACCGCCTCGTCGCGCTGGTCCGTCGCTAGTTTAGTCAACATCTTGCGGATACGACGATTTTTATTTCTTCGCCGAGTTGCTCGTGAGAGTAGCTCTTCGTACTTCCCGAATCTCCGTGGGCGCGGCGCCGACGAGCCCGGCCTCTCGCCGTAGCGACTACGGACTTGATTCTCTTGTCCTCCTCGGTGTTTGTTTTCCTTTTTTTCTGCCGAGTTGGTGGCTTGGGCCACCCACCTTCATTATCGTCTCGGATCGGGCGGTCCTCTCGGTCAACTAGGACCCGAGTCACTTTCCTCATATTGCGAGCCCGCCGGTGCGAAGTCTGAGTCAATCTCTATTATCGCTCCATCTTTCACCCTCTTTTCATCGAGTGCAAGGCTTACGCCATTTCTAAAGTTCAGGACCAACCGCCCGTTCGACATTTCCCTGCGAAAAGACAAGGAAATGGATCAGGGGCTGTACTAAGAACAAGAACATTAAGAAAATGTTTATTAAAGAAAGATTTTTCTTTTTTTTTATTCCTTTTATATTTTCAAATTCAACAGGAATGAAGTGGGAAAAGATCGGGAAAAAGATTTTGATTTGGAAGAGAGAACAAGGAAAACTTTATTATCATGATTTTATTTATTTTAGCATATTTTTTATTATTTTTGGGTTCGAACCCAATCATAAGTAATTACTTCGCCCGTGCTTCTAGGGATGAAGAATTCATTCCTTCGAAACATCAGGTAACATAATACTTCTTCAAGTATCGTCTGTTGATCGGAAGCATATGTCTTTCTCCTTGGCTATTCACTAGCTGGTAGGAGCCTCTTGAGTATACTGCCTCAACCACAAACGGTCCTTCCGAAGTGGGTTCAAATTTTCCTCCTATCTTGCGGTGTGCAAGAATAGGTCTCTTGAGAACGAGAACTAAGTCACCAACATTAAAGGTTCTTGGGCGGACCAGTTTGTCATGGGCTTGAACCATCTTAGCTTGGTATAATTCTAAATTCTGTTGCGTTGCAAGTCTTTTCCCTTCCAGGCTTTCTAATTCCTCTAGTCGTAATTTGGCATTCTCTTCCGTCGTGATTTTGTTTGCAACTGCAATTCCGAGTGAAGGAAGCCGGACGTCTAAGGGTAACACCGCTCGCACCCATACACCGCGAGCGTAAGGTGTAGCTTCGAGTAGGAGTTCGAAGGTTGTCCGGTAGGCCCATAAGGCTTCTAATAACTTCTCGTGCCAATTTCTCTTATTATAGTCCAAGGTTTTCTTTAAAATTTGAACGAGAGTTTTATTAAAAGACTCACTGAGCCGTTTGCTCTCGGATAGTAAATTGTTGAATACCGCCGCCGATTACGTGTCTCCCGACAAAATTGTTGATTTGTGTGCTTCGAATGCCGATCCATTATCCGAGATGATCTCGCGCGGCACTCGAAAAGGTAGACAACTTGGTTCTCGAAAACCGTAACACGTGGTGTGCTTTCACTTCTCCGAGTGGAACCGCCTCGCCCACTTGGAAAAGTAATCCGTAGCCGCAAGAATGAAGCGATGTCCTTTTGAAGATGGTAGTTCTATCGGACACACTATATCCGTGCCTCAACATTCAAATGGCCACGACGCAATTGTCTGGATGTAGCACATTTGGAGGTTGGTGTAGAAGCACTCCGTGTACTCGGCATCGGTGATAGCTCTTGGCGAATTTCATGCGATCGGTCATCATCGAGGGCCGTAGTACCCTAGTCTTTTAATTTTCATTTTCATCTTCGGACCCGACCGGTGAGCGCCACATAGTCCCGAATGCACCTCTTTAACAATTTCACGGGCCTCGGACCCGCTTAGGCACCTTAGCCACATTTGATCGAAAGACCTTCTGTATAATGTGTTGTATATTAATGCGTAGGACAGAGTTCTTTTCTTGATCTGATGGGCTAATGACCTATCGTCTGGTAGTTTTCATGTTTGCAGGTTGTCTATTAATGGTTGTCGCCAATCTTCTCGTGTTCTCTGTCACTGCTGCAACTGATTCTTCTTCTTTTTCTGATTTATGTATTGTGTCTATGTCGAGCTGTGATAGGACCTGACGTCCGTGAACTGACATTTCCACTGAATCATCTTGCAAGCAGTTAAATTCTTTTGCGAGGCGGGCTAACGCATCTGCTAAAGCGTTTTCTTTTCTGGGAATTTTGTAGATCGGCACATTCGGAATCTGTTCCAAGAATCGTATGGCATACCGGAAGTATTGCTCGAGTCTCGGCTTTAAAATTCGTACCGTCCGACGATCTGTTGAATGATTAACTGCGAATTCCTGTAGATGTTGATGTTTGTTATCTCCATTTGAATAGTTAATTCCAGTCCTGTTACGAGAGCTTCATATTCTACTTCGTTGTTTGTACACGGCTCTGTCAAGTGATAGGAGTATCTTAACATCCCCCGCTCCGGTGTTATAAAGATTAGTCCGATTCATGCATTACCGGGCACTTTCACTTGCGATTCTTCGTCTTTGTGTGCTGAAGATGCTTCGTCGAAATATAATTCCCAACGTCGATCATCAGAGTCTTCTAAGCTCATTATTTGTTCGTCTGGCAAGTCATCATTTAAAGGAGATTCTGCCGGCAAAGGGTGTGCTGCGAGGAAGTCTGCTAGGACTTGTCCCTTTACGGCACGAAGAGGCACGAAAGTTATATCGAATTGCAATAATATCATTGACCACCTGGCAAGTCTGCCAGAAAGCGTTGGACGGGTCATCATGTATTGCAATGGATTAAATTTCGAGATCATGTTGACCTTATGAGAAAGTATGTAATGCCTGAGCTTTTGAGCGGCGAAGATCAAGGCCAAACAGTGCTTTTCAATTGTGGGATACCTTACTTCCGTCGGAAGTAAACGACGGCTTAGGTAGTAAAGAGCATTTTCTTTACACTCATCATTGACCCAGCTACAAGTGCTCCGAAAGAGTCGTCCAAAGCCGCGGTATAAAGTTTCAACGATCTACCCGAGACCTGGGGCCGCTAAGACAGGAGGTGTCATTAAATATTGTTTAATGTCCTCAAAGGCCTTCTGGAATTTCTCTTCCCAAATAAATTTGGCGTCCTTTTTAACTAATGCCGAGAAAGGCTGACACCTACCTGACAAGTTCGAGATAAAGCGTCGAAGATATGCCAGCTTTCCTTGAAAAGATCGTAGTTGTTTTAAGGTTTTGGGAGGCGGCATTTCTAAGATAGCTTTAATCTTTCTGGGTCAATTTCAATTCCACTATGTCGGAGAACGATTCCTAAGAATTTCCCGGAGGTGACACCGAAGGAGCATTTTAAGGGATTCATCTTAAGGTTAAATTGTCTTAACCATTCGAAAATAATTCTCAAATCATACAGGTAGTTTTCCTTTACTTTGCTTTTGATGACCACATCGTCCATGTAGCATTCGACTTGATTGTGGATGAGATCATAAAAAATTCTTGTCATCGCTCTCTGGTAGGTTGCTCCTGCGTTCTTCGGTCCGAATGGCATCACCGTGTAGCAATATACTCCGATCGGCGTTCGAATGCCGTAAATTTTCCATCTTCTCGGAGCCATTTTTATCCGGTTGTATCCTCGAAGATCCATCGATGAATGAGAATATTTCATGTGTTGAAGCAATGTCGATCATTAATCCCGGGATCGGTAGAGGGAATTCATCTTTTGGACATGCCTTGTTTAAATCTCTCGAAATCCACACAAATTCCGATTCGACCATTCTTCTTCCCGATCGGTACCACATTGGCTAGCCAAGTCGGGTATTGTTCTTCACGGACAAATTTAGCGTCTATTAGCTTTTTAACTTCAGCTATGACTTGTTGTTCGATTTCTAGACGCATTCTTCCGGGACCTCGTCTGACGGGACGAAGTAGGATCCACTCCTAGTTTATGGACCGCAACCTCCGGAGCTAATCCCGGCATCTCATCGTAGCTCCAAGCAAAACAGTCTTTAAATTCCATTAATAACTTGATTATTTCCTCGGAGTCTTCTTTATTGAGTAAGGAGCTAACAAAGGTAGGTCTAAGCTCTTCGCTAGTACCTAAGTTAACTTCCGTTAACTCATCTATTGTAGATTTGATCTCTTCTTTGAACTCTGGTGGAGCATTTCCAATTTGTAAATCTTCAAATTCTTCTGTAGTTTCCATGAAGTTTTCATTAGACTCGCAAGTGACAACCAAGCAAAATTCAGTATCGTCAACTGATCCTACTGTGCCGAATCCGAGACCATGTCTTGAATTGGGTGGACGACCGGAGTTATTCCATAATTTTTCAAAATGTTGTGATTGACCTTTTGTCCATTGTCGAGGTAAGAAACCACGCTGAATTAAATTTTGAACACAGGGAGAGTACCACTCAAAAGGCAATTCCATTAATTCGGAAGAAGTGACATCTTCAAATTGTACATTGTTTTCAGTTTTGGAGGAAGGAGCACCACGATAGAATTTGATGGGATTTGCACCGCCGCTACGTACCTCTTTGACCACCATACCCTCGATCTTATTAGAATGGATCGGGGTCAGGGTCATAGTATGTACATAGTGGTTAATCTTCTCGTACATTGATTTATATTCCTCGTTCTTTTCATCTTCGAGGGAGATCCAGAATTGCTGCTTCTTCCCACTTATCGTCGCTGCTTCTTGCTTGATCTCTTTTTCCTCTTCAGAATTGTCTTCCCAATCAACATTGATGGCTGGTTTCATCTCGTCCAACTCTCCTAACGTCTCTGCCACGACCTCGTCCCCGGCCTCGACCTCGGATGCGAGTTGTGGAGAAACCTTCACCATCTCGCTGTAAGGGAGTGGTGAGTGACTGTTGGACTAGGACTTCAGGTTCTTCGTCATCCCGAATTTCCTTTGCTTCATTCATTATAGTATCTCTGGAGAAGATTGTTTTCTTCGGGGGTGCGTAATAAGCTGCATCTTCATGGGTTCCAATCTCGTGTACGGAGAATGGTTGTAAGTCACCTTTGATGCACTGTTCCCCTCCATCGTAGTATTTGATGCACTGATGTAGGGATGATGGTACCGTTCGGTTCTCATGTATCCATGGTCGGCCCAGTAGAGCATTGAATGACGTTTCTGAATCGATTATGTGAAATTTTGCGGTTGTCTTTGCCAAGTCACCGGTCTTCATTAGCAGTTTTATTGATCCGAGGGCTCTTTCTCCTTTCTGGTTGAATCCTCTTAATAACATTTTGTCCGCTTCGAGCTCACGAGCATCAATTTTCAAGTATGCTAGCGTTCGAAGATTCATTATATTGATCGATGCTCCTGGATCCACCAATACTCTGAAGAGTGTAAACTTCCCAATTGTAACTGAAATGTACAACGGTTGGTTGTGGTCTGCTGTCCCAAGTAGTAGGTCATTGTCCGTGAAGGTAACACCTCGCTTTTCCTTTAACGAGCAAACCTCATCTAAAGAATCTTCGGTAATTTGAGCTAAGCAAATTTCGGGATCAAGTAAGGCCTTGATCAGAGCTTCTCTCATCTCCTTTGATAAGATGAGAGCGTCGTAGATGCTCGGCTTGGCCGGTAGTTTCCTAAGATGGGCTAGCACGTTGTAATCCACTTTATTTCCATGTGTCTCGATTTCTTCCCGAATGGGCATTTCTTCTGCTGGGGTTGGTTCTTCTTGAACAACCACCTGCTTTCCTTTGTCCTTTGGACCCATTCTCGGAGGTAGAACTCTTCCACTTCTTAAGTCGACTTCCGTAATTTCTTCGAACCTAGTATTGAGTTTGTCGGTGTTTCCTCCCGAATCGGAATGATAGGTTCTTCCGGATTAGCTTCGAATCCGAAGGCTCTAGCTCTATTGTGGCTGGAGCTCCTCGAAACTCGCAAATAGATTCATTGCTTGTTGAACTCTCGTAACCTCCCTGATGGATGTCTTCTTTGTCATTGTGATCGTCGAGATTGTGTATGATTTGAGAATTGTCACTTGTATCAGAATCAATGTCCGGATTAGATTGGTTGTCGTTAGTTACGTAATCGTTAGAAACGGTCAAAACGTAGCCAACGCCATAACTCTTATCATTATAAGATCCCGCCGGAGCGAGCAAATAATCATACAGAGTCAGAGGTTCGAGGAATTTTTCCCCCGAATCGGAAACAACTATCCTAGGATAAGCAGCCCCTAGTCTAGCCTTAAGAGCCTCGGTCTTTTCTTCTTCATCAATTTTCTTCTTCTCTTCAATCGTCTCTTGTTGAGGTGGTTCTTCTATCGCAAGTGATAGTGCCGACTTGACAGGTTTCGAACTCTGAATTGAGGCTCGCACTGAAGCGATTTGGATGTGATTAAAAATCTTCTTCGAAGACTTTGTCCAGGCGGTAGTCCATCCATCATCAGTCACATAGGGATCTATCAGAACAATGAGATCCGTCGAGATAACATTGACGAAACCTCCTTTCTGGGGTTCCTTCATGTACTCCTTCGGGATCATTATATTCCCTTTTTGAAGATTGTCATTGAGCCAACTTTTGAAGGTAATATAATCTTCTATCTTGTGTTCAAGCATCCGGTGGTAAGGGCAAAAGTTGGGATCACCTTTCTTGTCGACTTCTTCTGGTCTCTTAAGTTTTGGCAGTTGGAAATCTGGAGTCTTCATCAGACTGCGAAACATTTTCGGCACTGCCTCATTCTTGAATGGATATTCCCTGCTCAGAAGCTACTTTAGCGTATGTTGTGGACGAGGCGGTTGTTCATACTGTTGAGATGACTGATAGCTGGGTCGAGGTTGCTGGTAATTTTGTTGAGTTTGTTGTGACCGTTCTGGCGATATTTTTATTGGCTGCTTGCCTTTATCGACAGCTGCGACGATCCCGGACTTCTTTTCAAAAGTTTTCACGGGCTTCTGTTTGTCTGCCTTGTCGGTGAAACTTAATTGCTTCGCCTCCTATTGCAAGCTTCAGGCCTTGCTTAACAACTTCTCTTAAGTCTTAATAGTAAATTCCTTGAGGAGAAGTGCTATCGGGCCATGAATGCTCTTAAGTAAAATGCCGACTGCATGCTGTTCTTGTAGCTGTGGCTCACACTTCATACTTAGATTCCTCCATCGAAGTATGTAGTCCACCAAAGATTCATTTGGTTTCTGCTTCTCTACAACTAAATCACCTATAGTGATGTCGTGCTGATCTCCGACAAATCGCTTGATGAAGAGGTTCTCTAATTCTGAAAATGTCTTCACCGAACCGTTTGGTAATTCCGCATACCAATCAAAGGCGATTCCTGACAGGCTGCTGACAAATTGTAGGAAGAGTAAAGCATCACTTTCGCCGACATTGCAACAACTGGCACGAAAATGTGCAACATGCTGTCGGGGGTTCCCGGATCCATCAAAGGTCTTGAACAGAGGTGGTACGAAGCCTTTCGGGTATTGGACAGTGTCGAATTCTTCGGGGTAAGGTCTACCCGTCCGAATGGATGTCCCGCTCTTTGACTGTGCCAAGGCTTCTCGCACTCGCTCGTTCCACCATGCTCTTGATATCCTTTTCCGAATCATGTTTTGTGTTGCATCCTTTTAACCGATCATCCCCGTTGACGGATGTAATCTCCTTTCCTCCGTCTATAATGTGAATAACTTCCGGGGTGTTTCTCTTCGGGGTTGAACCCGACTCGGAGAGTGGCTAGTGGCCGCAGCCCATCTCTTCCATCCTTTTTGCCATTCGGGCGATCGTATCATCTTTCTCTTGAAGCCGTATCCTCATTACTTCCGGCTCCTCTCTTTCTGCGACTGCAGGGGCACCTTGTGAAGCTAACGAAGCTCGTGTTTCAACCATGTTAATTTTTGCATATTCATCACCCATGAACTCTGACGAGTCAACTTCGTCTCCGAATTTCTCTTCTTTTTCTCTTGCTAATCGCCGAATATCAGTTCTTAGCTTTTCCATAGCATCTTCTAGTGGTCTTTTCTGTACATCTTTGCAGTTGTCATATGATAGCTGTCGGGTTTCTTTCTCGTGAGTCCCTTTCACTGCGGTAGTGCTTTCTTCGGACTCAAGTCTCCTGACGAGACTTTCCTTCTCAGGTCGTTGTTTTAATCTTAATTACCCGGTAGTGGGACGCCATACCATCCTCCTAGCAGCGAGGCTGTCCGGGACTTGATGGCCTGTCAGCCAAATGCTGGAAGGTGGTATCCTCCCTAATTTGTAGTCCTGAAACAACGACAGGTGGACTAGTTTTCATTCTCTTATTTGTCTTTTCTGTAGCGATAGCAGGTTCTACTCGCGGCCCAAGATGGGATTTGGCGGGCACCCGCCCTATCCTTCTCAAAATTTCTGATACAAGGCATTTTTCTTTCTTTGCTAACTTTTCTATCAGGGTTTGCAGTCGAGCAAATGGCGTAATTCTAGCCCTTTTCTTACGGCCATCGTTGTAATATTCGGCCGAGACAATGCGAAGCAATCTTGCGAACATTTTCCTCATCCTCTCGCGGCGGAGAGGGGATGGAACCTACTTCCTCCCAAAAGTGGTATGTATTCGAGCAACGGTGTATACTCGGCAGGTTCCGGGATTTCCTCCAGAAAGCAACTTCAGCGGCTCTGCTTCTCTAGCAATCCTTCTACTTTTGTTCCTCCTCCGAGTCCGTGTCGCTGGTGGAATTCTCGAGCCGGACCCGATTTCAAAAACATAAGGTTTCACAGAAGATTTGTACCCTCCACAAGAACGAGTTCATCACGCTTCCGAATTTCCTTTCCCTTTAGTCCGGCAGAAGCCGGGGTAAGTGCAAAGACAACTAGACCAGTGGGGGTAGCAACAACAGTACTCCTTTCAGTTGGAATCTTTTGCAGAGGAGGGAATTCATGAGTTGACTTGAGGTTAAACTCAATCAACAGCTTCTAAGTTTCCAGCACTTTGCTTGTGAGTGAAAAGAGAGTGACGTCGGGGATTTTGATGTCGGTGTCCCCGAATCCTTGTCCGAATCGAATGATTCCATTATCGAGCGTTCGTCCTCGAACACAACCTGTGTCGAGTCCGTTGACGAAGGAGAAGATTAGTTTTGGGGCTTCCATTTCTGCAGGGCAGATTCCAAGTGTGAGTCCCCGAATCGTGCTTCTTCTTGTTGTAAAACTTATGACGAAAAAGAAAGAGTCCGAACACATTTCCGTTTATCTTAGTGTATTTGTGATATTAAAAGAAAATTATTTTTTCGAAAAGATTTGTTTGTTAGGAAGGAGAATTATTAAAAGAAGGAGAGTTGTAGGAAGGTTAAAAGGAATTGATTAGGAACTGGAAAAGGAAGAGAAAGTCTTGTAGAAACTTCTCGACCCGCAAGACCGCTCCTAAACTAATACCTATTGGGGGTCCACCCCACCTCGAAATGAGGTAAAAGGATCTCGTAACCTCTCTCGTTTAGGGGTGTCTAAACAGTGACTCCTAAATCTGAGAGAATGTTGGCTGTACTTGTTCAAGGTAGAAATGAACATAGTATTCCAACGGAAAGAAGGGTAGTTTGATCCACTAGGGACATGAATACACAACCGATTTTTGAAAGCAGAACTATCTGATTAAAAATGGAGAGAGGTATTCTCCCCAGCGGAGTCGCCAGAAGTTGTCGGCATATTTTTAGGTTGTGTTGTATTTTAAAAAGGGGTTGCCTACAGAAATTTTCGGTGAATTTTTAATTTAATTTAAATAAATAATTTGAAAAGTAGTATTTGATTTTGAAAATAAATTTAAGTTTGAAGATTTTAAGATATGAAATCAAACTAATCTCACATCCCAAATAGTTTATATAAACAAGCACCGCACCACAAACCGTGTATCTATCCGTAAGGATAGACACACTGCTTGATGGTGGGGCTCTATTAAATAAACTAAAAGATTTGTGACATCCGTTTGGTCTGCGAACCTATTTTATAAGCCGATAAGTTCCCCGCTTAATATAAATGAATTAAGCGAGGTTTATATTACTCGGGTTCTTAAAATTCTCTATAAGGGCAAGCCCCTATAGTTAATTACATCTTAAATGACGGGAATCACTTAAGAAAACTCTCGATAATAATCAGAAATTCTGCTCTCAAGAATTTCAAAGTTTAAGTTTTCAAGGGATTGAATTTTAGAGTTTCAATAGGGAATGGATCAAATTTGGAAAATTTTATTTTGGGAATTCAAAGGAAGAAAGGTAGGAGAAATTACAGATTCGAAGCGAACTTCGGCAATTTCTCGACTATCCTATTGTTTGGCTTGAATTTAGGAAAGTCCTAATGTTTGTTTAATGTTTTGATCTTGCCAATTTTAATTAATTAGGGCTTATATTCATATGGCACGATCATACAAATAGCCTTGAAGATGTGAGGGTTTATGTCGTATCGGACGACTACCTCGGAAATCCTAAGACCGGTTAGGGCTTAACTTACAATGCAAATGCCTAACAGAAGGTTGAGGATTTATGTTGCACTAGGCAAACTACGTCGAAATCCTATGGCTTGGTTATTTAATTCTAAGAAAGTTTTGCTTGAAGTAGACTCGTGTTTTCATTGATGACGATGGTCGTGCCGCCCACCATGCTCCGAGCTCCTTGTTGTTGCAGAGGTTTAGTTTTAGAAGTCATAAATCAGGAGATGAGAAAAGTGTTTTGGTTTAGAGAAAATCTTAAAATTCAAATGCTTTTTAGTGTTTTAGTTAAAACAAATCTTAAAGTTGATTATAACAACACCGGTTAAGATCCCACAGTTCCATCCTTCCGGCATCGTTATTTTTATCGGATTCACTTAGTCCAGATGAATTTGTTAAACTCAACTAAATGATTTCCACACTTTCATTTAGACCGTGGGAAATCCCGTTAGCAACACGTAGGTTACATCATACGAGGTATTCCCGATCATCCAACAAGACGTTTTAATTTAGTTGTAATTGTAGTTTTGCATTCTGTTTGTGATTAAATTTTGAGTTGTTTTATATTTTGAAATATTGTGGCGGTGAATTTTATCTTGTAATGAATTTTAATTTAGTTTTGGTTTCAGTTTTAGGGGCTACCCTAAAGGTGTAAGTTTTCATGCAACAGTTGTTTATCATGCAAGAAAAGTAAAGTATATTTGCAATAAAGTAAATTGCAAGAAAGTAAATTGCAATAAAATAGAAGCGTACCTGGAGGGTCTTCCCGTCATCCCCGGCTGCACTTAAACACAATTTAGAATATTTAAGCAAGTTCCTAGGTAAAGCTAAGGGAAGGGTTATGGTTTTCTACCAAGTTTCTAATCCTATAGCTAGTCATTTCCTATGACGTCTAGGTTCTTGTGTTTTGGTTTGAGAACGTTTTTTTTCATCAAACAACAATTAAGTTCAATTATTCTTATAAACATCATATCATATTGAGGAAGTGCTTAAGACGAATATTAAACATCTTTTCAATATTGCTAGAATTATTTTAAGTCCAATATGAATTTAATTAATCAGGTGAAGTAATCATCCGAGGTTTAATTAAGTTTTGTCCCCTTGCTCAGTGAACTAGGACATTTGAATATCCTATGAATGGAGTAATACTTCACTTAATGCTCCATTTAGGAGTTATGACAATTAGAGTTCTTGAGGGCAAACCGATGTTCAAGTGATTTGTGATTTTAATTTGATTTCAATTAATGGTTTTAAGTTTGGAATAGTGTTCAAATTGTTTTAGATTTACTTTTGAATTCTTTATGTCTTAAATGATGTTATATTTAATTCAATTTAATTCAATTTAATTTTAATTTAATTTAATTTGGTTTAGTTTTAATTTTAATTTAATTTAATTTATTTTATTTAATTTATTTTTTTTTAACTTGATTTTATTTATTATTATTATTTTTATTTAATTTAATTTAATTTAACTTAATATGTTTTAATTTAATTTAATGTGATTTAATTTAATTTAATTTAATTTAAATTTAAATTTTAATTTGGTTTTATTTTTAATTTAAATTTAAATTTTAATTTAATTTAATTTTATTTTCTTTTAATTTTTATTTAATATTTTATTGTTATTATATTATTATTTTTTTATATTATGCTTTAGGGATGATTTAATTTTAATTGATAAAGTATTAATTTAATTGAAATTTTAAAAGGGGTTTAATTTAAATGTTTTAATTTTTAATTTAATTTAATGATTAAGCATTTTAAGTTTTGAATTTGGATTATCATTTTAATTAGGAATTGAATATTATTGAGGTGATCAATTTAGGGATTCTTATATTAAAGAATAAATTTCTTCCTAATAATATCCCTATTTTAATAATTCCAATTTTTTTATTCTTCCAAGTTTAAACAATTATTTAATTAAGGTTTATTTTAATTACTTTTAAATTGTTTGGTAGGTTTCTACCCTTTAAATACCTAAGTTTCAAACATCCAAAATCAACTTAATATCAAATATTTTACCCACCCTTTTAATTAAACCTAAAATTTTTAATTATAGGTTAAAATTTTAATTACCATTTTGCCCTTTAAACTTACTAATTTCATAACTCACTAAATTGAGCTTAAATGAATTTGAAATTTTTTTGTGTCTTCACTCATATGTCAATCAAGACATTAGAGGAGAAAATATGATTTTTTTGTATTTAAATTATTTATATAATTATTTTTGGTGGAAAATAAGAATTTTCAAGGAAAATTTAATAACATGACCAAGGGAAAGTTTCTGTCATTAAGAAAATTATGGGACATTCCTAATGACCAGAAGACCACTTGGACTAATTTTGGTGATTTTATGAATTATATTATTTTTATTATAATTATTTTGAATTTTGGAGTATTAATTAATTTAAAAATAAAATAAAGATTGAAATATGCATTTTATATTTTTCAAAAATCTCTCTGATATCAAGGAAACCAGAGAACCAATTTTTATAATTTTCTGATTTTTCTTTGATTTATTAGAATTATTTTAGTGGAATTGCTAGAAAATACATTTTTTTTAGTTTTAAAATTACCTTAAGGCTTCAAAATTTAATATCTCATCATAGGGACCTAAGAAAAATATGGGGTTTGTTCCTAAGTGATTAAAATTCAAATTATAACATTTTGGTGAATTTTATTATTTTTGTGATTTTTATTATTTTTTAATTATTAAAAATATTAAAATAATGCAAAAAATCAACTTTTTTAGAAAATTACAATTTTAATTTTCTTAGATTCCCCTGATATCAGAGAGGCTCCAAAACCAATTTGGTGAATTTTTTAAAAGTATTTTGAAAGTTATGAATTTTTAAAGTTTAAATTGGCTAAATGACTTAATCAACCCATTTAGTAGGGCTAACCAAGTCCAACTGACTTCAAATTTTTATGGTGGGTTCCTCTTATCCTAAGGGTCAGTGGAGAATTGATTTCAAGTCAATTTGATGTATGATTAGCTCTAATTAATTAAGGACCTATTTTGGGTATTTAAGCCAATTAGGGCTATTTCAAGTGGATTAATTCAAAACGTATTTTTTCTAGAGTCTTCTGGTCATAAGAAACATCCTCAAATTTTCCTAGAATTTATTTCACAACATGCTAATTATTGGAATTAAAATATTCAAAATAGTGACCTAGAATTGAAAAATCAATAACTCTCCATAGGGGTGGCCTCTGACTTTGGAAAATTCAGGAAATATTCCCAAATTCAGAGGCTTCAAAAGCCCTATGGTCTCATGCCATGGTGAATTTCCTATATGCATGGAGAATTAAAACAATGTAGAGATTAAATAAATCATAAAAAATAAAATACTTAATGAAATTAAATGATTTCTTTTCCACATTATTCTCCTCTGTTCACTGATCAAGAGGGTATTTTTATTTTATTTTTAGGATTTTTCTACACAAAGTTATGCATTTTTGAAGTTTAGGGAATTAAATAAATAAGAAAATCCCTATTTTTCTATTTATCCGAATCGGCGCCGCGTCAACCTTAGCATCCCCGAACAGCCCACGCGGCGCTTTGCGGTTCGACGCCGCCATCCGACTCAGCGCCACGCTGCCCGCGGTTCACGTATCATCTCCTAGTCCGACGCCATCTGAGCCGTCCGTCCGCGCGTGTATTGAATGAACGACATTCGTTCATCGTCCCCAAGCCTCCTAGCCCAAGAACCGTCCACACTAAAACTCTAAGAACTCACTCATTCCTCAACGAATTTTCATGTTCTTGTGCTCTATGGATTCGTCTTGAAGAGACGAACACATCTATACGGTGATCATGCATTGAAATGAAAGCATTTGGAATAGACAATCTCCAGAGGCTCGGGATAAAGAGTTAGCTCATACCTTAGCTCAGAGAAGTGTGGCTTCGATCTGAGGGTTGTGTCACCTTCGATTGAGTCCAAACAAGCTCCAGATGAAGTCTCCTGGCCTGGTGAATTGTCCAGGTATGATTTCAACCACAGCCGATTACAAAGCTTGGAGTCTGGAACAGATGGGTGGCCTGGAGAGGGGGCTTTCATTGGGGAACTTCTCCTCTTGACCTTGTGCAGGTGTAGGTGAGTTTAATTTGACTTTGGTGAAGGATTTGGGAATGTCCTGTTCTGTCCTGAGAATTGAGCTCCAAAATTGAGCTTAATTAGTGAGGATTAGGGCAGGAGGACAGTGGGGATCAAGTGCTCTAGGTGTGGGGAGAGTCTGGAGTGATTTTGGCAGAGTTTCCTTAAGGTTTGTTCAACACCTCCTCCATGGCCGAGAGATGTGGGGTTTAAATAGGAGGGGCTGGAAAGCCTCCCAGGGGGAGTTAGGGCTTGGGATCAGCTGCTCTTTGCAAGAGAAGAACAGCTGCAATGCCCACTGGGGATGGGGCGATTCAGCGGTGGGAATTCCAAACTTTGGCTCCTCCCAAGGTCTCGACCATGGTGTTTTCCGGCGACCCAGGCGGCTGGCCGGCAGGCATGGGTCACCCTCAGGTCCAGGTGGGTCAGGACTGGAAGTTTGTGCAGTCAATTGGCCATGGACATGTGTAAAGGGCTTCAATTAAAATGGTATGGGGGAGAGGTCACTTTGGGTCCAAGTGGGTCAACCCACCATTTTGGGTTTGGTGCACCCTTCCAAGTTCTGGTTTTGGGCTGGGAGGATCATGTGAGTCAACCTACTAAAGGTAGTGAAGTCCACATCAAGGATTAGGTGGCAAAGTATGGTTTAGAGTGTATCATGTTTAAGGTAAAAAGGGTTTAAAAAAGGTTTAAGAAAGAGATCACCTCTCTTGCCATTAATGGTTTGGTGAGGTGGAAAGTAGATTCCATGGCTCTTATGGCTCCTATGGGGCTCATGCATGGCTTCATGGCTTGCCTATGGCTTAGGATAAAGCTTGGTCAATTTCATGGAAGTAGAATTTAGGAATTTTGGTATTTTGGTGGAGAATTTTCATGAAGCTTGATTTATAATGGTTCAATGATGATTTTGAAACTTAGGGGTGATTTTGATTAAATGGATGATGCGGAGAAATGTCATGTGGGCTTTAGATTGAAAACTTGGGCTTTTGAAATGGTCTTGGGTGGGCTTTTAAAGTAGTTTTAGAAAGTGGGCCTTTAGGTTTGAAAATGGGTTTTTGAATAGAAAAATTTGCAAAGGGCTATGCCAAATAAATGTTGAGTTTTGTCTAAGGAAGTGTCATGATTGATTTGAAACAAGTTTGGAGTGATTTGGGTTTGAATTGGGGTTGGATTTGGGCCAATGTTGGGCTAGGGTTGAAATTGATGTAAAATTAATGTTGGGAAATGTTTATGGGAGTGTTTCAAAGGGGTTTTTTTGACTTTGGTTGGGTTTTGATTTTGGGGTTTGGGCTTATTTGGGTTAGGTTAGGGTTTAGGTCAAAATTGGGCTTTTTAGTTTTAGGTTGAATTTGAGTGGGGTTTGGATCCAAATTTTGGGCAAATCATGTTATTTTTTTTGTTTTTGGGGATGTTAGGGAAGGTTTAGAAAAGTTTTGGGGTTAATTGGAGTTGAATTGGGTTAGTTTGGGCTAAGTTTGGGTCATGGGTCCAAATTGGGCTTTAAGGTCAAAAGTGAAATTGGATTCAAATGCCAATCAAATTGGGCTGGGATTTGATCTAGATTGGTGTTGGGGATGTTGAATTGAAGTTTAGAATTGAATTGGATTAGAATTTGGGTCAATTGGCTAGGTTTGGTTTGACATTGGGTTCACTTTGGGTTAAAATGGGTCAAATTGGGGATTTTCACAAAAGTGGGGTACATTGACACAATTGGCCCATGGTGTAGTTGGACAAAATAAGATTGGGAATATTTGGGATTTTCTGGAATTTTCTGGGAATTTTCTGAATTTTTGGATTTTTGGGTCAAGAGGGGCATTTTGGGTATTTGGAGGGTATTGGGAGGTATTTTTGGAATTTTTGGTATTTTTGGCTATGGATGATCAATTTGAGTAATGTGGGAATGTTTGGGATTGGTCTTGAGGAATTTTGGGTGGTTTGGAGATTTTTTTTTAAAAATTTGGGTAGTTTCAAGGGTTTTGGGTAGGTTAGGCGGGTCTGGGGTCCCGGGGGTCAAAAATTCAAAATTTGGAAAATTGAAGATTGGGTGAATGTAAGAGGAATGAAATCATTTTGGTTGAGCCATGAAGCCATATTAAGCCTATATGAGCCATGAGAGGACTCATTTGAGGCATTCACTATGTTGTTCCTAACCCTCTTAGCCAAGGGCTTAGGGGTTAAAGACCATTCATGTGAATCAACTTTATGAGTCAGGAAGTCAAGTTGGGTATGGGTGTGGTTTTAGGAGGTGTGTGAAAGTGTAGTGTATAAGTGTAAGGTGTGTGTAAGTCATCCCTCACCAGACCAGGCCACCCAGGGCAGTCCTAAGGCCAAAGAGTCCTATAGGAACTCATCCTTTAAACTTCCACATTTGATCTCAACCCTCTAGATGATTAGGGGTCTACGGTCGAGTTTGTGGAGTTTGCGGGGAGTTAAGAAGTGGTTTGAAATTCTAGGTGGTGGGTCCCAATTCCAATCCTCTAAGACAGTCAAAGGAAAAGCCTAAGGCTAGATCCTAAGTACTAGAAAGAAGAGGAGAAGACCTCATCAGAAATGAGGTCAACAGAATCATCAATGGGAAATTTTTTGTTATTGCACTGTTGAAGAAATGCTAGGGATTTTTAGAGAATTTTATGTAATTTTGTATTATTCTGAGAGTGAATACATACTGGTTAGAGGACAAATGGTTGAATTCACCCCTGCTCGCATTAATGCATTTTATTAGTTAAGAGCGCCTTTTTCATGTGAATACAAAAATTTTCCTATTACAAATGAAGCATTGGATACGATTTTGAACTTTTTGACTGATGAAAAAGGGGAATGGAAGGTTAAACAAAGACTAAAAGTTAACTTCCCCCTTTCTACTTTGAATCCTGTATTAAGAGCCTGACATTATTTCATTTCTGCAAGACTTTTGCCTACAAACCATCACAGTAAGGTTATTGTAGATAGAGTTGTTCTGAATTACTATATTCTGAACATGAAGAATATTAATATTGTGTCAATTATTTATAAGAGTATTTTGGTGAGCTCAAAAGGAGAGACTACAGGTGGACTAGGTAGAAATTAAAGATAATGATGAGGTAGTCTATCCCCTGAAGTCCATTACTAAACTAAATCTGATACCTATGAAGCCCATGTAAGATAAAAGTGGAGTAAGAAAGCTGATGAACCTTCTTCTAGTCATGAAAGATCATCTACATCTAGAGAAACTACTCTGCATGATATTATGGACCAGTTGGAAAGGTTGAACACCAGAGTAGAGGGACTAGAAGTAAGGAACAAGATAAATGATGATTATCAAGTGCGGTGGAGAGAATATGAGATAGCTTGTCATGACGCATAGCTGAGATTTTTTAGGGGAGACACTAGTGCTCTATTTCCTACTTACCCTGAGTACACTCCATACCAGCTTGAATAACCTGATGATGGTGGAGGTCTTGCAGATGAAGATTGGTAGTTTTATAGTTTTATTTTTATTTTATTTTTGTTTTGTATAAGTGATGTACCTGAGACTCTCTCTGATTAGTATTTGTGATGTGATCTGTATTTGGTTGTGCTTGTAGTAGACTTTATGTTGATTTGTGATGTATGTGATGTGATAGTAGAATTTACATGTGTTTAGTTTGTTAGTTTAATCTGTGATACAGTTGGATGTTAATGTTGTGTGCATATTTTAAGTTGTATATTTTTAAATTTCTTCCCTTACAAATTTCTAACCCATATTTGTGTATAGAAATGTTCTTAATTATTTCAGTCGTACTGTTCAACTTTATGAAGGAAAACCTGCATAAACTTAAAGGTATAAAAAGCCCAACATATTGAGGTATGAGTTATATGTTTATATCTTTTCTTTCTTCCCATGTTAATTGCATTGATATTAAAAAATTTAAGTTTGGGGGAGGGAAATAATTAATTATTAATTTTTCTCATTTAAAAGTATTTTCAAAATTATTAACATGATTTCCTGTGATATAACTCAATTTTAGATAATTGTATTTTGATTTTGTTTAAGTATTTTGTAAAATTGAATGAAAGTATTTAGTAATGAAAAGTAATTTCGTAGGCTAAGATATTTAGTATAAGAGAATAGGACTATAGTCAACTATTCAAAGTAAGAAAAACTGTATGTTTGAAATATTAAGAATCTTAAAACCTTATGGGATAGGAAAGGATTGAGGCTCTATGATGAATCATTAATAAGCTAAAGAAATGCCTATAGGGTAAAGCATTGTGGTTAGTTTCAAATTTACGGTGAAAAGGGTGAAGTTCATAATTATTAAAGGCTATCCAGATACAGTAATCCTCACTTGAAAGAAAAAAAAGCAAAAGAAAAGAAAAGAAAAGAAAAGAAAAGAAAGAAAAGTGAGAATAAGCTTGAGGAGATGCTTAATCAAAACATGGCTTCACTTGGACCTACCTAAAGAGAAAAAATTAATTAATTTCATGAACTTATATGTGTGGATTAGCATCTTTACTAGTAGTGTTCTCATAAATTTCTTTTCATGTAATCCTTTTAAGTGCCTTAATAGGACAATCTACAGTCATTTTTGAAATGATAGAAGCTAGTAGACTTGATTACTAGATAGTCTTACACCTGTAGAATTTACTTGAATTATTCAAAGATCTTTCTGTAAATTTTTCCATTGTACTCATCTAAATCAAAATTACTGTATTCTAAAAAGAAAGTTCATTGCAGTGGATCATTATTTTATGTATTAACTAAAATTACTTGAGAAAAAGTAATAGTTAAGTTTGGGGGATCTTGATCCACTGAAAATTTGATAGCTTTTTATTATTCATTTCATACCTATTTTTGATGATATTGCACTTTAAAGAAAGGTATTTTCCATGATTTCATGCAGGTACAATTATTTTAAGCCTTTGGAGCAAAAGGAAGCCAGAAGGAGCAAATTTAGAGAAAAAGGGGCAAAAGTGCATTTTATTAAACTGGCTCCGAACGATGCTATTTTACAAAGAGTTGCAAATGATTAGCAGAATAATGCTTCAAACGGCACCTTATCCTGTGCCAGACCATGCCCTATCCCGAATTCAAACTAGATTTAATGTATTTGGTCGGATTTTGGAGGGTTGCTTGATGAAACTCTTGGAAAATCAGTTATGGCCAAATTTAAACTTCTTTGGAGCTAAATTTAGAGAGGGAGAGGGAGTTTAGAGTGTAGAGAGAGTTTAGAGAGAGTGTCTTTTTCATTTTGTTTAGGAAATGTTAGTTTTGTGTTTCCTCTTCTAAGGAGTGTACGAGAAGAGGGAAAGTGAGAGTTTTCTTCTTCTTTACTCATCTAAAAATAGAATTGTGTGTTGTTGTTAAGAAAGAAGAGGAGTCAAAGGAATTCCTTGAGATTCGCTTGGGATAGAGTTTGAGATAAGTTTCCTTTTCTTTACTTTATTTTTATGACATTATTTTTATACATATAATCCATGTTTTGTCATCTTTTCTTTATGAGTCTTTAGTAGATTTCTTTGTCTTTATCCTTTTCATGTGTTGTGTTGATGTTGTGATATAGAAATGATGTGCTGATTTTTTATGTAAAATTTGTGATGACCGTTTCACTTCAAACTTCATTTACTTTTTAATTTGGCCTATTGAATTGCTAAAATTTGTTCGAAAACATATGTTCCGAAAGGATTATGAGTTCCACAACAAAGGTGAAGGTCACATTCAATGTCCATGAATGAGAGACGTAGTTCATGGGGATTGAGTGCAAATAAATAGGGAAATATACTTTGATGAGCGTAGCATTGGAGATTTCAGAGTGATAGACTGAAATCCTCAATTTGGTCCTAGGATTTCGAAACCAAAGCGAGAGTTAGCCTTCAGGAGAAGGGAAGTGGGAGCTCTGGAGTGAGAGCCAGTATCCTCCCAACCTAACCACGGATTTGGGGACTAAACTTAGGATTAGCCAATGTTCTTTATACGTTGAAAAAGGGTAAAGAATAGGAATGCTCCTATTTGGCATAATATATTTGCATCACTGATCTATCTCACAATAATCATCATATTATAATTGAAGAGGAGGAAGATTCTTTTTTACAACTGAACTTTGTTATAAATTTAGTCTTGTGTTAGTTTAACTTGCTAGAAGTTTAGAACGTACTTTGGTAGGAATAGTAACTACAATTGTTTGTCTTTATTTTTAGAATTGAACTTACTTGCAATTGTGTTGTGATTCGATAAGTGATTTTTGTACTACGCCATAAAATTAAAGCCTCCCTGTGGGATCAATATCTAGGACTCCACTAGAGCCCTGTATTACTTGAGCGATATGTATACTTGTGTTTAATTGTGTGACTCATTATAAAACTAAATCAATATATATATATATATATACATACTTATATATATATATATATATATATATATATATATATATATATATATATATATTTGAGTTCATAAATTTTGGCAAATTAAAAAAGTCACACCGAGAATTTTGACTGTAAACATGCCATACTTTCGAGCTGCCTTTGGGCTCCTCGACACCAAAAATGACTGATACTTAAAAAGCATCCCGGGATTCGTAAAAACCTTCCACATTGATCAGAAACGCCCCAGGACACTGTCATTCGACTCCGAATTTCATTTTGAACTACTTTAAGCTTTTGGTTCAGCTTTTTGACCACTTACCCTGAAAATCCCTAACATTACCAAAATACCCCCCTAGCCCAAAAATCCTAAAATTCTCAAAACTTTCTGAATACTTCACAATCCCTCAAAACTGAAATCCATTTTTCAAAATGATCGACTACAAGCTAGAATTTTGAGGCGAATCGAATTTGAGGTATTTTTGACCCGCTCGACGACGAAGTTGCCCGAACGACCTTAGATCACAAAACAGATTGCGAAGATGCGTCCGTGTCGGCCGCTGAAAGCTTAAAATTTAATTTAATATATAAGTATATTAGTTTTGAAAGTAAAATTTTAAATTTGAAAATATGAGAATGGACAGATCTCATTCGTTTAGCAGTTTAAATAGACGAGCGTAATATCGCAAGCGGTGCATCTATCCCGAGTAACAGACACACTGCTTGAAGATATCGCTCGATCAAATAAACTGCAGAATTCATGACATCCGTTCTGGTCTATGAACCTTTATTTGTAAATTTTCACACCTTTCATTTTGGGTTTGCATGCAAGTAAAAAGATGTAGGTAAGTAGGCTGTGTTGTGGTGGAGGTGATTTTTTTTTGTATTTTTCAAATATATGTATTTTTTGTATTAAAAATATTTCGATTTACTGGTTGACTACCCTAATCGGACTAGGGCTGCTAACATCTTTAGACAGTCAGCGGTAGAAACCCCAAGGACCGGTGAATAGTGTCGTGAGTTCCTGGTCTACCCTCTCCAGGGTCTCTGAGTCAGGAGGCACTATTCTAGAGTTCTCTCGTATCCCTCCTCTATGCAATCTCATCGTTGTCCCACCACTGCACTTACAGCAGAAAGCTATACATGCGTACTTATGTGTCCTGCATAAGCACGTGAATTGAACCAAGAAACAAGGTGAAAAATAAAGGACATGGGGTCAAGGAAAAGGAAGAGGAGAAGACAATCAACCTAATGCAATTGTTGGAAAAGAGGTGGGTTGCCTCTCAAAGTCAAAATTGAAACACATGTCAAAGTGACAAAAGCTTCTCCCAACATGGTGCAGAGAGCTGACGGTAAGACGTGTGACACAAATAGACTAAACCCCTCCATCATGGTGCATGTGGTAAGGGAGTCGAACCTCTCCAGCATGGTGCAAGAGATTATCGTATAAAGCGTGTAGAGTAAAAAAGGTCAAAGCTCTGCAACATGGTACCAAGGGTTATCATGTAGTAGATGTAAAGAAACAAAGTAAAGTAGTGTGACATGTGAGGTAGTGTGATGATGTAGCATGTAGGGTAGTGTAATATGATGTAGTGTGTAAAATGTGAATATAAGTCCCTTCACCAAAATGCAGGGGACAACCTTAGAGCTTCGTGAAACCGAAACCAAAAGTTAAAGGGGGCAACATACCCAAAATAGGAATGAAAAGAGTCCAATCCAACTTAGAGAAAATTTCGGCAGCTTAACAGCAGAAAAATCAAATTTTCACACCTGCAATTCAACCAAAAAAAGTGCACCAAGCATGTATATATATGTAACGACATCCACATTTGTCATCATTTCCCAAGCATTATATAATTGCAACATCCAACATGTATATATGACAACATCCCAAGCATTTAAAGAAGAAAGGACTTACTGTTGACCTCATTTTTTATGAGGTCTTCTCTTCTTCTTTTTAGTACTTAGGATCTAGCCTTAGGCTTTTCCTTTGACTATCTTAGAGGATTAGAATTGGGACCCACCACTTAGAAATTCAAATCACTTCTTAACTCCCTGCAAACTCTACAAACTTGACTATAGACCCCTAATCACCTAGAGGGTTGAAATCAAATGTGGAAGTTTAAAGGATGAGTTCCTATAGGACTCTTTGGCCTTAGGACTCGCCTGCAGGTGGCACGGTGCAGTGAAGGGATGACTTACACACACACTACACTCATACACTACACTTTCACACACCTATACCCAACTTGACCTTCTGACTCATGTAGGTGATTCACATGGATGGTCCTTAACCCCTAAGCCCTTGGCTAAGAGGGTTAGGAACAACAATGTGGATACCTCAAATGAGTCCCTTCATGGCTCATGTGGGCTTGATATGGCTTCATGGCTCAACCAAAATGATTTTATTCCACTTATATTCACCCAATCTTCAATTTTCCAAATTTTCAATTTTTGACCCCCGGGACCTACTCCCGCTTAACCTACCCAAAACCTCGAAACTACCCAAATTTCTCAAAAATTTCCAAATCACCCAAAATTCTCCAAAATCATTCCTAAACATTTCCACACCACTCAAATTGGCCATCCATACCCAAAAATACCAAAAATTCCAAAAATACCTCCCAATACCCTCCAAATACCCAAAATACCCCTCTTGACCCAAAAATCCAAAAATTCAGAAAATTCCCAGAAAATTCCAGAAAATCCCAAATATTCCCAATTTCATTTTGTTCAACTACACCATGGGCCAATGTTGTCAATGTACCCTACTTTTTTCAAAACCCCCAATTTGACCCATTTTAACACAAAGTGAACCCAATGTCAAGCCAAACCTACCCAATTGACCCAAATTCTGGTCCAATTCAATTCTAAACTTCAATTCAACATTCCCAATACCAATCTAGACCAAATCCAAGTCCAATTTGATTGACATTTGGATCTAAGTTCACTTTTGGCCTTAAAGCCCAATTTGGACCCATGACCCAAACCTAACCCAAACTCACCCAATCCAACTCCAATTAACCCCAAATCTTTTCCAAGTATTCCTTAACATTCCCACAAACAAAACACTAACATGATTTGCCCAACATTTAGACCCAAAACCCACTCAACTTCAACTCAAAGCTAAAAGGCCCTATTTTGACCTAAACCCAAACCTAACCCAAATGAGCCCAAACCCCAAAATCAAAGCCCAACAAAAGTCAAAACCTCTTTGAAACACTCCCATAAACATTTCCCAACATTAATTTTATATCAATTTCAACCCTAGCCCAACATTGCCCCAAGTTAGCCCACTTTGACCTATATTGGCCCATTCACCAAAGAAGCCCAAATTCAACCCAATTCAAACCCAAATCACTCCCAATTTGCTCCAAGTCACTCATGACACATCCATGAGCTAAACCCAACAATTATTTGGCCCAAGCCTTTACCAAAATTTCATCCTAAAATCCATTTTAAAATCCAAAAGCCCACTTCCCTAAACCATTTTAAAAGCCCATCTAAAACCATTTCAAAGAGCCCAAAATCTACCCTAAAGCCCACATGACATTTCCATTTGCCATCCACTTAATCAAAACCATTCCCTAAGTTCTAATCCCATCATCAAATAATTCCAAATCAAGCCTCATGCCAAATCACCCCTAAATACCAAAATTTTTCTTAAATCCATTTCCATGAAATTGACTCGACTTTTCCCAAGCCAAAGACAAGCCATGCAAGCCATGGACAAGCCACATGGAGCCATGGAAGGTTTGACATGTGATCAAGCCATTAATGGCAATAGGAGGGCCCCCTTTCCTAATCCTTCTTAAACCCTTTTTTACCTTAAGCATGTCACACACTAAACCATGCTTAGCCACCTCATCATGGATTGAGGCCACACCATTTTCTCTTGGCTGACCCAAGTGATCCTTTTCAGCCCAAAACCAGGCCTTGGGTGGTGAACATAGCCCAAAATCATGGGTTGACTCATTTGAACCCAAAATGGCCTTCCCCCATTCCATTTCAATCCAAGCTCTTTACACATGGCATTGGCCAATTGACTGCACTAAGCTCCAGCCCTGACCTCCCTGATGACAACAGTGACCTGACCCTGGCCGGCCACCCACCACAGCCCCCGGAAACCACCAGGCCGAGAGCTCACATGTGAGCCCAAACTTGGAATTCTCACTGCTGAGCCGCCCCATCCCCGCGTGGCCATTGTAGTTGTTCCTCTCTTGCCAAGAGCAGGCTGATCCCAAGCCCTAATTCTCCACTAGGAGGCCCTCCACCCTCTCCTATTTAAACACCACCCCCTCTCGGCCATGGGAGGTGCCGAACCGGACCTTGCGAAACTGCGCCAAAATTGCTCCGGATCACTCTCCATACTTAGAGCAGCTTGATCCCTAGTGCCAATTTGCCCTAATCCCCACCAACAAAACTCAATTTCTCGACCTAAAATTCCACCCAAAACCAGGACACTTCTCCACGGTGGATCAATCCTCAAATTGATTGGTCCTACACCTTCACCGAGACCAAGGGAAGAAGTCCACCAAGGCAAAAGCCCCCTCTCCGAGGCCACTAAGTTGCTCCGGCCTCCAAGCTTTGTGATCGGCCGTGGTCGAAATCCTACCTAGGCAATTCACTGGACCGGGAGACTTCATCCGGAGCTTGCTGGGATCCAATCGAAGGTGACACAACCCTCAGATTGAAGCCACACTTCTCTGAGCAAAGGTATGAGCTAATTCTTCATCCCGAGCTTCTGGAGATTCTCCATTTCAAATGCTTTAATGCATGATCACCATATAGATGTGTTCGTCTCTTCAAGACGAATCCATAGAGCACAAGAACACGAAATTCCGTTAAGTATTGAGTGAGTTCTTAGGGTTTTAGTGTGGACGGCTCTCGGGTGAGGATGCTTGGGGACAATGAACGGATGCCGTTCATTTAATACACGCGCGGATGGACGGCTCAGATTGGGTCGGATCAACGGATGATACGCGGAAGGCGGGACCCGGGCTGCTGACTCAAGTGGCGGCGTCGAATGGGACCGCGCCACGCGGCACTTCGGAGATGTCAAGGTTGACGCGGCGCCGACTCGGATAAATAGAAAATTAGGGATTTTCTGATTTATTTAATTCCCTAAACATCAAAAATGCATAACTTTGTGTAGAAAAATCAAAAAAATAAAATAAAAATACCCTCTTGCTCAGTGAACAGAGGAGAATAATGTGGAAAAGAAATCATTTAATTTCATCAAGTATTTTATTTTTAATAATTTATTTACCCTCTACATTATTTTAATTCTTCATGCATATAGGAAATTCACCATGACATGAGACCATAGGGCTTTTGAAGCCTCTGAATTTGGGAACATTCCCTGAATTTTCCAAAGTCAGAGGCCATCCCTATGAGAAGTTATTGATTTTTCAAATTCATGTTGCTGTTTTAAGTATTTTAATTCCAATAATTAGCATGTTGTGAAATAAATTCTAGGAAAATTTGGTGATGTCTCTTATGACCAGAGGACCCTAGGAAAAATAGGTTTTGAGTTAACACATTTAAAATAACCCTAATTGGCTTAAACACTCAAAATAGCTCCTTAATTAATTGGAGCTAACCATATATCAAATTGGCTTGAAATAAATTCTCCATTAACATTTAGGATCAGAGGAACCCACCATAAAAATTTGAAGTCAATTGGACTTGGTTAGCCCAAATAAAAGGGTTGATTAAGCCATTTAACCATTTTAAACTTCAAAAATTCATAACTTTCAAGATACCTTTCAAAAACTCACCAAATTGGTTTTGGAGTCTCTCTGATATAAGGGGAATTTAAGAAAATAAAAATTTCAATTTTCTAAAAAAGTTGATTTTTTGTATTTTTTTAATATTTTAATAATTAAAAAATAATAAAAATCATAAAAATAATAAAATTCACCAAAATGTCAATTTCTGAATTTTAATCACTTAGGAACAAACCCCATATTTTTCTTAGGTCTATTTAATGAGATATTAAATTTTAAAGCCCTAAGGTAATTTAAAAATTAAAAAATACATTTTTTGGCATTTTCACTAAAATAATTATAATAAATCATAGAAAAATCAGAAAATTGCAAAAATTGATTCTCTGATTTCCTTGATATCAGAGAGATTTTTGAAAAATATAAATTTCATTTTTCAACCTTTATTTTATTTTTAAATTAATTAATACTCCAAAACTTAAAATAATTATAATAAAAATAATATAATTCAAAAAATCACCAAAATTGGTCCAAGTGGTCCTCTGGTCATTAGAAATGTCCCATAATTTTCTTAAGGATAGAAAATTTCCTTTGGTCATGTTATTAAATTTTCCTTAGAAATCTCTATTTTCTACCAAAAATATTTACATAAATAAATTAAATACAGAAAAATCACATTTTCTCCTCTCATGTCTTTATTGACATATGAGTGAAGTCACATAAAAATTTCAAATTCATTTAAGCTCAATTTAGTGAGTTATGAAATTATTAAGCTTGAAGGGCAAAATGGTAATTAAAATTTTAACCTTTAATAAAACTTTAGGTTTAATAAAATTAACAAATAAAATATTTGATCTTAATCTGATTTGGATGATTGAAATTTAAAGGGTAGAAACCTATTAAACAATTTGAAGATAATTAAAATAAACCTTAATTAAATAATTGATTAAATTTGGAAGAATAATAAAATTGGAATTATTAAAATAGGGATATTATTAGGAAGAGATTTATTCTTTAATTTAAAAATCCCTAAATTAATAATCTCATTAATATTTAATTCCTAATCAAAAATGATAATTCAAATTTAAGTTTTAAAATATTAAAGGACTTAATCATCAAATTAAATTAAAAAAATAATAATAAGTTAAATTATTAAACTCTTTTTAAATTTTTAATTAAATTAAAATTAAAAATAAAATTAAATTAAAGATTAAATTAAATTAAATTAAATAAATAAATTAAATTAAATTAAATTAAACTAAATTAAATTAAAAAATGTTAAATTAAATTAAATTAAATTAAAACATATTAAATTAAATTAAATTAAATTAAATTAAATTAAAATTAAATCAAATTAAATTAAATTAAAGGAAATTAAATCAAATTAAACTAAATTAATTTAACATCAAATCAAACTAAATTGAATTAAATTAAATTAAATTAAAATTAAAATTAAATTAAATTAAATTAAAGTTAAATGAAATTGAATTAAATAACATTACCTAAGACATAAAGAAATTAAATATAAAGCAACTTGAACACTATTCCAAATTTAAACCCTTTAAGTGAAGTTAAACTAAATTATAAACCATTTGAACACCAATTTGCCCTCGAGAGCTTTGGTTATCATAACTCCTATACAGAACGTTAAATGAAATGCTACTTCACTTATAGGATATTCAAATGTCCTAGTTCACTGAGCAAGATAACAAAACTTGAATTCCCAGACGATTAATTCATTTGTATAATTAAATTCATTTTGACTTAAAACAATCCTAGAAATATTGAAAAGATGTTTAAGATTCTTCTTAAGCACTTCCTCAATATGATAGGGTACTTATAAGAACAATTGAACTTAATTATTCTTTGATGAAGAAAATCGTCCTCAAACCAAAACACAAGAACCTAGACGTCATAGGAAATGACTAGCTATAGGATTAGGAATTTGGTAGATAATCATAACCCTTCCCTTAGCTTTACCTAGGAATTTGCTTAAATATTCTAATTGTGTTTTAAGTGCAGCTTGGGATGACGGGAAGACCCTCCAGGTACGCTTTTATTTTATTGCAATTTCTTTAATCGCATCGCAATTACTTTTCTTGCATGATAAACAACTTTTGCATGAAAACCCACACCTTTAGGATAGTCCCTAAAACTGAAACCAAAACTAAGTTAAAAGTCATTGCAAGATAAAATTCACCTTCACAACATTTCAAAATATAAAACAACTCAAAATTTAATCACAAACAGAACACAAAACTACAATTACAACTAAACTAAAATATCCTGTTAGATGATCGGGAATACCTCGGATGATGTAACCTACGTGTTGCTAACGAGATTTCCCACGGTCTAAATGAAAGTGTGGAACTCATTCAGTTGAGTTTAGCAAATTCATCTAGACTAAGTGAATCCGATAAAAATAACGATGCCGGAAGGATGGAACCGTGGGATCTTAACCGGTGTCTTTATAATCAACTTTAAGATTTGTTTTAATTAAAACACAAAAACACTTGGAAATTAAGATTTCTCTAAACCAAAACACTTTTCTCATCTCCTGATTAATGACTTCTATAACTAAACCTTTGCAACAACAAGGAGCTTGGAGCATGGTGGGTAGCACGACCATCGTCGTCAGCAAAACTTGAATCTACATCAGCAAAACTTTCCTTGAATTAAACAACAAAGCCATAGGATTTCGAGGTAGTTTGCTTAGTGCAACATAAATCCTCAACTTTTCGTTAGGCATTTACATAATCATGTTATGCAAATTAAGCCCTAACCGGACTTAGGATTCCGAGGTAGTCGTCCGATACGACATAAACCCTCACATCTTCCAGGCTATTTGTATGATTCTATCATATAAATATAAGTCCCAATTAATTAAAATTGGCAAGATCAAAACATTAAAAAAATATTAGGACTTTCCTAAATTCAAGCCAAACAATAGGATAGACGGGAAATTACCGAAGTTCGCTTCGAATCCGTAATTTCTCCTACCTTTCTTCCTTTGAAATCCCAAAATAAAATCTTCCAAATTTGATCCATTCCCTATTGAAATTCCAAAATTCGATCCCTTGAAAACTTAAACCTTGAAATTCCTGAGAGCAGAATCACTGATTATTATCGAGAGTTTTCTTATGTGATTCCCGTCACTTAAGATGTAATTAACTATAGGGGCTTGCCCTTAGAGGGAATTTTAAAGAACCCAGGTAATATAAACCCTGCTTAATTCATTTATATTAAGCAGGGGAACTTGTCGGCTTATAAAATAGGTTCGCAGACCAAACGGATGTCACAAATCTTCTAAGTTTATTTAATCGAGCCCCATCACCAAACAGTGTGTCTATTCTTCGAGATAGATACACAGTTTGTGATGCGGTGCTCATTTATATAAACTATTTGGGATGTGAGATCAGTTTGATTTTATATCTTAAAATTTTCAAATTTAAAATTATTTTTAAAATCAAATGCTACTTTTCAAATTATATATATTTAAACTAAATTTAAAATTTTAAAAATTCGCCGACAATTTCTGTTAGGCGACCCCTTTTCAAAAATACAAAACACAACCTAAAAAATGTGTCGACAACTTCTGGCGACTCCGCTGGGGATGATTCCTCTCTCCATTTTTAATCAGATAATTCTGCTTTCAAAAATCGGTAGTGTATCCATATTCCTAGTGGATCAAACTACCCTTCTTTCCGTTGGAGTACTATGTTCATTTCTACCTTGAACAAGTGTAGCCAACATTCTCTCGGATTTAGGAGCCACTGTTTAGACACCCCTAAACAGAGGGGTTCCGAGATCATTTTACCTCATTTCTGAGGTGGGGTGGACCCCCAATAGGGTTAGTTTAAGAGTGATCCTTCGAGTCGAGAAGTCTTGCATGAGACTTTCTTTTCCTTTCCAACTCTGAATCGGATTCATTACCTTCTCTACACCTTTGAACATTCCGTTCTAAATAAACAAACCCTCTAATGAATGACTCTTTTAACAAATAACTCCTTCTTATAAATACATGAACAAGAATGTGTTCGGACTCTTTTCAATTCCTTTCTTTTCGTCCTGATGAGAAGAAGCATAACTTGGGACTGACAATCAGGATCTGCCCCGCGAAATGGAAGCCCCAAAGCTGATTTTCTCCTTCACCAATGGACTCAACTTCGCTGTTTACAAGGATGAGCTGCCCGACAATGGGATCATCCAGTTTGGACAAGGATTCGAGAACACAAATGTCAAGATCACCGACGTTTCCCTTTTCGCGCTAACAAACAAAGTATCTGAAGCTGAGAAGCCGTTGATCGAGTTCAACCTTAGGTCAACCCAAGAGTTTCCTCCCCTGCAAAAGATCCCAACTGAGAGGAGTACTGTTGTCCGCAGGAGGACTGTTCTTGCTACCCTCACTGGTCTAGTTGTCTCTGCACCTACCCCGGCTTCGCCGATTAAAGGGGAAGGAAATCCGGAACTATGGTGAACCCGTTACCGTGGAGGGTACGGACTTTCTCGTGGGACCTTCCGTTTTTGAAATCGGGTCCAGCTCAAGAATTCCATCACTAACACGGACCCGAAGAAGGAACGAAGTAGGAAGATTGCCGTGAAGGCCGTAGCCGCCGAAGTTGCTTTCCGGAGGAAATCCCGAAAATCCCTGAGTACACACCTCTACCTGAATACATACCATTGCCTGAAGATACACCCTTTTTGGAAGGAAGTAGATTCCATCCCCTTTCCGCTGCAGCTGATGAGAAAAATGTCCGCAGGATTGCTTCTATATTACCTCGACCAGCATACTACAATGACAGCAGAAAGAAAAGGGCTAGGATCACGCCATTTGCCCGACTACAGACTGTGATCGAGAAGCTAGCAAAGAAAGAGAAATGCCCCGTATCGGAGATTATAAGAAGGATAGGGCGGGTGCCAGTCAAATCCCATCTTGGGCCACGAGTAGAACCTGCCATCGTTACAGAAAAGCCAAATAAAAGGATGAAGGCTAGTCCGCCTATCATTGTTTCAGGGTTACAGATTAGGGAGGATACCACCTTCCAAAGCATTTGGCCGACGGACCATCCGGTCCTAGACCTTCGCTCGCTAGAAGGATGGTTTGGCATCCCACTACTGGACAGTTAAGATTGAAACAACAGCCTGAGAAGGAAAGTCTCGTCAGGAGACTTGAATCTGAAGAAAGCGCCACTGCAGTAAAGGGGACTAGTGAGAAGCGAACCCGACAGCTATCTCACGACAACTGCGAGGATGCACAAAAAAGACCGCTAGAGGACGCTATGGAAAAGTTGAGGACTGATATTCGACGACTAGCAAAAGAAAGAGAAGAAAAATTCGGAGACGAGATTGATTCATCGGAATTCATGAACAATGAGTATGCAGAAATCAACATGGTCGAAACACGAGCTTCGTCAGCTTCACAAGGTGCTCCTGCAGCCGCAGAAGAGAGGAGTCGAAGTGATGAGAAGACAGACTTCAAGAGAAAGACGATACGATCGCCCAAATGGCGAAGAGGATGGAAGAGATGGCTGTAGCCCTAGCCACTCTCCAAAGTCAAGTGCAACCCCAAAGAGAAACACCCCCAGAGGTCATTCACATTGTAGAAGGAGGAAAGGAGATTACATCCGTCAATGGGGATGATCAGCTAAAGAAAGATACAACACAAAGTATGATTCCAGAAAAAGATATCAAGAGCTTGGTGGAACAACAGGTGCGAGAAGCCTTAGCATAATCAAAGAGCGGGACATCCATTCGGACGGGTAGACCTTACCCGGAAGAATTCGACGTTGTCCAATACCCAAAAGGCTTCGTACCACCTCTGTTCAAGACCTTTGATGGAAGCGGGAACCCCCGACAGCATGTTGCACACTTTCGTGCCAGTTGTTGCAATGTCGGCGGGAGCGATGCATTACTCTTCCGACAGTTCGTCAGCAGCCTATCAGGGTCGCCTTTGATTGGTATGTAGAATTACCAAATGGTTCAGTGAAGACGTTCTCAGAACTAGAAAACCTTTTCATCAAACGATTCGCCGGAGCTCAGCACCACATCACTATAGGTGATTTTGTGGTAGAGAAGCAGAAGCCGAACGAAACTTTGGTGGATTACATACTTCGATGGAGGAACTTAAGCATGAAGTGTGAACCACAACTACAAGAACAACATGTAATCGACATCTTACTTAAAAGCATTCACGGCCCGATAGCACTTCTCCTCAAAGGATTCACTATTAAGACTTTCGAGAAGTTGTTAAGCAAGGCTGGGAGCTTGCAAGAGGAGGCGAAGCAATTAATTTTTGTCGACAAGACAGACAAGCAAAAGCCTGTGAAGACTTTTGAAAAGAAATCCGGGATCGTTACAGCAGTCGACAAAGGCAAGCAACCAATACAAATATCGTCTGAACGGCCACAGCAACCTCAACAGAATTATCAACAACCCCGACCTAGCTATCAGTCATCTCCACAGTATGAACAACCGCCTCGTCTGCAATGTACATTAAGGGAGCTTCTGAGCAGGGAATATTCATTCAAGAATGAGGCAGTACCAAAAATGTTCCGTAGTCTGATGAAGACTCCAAATTTCCAGTCGCCGAGCCTAAGAGACCAGAAGAAGTCAACAAGAAAGGTGATCCCAATTTTTGCCCTTATCACCGGATGCTTGGACACAAGATAGAAGATTGCATTACCTTCAAAAGTTGGCTCAACGACAACCTTCGGAAAGGGAATATAACAATCCCGAAGGAGTACATGAAGGAACCCTAGAAAGGAGGTTCCATCAATGTTGTCTCAACTGATCTCATTGTTCCGATAGATCCCTATGCGACTGACGATGGATGGACTACCGCTTGGACAAGGTCTTCAAAAAAGATTTTAGACAGCATCCAAATCGCTTCGGTGCGAGCTTCAATTCAAAGTTCGAAACCTGTCAAGTCGGCACTATCACTTGCGATAGAAGAACCACCTCAACAGGAGACGATTGAAGAGAAGAAGAAAATCGATGAAGAAGAGAGGACCGAGGCTCTTAAAGCTAGACTAGGGGCTGCTTATCCTAGGATAGTTGCTTCGGATTCGGGGGAGAAATCCCTCGAACCACTGACTCTGTATGATTATTTGCTCACTCCGGTGGGATCTTATAATGATAAAGGTGATGGTGTTGGCTACGTTTTGACTGTTTCTAACGATTACGTAACTAGCGACAATTCGGACATCGATTTCGATACAAATGACAATTCTCAAATCATACACAATCTCGACGATCACAATGAAAAAGAAGACATCCATCAAGGAGGCTACGAGAGTTTAACAAGCAACAAATCTATCTGCAAGTTTCGAGGAGCTCCAGTCACCATAGAGTTAGAGCCTTCAGACTCTAAAGCTAATCCGGAAGAACCTGTCATTCCGATTCAGGAAGAAACCCCAGCAAGCTCAACACTAGAGTCAGAAGAAATTACAGAAGTTAACTTAAGAAGTGGAAGAGTTTTACCTCCAAGAATGGGTCCAAAGGACAAAGGAAAGCAGGTGGTTGTTCAAGAAGAACCAACCCCGGCAGAAGAAATACACATTCGGGAAGAAGCCGAGACACATGAAAATAAAGTGGACTACAACGTGCTAGCCCATCTTAGGAAACTACCGGCCAAACTGAGCATCTACGACGCTCTCATCTTATCAAAGGAGATGAGAGAAGCTCTGATCAAGGCCTTACTTGATCCGGAAATTTGCTTAGCTCAAATGGCCGGAGATTCCTTAGATGAGATTTGCTCGTTAAAAGAACAGCGAGGTGTTACCTTCACGGACAATGACCTACTACTTGGGATAGCAGACCACAACCGACCGTTGTACATTTCAGTTACAATTGGGAAGTTTACACTCTCCAGAGTATTGGTGGATCCAGGAGCGTCAATTAATATAATGAGTCTTCGAACACTAGCATACTTGGAAATTGATGCTCGCGAGCTCGAAGCCGACAAAATGTTATTAAGAGGATTCAACCAGAAAGGAGAAAGAGCCCTCGGATCAATAACACTACTGATGAAGACCGGTGACTTAGCAAAGACAACCGCAAAATTTCACATAATTGATTCGAAACGTCGTTCAACGCTCTACTGGGCCGACCATGGATACATGAAAACGGGATGGTACCATCATCTCTACATCGATGCATCAAATACTACGATGGAGGGGAACAAGTGCATCAAAGGAGACTTACAACCATTCTCCGTACATGAAATTGGAATCCATGAAGATGCAGCTTATTATGCACCTCCGAAGAAAACAATCTTCTCCAGAGATACCATAACAAATGAAGCAAAGAAAGTTCGGGACAAAGAAGAACCTGAAGTTCTAGTCCAACAGTCACTCATCACTCCCTTACGGCAAGATGGTGAAGGTTTCTCCACAACTCGCATCCGAGGTCGAGGCCGGGGACGAGGTCGTGGCAGAGACGTTAGGATGATTGGATCGCGAGGAAATCAACCATCAATGTTGATTGGGAAGACAGTTCTGAAGAAGAAAAAGAGATCAAGCAAGAAGCAGCGACAATAAGTCAGAAGAAGCCGCAATTCAAGATCTCTCTCGAAGATGAGAAGAATGAAGAATATAAATCGATGTACGAGAAGATTAACCACTATGTACATACTATGACCCTGACCCCGATCCATTCTAATAAGATCGAGGGTATGGTGATCAAAGAGGTATGTAGCGGCGGTGCAAAGCCAATCAAATTCTACCGTGGTGCTTCTTCCTCCAAAACTGAAAATAATGTACAATTTGAAGATGTCACTTCATCGAATTAATGGAATTACCTTTCGAGTGGTACTCTCCCCGTGTTCAAAATTTAATTCAACGTGGTTTCTTACCTCGACAATGGACAAAAGGCCAATCACAACATTTTGAAAAATTATGGAATAACTCCGGTCGTCCACCTAATTTAAAGCATGGTCTCGGATTCAGCACAAGAGGATCGAGCCGACGATACCGAATTTTGCTCGGTTGTCACTTGCGTATCTAATGAAAACTGCATGGAAACTACAGAAGAATTTGAAGATTTACAAATTGGAGACGCTCCACCAGAATTCGAAGAAGAAATCAACTCTACAATAGATGAGTTAACGGATGTTAACCTAGGTACTAGAGAAGAGCCTAGACCTACATTTGTTAGCTCCTTACTCAATAAAGAAGACTCCGAAGAAATAATCAAGTTATTAATGGAATTTAAAGACTGTTTTGCTTGGAACTATGACGAGATGCCGTGATTAGCTCCGGAGGTCGCAGTCCATAAGCTAGGAGTGGATCCTACTTCGTCCCGGCCGACAAGGTCCCGTAAGAATGCGTCTAGAAATTGAACTACAAGTCATAACTCGAAGTTAAAAAGCTAATAGACGCTAAATTTGTCCGTGAAGAACAATACCCGACTTGGTTAGCCAATGTGGTGCCGCTAGAAAGAAGAATGGTCGGATCGGAATTTGTGTGGACTTCGTAGATTTAAACAAGGCATGTCCAAAAGATGAATTCCCTCTACCGATCCTAGAACTAATGATCGACATTGCTTCGACACATGAGATATTCTCATTCATGGATGGATCTTCGGGATACAACCAGATAAAAATGGCTCCGTGAAGATGAAAATCTTACAAAGCATTCGTAACGCCGATCGGAGTATATTGCTACACGTTGATGCCATTCGGACCGAAGAATGCAGGAGCAACATACCGCAGAGCGATGACAAGAATTTTTGATGATCTCATCCACAATCAAGTCGAATGCTACGTGGACGATGTGGTCATCAAAAGCAAAGTAAAGGACAACCACTTCGTATGATTTGAGAATTGTTTTCGAACGATTAAGATAATTTAACCTTAAGATGAATCCCTTAAAATGCGCCTTCGCCACCTCCGGGAAATTCTTAGGATTCGTTGTCCGACATCATGGAATTGAAATCGACCTGGAAAAGATTAAAGCTATCTTAGAAATGTCGCCTCCCAAAACCTTGAAACAACTACGATCCTTTCAAGGGAAGCTGGCATATCTTCGACGCTTTATCTCAAACTTGTTAGGTAGGTGTCAGCCTTTCTCGGCACTAGTTAAAAAGGACGCCAAATTTATTTGGGAAGAGAGATGCCAGAAGGCCTTCGAGGACATTAAGCAATATTTAATGACACCTCCCGTATTAGCAGCCCCGAGCCTCGTGTAGACCGTCGATACTTTATACCGCGGCTTTAGACGACTCTCTCGAGCCCCGTTAGCCTGTGTCAATGATGAGGGTAAAGAAAATGCTCTTTACTATTTAAGCCGTCGTTTACTTCCGACGGAAATAAGGTATCCCGCAATTGAAAAGCATTGCTTCGGCTCGATCTTCGCCGCTCAAAAGCTCGTGCACTACATGCTTTCTCATAAGGTCAACCTGATTTCGAAGTTTAAACCATTGCAATACTTGATGACTCGTCCAACTCTTTCCGGCAGACTTGCCAGATGGTCAATGATATTATTGCAATTCGATATAACTTTCGTGCCTCTTCGTGCCGTAAAGGGACAAGTCTTAGCAGACTTCCTCGCAAAGACACCCTTTGCCGGCGTAATCTCCTCTCAATGACGATTTTCCGGATGAACAAATAATGAGCCTAGAAGACCCCGATGATCGACGTTGGGAATTATATTTCGACGGAGCATCTTCAAGCACACAAAGACGAAGAATCGCAAGTGATAGTGCCCGGTAAGGCAGGAATCGGATTAATCTTTATAACACCGGAGCGGGGGATGTTAAGATACTCCTACCACTCTGACGAGTCGCGTACAAACAACGGCGGAATACGAAGCCCTCATAACAGGACTGGAATTAGCAATTCAAATGGGGATAACAGACATCAACATCTATGGGGATTCACAGTTAATCATTCAACAGATCGCCAGACAGTACAAAATTTTAAAGCCAAGACTCGAGCAATACTTCCAATATGCCATACAGTTGTTGGAATAGATTCCGAATGTGACGATCTACAAAATCCCCAGAAAAGAAAATGCCTTAGCAGATGCGTTAGCTCGCCTCGCAAAAGAATTTGCCTGTTTGCAAGATGAGTCAGTAGAAGTGTCAGTTCACGGACGTCGAGTCCTATCACGACTCGACATAGACACAATACACAAATCGGAAAAGAAGAAGAATCAGCTGCAACAAGTGATGGTAAAATACGTAAGATTGGCGACGACTATTAATAGACTACCCGCAAACAGAGAAGACTACCGGACGATAGGTCGCTAGCTCATCGATCAAGAAAAGAACTCGTCCTACACATTAATAAACAACACGTTGTACGAAGGTCTTTCGATCAAATGTGGCTAAGATGCCTAAGCGGGTCCGAGGCCCGTGAAATTGTTAAAGAGGTGCATTCAGGACTCGTGGCGCTCACCAGCCGGGTCCGAAGATGAAAATGAAAATTAAAAGACTAGGGTCCTACCGGCCCTCGATGATGACCGATCGCATGAAAATCGCCAAGAGCTGTCACCAATGCCAAGTGCACGGAGTGGTTCTACACCAACCTCCAAATGTGTTACATCTGACAATTGCGTCATGGCCATTTGAATGTTGGGGCACAGATATAGTGGGTCCAATAGAACCACCATCTTCAAAAGGACATCGCTTCATTCTTGCGGCTACAGATTACTTTTCCAAGTGGGCAGAGGCAGTTCAACTTAGAGAAGTGATAGCACACCACGTGCTACAGTTTTTCAAGAACCAAGTTGTCTACCGTTTCGGAGTGCCACGTAGGATTATCTCAGATAATGGGTCAGCATTTAGAAGCACACAAATCAATAATTTTGTCAGGAGACACAGAATCGACTGGCGATACTCAACAATTTACTACCCAAGATCAAACGGCCTGGCTGAGGCTTTTAATAAAACTCTCGTTCAAATTTTAAAGAAAACTTTGGACGATAATAAGAGAAATTGGCACGAGAATTTATTAGAAGCCTTATGGGCCTACCGGACAACCTTCGTAACTCCTACTCAAGCTACACCTTACGCTCCGGTGTATGGGTCCGAGGCAAGTGTTACCTTTAGAGGTCCAGACTTCCTTCACTCGAGATTGCGAGTTGCAAACAAAATCACGACGTAAGAGAATGCCAAATTACGACTAGAGGAATTAGAAAGCCTGGAAGGGAAAAGACTTGCAGCGCAACAGAATTTAGAACTATACCAAGCTAAGATGGTTTAAGCCCATGACAAACTGGTCCGCCCAAGAACCTTCAAAGTTGGTGACTTAGTTCTCGTTCTCAAAAGACCTATCCTCGCACACCGCAAGATAGGAGGAAAATTTGAACCCACTTGGGAAGGACCGTTTGTGGTTGAGGCAGTATACTCAGGAGGCTCCTACCAGCTAGTGAATTGTCAAGGAGAACGACATATGCTTCCGATCAATGGACGATACTTGAAAAAGTATTACGCTACCTGATGTTTTGAAGGAATGAATTCTTCATCCTTAGAAGCACGGGCAAAGTAATTACTTATGACTGGGTCCGAACCCAAAATAAAAAAAATGTGCTAAAATAAATTAAATCATAAAGCTTTCCTTGTTTTCTCTTCCACATCGAAATCTCTTTCCTGATCTTATCCCACTTCATTCCTGTTAAATTTAAAAATACAAAAAAAATAATATAAAAAAATGTGTCTTTAATAAACATTTTCTTAATGTTCTTGTTCTTAGTACAGCCCCTGATCCTTTTCCTTGTCTTTTCACAGGGAAATGTCGAACGGGCGGTTGGTCCTGAACTTTAGAAATGGCGTAAGCCTTGCACTCGATGAAAAGAGGGTGAATGATGGAGCGATAATCGAGATTGACTCGGACTTCGCACCAGCAGGCCTACAAGACGAGGAAAGTGACCGGGTCCCGCCTGACCGAGAAGAACCGCTCGGGCGGACAGAGTGATGAAAGTGGGTGGCCCAAGCCACCAATCCAACGAAGCAAGAAAAGAAAAACAAACACCGAAGAAGATAAGAAAATCAAGTCCGTAGTCGCTACAGCGAGAGGGCAGGCTTGTCGCCGCCGCGCCCACAGAGATTCAAGAAGTTCGAAGAGCTACTCTCACAACAACGCAACGAAGAAATGAGAATCGCCGTATCCGTAAGATGTTAACCAAACTAGCAGCGGACCAGCGCAACGAGGCAGTTGCTACTGCCAGTACATACACTTCAAGGGCACCGGTTCACCAGGAACCTGAAGAAAGGAGGCCAGCTCCTAGGATAACAGAAAGGACCTGGGAAATCTCACAAAGATCAGAAGAAAGAAGACTACCACGCTACCGGATAGAACCACCGCAATGCATAACCTTATTGCGTAAGCAACCCCGGAGGATGTCCCGACGAACATCATCCCCGAGGAGCCGAGGTATGCGGGAGAACGTGAAGGGATTGAGCCGTATATCCCACAATACATCACTGTGCCTCGCCATTTGCAAATTATTCCGCAGTACGAGCCGGAAAGAATGCGGAATGTTGAAAAGAAAACTTTGAATACTTCGAGATAATCGTAGTGCGAAGGATCAATATACTAGAAGGCCTCGAGCTACATACGGACGTATTCTCGAATATGAACAACAACAAATCGTGGATTGCATCCGGGATTTGAAAAGAATGGGCCGAGCGGGCCGCCTAAGGGAAAACACCTACTCAGAACCCCGGAGATGGATGCCAGGGAAAGGAAGAATTACAATACAATGTGGATGTTGTTACAACTTTGCGGAAGACAGGAAGGGAAATCCACCAGGGATACTCCGTCATGGCCAAGTGGATCCAATGCCATTAGTCATCAAGAGAATAGTAAAGAGATTGATAACATGGAGGGTACTGCCAGCAGATTGCATACCCAATAGCTGCATTATTAACATCTATAAGAAGGGTGACTGCATACCCCCGCACATAGATCACCACGACTTTGTCAAACCTTTCCGCACGCTCTCTTTCCCGAACGAGTGTAACATCATGTTCGAATCCGACCTCCGGATAGCAGGCCCAGTGTGAGTTTCGAGGGCCGTGAAGATACCTTTACCGGTAGGTTCCGTCATGATACCGAAGGGCAATGGAGCGGATGTCGCTAAATATTGCATACCAGGAGTACTAGTGAAGCGGATCTCAGCTACTTTCGTGAGGATGGACGACGAGAAGACACCTTACCACTTCCAGACCGTACCCGTAGCTAGAGAGCCTCCGGCCTTACGAGCTGTGAGCTACATGGAAAATATCACACCTCCAATGTACATCCATACGGCATCCTTGCCAAGGATGGCTTGGAAGGTGATGTTATTAACCATGTACCCCACTATTCAGACATGGATTTTTGACAGATGCTTCTTTGGATGGATCGATAAAGATCATACATAGTCCGTTTTGAATCTACATGGATTGTATGAGATGTATTCCAGATCGAGTTGTATGATGTATCTTCAACATGATTGGAATGAAAGTGACCATGTCACATTTTTGGCCTTCACCTCTTTTTTGCAAATTGACTGGGAAACGCCATTAAAATTAAATGAACTTCGAACAAAGAACAGAAAAGAAATAAAAAAAAGAGAATAAAAAAAAATTTCCGTAAAAAAAAAATCTAAAAATGACGAACACCAAACTCACATGGACATTAAATAAATAAAATAAATTTGAATCATTAAAAGACAAACAAAATGAACACAAATTTCAAATCAAATTTTAAATCAAATTTCAAATCCAATCTTTCCAAATTTCAAATCAAATTTTAAATCAAATTTCAAATTTAATCCTTCCGAATTTCAAATCAAATTTTAAATCAAATTCAAATTCAACATTCAAAATTCCAAATTCCAAATCAAATCTCAAGAGAGTTCAAACTCAACCTTCCAAATCTGAAATTCAATCCGTTCTACTCTTTCCCTTGTCTGGGATGGAAGCAGTTGATTCCATTAACACGGATCGAATCTGATGGCTAGGAATTATATCCAATCCAAACCAGTAACTTTCGATCAACTCTTTTGAACGGGATATGTAACATCTACATATTCCCTCCTAATCTATTGCCTTCCATGAAAGTCTTTTACAACTTTCAAGAAATTCTCGAAACACCAAAATTCCACACTTTTTCAAATCAACACTACAAACCTTTGCAAAGTCAATGACTACATCAAATTCAAACTTTTGAGGTTGAGGATTTTACATCCGAGACTGCATTGCTTTAGGATCCTTTCCCTATCAAAATGAAATACATCAAATTCAAATTCTTGGGGTTGAGGATTTTACATCCGAGACTGCATTGCTTTAGGATCCTTTCCCTATCGCAATGAAATACATCAAATCCAAGCTTTTAGGGTTGAGGATTTTACATCCGAGACTGCATTGCTTTAGGATCTTTTCCCTATCGCAATGAAATACATCAAATCCAAGCTTTTGGGGTTGAGGATTTTACATCCGAGACTGCATTGCTTTAGGATTCTTTCCCTATCGCAATGAAATACATCAAATTCAAGCTTTTGGGGTTGAGGATTTTACATCCGAGACTGCATTGCTTTAGGATTCTTTCCCTATCGCAATGAAATACATAAAAAAAAATCAAACTTTTGGAGTTGAGGATTCTACATCCGAAACTGCATTGCTTTAGGATTCTTTCCCTATCGCAATGAATACATCAAATTCAAACTTTCGGGTCGAGGATTTTACATCCGAGACTGCATTGCTTTAGGATCATTTCCCTATCGCAATGAAATACATCAACATCAAAAAATCAAATTCCTGGAGTTGAGGATTTTACATCCGAAACTGCATTGCTTTAGGATTCTTTCCCTATCGCAATGAAATATATCAACATCAAAATCAAATTTTTGGGGTTGAGGATTTTACATCCGAGACTGCATTGCTTTAGGTTCTTTCCCTATCGCAATGAAATACATCAACATCAAAAAATCAAATTCCTGGAGTTGAGGATTTTACATCCGAAACTGCATTGCTTTAGGATTCTTTCCCTATCGCAATGAAATACATCAACATCAAAATCAAATTTTTGGGGTTGAGGATTTTACATCCAAGACTGCATTGCTTTAGGTTCTTTCCCTATCGCAATGAAATACATCAAAAAATCAAATTCCTGGAGTTGAGGATTTACATCCGAAACTGCATTGCTTTAGGATCCTTTCCCTATCGCAATGAAATACATCAAAAAATCAAACTTTTGGAGTTGAGGATTCTACATCCGAAACTGCATTGCTTTAGGATTCTTTTCCTATCGCAATGAAATACATCAAATTCAAACTTTTGGAGTTGAGGATTTTACATCCGAGACTGCATTGCTTTAGGATTCTTTCCCTCTCGCAATGAAATACATCAAATCAAATTCCTGGGGTTGAGGATTTTACATCTGATACCACATTGCTTTAGGATTCTTTCCCTATTGCAATGAAATACATCAAAATCAAACTCTTGAGATTAAGGATTTTATATCCAATACCGCATTGCTCTAAGATTTCTTCTCATTGTAATGATTCAATCCAATCAATTCAATATTCTTTTGAGGTTGAAGATGTTACATCTAAAACCACAAAATTCCAATTTTCATTTCAAATCAAATCCTTTCAAATTAATCTTAACAAAACTTTAATCTAAATTGAAACCCAAACTAAAATCCAAGCTCACACATCAAAACTTAAACTAAAACAAAATGAAATCTAAATTGAAATTCCCATAGATCATGTGATTTGGAATTCACCTTCTTTTCCTTTCCCCAGCGAGAGTTCAGGAATCTCCAGTTTCAGAGACATACTTGACACTCCCCAGCGGAAACTCTTCTACTTTGTCCTAAGTTTGTCACTTGGACATCCGTGTTGGTTTTGTTGATCGCTTCGGTCAACACCAATACGCGCGGTGTGCTCCGTCGACTCACCACACCTATCGGGGGTCCATTTGTCGACCTCATTTTTGATGAGGTCTTCTCTTCTTCTTTTTAGTACTTAGGATCTAGCCTTAGGCTTTTCCTTTGACTATCTTAGAGGATTAGAATTGGACCCACCACTTAGAAATTCAAACCACTTCTTAACTCCCTGCAAACTCTACAACCTTGACTATAGACCCCTAATCACCTAGAGGGTTGAAATCAAATGTGGAAGTTTAAAGGATGAGTTCCTATAGGACTCTTTGGCCTTAGGACTGCCCTGGGTGGCCTGGTCTGGTGAAGGGCTGACTTACACACACACTACACTCATACACTACACTTTCACACACCTATACCCAACTTGACCTCCTGACTCATGTAGGTGATTCACATGGATGGTCCTTAACCCCTAAGCCCTTGGCTAAGAGGGTTAGGAACAACAATGTGGATACCTCAAATGAGTCCCTTCATGGCTCATGTGGGCTTGATATGGCTTCATGGCTCAACCAAAATGATTTTATTCCACTTATATTCACCCAATCTTCAATTTTCCAAATTTTCAATTTTTGACCCCCGGGACCTTACACCCGCTTAGCCTACCCAAAACCCTTGAAACTACCCAAATTCCTCAAAAATTTTCAAATCACCCAAAATTCTCCAAAATCATTCCTAAACATTTCCACACCACTCAAATTGGCCATCCATACCCAAAAATACCAAAAATTCCAAAAATACCTCCCAATACCCTCCAAATACCCAAAATACCCCTCTTGACCCAAAAATCCAAAAATTCAGAAAATTCCCAGAAAATTCCAGAAAATCCCAAATATTCCCAATTTCATTTTGTTCAACTACACTATAGGGCAATTTTGTCAATTTAACCTACTTTTATCAAAACCCCCAATTTGACCCATTTTAACCCAAAGTGAACCCAATGTCAAGCCAAACCTACCCAATTGACCCAAATTCTGGTCCAATTCAATTCTAAACTTCAATTCAACATTCCCAATACCAATCTAGACCAAATCCAAGTCCAATTTTATTGACATTTGGATCCAATTTCACTTTTGGCCTTAAAGCCCAATTTGGACCCATGACCCAAACCTAACCTAAACTCACCCAATCCAACTCCAATTAACCCCAAATCTTTTCCAAATATTCCTTAACATTCCCACAAACAAAAAACTAACATGATTTGCCTAACATTTAGACCCAAACCCCACTCAACTTCAACCCAAAGCTAAAAGGCCCTATTTTGACCTAAACACAAACCTAACCCAAATGAGCCCAAACCCCAAAATCAAAGCCCAACCAAAGTCAAAACCTCTTTGAAACACTCCCATAAACATTTCTCAACATTAATTTTACATCAATTTCAACCCTAGCCCAACATTGGCACAAGTTAGCCCACCTTGACCTATATTGGCCCATTCACCAAAGAAGCCCAAATTCAACCCAATTCAAACCCAAATCACTCCCAATTTGCTCCAAGTCACTCATGACACATCCATGAGCTAAACCCAACAATTATTTGGCCCAAGCCTTTACCAAAATTTCATCCTAAAATCCATTTTAAAATCCAAAATCCAACTTCCCTAAACCATTTTAAAAGCCCATTTAAAACCATTTCAAAGAGCCCAAAATCTACCCTAAAGCCCACATGACATTTCCATTTGCCATCCACTTAATCAAAGCCATTCCCTAAGTTCTAATCCCATCATCAAATAATTCCAAATCAAGCCTCATGCCAAATCACCCCTAAATACCAAAATTTTTCTTAAATCCATTTCCATGAAATTGACTCAACTTTTCCCAAGCCAAAGACAAGCCACATGGAGCCATGGAAGGTTTGACATGTGATCAAGCCATTAATGGCAAAAGGAGGGCCCCCTTTCGTAATCCTTCTTAAACCCTTTTTTACCTTAAGCATGTCACACACTAAACCATGCTTAGCCACCTCATCATGGATGGAGACCACACCATTTTCTCTTGGCTGACCCAAGTGATCCTTTTCAGCCCAAAACCAAGCCTTGGGTGGTGAACCTAGCCCAAAATCATGGGTTGACTCATTTGAACCCAAAATGGCCTTCCCCCCCATTCCATTTCAATCCAAGCTCTTCACACATGGCATTAGCCAATTGACTGCACTAAGCCCCAGCCCTGACCTCCCCGATGACAACGAGTGACTCGACCCCGGCCGGCCGGCCACCACAGCCGCCGGAAACCACCGTGCCGAGAGCTCACATGTGAGCCCAAACTTGGAATTCTCACCTGTTGAGCTGCCCCATCCCCAGTGGCCATTGTAGCTGTTCCTCTCTTGCCAAGAGCAGCTGATCCCAAGCCCTAACTCTCCCTGGGAGGCCCTCCACCTCTCCTATTTAAACACCACCCCCTCTCGGCCATGGGAGGTGCTGAACCAGACCTTACTGAAACTCTGCCAAAATTGCTCCAGATCACTCTCCATACTTAGAGCAGTTGATCCCTAGTGCCAATTTGCCCTAATCCCCACCAACAAAACTCAATTTCTCAGCCAAAATTCCACCCAAAACCAGGACACTTCTCCACAGTGGATCAATCCTCAAATTGATTGGTCCTACACCTTCACCAGACCAAGGGAAGAAGTCCACCAGCAAAAGCCCCCTCTCCAGGCCACTCAGTTGCTCCAGCCTCCAAGCTTTGTGATCGGCTGTGGTCGAAATCCTACCTAGGCAATTCACCAGACCAGGAGACTTCATCTGGATCCTGCTGGGATCCAATCGAAGGTGACACAACCCTCATATTGAAGCCACACTTCTCTGAGCAAAGGTATGAGCTAATTCTTCATCTCGAGCTTCTGGAGATTCTCCATTTCAAATGCTTTAATTTCCATGCATGATCACCATATAGATTTATTCGTCTCTTCAAGACGAATCCATAGAGCACAAGAACACGAAAATCCGTTAAGTATTGAGTGAGTTCTTAGGGTTTTAGTGTGGACGGCTCTCGGGTGAGGATGCCTAGGGACGATGAACGGATGTCGTTCATTTAATACACGCGCGGACGGACGGCTCAGATTAGTTCGGATCAACGGATGATACGCGGAAGGCGGGACCCTGGCTGCTGACTCAAGTGGCGGCGTCGAATGGGAGCGCGCCACACGGCACTTCGGAGATGTTAAGGTTGACTCGGCGCCGACTCGGATAAATAGAAAATTAGGGATTTTCTGATTTATTTAATTCCCTAAACTTCAAAAATGCATAACTTTGTGTAGAAAAATCAGAAAAATAAAATAAAAATACCCTCTTGCTCGGTGAACGGAGGAGAATAATGTGGAAAAGAAATCATTTAATTTCATCAAGTATTTTATTTTTAATAATTTATTTACCCTCTCGCATTATTTTAATTCTCCATGCATATAGGAAATTCACCATGACATGAGACCATAGGGCTTTTGAAGCCTCCGAATTTGGAAACATTCCCCGAATTTTCCAAAGTCGAGGCCATCCCTATGAGAAGTTATTGATTTTTCAAATTCATGTTGCTGTTTTAAGTATTTTAATTCCAATAATTAGCATGTTGTGAAATAAATTCTAGGAAAATTTGGTGATGTCTCTTATGACCAGAGGACCCTAGGAAAAATAGGTTTTGAGTTAACACATTTAAAATAACCCTAATTGGCTTAAACACTCAAAATAGCTCCTTAATTAATTAGAGCTAACCATATATCAAATTGGCTTGAAATAAATTCTCCATTGACCTTTAGGATAAGAGGAACCCACCATAAAAATTTTAAGTCAATTGGACTTCGTTAGCCCTAATAAATGGGTTGATTAAGTCATTTAACCATTTTAAACTTCAAAAATTCATAACTTTCAAGATACCTTTCAAAAACTCAACAAATTGGTTTTGGAGCCTCTCTGATATCAGGGGAATTTAAGAAAATTAAAATTTCAATTTTCTAAAAAAGTTGATTTTTTGTATTATTTTAATATTTTAATAATTAAAAAATAATAAAAATCATAAAAATAATAAAATTCACCAAAATGTCACATTTTGAATTTTAATCACTTAGGAACAAACCCCATATTTTTCTTAGGTCTATTTAATGAGATATTAAATTTTAAAGCCCTAAGGTAATTTAAAAATTAAAAAATACATTTTTTGGCATTTTCACTAAAATAATTATAATAAATCATAGAAAAATCAGAAAATTGCAAAAATTGATTCTCTGATTTCCTTGATATCAGAGAGATTTTTGAAAAATATAAATTTCATTTTTCAACATTTATTTTATTTTTAAATTAATTAATACTCCAAAATTTAAAATAATTATAATAAAAATAATATAATTCAAAAAATCACCAAAATTGGTCCAATTGCTCCACTAGTCATTAGGAATGTCCCATAATTTTCTTAAGGACAGAAACTTTCCTTTGGTCATGTTATTAAATTTTCCTTGGAAATCTCTATTTTCTACCAAAAATAATTACATAAATAAATTAATTACAGAAAAATCACATTTTCTCCTCTCATGTCTTTATTGACATATGAGTGAAGTCAAGTAAAAATTTCAAATTCATTTAAGCTCAATTTAGTGAGTTATGAAATTATTAAGCTTGAAGGGCAAAATGGTAATTAAAATTTTAACCTTTAATTAAAACTTTAGGTTTAATAAAATTAACAAATAAAATATTTGATCTTAATCTGATTTGGATGATTGAAATTTAAAGGGTAGAAACCTATTAAACAATTTGAAGATAATTAAAATAAACCTTAATTAAATAATTGATTAAATTTGGAAGAATAATAAAATTGGAATTATTAAAATAGGGATATTATTAGGAAGAGATTTATTCTTTAATTTAAAAATCCCTAAATTAATCATCTCATTAATATTTAATTCCTAATAAAAAATGATAATTCAAATTTAAGTTTTAAAATGTTAAAGGACTTAATCATTAAATTAAATTAAAAAAAATATAATAAGTTAAATTATTAAACTCTTTTTAAATTTTCAATTAAATTAAAATTAAAAATAAAATTAAATTAAAGATTAAATTAAATTAAATTAAATAAATAAATTAAATTAAATTAAATTAAACTAAATTATATTAAAAAATGTTAAATTAAATTAAATTAAATTAAATTAAAACATATTAAATTAAATTAAATTAAATTAAATTAAAGTAAAATTAAATCAAATTAAATTAAATTAAAGGAAATTAAATCAAATTAAACTAAATTAATTTAACATCAAATCAAACTAAATTGAATTAAATTAAATTAAATTAAAATTAAAATTAAATTAAATTAAATTAAAGTTAAATGAAATTGAATTAAATAACATTACCTAAGACATAAAGAAATTAAATATAAAGCAACTTGAACACTATTCCAAATTTAAACCCTTTAAGTGAAGTTAAACTAAATTATAAACCATTTGAACACCAATTTGCCCTCGAAAGCTTTGGTTATCATAACTCCTAAACAGAACGTTAAAAGAAATGCTACTTCACTTATAGGATATTCAAATGTCCTAGTTCACTGAGCAAGATAACAAAACTTGAATTCCCGGACGATTAATTCATTTGTATAATTAAATTCATTTGGACTTAAAACAATCCTAGAAATATTGAAAAGATGTTTAAGATTCTTCTTAAGCACTTCCTCAATATGATAGGGTACTTATAAGAACAATTGAACTTAATTATTCTTTGATGAAGAAAATCGTCCTCAAACCAAAACACAAGAACCTAGACGTCATAGGAAATGACTAGCTATAGGATTAGGAATTTGGTAGAAAACCATAACCCTTCCCTTAGCTTTACCTAGGAATTTGCTTAAATATTCTAATTGTGTTTTAAGTGCAGCTTGGGATGACGGGAAGACCCTCCAGGTACGCTTTTATTTTATTGCAATTTACATTATTGCAATTTCTTTAATCGCATCGCAATTACTTTTCTTGCATGATAAACAACTGTTGCATGAAAACCCACACCTTTAGGATAGTCCCTAAAACTGAAACCAAAACTAAGTTAAAAGTCATTGCAAGATAAAATTTACCGCCACAATATTTCAAAATATAAAACAACTCAAAATTTAATCACAAACGATAACACAAAACTACAATTACAACTAAATTAAAACGTCCCGTTGGATGATCGGGAATACCTCGGATGATGTAACCTACGTGTTGCTAACGGGATTTCCCACGGTCTAAATGAAAGTGTGGAACTCATTCAGCTGAGTTTAGCAAATTCATCTAGACTAAGTGAATCCGATAAAAATAACGATGCCGGAAGGATGGAACCGTGGGATCTTAACCGGTGTCGTTATAATCAACTTTAAGATTTGTTTTAATTAAAACACAAAAACATTTGGAAATTAAGATTTCTCTAAACCAAAACACTTTTCTCTTCTCCTGATTTATGACTTCTATAACTAAACCTCTGCAACAACAAGGAGCTTGGAGCATGGTGGGTAGCACGGCCATCGTCGTCAGCAAAACTTGAATCTACATCAGCAAAACTTTCCTAGAATTAAACAACAAAGCCATAGGATTTCGAGGTAGTTTGCTTAGTGCAACATAAATCCTCAACTTTTCGTTAGGCATTTACATAATCATGTTATGCAAATTAAGCCCTAACCGGACTTAGGATTCCGAGGTAGTCGTTCGATACGACATAAACCCTCACATCTTCAAGGCTATTTGTATGATTCTATCATATAAATATAAGTCCTAATTAATTAAAATTGGCAAGATCAAAACATTAAATAAATATTTGGACTTTCCTAAATTCAAGCCAAACAATAGGATAGACGGGAAATTACCGAAGTTCGCTTCGAATCCGTAATTTCTCCTACCTTTCTTCCTTTGAAATCCCAAAATAAAATCTTCCAAATTTGATCCATTCCCTATTGAAATTCCAAAATTCGACCCCTTGAAAACTTAAACCTTGAAATTCCTGAGAGCAGAATCACTGATTATTATCGAGAGTTTTCTTAGGTGATTCCCGTCACCTAAGATGTAATTAACTATAGGGGCTTGCCCTTATAGGGAATTTTAAAGAACCTAGGTAATATAAACCCTGCTTAATTCATTTATATTAAGCAGGGGAACTTGTCGGCTTATAAAATCGGTTCGCAGACCAAACAGATGTCACAAATTTTCTAAGTTTATTTAATCGAGCCCCATCACCAAACAGTGTGTCTATTCTTCGAGATAGATACACAGTTTGTAATGCGGTGCTCATTTATATAAACTATTCGGGATGTGAGATTAGTTTGATTTCATATCTTAAAATTTTCAAATTTAAAATTATTTTCAAAATCAAATGCTACTTTTCAAATTATATATATTTAAACTAAATTTAAAATTTTAAAAATTTGCCGACAATTTCTGTTAGGTGACACCTTTTCAAAAATACAAAACTCAACCTAAAAAATGTGCCGACACTTACCAACCAATATATTCCCCGCTTTACATAACTCCTAAGCAATATAACTTTCCCCCATGTGCAATAGTAAGGCAATAAGATAAATGGACAACAAGTTAAGATGGCATTCCCCCATATAAACATTTTAAACCATACCACAACAAAGCTTACCACATAAGAAAGTTTGAAAGCAAAAGCATAACTAGCAAAGGAAAACATAATGTAGAGTATAAGTTATGCCATTGAAATGTTTACCAATGCTAGCATGCAGAAATGAAGCAAATTAAGCATGAATCATATCACAAGTGCTCTCTTTGAAGTGGTAAGCATGCCACCTCCTCTCTTTTCTTTTTTTTTCCTCGCTTGAAATCAACATAAACAATCTCTACTAATGTAAATATTAAATGGGGGCAGCAAGAAAACGATTTAAACCAACTCAGAACAAGTTCACAAGTGAAGATTTTTACATATGGGCTCCATGGCGATGGTTTAAAACAACCCAAAATGAGTTTGCAAGTGCAGATTTTTTTCATATGGGCAGCATGGGGATGGTTTAAACCAACCCAAAACAAGTATACAAGTACATTTTTTTATTTAGGGGCAGCATAGGAGTGATCTAAATCAACTTCACATAAGTAGAAAATTGCAGATTTTCACTTTAAACATGTATAGGAATAACGACATTCATCCAAATTTGCAATGAGCATGAGCTAACAAGTACCACATGTATATATGTAACAATCCCCCTCCTCTCCAACAAACATTGGGTGCTAATAGCCACCACTACAAGTGTGGAAAGCATGTGGTATGTAAGACTCTTAAATGTAGCATGTGAATGTGTTAAAAGTAAAGTAAAGAATTGTGCCCACAAAACAAAGGAATTCCATGTGTGGAATGAGGTGACATATATGTAAAACAAAAGCCCAAGTGTTATACGTGTGAAGGCTTGGTGAAATAAGTGAAAAGAGGTACACATATTTTCAAATTTTGGGTGCTACATGTGTGGTTACTTTGGAATCCGAAAATTGCACAAAGTGAATAAATCTTTTCATGCTTCAAAGTGTAATGCCCCAAAGCTAAAGTATGCTAAGTAACAAAAGAGAAATATGCCATCTCTTTCAAATATCACATATCATGCCTTAAACATTTTGCCAACATGAGATGAAGTATAACCAAGCTTTCAAGTAAAAGGAGCTACACTTAGAAAATCCTAAGTATTTTGCCATGTAAAGATAGCTTCAAAAACCTACCATAAGCTTAAAACTTTAGCATGTGAAAGTGGCCTTAAAGCCAAAGAGAAACATGAAGTTTTTGGTATGTGAAAGGGCTCCAAACATAAGCTTTCACTTCAACTTTTTAACATATAAGAACGAATTCACAAGCCAAAGCTAAACATGAAACTTACCATGTGAAAATTAATTTCAAAGCCAAGTCTAAACTTAAAACTTTCTTGCATATAAAATGGCTCCAAATCCAAGGATAAATTTCAGAATTTGGCATGTAAAAATGATTTCAAAACCAAGCATGAAACTCCCAACTTTTAGCCATATGAAAGTGGCTTGAAAGCATAACATAAACTTCAAAGTTTGGCACATGAAATGGCTTTAAAGCCAAGCCCACATTTCAGATTTTTAAGATATAAAAATAGTTCCAAAACCAAGCATGAAACTCCCAAATTTTGGCCATATGAAAGTGGCTTGAAACATTGGCATAAATCCCAAAATTCGGCATGTAAAAATAACTTTAAATATAAGCATAAATTCAGAACTTTAGCATGTAAGAGTGCCCTTAAAAGATAGGCATAAATCCTAAATCTTCAACATGTAAAAGTGGCCTCAACATAAGCATGAAATCAAAATTCTTACCATGTAAAGGAACTTTAAAACATAGGCATGAATCCTAAACTTTTAACATGTAAGAGTGGCCTTAAGCCAAGCATGAAATCCAAATCCTTGGCATGTAAAATAATCTCAAAACCAAGCATAAAATTTCCAACCTTTGGCCATGTGAAAGTAGCTTGAATGCCCCATAAAACCTTCATTTAAGCAAAAGTGGCAAGCTATAGAAATCCAAATTTCAAGCATTTAAAATAGGCTTAAACCTAGACATGAATGCCAAAATTCTAAGCATGTAGAATAGCCTTAAAGCCAAGCATCATTTCTGAATCATTTCTCCATGTAAAGAGGCTCAAAACTTATGCAACTTCAAGCTTTAGGAATGAAATTTCTTAACTAATAACATTGGCAAATAACAAAACCCTGTAAAGAGATATTGAAGGGGTAAAGAAACCTAGCCTAAGCAAAAACATAGAGCAAGATTTTCACCCTAACCTTGAATCAAGAGGCAAAAATGGCAGCACCTCCACCCTTTCCCAATTTTCGGCCAACCTAAAAGAGGAAGAAGAAGGGCTATTTTATAGTCATGGGAGGAAGAAGAAGAAGAAGAAGAATGTGCTCCCATCCTACCCATGGGAAAAGACCAATGGTACTTGGTAAGTGCAGCCCTTTAACCACTTCAGAAGTGAAAGATGTGAGAGAAAACCCAAAGAGAAGTGACAAGCCATGGAAGAATTGATAAAGGGTTGCCATCGAGGGGATTTGGAGCTAGAGATTCCCTCTCATGGCAGAACTTACCTGGAGGAGGAGAAGCCACGTCATTAAGCAGAAGAAGAAGAGGAGAATCAGCTTAGCCATGGAAGAAAATCACCAAAATCCATGGAGAGGGGCTCGGCCAGGGCAGAATAGTGACAAGGAGGAGAGGGCTCTGGGAGATTTCATGAATTGGAGAGAGGGGTGGATAGCTAGGGTTCGGCCGAACCTAATCTAAGTATGGGTTTGAGCCAAAACGCGAGTTTTAAGTAAAATCACGCCGATCTCGAGCCGATTTCATCGTGCGTTAAAATATAGCAAGTTTTATATTGATTCCAACTATTTTTGACGTTCCGGACATAATGGCACAGTCCGTTTCGAAATCCGAGGTCATTTGGGTAACCTCGTCGTCAAAAATAGGTAAAAAAGGTCAAATTTGGGGATTTTGCGATTAAATCGGATTTGGTTGAAATTCAAAGCCAAGTTCGTGGTGATTGAATGTTGCATTTAGTTTAGAGGTATGTGTTGAGGCGTTTAAAATTCAAATCAGGAAGAAATTGGCTAACGTTGAGTCAAATTGGGTCAAATCGGAGCCTAGATTGGGCTTAGGTTGAAATTGGGGCTTTAATTAAATTGGCCTAAAATGACATAATTAGGCTATTGTGTAATTATAGAAAATGAAGTTTGGAATATTTTAGAAATTCTGAGAATTTTTGGGAATTTTGCGAATTTCTCAAATTTTTGGCTGTGTAGGGGCATTTTGGTCATTTTGGGGAAACTTTGGGAAAGTGTCTGAAATACCAAATCAATGGCACAAAGCAGTGTAAAATGGAATTGGGAATTGAATGATAGTGTCCGGGAACTTTTTTGACCACTGTGGAGGGTTTTGTGGGGCCTGGAATGTTGTTCAAGTAGTGACTACATAAGCCACGAGGGGTCCGCCGGTAGCTCAAAAGTATGGCATGTTTACAGTCAAACTTCTCAGCTCGATGAGAGGAATGCTCTAGAATAATTTTTGGAAACCCCAGGTGACTCTGTGAAATCTTGGGTTTTGGGCCCCTTTCCAAGGGCAAACTGGTAATTTCAGGGTAAAAATGAAATTTTGGGAAAAGTAAGGTATCGTCAGACCATGAAGAACAGAATCATTTTGGATGGGCTACGGGCTAAGGAAAGCCTCTTTTGGTTCTCTATGTGGTGATTTTAGCTCTTTTAGCTACAGACTTGAGGCTAGTGGGACCACACACATGAGTTTCCAAAGAGTCCGAAGATCGCAGTAAAATATATTCGATTCAAGATGTGAATGTAGAATGTAATGTGTAAATGTGAATGTCAGTATAAATGTAAGTGTGAAAGTGTAAGTGTGTGATACGGGCTCCCCAGACCTCACTCAGGGTAAATCCTAAGGTTAGACCACCTATAGGAGACTTCCCCTAGGCTTCCTTATGCTTGCCTTATTCCTACCAAAAGGTGGAAGTTAGGCCTCAAGCATATGAAAACTCCTAGTGAAGTTAAAAAAGGTTTGAATTTCTATGGGGAGGGTTCCATGACTAGTCTTCTAAGAAAGTCACCAGGAGAGTCCTATGGCTAGACCCTAGGCTATTCTAAAGAGAGACTAGACCTCAACCAAAAGTGAGGTCAGCAAATGGAACCCCAATAGGTGTGGTGCGCCGGACAGGCACACCACGCGTATTGTTGTTGACCGAAGAGGATCAACAAACCAACACAAAGTTGCCTAAGTAAAATACTTAGAACAGAGCGCAAGAATTGAGAGAGAGTTGTTTCCGCTGGGGAATCAAGAGGGGGGAATTTTCAATTTAAGAGTTTCAACTTTAATTTTCAAATTTCAAATTTCAAATTTGGATTTTATTTGCCTTGCTTTTCTTTTGACTTTAATTTCAATTTGATTTTGATTTTGGTTTTAATTTCAATTTCAATTTCAATTTTGGTTTTATGCGGAGAAAAGAGTAGGGCTAAGGCCCACCCGAATGCATTTGTATGCTGAGAAGGAAGCAGGACTGAGCCTATTCCATACATGTATGCCGAGAAAGAGTAGGACGAAGCCTATGCAAAATGCAGAGTGCTTCAATTTCAATTGCAATTTCAATTTTAGTTTTGTGCTGAGAAAGAAGTGGGGTGAAGGACTACCCTGAATGCTGAGAATATGCTGAGAATTACTGAGAATTGCCAAGATTGCTGAGAATTGCTGAGAATTGCTGAGAATGCTGAGAATATGCTGAGAAATGCTGAGAATATGCTGAGAATTGCTGAGAAGGTAATATGGAGAAAACCTATCCCTAATGCTGAGATTGCTGAGAATTGCTGAGAATTGCTGAGATTGCTGAGAAATGCTGAAATTGCTGAGAATGCTGAGAAATGCTGAGAAATGCTGAGATTGCTGAGAATTGCTGAGAGATGCTGAGATATGCTGAGAATTGCTGAGATTGCTGAGAATTGCTAAGAACTGCTGAGAATTTACTGATGCATAGACCGTGAAGAATTTTGTTGAGATGTGTTTATGCAGAGATTCAAAAAGTTTTCGTTGATATTTGGGAATGCAGAGGTTTATGAATGCAGAGACTGAACATATTACTGAGATTTATGACTGCAGAGATTGTGAAAACATTTTGTAAAGTGCAGAGAATGTTTGTAGAAGTTCATGCAGTGCTGGATTTCCTTGAAATGTCTGTCTGTGTAGAGATTTTTGAAAATCCACAAGGTGCAGATTTCTTTTTTTTTGTTCAAATGTTGACTTTTATTTTGTTTGATGCAGAGTTTTATTTAGTTGCATTTGTTTTAGGATTTGGATCCAGTTTTAGACAAGTGCAGCATCAGTGCTTCGTAGAACAAGACTCTGTCTCTGAAACGTCACGATGTACAGTACTTCTTGAGGTATTGTCCACCGACTGAAGGAACATTTAGAGAATAACTCCCTTTAAGGTGCCATCAGAATTATATTCTTTCTGGAACCTATAAAGGTGTGTTATCTCTAAGGACGTCACCGCTGAAGAGGACGGAGCTTCATAGCTTCATTTGTAGTAGTTTTCATTCGATTTGTTGCAGATTCTGTAAATGTTGTTGAAGTTTTCTCTGGGTAGTTACTCTGACGTTCTTCTAATTGACATTGAAGTTGTATTTGCTGGGTGCTGAAGGATATGACTTCAGGATTAGACTTCAGGGTTGAATTTCTGTTAATTGCCAACAACGTGACTCTTTCCTTATTTCTTCCTTCCCAGGCCTAAGCAGATTTCAAAATTTATGTTCATATGAGTAAAATATTTTTCAATGTCCAAAGATATTTCTAAGCCAATTAATGAATGATTAAAAGGCATGAAATCACTTGACATTTTTCAAAGTATAATATCAGAAGAAACTTCCTAAGGTCGCCTTTCAAGTTTTATTAATCAGGGGATGATTAAGACACCAATTTTTGATTATATGCTTGCCTCAAGCTTCTTCTCAGGGAGCATTCTTGTTTTCTCTTTTTTTTATCCATTTTTTTCATTGAGGATTACTATATCTAGTGGAGCACATGCTAAAGATTTTGAATGTCTGAATTAGGACACCAATTTTTGATTTTGTGCTCACCTCAAGCTTCTCCTCAGGAACGCTCCTTTATTTTTCTTTTCTTTTTATTTTTTTTACTCCTTTTGTTTTCTGAGAATTACTGTATCTGGCAGGGCATAATTCTGTTAAAGGTTTTGAATGTCGAAACTTCCCTAATTAATAATTCTGAAATGTCCCTTAATATGAATCCTGAGATATTATAACTTTTTCGAAAGTCCAAACCCAGCCACATGACAGGAAATTAAAAGGCTCATGATATCCCGAATCAATTACTCGTATTTCAACCACACTATTTCATTTTGAAATTCACTTAGAACCCAGTCCAAATTCCTTAAAGGGAAGGGCCTATCCATTAAGGCATTAACTTCATTCTTTCCTGAAGTCGAAGTCTTAGCAAAATATCCAATTTTGAGCTTTCCAAATATTGAGCAATTCTGAACAAAAAAAACTCCTTTTTCTTTCATTCACCGTAGTAGGAGGGATGGTACAGATTAATACTGATCATACTGAGCAACAAAAGTATTACAATAGCAATTAAAAAGTGTCTTATCCATTATCAATTGCGTAGGAATCAATTGAAGCACAAATCGCTCGAAATCATATCGATAAAACTTCTTCAAGTTTTTTTCAAATATTCATCTGGGATTGTTACGCTTCCATTCTTGAAGTTCTTCTCCAGCCATTCTTTGAAACTGATACAGCCTTTAATGGTGTGCACAAGCATTCTGTGATATGGGCAATAGTTGGATGATTCCTCTTATTAACCTTCGCCGGTTTCTTTGTCTCAGGAAATCTGAACTCGGGCTTCTTAATCAAATTTTAGAACATCTGTGCTACTGCTTCATCATTGAAGGGATATACTTTGTTCAACAAATCAGTCATAGATCGACCCTGCCTTCCATCTATCCGGAGTGGCCTCTGCTGGGATGACTGTTGACTGTGTTGCTGATTGTACCGCTGACCGTACTGTTGGAAATGCCGAATATACTACTGTGGTTTTCAAACGTATTGCTATGGAGGCTGAACATACTGCTATGGGTGTGGAACATACCACTGAGGCGGCTGACTGAACTGAGGAAGCGGCTGACTGTACTGAGGAAGCGGCTGATGACTGAACTGAGGAAGCGGCTGACTGTACTGATGTGGAAACTGACCGTACTGAGGCGGCTGCTGCTGCTGACTGTATCGAGGAAACTGCTCGACCTATAGCTCTATCGGCTATTTTCCCTTACCGATCTTTGCCTCTACTCCGGAACTTTTCTCAAAAGCTTTCACTGGTCTGGGCTCTTCAATCTTTTCTTGCGGCTCTGCATGCTTAATCTCTTCTTGCAGACTGCTGACCTTGCTTAATAGTTTCTCAAAAGACTTGATGGTGAGTTCTTTAAGCATGAAAGCTATCGGTCCATGGATGTTCTTGAGTAAGACCTCAATCACATGTTGTTGCTACAATTGGGGCTCGCACTTCATGCTCAAGTTTCTCCACCGTAGAATATACTCTACCAAAATCTCCGTGGGTTTCTGACATTCCATTATATGATCTCCAAAAGTAATGTGGCGATGTACTCCGGTGAATCTCTTCACGAACAAATTTTCCAATTCTGTAAACGTCCTTATCGACCCATTAGGCAATTCTGCATACCAATCAAATGTAATCCCTGAAAGACTGCTTATAAACTAGCGGAAAAGTAGTGCCTCGTTCCCCCCCGCGTTGCAACAGCTCGCTCGGAAGTGTGCAATGTGCTGATGGGGGTTGCCCGTTCCATCCAAAGTCTTAAAGGTTAGTGGTACAAAACCCTTAGGATATGGGACGACATCGAACTCCTCTGGGTAGGGTCTACCCCTTGAAATTGACGAGCCCCCTTTCGATTGGGCTAAGGCTTCCTTTACTTGCTGTTCGACAAGCTGTTTAAGGTCTTTTTCTGGAACCATATTCTGAATTGAATCTTTCTTCAGCGGCTCATCTCGGCTTGCAGAAGCAATCTCCCTTTGTTAGTCGGTAATATGGACAACCTCCGGCTGGTTCATCTCTGGGTATGCCACCTACTGTGAGTGCGACTGTCCTTGTATTATAGCCATGGAGGTCGTCATTTCTTCAATTTTCTTCTTGAGATGGCTGATATGTTCATTGATCGCTGAAAATTTTATTAAGAAATTCATACCTATTTTTGATGAAATTACACTTTAAAGAAATGTATTTTCTTTATTTTATTGCAGGAATGGAGAATTTAGGTGATAAAAGCAAAAATCATAAAAAGGAGCGAATTTGGAGCAAAAAGGAAGAAATTAATGAAATTTGTACTGAGTCGCCGACGGCGAGATCGAGCCCGCCGACAGCGAGGCCACGAGGAGACATTTCTGAAGGAATTATAACTGTCTCGCTGACAGCGAGCCCGAGCCCGCTGACAGCGAGCCCGAGCCCGCTGACAGCGAGCTAGCGCGGTTTGAAGATCTTCTAGAAGCCTCGCCGACAGCGAGGTAGTTCGTCGCCGATGGCGAGCTAGTTCAAATGGCTTTGATACATTGAACCTGGACACTTTTTGAAGGGATGCTTACACACCTCTTGGTCCTTTGCTCACCTCTATATATAGAGGCCGAAATTAAGTGTTGTGTGTGTCTTTTAGGGTGTGTTCTGAGTTTGAGAGTCTTTTAGTGTTATAAGTGAGTTATTTTTGAGTCTTTAGTGAGTATTTAGTGAGTCTTGCTGTACTGGAAGGAAGAGTCAAAGGAACTGCGAGGAGTTTGATTGGGGATAAATTGAGATAAGTATTTGTATTTATTGTTTTTAACTTTAAATGAAATCCATGCTTAGTTTAGTTCACATGCATTCTGAGTAGTTTATTAGTCTTTCTCCCTGTTATGAAATTAAGTGACTTGATGAACTAAAAATAGAAGTACTTTTATATATTAATAAATTGTGATAATTTTTACTTAAAACTTAATTTACTTTCAAACTGGCCATTTGAATTGTTAAAATGTGTTGATTATCAACTATAGTAAAAATTACATCTGATATTCGGGAAATTCAAAAGCCTTGGAAGGAGGGTGCAAATAAATAGGGAAATAATATCACTGGGCGTAGAATTGAGCATTTTAGTGTGACAGACTAAAATATTCAATTCGGTCCTATTGTTTGAGAGCTAAAGTGTAGATGTTAGCCCTCAGGCGAGGGGAACGTGGGAGCTCTGAAGTGGCAGTCGGTATCCTCCCAGCCTAGCCGCGATTCGGTAATCAAACATAGGATTAGTCAATATTCTTTACACCTGGACCAAAGGGTAAATAATAGGAATGCTCATATTTGTCACAATACCTTAAAATTATCTATTTAAATTCATCAATCACTTAAATTTCTAAACAAGGGGAAAGATACTTTTTCTGAATAGTTAAGACTTATTTAGCAATTAGTTTAATTTCCTGCACTTTCAATACGTATTAAATTTCTACTTAGTTAAGTTACCTGATTAGAATACTTAATTTACTTTATTGCACTTAAATTTAGAATTCCAAATTTTTGTATACTAGTTTAATTATTATTATTATTTTAAAATTAGCTGTTATTTTATTTTCTCTTTCCCTGTGGGATCGATAACCAGGACTCCACTAGAGCCCTGTATTACTTGATACGATACGTATACTTGCGTAGCATCCACAACATAAACAATTACAATTCTATACATATAATATAGCGGGGTCAAGTTTTTGGCTTCGTTGCAATTAAATTAAAATATCATAATATAAAATTGTGGGTCAAGTTTTTGGCGCCGTTGCCGGGGAAAGTAAGAAAAATTTACTAGAGTAACGGACTATTTTAAAATAATCATAATAAATAAATTAATATCTATTCTAAAATTGTATGCGCAAATTTGGAAACGAAAATTTAATACCTTACGATTCTGAATTAGAGCGTACAATTAAAAGAATTAGAAAACAAAAGAAACAAATTATAAATTTAACACAAATGGCGAAAATTCCTGAAATTCAAAATATGAACCAACAAAGACCATTAAGAGATTATGCCAACCCTACATCAGATGAAATTCATTTAATTATTCAAAACCCTGATGTATCTGCTAATTCATTTGAACTTAAACCTGCAATTATCCAAATGGCACAAAACAATCAATTTAGTGGTTCACCTACTGAAGATCCTAACTTGCATCTTGCTAGTTTTCTAGAACTTTGTGCTACTTTTAAATACCAAGGAGTATCTGACGATGTTATAAGACTTAGACTTTTCCTTTTTCATTAAGGGATAATGCTAAAATGTGGTTGAATTCGTTAGCACCTGGATCTATTAAAACTTGGGGAGAATTATCACAAAAATTTCTATCCAAATATTTTCCACCATCTAAAACTGCTAAGTTTAGAAATGATATAACTTCTTTTTGTCAGTTAGATGGAGAATCAATATATGAATCTTGGGAGAGATTTAAGGAACTTCTTAGGAAATGCCCACATCATGCGTTACCAGATTGGCTGATTATTCAAACCTTTTATAATGGATTAGTAGGATCTTTAAGATCAATCATCGATGCTGCTGTTAGAGGTTCATTAATGTCTAAACCATTTGATGAAGCTTATGCACTAATCGAAGAAATGGGAACAAATAATTTCCAATGGCCTGCTGATAGAGTAAATCCGAAAAGATAGCAAGCATTCATGAAAACGATGCAATATCTATGTTAGCTTCTCAAATTGCTGCTATATCTAAGAAATTAGATCATTTTGGAATGAACTACTCTCCTACTATAGAAGAAAACTCATCTGGACAAATCATAGAATCTCAATCTAATTATGAAACTTTAAATGCTATTAATAACAGAACTAATAACCCTTATTCAAATTATTATAATCCTGGTTGGAAAACTCATCCAAATTTTAATTGGAATAACACATCTAATCAACAATGGATGAATCAACCTAATCAAGCAAATCCAAACTATAAACCTAATTACCCACCTGGATTTAATAACAATAACCTTCAATTCAAAGATAAGAAATTATCTATGGATGAATTAATTTTGAATATGGGTCATCAACTACAAAATCAAGGAAATCAACTACAAATTCAAGGAAATCAACTACAAATTCAAGGAACATCTATTAAAAATATCGAAACTCAACTTGGACATATTAGCTATCTGCGCTAAATAATAGAATACCTGGAACTTTTCCTAGTAATGTGGAAATATATCCTAAAGATCAAGAAAAAGAACAAATTAAAGCAATACAACTAAGGAGTGGAAAAGAATTAGAACCACAAATTCAAAAAGAACTTGAAAGCCAAAAAGAGGAAGTGGAAATTGAAAAAGAAACAATTCAACAAGATTCAAACTTAGAACATCCTTTAATACCTATGAAAATTTCGTTGAAAAACCTCCACCACCATTTCCTCAACGACTAGCTCAACATAAAAAAGATAAACAATTTGCTAAATTCCTTGAAATATTAAAGAAATTAACAATCAATATACCCTTTGTCGAAGCTTTAGATCAGATGCCAAATTATGTAAAATTTATGAAAGATATTCTAAATAAGAAAAGAAAATTTACTGATAATGAAACAGTCGCACTTAGTGAAGAGTGTAGTGCTATTATTCGAAGAAGCTTCCGAAAAATTAAAAGATTCGGTAGTTTCACTATACCCTGCGCTATAGGAGAAAAATTTTATGGAAAAGCTTTGTGTGACTTAGGAGCAAGCATCAATCTAATGCCTCTATTGATTTTTAAGAGATTAGGATTAGGAAAAATTACACCTACTTCAGTAACCCTTCAATTAGCTGATCGTTCGATTACCTATCCTAAGGGAGTTATTGAAGATGTGTTAGTAAAAGTGGATAAATTTATCTTCCCAGTAGATTTTATTTTTTAGATATGGAGGAAGATAAAAAAATTCCTATCATTTTAGGAAGACCATTTTTAGTTACTGGAAAAGCTATGATTGATGTTCAGAAAGGAGAATTAACTATGAGAGTAAATGACCAAAAAGTTACCTTTAATATTGAAAAATCAATGAAATATCCTGCACTAGAAAAAGATGATGAATGTTTTCGGATGGAAATACTTGAACATTTACAACAAGAACATTTTAAGGAATATTACGAAGATAAATTAGAAAAAGAAAACACTGAATTAATTGAAGATAATAATGAAGAACTAGATTATATTCAGGAAAGATTTGAATTTTTGGATAATACTGAAAACACTGACAAGAATATAGTTCCATCAATTATTAAACCTCCTGAACTTGAGCTAAAAATATTACCTGATCATTTGAAATATGCTTATTTAGGTAATTATTCAACTTTACCAGTTATTATTTCATCTACATTAAACGAATTTCAAGAACAAAAACTTTTAGAAACTTTAAAAAATATAAGAAATATTTTGGTTGGACTTTAGCAGATATTAAAGGAATTAGTCCTTCAATCTGTATGCATAGAATTATCTTAGATGATGAACATAAACCTAAAGCAGATCCCCAAAGGAGATTAAACCCGATAATGAAAGAAGTAGTTAAGAAAGAAATTTTAAAATGGTTAGATAATGGTATCATATATCCTATATTTGACAGTGCTTGGGTAAGCCCAATTCACTGTGTTCCTAAGAAGGGAGGAGTGACCGTCACTGCCAATGAAAATAACGATCTTATTCCTATAAGACAAGTTATCGGTTGGCGTATATGTATTAATTATAGGAAATTAAATACCGCCACCAGGAAAGATCACTTCCCTTTACCATTTCTAGACCAGATGTTAGATAGATTAGCCGGACATAAGTATTTTTGTTTTCTAGATGGATACACCGGTTATCATCAAATACAAATTGCTCCTGAGGATCGAGGAGAAAACTACATTTACTAGTCCTTATGGAACTTTTGCTTTTCGAAGAATGCCTTTTGGATTATGTAATGCACCAGCAACATTCCAGAGATGTATGATGTCTATATTTAGTAAGTTAATTGACAATGGAATAGAAGTATTTATGGATGATTTCTTTGTATTTGGAACATAATTTGACACATGATTAACTCATCTTGAAAAAGTATTAGAAGTATGTGAGAAAACAAATTTAGTTCTAAATTGGGAGAAATGTCAATTTATGGTTGCGGGCGGCATTGTATTAAGGCATAAAATTTCGGAAAAAGGTATGGAAGTGGACCCTGCAAAAATTCAAGTTATAGCTAAATTACCACCTCCAACTACGGTAAAAGGGGTAAGAAATTTTCGTGGACATGTTGGATTCTGCAGACGCTACATAAAAGATTTTTCAAAAATTACTAAACCTCTATGCCAACTTCTCGAAAAGGACAAGAAATTTGAATTTACAATCGAATGCCTGAATGCTTTTGAACTCTTAAAAGAAAAATTAATTACAGCACCTATAATAGTTTCACCTAACTGGGAGAAACCATTTGAGCTTATGTGTGTTGCTAGTGATTATGCTGTAGGAGCAGTTCTTGGGCAAAGATATGAAAAGATTTTTAAAGTTATATACTATGCTAGTAAAACTCTAAATGATGCTTGAAATAAATTATACGATTACTGAAAGAGAATTATTAGCGGTAGTATATGGTTTTAATAAATTTAGACCTTATCCGATTGGAACAAAATGTATCGTGCATACTGATTATTCTGCTATCAAATATTTAATGCAAAAGAAAGATTCCAAACCAAGATTAATTAGATGGATGCTATTAATGCAAGAATTCGATTTTGAGATCGTTAATAAGAAAGGAACTGAAAATCAAATTGCGGATCATTTATCAAGATTAGAAAATCATGAATTATCTGATATTGAAAATGAAATTATAGACAATTTTCCTGATGAACAACTATATAATATCAATGAATGGAAAATACCATGGTATGCTGATATAGTAAACTATATAGTTAGTAATATTTTACCACCTATGCTAACTTTGCAACAACAGAAAAAATTCATCCATAATACGAAAACCTATTTTTGGGATGAACCATATTTATATAAGCAATGTAAGGATTTAATTATTAGAAGATGTGTACCTTATGAAGAAACTAAACCAATTATTCAAATGATTCTGATTTTGGAGGACATTTTGGGACTGATAAAACTGCTTATACTATTCTACAATCTGGATTTTACTGGCCTACTCTATTTAGAGATGTATACAGATATATTAAAACTTGTGATAAATGTCAAAGAGTAGGAAATATATCTAGAAGAAACGAAATGCCTCTAAATTTTATATTAGAAGTTGAAATTTTTGATGTTTGGGGATTAGATTTTATGGGACCTTTTATTCCTTCGTTTGGAAACTCATATATATTAGTAGCTGTTGATTATGTTTCCAAATGGATTGAGGCACGAGCTTTACCTAGGTGTGATGCTAAGAGTGTTCCAAAATTTCTGATGAAAAATATTTTTACTAGATTTGGAATGCCGAGAGTGATTATCACTAACGGAGAAACTCATTTTAGAAATAAATACATTCACAAACTAGTAGAAAAATACAATATTACTCATAAGATATCCACTGCTTATCATCCACAGACTAGCGGATTAGCTGAAGTATCTAATCGTGAGATTAAACATATTTTAGAAAAATCTGTAAACCCAAATAGGTTAGATTGGTCTATTAGATTAGACACTGCATTATGGGCTTATAGGACTGCTTATAAAACTCCGATTGGAATGACTCCTTACAGGCTTATATATGGAAAAACATGCCACTTACCAGTTGAATTAGAACATAAAGCATATTGGGCGATTAAAGAATTTAATTATAATATGAAGGAAGCTGGTGAGAAGAGATTGTTGCAATTAAATGAATTGGAAGAATTAAGAAATGAATCATATGATAATGATCGGATTTATAAGGAAAAGATGAAGTTATGGCATGATCGGAAGATTAATCAGAGAAATTTTGAACCAGGACAGGAAGTTTTGCTATATAATACTAGATTGAAATTATTTCCTGGAAAATTGAAGTCTCGATGGTTAGGACCTTTCACCATAACTCAAATATTTTCATACGGAACTATAGAAATCGAAGATCCAAAAGCTCGGACATAAATTTAAAGTTAATGGACATAGATTAAAACCATATTTTGAAGGTATAAGACCTAACTATAAAGAGGTTTTAATGCTTAGTCGACCTGATTAATAATTGAAATTAGGTCGGGCTGATGACGTTAAACCAAGCACTTTATGGAAGGCAACCAATATTAGTTATCTATTTTTATTGTATCTTAGTAGTTAGTTTATATTATTGAAACTTTACTACTCAATTATTATTAAGAATCATCACATATTCGAACCATTATGATGAGAAAAGAAATTATTCGATTTAGAGCAAAATTGTACATTATTTTGGAATCTCGCCGACGGCGAGGTCGATACTCGCCGACAGCGAGGTTCGTACCTAATTAATATCAGTTTATTTATCAAGCTCGCTGACAGCGAGAAACGTCCTGCCGACAGCGAGAACCTGAAAGGCAGTTTTTATAACTGAGTCGCCGACGGCGAGAAACTTCTCGCCGACAGCGAGGAAGTTATAAAGATGAGTTATTTATACTTTGAATGCCGATCTGGACGGTTTCAACACCAAATCCTTAGTGAAAACCCATTCTTAATTCATTCTAAATCTGCCTTCTTCACTATAATTCCTTCCATTCACCATAATGGCCTCCAAATTCTTAGATTCCTCTAAATCTGGAGTGTTTAACCGGAGGAAATTTGTGAGTGCGGAAGCGCGACGGATCTTCAACAAGGTTTTGGTAAAGAAAAGAGTTATCAAGGAACGAGGATTTGTCAATTGAGGATTAGAGAATTCCACTATGAAGATAGATGAAATGATCGCGCAGCGGCACTGGGAGGTATTTTGTTACACTACATCTGCTGTTGTGATTCCAGTTGTGAAAGAGTTCTACTCTAACTTACATGCGATCAACAATGGGAACATCTACGTCCGAGGAAGATGGGTGACGTTTACTCCATCAAGAGTAAATGAATTATTCTCTATAGAAAACACCCCTGTATGTCACTATTCAGATTTTGTGCCTTCTCGATATAATATGAATGAGATATTTTGATATCTGACTGATGAACCGGAAGATTGGGAAATGCGTGAAGACGGGTATGTTAGTTTCTCTGCATCACTTTTGAATCCTGTCTCAAAGCACTGACACTTTTTCATCTCATCTAAATTGTTACCTACTATGAGGGTAAACAAGGTTTCGAAAGAATGCGTTATATTGAATTATTGTATTCAAATTGGATTGCCTATTGATGTTGGATCAATAATTGTTAAGTCTGCATTGGGTTTAATTGTGCTTGGGTCAGTTCACGGACTAGGACACCCATCTACTATATTTGCATTATGCAGTCAGTACCAGGTTTCTTATGAAGCTTGGGAAAAGGTTCTGTTACCTTGGAAGCCGCTTGATCCTACATATATGTTCCCTACTTTGGACAATAATGAAGACATTACATTCATCTCTGATAGAGCTTCACAGAATCATCCTATAGCAAGGCCTATTTCAGATAAAACGGAGTTACTTATGAAGAAAATTAATGGAATGGAGAAAGAAGCTGCAGAATGTGAGAGATTTAATCGACAATATATCTGATTTATTTGATCACATTGATCTGGAGGATGAAGGAACACTTTGATCATTCTCGGACACCTAGAAGCTAGCTTTCTTCATTTGCCGAGATAGAAGGGTTGGATCATTGAAGAATGCGCTGGAATTTCCCTTCGAGCCTTTCTATAACTTATTTGTGCATCATCATCATATCGGAAATATCGGAGAAGATGAAGATTCGACCTTGAAGAGTAGTAGTAAAGATTTCTATAGTATGTTTGAATTTATGTTATTTGATTTGATTTAGATTTTATTATGTGTGGAGTGATGATTTGAATATCTCAAACTTAATTGAGATATGCGTCATAGTTTTGTATCAGCATTTAGTGTGTCGTGGATTGGTTTGCGATGCTGATTAGTAGTAAGAATTGAAGTTTGAAGTTTGATTATAGAGTTTAAATTATGTTAGTTTGTACATCTCATGGATTTCAATATTAAAGTTAATTTGTTGTGTTGTGTGAATTTGTTTGTGTATAAGTAGCTAATCTTCATATTAAATTAATAAATGATGTGATCGGAAATATAATATAAGGCAAATCAAGGACGAAAATGAGTGACGAATTTCAGAAATTTAAAATTTTTGGAATCTCACCGACGGCGAGAAAAATCCCGCCGACAGCGAAATTGATCTCTCCGACGGCGAAGAATTTCTCGCCGACAGCGGATTTTTCCCGAGAGTTTTTGGTTCTGAAAAATATTAGCTCGCCGACGGCGAGAAAAATCTCGCTGACAGCGAGGTCGGGAAAAACATATATTTTGACCTGTCAAAAACACTATTCATCATCCCCAACCTCTCATTTTCGCAAAAACCAACCTAGGGCTTGAGAGATCTTGGATTTGAAGCGATTTCAACACTTTTTGACACCGGATTTCATCTTCCCTTGGTAAGAGCTTCACTCCTATGCAAAAATTTTTGATTTTCACCATATATTTTCACCACATTGCAAATTTTGGGAAAAATCAAAATGTGGGAGAAATATTCGGTGGAAATCCATGGAATTTGATTTAAATTGCTTATAAATGTTGTAGGAAGCCTTCTTAGTATTATTTTAAGTTTATTGAAAATTTTCATGATTTTCACAGATCGATCGTATGGCTCAACGACAAAAACGTCGAGTAGAATTCGACGAAAACCGATTCATCAATGCACGAGCACAGGCTAAATATTTTGAAAACATACAAGGAAGAAAGTGCATTACGGATCGGGTATTCAAAAATCTGGGAGGAGAAGTAGAGCGGATTATTAAGGAAAGAGGTTGGGAAAATTTTTGTTACGTTCAATATAGAGCAGCTGTAGAAGTGGTTAAAGAATTTTTTGCCAATTTGACTGTCGCTGAAGATGCACCAGTAAAGGTACGAGGGTTTTTTGTAGATTTCAATGCTGCGAGAATTAACGCGTTCTATGAAGTTCATGACTCGCACTTTAGCGAGTATGAAACTTTTGGAATGATGGAAGGACCACTGGAGAAAGTCATTAGCTTTCTCAGCGATGGGACCGGAGTTTGGAAAATTAAGCGACGGGAAAGAGTGAATTTTCCTCTTTCTAAATTAAATGCGATCTCCAAGCCGACATTACTTTATTTGTTCTAATTTGTTACCCACATATCACCACGGTGAGGTAACACGAGATAGAGCAATTACGAATTTCTGTATTCAGAAAAACAGAAGCATCAACATCTGGAGAGTTATTTATCAAAACATCCTGGCTACTCCTCGAAATGAGAGTGGAGTTGGATTGGGACACCCTGGATTAATTTTTGCACTCTGCCAACTCTCTGGAGTTGAGGCTAGAGATGATGAAGAATGGGTGGAACCTATGAAACCACTCACGGTCGCCAACATTAAGAAGTATGAATCTCATGAAGGGTGGAGATCGGGAGTGAGAAGTTATTTCACTCAGTCAAGTAGAGATATACCCTCTACTAGCTATGAACCACCTGAGCCTACCACCCCTACCCTACAAGATCTGATGAATGAATTGACCCTGCATAGGAGGAGTTTTGAGCAGTTTGGAGAAACAATGGGGAGAAGATTTGATCATTTTGATCAAAGGATTGATAATCTGGAGAGGAGACATGATTATGATAGTGAATACCTCCAGCGACATTCGGAATACGAAATTGCATACTATGAAGCTGAACGTCGTTATAGGAGTGGAGATTTAGATGTTGTCTTTCCAGAATGCCCCAGGTATACTCAGTATCATCCTGCTCAGTCTTCTCAGCCTACAGATCAAGGAGGGGATGATATAGTTTGGGACTTTGATGCTGAAGATTAGGACTTTATTTGTTTTATTTGTTTGGTGTAAGTTATTTTGAGGACTTTATATGTTTGTAATATTCAGTACTTTATATTTTGAGACATTGGATGTTAGTTAGATTAATTTGCTTGAATTGTTATAGTAGTTAGCTTTTGTTTTTGTGTTAGTTAATTGCATTTGTTTTTATGTTAAATAGGAAGATAGTTTTCTTTAGTATGTTTTTATTTTATTTTGTATTGTTTTAAGTTTTTAAAATTGTTAATCTGTTAGTTCAATTGTTTTTAATATGTAGTAATTCATATGTGTAGTGTAGAGTTATTTTAATTGTTGTGTTTAATACTTATCTTAGATTTTATCCCTGCATTTTCTTTAAATTGTTATATATATATGGAGAATACTAACAGTACAGGTTCAATGAAAAATGAAAAAAAAGCCTGCAAAAATTTCAAAGAAATAAAAAGAAATACCTAAACTTCGAAGGTGTGATTTATTTACTTTCCTCCTTTTTCATTTTTTAGATTAGATATAAAAATTTAAGTTTGGGGGGAGTAAAATACAAATTTAGTTATTAACTTGTTCTCAATTTCTATTTTTCAAGTTATTATAAAATGTTTTTTATAGCAAATTTTTTCAATTTAATTAATATGAATTATTTTATTTAATTATTATAAAAGGTTAAATGAAATATATCTAGTGCTTTAATTGATTAAATAGAATAAAATATTTGGTTAAAGGGAATAAGAATATAGTAAACTATTTTTAGTAAAGAAAACTATATTCTAAAATTAAAATTCTTAAGTATTCAAGTGAAAAAGAAAAGATTGAAAATCAATGAAGTAAAAACTATGAAGTATATATAAGCTAAGAAATATTTCTAAGTTTCAAATTTAGGAAAATGAAAATGAAGTTCAAAATTATTAACAGGCTCTCGAGATACAGTAATCCTCATTAGAAAAAGAAAAAAAGAAAAAGAAAAAAAGAAAAAGAAAAAGAAAAAGAAAAAGAAAAAGAAAAAGAAAAATGAGAAGAAGCTTGAGGAGATGCCTTATCAAAAATTAGCTTCATTTGAATTAACCTAAAGGGAAATACTTAGATATTTCCAAACTTATGTTTATGGATTAGAATTTTACCTAATAGTGTTTTCTTGAATTTCTTATCATATGAATATCTTAAGTAGTTATTCTTTTAAATATAGTCATTCCCGAAATGAATAGTAAGCTAGAAGTCTTAGACCTGATAACTAAATAATTTACTTCTATAAGATTAATTAAATTACATGAATTATTTTTATTTAACTTTATTATGATATTAATTAATCTAATTCATAGTTATTTAAATTGAAAAATCTTATTATAAAACTCATAATTTTTTTGTAGTACTAAAATTACTTGAGGACAAGTAATAAGTAAGTTTGGGGGATTTTGATAGCTGAAAATTTTATTAAGAAATTCATACCTATTTTTGATGAAATTGCACTTTAAAGAAAGGTATTTTCTTTATTTTATTGCAGGAATGGAGAATTTAGGTGATAAAAGAAAAAATCAGAAAAAGGAGCGAATTTGGAGCAAAAAGGAAGAAAATAATGAAATTTGTGCTGAGTCGCCGACGGCGAGGCCACGAGGAGACATTTCTGAAGGAATTATAACTGTCTCGCTGAAAGCGAGCCCGAGCCTGCTGTCAGCGAGCTAACGCGGTTTGAAGATCTTCTATAAGCCTCGCCGACAGCGAGGTAGTTCGTCGCCGACGGCGAGATAGTTCAAATGGCTCTGATACATTGAACCTGGACACTTTTTGAAGGGATGCTTTCACACCTCTTGGTCCTTTGCTCACCTCTATATATAGAGGCTGAAATTAAGTGTTGTGTGTGTCTTTTAGGGTGTGTTCTAAGTTTGAGAGTCTTTTAGTGTTATAAGTGAGTTATTTTGAGTCTTTAGTGAGTATTTAGTGAGTCTTGCTGTACTGGAAGGAAGAGTCAAAGGAACTGCGAGGAGTTTGCTTGGGGATAAATTGAGATAAGTATTTGTATTTATTGTTTTTAACTTTAAATGAAATCCATGCTTAGTTTAGTTCCCATGCATTCTGAGTAGTTTATTAGTCTTTCTCCCTGTTATGAAATTAAGTGACTTGATGAACTAAAAATAGAAGTACTTTTATATATTAATAAATTGTGATAATGTTTTACTTAAAACTTAATTTACTTTCAAACTGGCCATTTGAATTGTTAAAATGTGTTGATTATCAACTATGGTAAAAATTACATCTGATATTCGGGGAATTCAAAAGCCTTGGAAGGAGGGTGCAAATAAATAGGGAAATAATATCACTGGGAGTAGAATTGAGCATTTTAGTGTGACAGACTAAAATATTCAATTCGGTCCTATTGTGTGAGAGCTGAAGTGTAGATGTTAGCCCTCAGGAGAGGGGAACGTGGGAGCTCTGAAGTGGCAGTCGGTATCCTCCCAGCCTAGCCGCAGATTCAGTAATCAAACATAAGATTAGTCAATATTCTTTACACCTAGACCAAAGGGTAAAGAATAGGAATGCTCCTATTTGTCACAATACCTTAAAATTATCTATTTAAATTCATCAATCACTTAAATTTCTAAACAAGGGAAAGATACTTTTTCGAATAGTTAAGACTTATTTAGCAATTAGTTTAATTTCCTGCACTTTCAATACGTATTAAATTTCTACTTAGTTAAGTTACCTGATTAGAATACTTAGTTTACTTTGTTGCACTTAAATTTAGAATTCCAAATTTTTGTATACTAGTTTAATTATTATTATTATTTTAAAATTAGCTGTTACTTTATTTTCTCTTTCCCTGTGGGATCGATAACCAGGACTCCACTAGAGCCCTGTATTACTTGATACGATACGTATACTTGCGTAGCATCCACAACATAAACAATTACAATTCTATACATATAATATAGCGGGGTCAAGTTTTTGGCTTCGTTGCAATTAAATTAAAATATCATAATATAAAATTGTGGGTCATTCATCTCTTTGTTGGACAACCCTCTGCCACTCATCTGCGGCGTTCTCCTCACAAAGAGGAGTGTCGCTCTCAGCTAACATGGCTTAGGTCTCGATGACGCTGATTTCGGTGAATTCACCTTCCGCGTAATCTGTTAAGTTGTAATCTTCCTCTTTAAAGTATTCTTTCTGACCTTTAGACAGTCGTGCAATGTTAGCTCAGAGCTTTTCCACAGTGGACTCAATTGAATTTCCTTTGAGAACTTTAAGGTCAATTGGAGGTTCTTGAGAAACATCACTTATTTTCTCGAGCAGCGGTGTCGTCGTGAAGAAGCTAATCGAATCACATCAAATCATATTTATAGAACCTTTTTCAGGTTCTTTTAAATACTCATTTCGGATCGTTAAGTTTTCGCTCCTGAAATTCTTCTCAAGCCAATCCTCGAAGCTGAAGCAGTTTTCTATGGTGTGACCGTGCAACCGGTGGTATGGACAGTGCTGGGGATGATCTTTCTTGCCGGCATCCTCTGGCTTCTTTGGTTCCGGTAGTCAGAATTCTGGCCTCTTTATCAAGTCATGGAATATCTGCGACACTGATTCCTCTTTGAATGAGTATACCTTGCTTAATCGTTGATTCATTGTTGGACTCTGTCTCCCATCTATCTGGTATAGTCTCAACTAGAACGACTGTTCTTCAGACCGTTGCGGTTGCTGTCGCGGCTGCTTGATCTTCAGAATTCCCTTATTGCGCTTCCTTTTCTGTTCCTTTGTCATTTATACAGACTTTGAATCAGACTCAATCTTGAATTTAGAAGACGGCAAAACACAAGCATCGACTGACTCATGCAGAATATCTTTTCCTTTAGTTAGCGGAGCGACTGGTACAATGGTAGTAAATCCGGCGGTAAGAGTAGAAACAGTCTCAGGAGTAGTCCCAACGCTGGTAATGACAACAGAGTTCTTTTCAATCCATTCCTTCTTTGGCATGGGGAGTTCCTCAACAGACTTCAGATTGAACTCTACAATAGGCTTAACTGACTTGCTCATTTCAGGCTTCATCATTTCAATAGCCACGTCCCCGAACTTAGCTTCGACATCGTCGAACCCTTGTCCAAACTTAATGACTGCGAGATCAGGCAGCTCTTCCCTATTGACGGCGAACTCTACTCCGGAGGTGAAAGAGAAGATCAACTTTGGTGAAGACATCATTCCTGGCATTTAAAGAAATTCTGGAAGTCAGTAACGTCCATGCCTTGTGGTTTCAACGGAAGTACTCAAGCTACCGCACTCGTACTATAAACTGGGCAATTTTCTTTATACATTTTTTTGTTAGGATTTAATTTATGTACATTATTCTTCTATTCTTTTATTTTATTTTGGTGCTTTCACCTTATTTTATTATTATATTTTTTTTGCTTTTACATTTGTTAACAGTGTTTGCTTAATTTCAGGATTTGAATAAAAGGTACGAGAGTAGAGATTTGGTTTAACTTGCAGATAGCAAATCAAATCCAAGAGACACGGAATAAAAATGAAATTCAAGACCCAGTCCTGGGCTGAATTCACAACGCACCTCACACACAACACACCTATTGGGGGTCCGACCCCACAAAATCAAAAGAAAACCTTAAGGATTCCCGAACCATTCTGTTTAAAGGTGATTAAACAGATGATCTCGAAATTCAAGAGAGTTGACTATGCGTTGTCGGCATATTTTTAGGTTGAGTGTTGTATTTTTGAAAAGGGATCACCTACCGATATTGTCGGCGAAATTTAATTTTTGAATTTAATTTAAATATATATATATATATATATATAATTTAGAAAGTAGTATTTGATTTTGAAAATAATTTTAAATTTAAAAATTTTAAGATATGAAATCAAACCGATCTCACATCTCAAATAGTTTATATAAACGAGCACCACATCACAAACCGTGTATCTATCCCAAAGAATAAACACACTACTTGATGATGGGGCTCGATTAAATAAACTAGAAGATTTGTGACATCCGTTTGGTCTGCGAACTAATTTTATAAGCCGACAAGTTCCCCTGCTTAATGTAAATGAATTAAGCAGGGTTTATATTACCTGGGTTCTTAAAGTTCCCTATAGAAGCAAGCCCCTATAGTTAATTACATCTTAAATGACGGGAATCATTTAAGAAAACTCTCGATAATGATCAGTGGTTTTGCTCTCAAGAATTTCAAAGTTTAAAGTTTTCAAAGGATTGGATTTTAGAAATTTCAATAGGGAATGGATCAAATTTGGAACAGTTATTTTCAGGAGTCCAAAGGAAGAGAAGTAGGAGAAGCTGAGGATCCAAGAAGAATTTTGGCAACTTCCCAAACTATCCTATGGTTTGGCTTCAATTTTGGGAGTTCATTTAATGTTTCGATCCTACCAAAATTAATTAGGACTTATATTTGTATGACGCAGTCATGCAAATAGCCTCGAAGATATGAGGGTTTATGTCGTACCAAATGGCTACCTCAGAGTCCTAAGACCGGTTAGGGCTTAATTTACATAACATGATTATGCAAATGCCTAACAAAAGGGTTGAGGATTTACGTTGCACTAGGCAAACTACCTCGAAATCCTACGGTTTGGTTATTTAATTCTAGGAAAGGTTTAGCTGATGTAGATCCGAGTTTTGCTGACGACGATGGCCGTGCTGCCTACTATGCTCCTAGCTCCTTATTGTTGCAGGGGTTTAGTTTTAGAAGTCATAAATCAGGAGATGAGAGAAGTGTTTTGTTTTAGAGAAAATCTTAAAATCCAAGTGTTTTTAATATTTTAATTAAAACAAATCTAAAAGTTGGTTAAACAGAACCGATTAAGATCCCACGGTTCCGTCATCCCGACACTGTTATTTTCATTGAATTCACTTAGTCCAGATGAATTTGCTAAACTCAACTGAATGAGTTGCACACTTTCATTTAGACCGTGGGAAATCTCGTTGGCAACACGTGGGTTACATCATCCGAGGTATTCCCAATCATTCAACGAGACGTTTTAATTCAGTTGCAATTGTAGTTTTATTGTTCTGTTTATGATTAAATTTTGAGTTGTTTTATATTTTGGAATGTTGTGGCGGTGAATTTTATCTTGTAATGTCTTTTAATTTAGTTTTGGTTTCAATTCAGGGACTATCCTAAAGGTTTTAGTTTTCATGCAACAGTTTTGTTTAACATGCAAGTAAAGTAAAGTACAGTGCATGTAAGTAAATTGCAATAAAGTAAATTGCAATAAAATAAAAGCATACCTGGAGGGTCTCCCCGTCATCCCAAGCTACACCTAAAATACATGTTAGAGCATTTAAACATATTTTGCAAGAAATACCTAGGTAAAGCTAAGGGAAAGGGTCTTGGTTTTCTACCAAATTCCTAATCCTATAACTAGTCATTTCCTATGACGTCAGGTTCTTAGTTTTGTTTAAGGATGATTTTCTTCATCAAAGAACAACTAGATTCAGTTGTTCTTCTAAAACATCCCCTCATATTGAGGAAGTGCTTAGGACGAGTCCTAAACATCTTTTCAATATTTCTGGGATTGTTTTGAGTCCAAGTAAATTTAGTTGCACAGGTGAATTAATCATCCAAGAGTTTAGTTAAACTTTGTTTCTTATTCAGTGAACTTAGGTATTTGATTACCTGATGAATGAAGTGACATTTCACTTAATACTCTATTCAAGAGTTATAATAATTAAAGCCTTTAAGGGCAAGTTGATTTATCGAGAATTTTAATCATTCTTAATTTAAGGTTCGAGTTAATGGTTTAAAGTATTTTAATTTAATTATGAGGCTTTAATTAATAATTTTAAGTTTTGAATAGTGTTCAAATTATTTTAGATTTAATTCTTAATGATTTCATTTAGGTTTGTTGTTAAATAATTTTAATTTAATTTAATTCAATTTGATTTTAATTTAATTTAATTTAATTTAATTTTAATTTAATTTAATTTAATTTTAGTTTTAATTTAAATTTAAATTAAATTTAATTTATTTTTAGTTTTAATTTAATTTAATTTAATTTTAGTTTTAGTTTTGATTTTAATTTTAATTTTAATTTTAAATTTAATTTTTAATTTAATTTTAATTTTTAATTTAATTTTAATTTAATTTTAATTTTAATTTTAGTTTTAATTGTTAATTTTAATTGTTAATTTGGATTATTATTTTAATTAAGAATTAAATATTATTAAAGTGACTTATTTAGGTAATTTTAAATTAAAGAATAAACATCCTCTTAATAATATCCCTATTTTAATAATCCAAATTTTAAATGTACTCTTTCTAAAATTTAAATTATTTAATTAATTAAAGTTTCATTTTGATATTTTCAAAGTGTTTAATGGGTTTCTACCCCTTAATTTCCCTATGTTTCAATCATCCAAGCGAAAATTAAAATCAAATATTTTACCCTCCATTTTGATTAAACCTAAAGTCTTAATTAAGGGTTAAAATTTTAATCACCTTTATGCCCTTTTAAGCTTATTTATTTCATAACTCACTAAATTGAGCTCAAATTAATTTGAAATTATTATGTCACCTCAATCACATGTTAATTAAGACATTAGAGGAGAAAATGTGATTTTTTTGAATTTAATTTATTTATATAATTATTTTTAGTAAAAAATAAGGGTTCTCAAGGAAAATTCAACAACATGACCAAGGAAAGGTTTCTATCCTTAAGAAAATTATGAGATGTTCCTAATGACGAGAGGATCACTTGGACCAAATTTTGTGATTTTTTGAATTATATTTTATTTATTATACTTATTTTAAGTTTTAGAGTATTAATTAATTATAAAATAAAATAAAAGTTAAAAAATAGATTTTATATATTTTTTAAATTTCTCTAACCTCAAGGAGTCCAGAGAAATAAATTTTATAATTTTCTGATTTTCTTTTGGTTTATTAGAATTATTTTATTGAAAAAGGTTGAAAATTCATCTTTTAATATTAAAAATTACATTAAGCCTTTAAAATTCAATATCTTATCCTAAGGACTTAGGAAAAATATTTGGTTTGTTCCTAAGTGATTAGGAGTTAAAATGTGACTTTTTTATGATTTTTAATATTTTTATGATTTTTATTATTTTTTAATTATTAAAATATTAAAATATTATGAAAGATCAACTTTTTTAGAAAATTCCAATTTTAATTTTCCTAAACTCCCCTAATATCAGAGAAGCTCCAAAACTATTTTTGTGAATTTTTGAAAAGTATTTTTTGAGTTATGAATTTTTAAAGTTTCATTTTACATATGAGGCTCAATCAACCCATTTGGTGGGGTTAATCAAGTCCAATTCATTTCAAATTTTTATGTGAGGTCTCTGTGATCCTAAAGATTAGTAGAGAATTGTTTTCAATTCAATTTGATGTGTGGTTAACCCTAATTAATTCAAATTCAATTTTAGGGGTTTAGGCCAATTAAGGTTATTATGAATGAATTAACTCAAAATATATTTTTGATAGGTCCTCTGGTCCTAAGAAACATCACCAAATTTTCCTAAAATTTATTTTACAACATGCTAATTATTGGAATTAAAATACCTAAAACAGTGACATGAACTTGAAAATTCAATAACTTTTCATAGAGATGGCCTCTGACCTTGAAAAATTCAGGGAATGTTCCCAAGATCAGAGGCTTCAAAAGCCTTATGGTCTCATGCAATGGTGAATTATCCATGCAAATGAAGGAACAAAATACTGAAAATAGTAAATAAAATATTAAAAATAAAATACTTATCCAATTAACTTGATTTCTTTTCCACATTATTCTCCTCTGTTCACTGAGCAAGAGGGTATTTTTATTTTATTTTTATGATTTTTCTATGCAAAGATATGAATTTTTTGAAGTTCAGGGCATTTAAATAATTCAAAAATACCCTATTTATCTACTTATCCGACTCGGCGCCAGCGCAACATCGGCAACTCCGAAAGCCCATGCGGCGCATTCCCATTCGACGCCACCATCTGAATCAGCACTCCAGGGGCCCACGGTTCACGTAACATTCCTTGATCCGGCGCAATCTGAACCGTCCGCTCGATACACGCGCGATCCAACGGCTCCTGGTCATCGTCTACGACTGGTGTGCACCCGTGACCGTCCACACTAAAACCCTAAGATCTCACTCGATTCTCAATGGATTTTTGTGTTCTTATGCTCTATGGATTCGTCTTGAAGAGATGAACACATCCATATGGTTTATTGGCTATGAAATTAACTTAAACAAAATGGAGAATCGCTGGAAGCTCGGGAGGAAGAGTGAGTTCATACCTTTGCTCAGAGAAGTGAAGCTTCGATCTAAGAGTTGTGTCACCTTCGATTGAGTCCAGGCAAGCCCCAGATGAAGTCTTTTGCTCTGGGGAATTGTCTAAGTGTTAAAGTGACCAAGCCCGATCACAAAGCTTGGAGGCTAGAAGCAATGGCTGGCCTGGTGAGGGGGCTTTTTCTGGGGAACTTCTCCTCTTAGTCTGGTGAAGGTGTAGGACCAATCAATTTGGAGATTGACTCACTGTGGTGAAGTGTCCTATTTTTGGGTGGATTTTCAACTCAAAAATTGAGCTCTGTTAATGGGAATTAGGGCAAAGGAACAATGGGGATCAACTGCTCTGGGTTAGGAGAAGGTCCTGGAGCAATTTTGGCAGGGTTTCCTTAAGGTCTGGTTCATCTCTCTTGTTTGGCCGAGAGGTGGTGGTGTTTAAATAGGCATGGCTGGAGGGCTTCCCAGGGGCAATTGGAGGGTGGGATCAGCTGCTCGGGGGAGGAGAAGAAGAGCTCTGGTATCCACTAGGGGTGGGACAGCTCAGCAAGGGAGAATTTGAAATTTTGGCTCACATGGAGCTCTCGGCCATGGTGTTTTCGGGCGACCCAGGTGGCTGGCCGGCCAGGCATTGGTCACCATCTTGACCAGTGAGGTCAGGGCTAGGGTTTGGTGAGTTCAATTGGCTTTGGACATGTTTAAAGGACTTGATTTAAATGGAATGGGGGAGAATTGATTTTGGCTTAATTTGGTCAAATGCATGGGTTAAGCTAGGTGCACCTTCCCAAGCCTGGTTTGGGCTGAAGAGAAAGTCATTTGGATCAGCTTGATTAGTGGGGTCAAGTCACAATCCAAGTACAATTAGGCTTAAGCATGAGTTAGGGGTGACATGGGAATGGTTAATGACTTTTAAGGAGTACTTAAAGGCCTTCCTCCTTTTTCCACTTATAGGGTGTTGACAATCTTAAGATTCTCATGGCTCTCATGTGGCTTGTGCATGGCTTCAAGGCTTGCTCATGGCTTAGGAATGGCTTGGTTCACTTGCAAGAGAAAAGGATTTTGGGATTTTTAAAATTTAGGGATATTTTGGCATGAGGCTTGATTTAGATTTATTTGATGGTGGAATTGGAACTTAGGAAATGATTTTGATTAAGTGGATGACAAATGAAAATTTCATATGGGCTTTAGAGTCAATTTTGGGCTTTTGAAATTGTCTTGGGATGGGCTTTTAAAGTGGTTTAAGGAAGTGGGATTTTGGGTTTAAAATAAATTTGGGGTGAAAATTTTGTAAAGTGTTGTGCCAAATAAATGTTGGGTTTAGTTTTGGGATGTTTCATGAATGGTTTGTAATCAATTTGGTGTGATTTGGAGTAGAATTGGGTTGAATGTGGGCTTTTAGTTAAAGGGGCCAAAGTGGATCAAAATGGGCTAGCTTGGGCTAAGGTTGGGCTAATGTTGGATTTGATGTAAAATTAATGTTGGGAAATGTTCATGGGAGTGTCACAAAGGGTTTTTAACTTGGGTTGGGCTTTGATTTTGGGATTTGGGCCCATTTGGGTTTGGTTTGGGCTTAGGTCAATTTAAGGGATTTTGGTTTTGGGTTGGGTTTGAGTGGAGTTTTGGTTCCAAATTTGGGCAAATCAAGTTAGTTTTTGTTTATGGGGGCATTAGGAAGGCTTTAGAAAGAATTTGGAGCCAATTGGGGTTGAATTGGGTTAGTTTGAGCTAGGTTTAGGTCATGGGCCAAAATTGGGCCTTAGGCTTCAAATTGAAATTGGGCTCAAATGTCAATTAAATTGGACTTGAATTTGTTCTAAATTGATATTGGGGATGTTGATTTGAAGTTTAGAATTGAATTGGACCAAAATTGAGGTCAATTGGGGTGGTTTGGTTTGACATTGGGTTCACTTGGGTTTAAAATGGGTCAAATTGGGGGTTTTAATAAAAGTGGGGGTAAATTGGAAAAATTAGCCCATGTTATAGTTGAACAAAATGAAATTGGGAATATTTGGGATTTTCTGGAATTATTTTGGAATTTTTTGAATTTTTGGATTTTTGGGCTAAGAAGGGCATTTTGGGTATTTGGAGGGTATTGGGGGTTACTTTTGGAATTTTTGTATTTTTTGGCTATGGATGATCAATTTGAGTTGGGGGAAATGTTTAGGACAGATTTTGAGGAATTTTAGGTAATTTAAGTAATTTTGTAAATTTTGGGTAGTTCAAAGGGCATTTTGTAGGTTTGGTGGGTCCGGGGCCCCGGGGGTCAAAAATTGAAATTTTGGAAAAATAAAGATTGATCAAATTTGAGTAGAATGGAATCACTTTGGTTGAGCCATAAAGCCATATTAAGCCCATATGAGCCACGAGAGGACTCATTTGAGGCATTCACTATGTTGTTCCTAACCCTCTTAGTCAGAGGCTTAGGGGTTAAGGACCATCCATATGAATTGCATACATGAGTCAGGAAGTCAAGTTGGGTGAGAGTGTGGTTTTAGGACTTGGAATGTGTGTGATAGTGTAGTGTATGTGCAAGTCGACCCTCACCGGACCGAGGCCACCGGGGGTATTCCTAAGGTCAAAAAGCCCTATAGGGAACTCATCCTTTAAACCTCCACATTTGATTTCAACCCTCTTGGTGATTAGGGGTCTACAATCAAGCTTGTGGGGTTTGTAGGGGTTCAAGTGGTGTTTGAACTTCTAAAGGGTGGGTTTCACTTCTAGTCCTCTAAGATTAGTCAAAGGAAAAGCCTAAGGCTAGATCCTAAGTACTAAGGAGTGAGAAAAGAAGAGACATCATCAAAAATGAGGTCAACAAATGGACCCCCAGTAGGTGTGGAGTGCTAACCAAACATACGGCGCATATTGGCGTTGACCGAAGAGATCAAAAAAACCAACACAGATGTCCAAATGACAAACTTAGGACGAAGTAGAAGAATTTCCACTGGGGAGTATCAGGTATATTTCCAAGATTGGAGATTCCTGAACTCTCGCTGGGGAATGGAAAAGGAGGTGAACTCTAAATCACAAGATCTGGGGAATTTGATTTAGATTTCATTTTACATTTAAATTTCAAGTTTCAATGTGTGAGTTTGGATTTCGATTTGGAGTTTAATTTAAAATCAATTTAAGGAAATTTTGAATTCGGAATTTGGATTTGAAATGAGCATTGAAACCTGGGTTTCAACCTCGGGATTGCGAAGAGAACTGGAATTTAGGTACCAGCCTCGGAGTGAGATTTAGAGTTTAAGTATCGATGGAAAAAGGGTAAGAATCAGAATTTAGTTACTGATCTTGAGAGAGTGAAATTTGGAATTTAAGTATCAAATCTGAAAGAGAATCGAAATTTAAGTATCGATCTCGAAAAGGATGAGAATCAGAATTTAGGTACTGATCTCGAAATGAGAGTCGGAATTTAGGTACCGACCTCGAAGGAAGAGAACTGGAATTTAGGTACCAGTCTTGGAATTTAGAATTGAAATTTAGGTATCAATTTGAAAGAGAATCAAAATTTTGGTATCGATCTCGAATGAGAGTAGGAATTTAGGTACCGACCTCGAAGGAAGAGAACTGGAATTTAGGTACCAGTCTCGGAATTTAGAATTGAAATTTAGGTATCAATTCGAAAGAGAATCGAAATTTAGGTTTCGATTTCGAATGAGAGTCAGAATTTAGATACTGACCTCGAAGGAAGAGAACTGGAATTTAGGTACCAGTCTCAGAAATTTAGAATTAAAATTTAGGTATCAATTCGAAAGAAAAACGAAATTTAGGTATCGATCTCGAATGAGAGTCAGAATTTAGGTACCGACCTCGAAGGAAGAGAACTGAAATTTAGGTACCAGTCTCGAAAATTTAGAATTGAAATTTAGGTATAAATTTGAAAGAGAATTGAAATTTAGGTATCGATCTCGAATGAGAGTCGGAATATAAGTACCGACCTCGAAGGAAGAGAACTGGAATTTAGGTACCAGTCTCAAAAATTTAGAATTAAAATTTAGGTATCAATTCGAAAGAGAATCGAAATTTAGGTATCGATCTCGAATGAGAGTCGGAATTTAGGTATCGACCTTGAAGGAAGAGAACTGGAATTTAGGTACCAGTCTTGAAAATTTAGAATTGAAATTTAGGTATCAATTCGAAAGAGAATCGAAATTTAGGTATCGATATCAAATGAGAGTCGGAATTTAGGTACCGACCTCGAAGGAAGAGAACTGGAATTTAGGTACCAATCTCGAAAATTTGAAAGAGGACTAGATGTTAGACTCTAGCCTCGAAGAGAACTGGAAGTTAGGCTCTAGTCTCGAAGATTTATCTGTATAAAGAGGGACCCGGTCTCATGCCATCAGAACCAAATCGAACAAAGTTCGTGGCTCTGTGTCAATAGAACTAGTTGATCCTCTAAGACACAGAAGAAAGACAATTGAAAGAGCTGGTAAGTGTACCAAGCTGAAAAGACTTGACTTAGCAATAAGTAGCGTAAAAGACTTGACTTAGCAATTGCATTGGAGGTGTGTTATTTCCCATGTAACTCACAACTCGTAGGGCCGGAGACTCTCCAATTCTGGATCTGGCTGAAAGTGGTAAGGCATTTTTCTGTCGTCCATTCTTCTAAAAGTAACTGAGATCCGTGTTGACCTCATTTTTGATGAGGTCTTCTCTTCTTCTCTTTAGTACTTAGGATCTAGCCTTAGGCTTTTCCTTTGACTATCCTAGAGGATTAGAATTGGGACCCACCACTTAGAAATTCAAACCACTTCTTAACTCCTGCAAACTCCACAAACTTGATTATAGACCCCTAATCACCTAGAGGGTTGAAATCAAATGTGGAAGTTTAAAGGATGAGTTCCTGTAGGATTCTTTGGCCTTAGGACTGCCCTGGGTGGCCTGGTCTGGTGAAGGGCTGACTTACACATACACTACACTTATACACTACACTCTCACACACATCCTAAAAACACACCCATGCCTAACTTGACCTCCTGACTCATAAAGGTGATTCACATGGATGGTCCTTAACCCCTAAGCCCTTGGCTAAGAGGGTTAGGAACAACATAGTGAATGCCTCAAATGAGTCCCTCCATGGCTCATGTGGGCTTGATATGGCTTCATGGCTCAACCAAAATGATTTTTATTCCACGTACATTCACCTAATCTTCAATTTCCCAAATTTTCAATTTTTAACCCCCGGGACTCTACACCCGCCTAGCCTACCCAAAACCCTTGAAATCCTCCAAAATTTCCAAATCCCTCAAAATCCCCCAAAATGAATCCCAAATATTCCCACATCACTCAAATTGATCATCCATACCCAAAAATACCAAAAATTCCAAAAATACCTCTTAATACCCTCCAAATACCCAAAATACCCCTCTTGACCCAAAAATCCAAAAATTCAGAAAATTCCCAAAAAATTCTAGAAATTCCCAAATATTCCCAATTTCATTTTGTTCAACTAGACTTGGGGCCAAGTTTTTCAATTTACCCTACTTTTGTCAAAACCCCCAATTTGACCTATTTTAACCCTAAGTGAACCCAATGTCAAGCCAAACCTACCCAATTGACCCAAATTCTGGTCCAATTCAATTCTACACTTCAATTTATCATTCCCAACACCAATCTAGACCAAATCCAAGTCCAATTTGATTGACATTTGGATCCAATTTCACTTTTGGCCTTAAAGCCCAATTTGGACCCATGACACAAACCAAACCCAAACTCACCCAATTCAACTCCAATTAACCCCAAATCTTTTCTAAACCTTCCTTAACATCCCTACAAACAAAACATTAACATGATTTACCCAAAATTTAGACCCAAACCCCACTCAAATTCAATCCAAAGCCAAAAAGCCCAATTTTGACCTAAACCCAAACCTAACCCAAATAAGCCCAAACCCCAAAATCAAAACCCAACCAAAGCCAAAACCTCTTTGAAACACTCCCATATACATTTCCCAACATTTATTTTATATAAATTTCAACCCTAGCCCAACATTGGCCCAAGTTAGCCTAATTTGACCTACATTGGCCCATTTACCAATGAGGCCCGAATCCAACCCAATTCAAACCCAAATCACTCCAAACTCATTTCAAATCACTCATGACATATCCCTAAACCAAACCCAACAATTATTTGGCCCAAAATTCTACAAAATTCCCATCCATGAATCCATTCTTAAACTTAAAAGCCCACTTACATGAAACCTTTCTAAAGCCCATCTCCACCAAAATCCAAAGGGCCAAAATCAATCCAAAACCCATATGACAATTGCTCTACACCATATTTTCAATTAAATCAATCCCTAAGTTTCAAAACTCATCATGAAGCCATTCCAAATAAAGCCCCATACAAATTCCCATCAAAATACAAAAATTTTCTTAAACCCATTTCCATGAAATTGACTTAACTTTTCCCAAGCCAAAGATGAGCCATGAAGCCATGCATGAGCCACATGGAAGCCATGAGAGCCTCTTTACATGTCACCATGCCACATTGGGTAAGAGGGGAGAGAGCTTTCCTTAATTCCTAAAGGTCTTTAACCTCACCCATGATACCCCTTAACCAAGATTTAATCCAAATATTCTTGGATAAGGACATCACCACCTTTCGACCAGCTAGCCTTAACTGATTTTCTCAGCCCAAGGCTAGCCATGGGGAGGTGAACCCAGCCCAAACAAATGGGTTGACCAAACCTAGCCAAGATTAGCCATATCCCCATGCCATTTTGATCCAAGTTCTTTACACATGTCCATGCTCAATTGACTGCACTAATGCCAAGCCCTGACCCCACTGGCCAAGATGGTGACTCGAGACCGGCCGGCCAGCCACCAAGCCGCCGGAAAACGCCATGCCCGAGAGCTCGCATGTGAGCCCAACATTGGAATTCTCCCTGCTCGAGCTGCTCCATGCCCGATGGCCACCATGATCTGTTCTTCCCATGCCTAGAGCAGTCGATCCCAACCCTTGGCCATCCTGTGAGGCTCTCCGGCCACCTCTATTTAAACCCGACCCCCTCGCGGCCATGAAGGAGAGTTGCACAAACCTTGCCGAAACTACGCCAAAATTGTTCCGAGGCCTACTCCATACTTAGAGCGAGTTGATCCCCAGTGTAAATTTGCCCTAATCCCCACCAACGAACCCGATTTCTCAGCTGAAATTTCACCCAAAAACCGGGACACTTTGCCACGGTGAGCCAATCTTCAAATTGACTGGCCCTACACCTTCACTAGACCAAGAAGAGAAGTTTCCACTGAAAGCCCCATCTCCGGGCCACCCGGTTGTTCCGGCCTCCAAGCTTTGTGATCGAGCTGTGGTCACTTTCATAGCTAGGCAATTCACCAGACTAGGAGACTTCATCTAGAGCTTGCTGGGACGCAATCGAAGGTGACACAACCCTCAGATTGAAGCCACACTTCTCTGAGCAAAGGTATGAGCTAATTCTTTATCCCGAGCTTTTGGAGATTCTCCATTTCAAATGCTTTAATTTCAATACATGATCACCGTATAGATGTATTCGTCTCTTCAAGACGAATCCATAGAGCATAAGAACACGAAAATCCGTTGAGAAATGAGTGAGTTCTTAGGGTTTTAGTGTGGACGGCTCTCGGGTGAGGACACTTGGGGACGATGAACGGATGCCGTTCATTCCATACACGCGCGGACGGACGGCCAGGATCGCGCCGGATGAGGAGACGGAACGATACAGCGGGTCCACGGAGCGGCGAGTCGGATGGCGGCGTCGAATCGAAAGCGCCACGCGGCACTTCGGAGATGTTAAGGTTGACGCGGCGCCGACTCGGATAAATAGAAAAATAGGGATTTTCCGATTTATTTAATTCCCTAAACTTCAAAAATCCATAACTTTGTGTAGAAAAATCGAGAAAAATAAAATAAAAATACCCTCTTGCTTCGATGAACGAGAGGAGAATAATGTGGAAAAGAAATCATTTAATTTCATCAATTATTTTATTTTTATTGATTTATTTATCCTCTGCATTATTTTAATTCTCCATGCATATAGGAAATTCACCATGGCATGAGACCATAGGGCTTTTGAAGCCCCTGAATTTGGGAACATTCCCTGAATTTTCCAAAGTCAGAGGCCATCCCTATGAGAAGTTATTGATTTTTCAAATTCATGTTCTTGTTTTGAGTCTTTTAAATCCAATAATTAGCATGTTGTGAAATAAATTCTAGGAAAATTTGTGATGTTTCTTATGACCGAAGGACCCTAGGAAAAATAGGTTTTGAATTAATTCATTTAAAATAACCCTAATTGGCTTAAACACCCAAAATAGGTCCCTAATTAATTAGAGCTAATCATACATCAAATTGACTTGAAATCAATTCTCCACTGACCTTTAGGATCAGAGGAACCCACCATAAAAATTTGAAGTCAATTGGACTTGGTTAGCCCTACTAAATGGGTTGATTAAGCCATTTAGTCAATTTAAACTTTAAAAATTCATAACTTTCAAAATGCTTTTCAGAAATTCACCAAATTAGTTTTGGAGCCTCTCTGATATTAGGGGAATTTAAGAAAATTAAAATTTCAATTTTCTAAAAAATTTAATTTTTTGCATTATTTTAATATTTTAATAATTAAAAAATAATAAAAATCATAAAAATAATAAAATTCACCAAAATGTCACATTTTGAATTTTAATCACTTAGGAACAAACCCCATATTTTTCTTAGGTCTATTTGGTGAGATATTAAATTTTAAAGCCCTAAGGTAATTTTAAATAAAAAAAATGTATTTTTTTAGCATTTCCACTAAAATAATTCTAATAAATCAAAGAAAAATCAGAAAATTGTAAAGATTGATTCTCTGATTTCCTTGATATTAGAGAGATTTTTTAAAAATATAAAATTCATTTTTCAACCTTTATTTTATTTTTAAATTAATTAATACTCTAAAATTAAAAATAATTATAATAAAAAGAATATAATTCAAAAAATCGCCAAAATTGGTCCAAGTGGTCCTCTGGTCATTAGGAATGTCCCATAATTTTCTTAAGGACAGAAACTTTCACTTGGTCATATTATTAAATTTTTCTTGGAAATCCCTATTTTCCACCAAAAATAATTACATAAATAAATTAAATATTAAAAAATCAAATTTTCTCCTCTCATGTCTTTACTGGCATATGAGAAAAGTCACATAAAAATTTCAAGTTCATTTAAGCTCAATTTAGGGAGTTATGACATTATTAAGCTTGAAGGGCAAAATGGTAATTAAAATTTTAACCCTTAATTAAAATTTTAGGCTTAATAAAATTAAAAAGTAAAATATTTGATCTTAATCTGATTTGGATGATTAAAATTTAAATAATTAAGGGATATAAACCTATTAAACAATTTAAAAATAATTAAAATGAACTTTAATTGAATAATTGATTAAATTTGGAAGAATAATAAAATTGGAATTATTAAAATAGGGATATTATTAGGAAGAGATTTGTTCTTTAATCTAAGGATCCCTAAATTAATCATCTCAATAATATTTAATTCCCAATTAAAATGATAATTCAAATTTAAGATTTAAAATGTTAAAAGACTTAACCATTAAATTAAATTAAAGTAAAATTATTAAACTCTTTTAAATTTTAAATTAAGATTAAAAATAAAATTAAATTAAAATTTAAATTCAATTAAATTAAAACATATTAAATTAAATCAAATTAATTTAAATCAAATTAAATTAAAATTAAATTAAAATCAAATTAAATTGAAATTAAATTAAAATCAAATTAAATTAAAATTAAATTAAAAGTAAAAATAAAATAAAATTAAAATTAAAATTAAATTTAATTAAATTAAATTAAATTAAATTAAATTAAATCAAATTAAATTAAATTAAAGGAAATTAAATCAAATTAAATTAAATCAAATTAAATTAAATCAAGTTAAATTAAATTAAATTAAATCATATCAAATCAAACTAAATTGAATTAAATTAAATTAGATAATGGAATCAAGTTAAAATTAAATCAAATTAAATTAAATTAAAATTAAAATTAAACCAAATTAAATTAAATTAAATTAAAGTTAAATTAAATTAAAAATAACATCACCTAAGACATAAAGAAATTCAAAAATAAATATAAAGCAACTTGAACACTATTCCAAATTTAAACCCGTTAACTGAAATTAAATTAAATCACAAACCATTTGAACACCAATTTGCCCTCGAAAACTTTTATTGTCATAACTCCTAAACAGAATATTAAATGAAGTGTTACTTCACTTATAGGATATTCAAATGTCCTAGTTCACTGAGCAAGATAACAACAAAACTTGAATTCTCGGACGATTAATTCATTTGTATAATTAAATTCATTTGGACTTAAAACAATTCTAGCAATATTGAAAAGATGTTTAAGATTCTTCTTAAGCACTTCCTCAATATGATAGGATGTTTATAAGAACAATCTGAACTTAATTGTTCTTTGATGAAGAAAATCGTCCTCGAACCAAAACACAAGAACCTAGACGTCATAGGAAATGACTAGCTATAGGATTAGGAATTTGGTAGAAAACCATAACCCTTCCCTTAGCTTTACCTAGGAACTTGCTTAAATATTCTAAATTGTGTTTAAGTGCAGCATGGGATGACGGGAAGACCCTCCAGGTACGCTTTTATTTTATTGCAATTTACTTTCTTGCAATTTATCTTATTGCAATTTATTTAATCGCATCGCACTTACTTTTCTTGCATGATAAACAACTGTTGCATGAAAACCCACACCTTTAGGATAGTCCCTAAAACCGAAACCAAAACTAAATTAAAAGTCATTACAAGATAAAATTCACCGCCACAACATTTCAAAATATAAAACAACTCAAAATTTAATCACAAAAAGAATACAAAACTACAACTACAACTAAAATTAAAACGTTTTGTTGGATGATCGGGAATACCTCGGATGATGTAACCTAAGTGTTGCTAACGGGATTTCCCACGGTCTAAATGAAAGTGTGGAACTCATTTAGTTGAGTTTAACAAATTCATCTGGACTAAGTGAATCCGATAAAAATAACGATGCCGGAAGGATGGAACCGTGGGATCTTAACCGGTGTTGTTATAATCAACTTTAAGATTTATTTTAATTAAAACATAAAAAACACTTGGAAATTAAGAATTTCTCTAAACCAAAACACTTTTCTCATCTCCTGATTTATGACTTCTTAAACTAAACCTCTGCAACAACAAGGAGCTCGGAGCATGGTGGGCAGCACGGCCATCGTCATCGACAAAACTCGAGTCTACTTCAGCAAAACTTTCTTAGAATCAGATAACCAAGCTATAGGACCTCGAGGTAGTTTGCCTAGTGCAACATAAATCCTCAACCTTTCGTTAGGCATTTGCATGATCTTGTCATGTAAATTAAGCCCTAATCGGTCTTAGGACTCCGAGGTAGTCGTCCGATATGACGTAAACCCTCACATCTTCGAGGCTATTTGCATGACTGCGTTATGCAAATATAAGTCCTAATTAATTAAAATTGGCGAGACTGAAATGTTAGATAACATTAGGACTTTCCTAAATTCAAAGCCTAACGATAGGATAGTCGAGAAATTACCGAAGTTCGCTTCGAATCTGTGATTTCTCCTACCTTTCTTCCTTTGAATTCCCAAAATAAAATGTTCCAAATTTGATCCATTCCCTATTGAAATTCCAAAATTCAATCCTTTGAAAACTTAAGCTTTGAAATTCTTGAGAGTAGAATTACTGATTATTATCGAGAGTTTTCTTAGGTGATTCCCGTCACTTAAGATGTAATTAACTATAGGGGCTTCCCTTATAGGGAATTTTAAGAACCCAGGTAATATAAACCCTGTTTAATGCTTTCATATTAAGCAGGGGAACTTGTCGGCTTATAAAATTGGTTCGCAGACCAAACGAATGTCACAAATCTTCTAGTTTATTTAATTGAGCCCCATCACCAAGCAGTTTTCTATTCTCCGGGATAGATGTACAGTTTGTGGTGCGGTGCTCATTTATATAATCTATTCGGGATGTGAGATCAGTTTGATTTCATATCTTAAAATTTTCAAATTTAAAATTATTTTCAAAATCAAATACTACTTTTCAAATTATTTATTTAAATTAAATTAAAAATTCGCCGCACAATTTCTGTTAGGCGACCTCCTTTTCAAAAATACAACACTCAACCTAAAAATATGCCGACAACTTCTGGCGACTCCGCTGGGGACAATTCCTCTCTCCATTTTAATCAGACAATTCTGCTTTCAAAAATCGGTAGTGTATCCATGTCCCTTGTGGATCAAACTACCCTTCTTTCCGTCAGAATACTATGTTCATTTCTACCTTGAACAAGTATAGCCAACATTCTCTCAGATTTAGGAGTCACTTGTTTAGACACCCCTAAACAGAGAGGTTCTGAGATCCTTTTACCTCATTTCTGAGATGGGGTGGACCCCCAATAGGTATTAGTTTAGGAGCGGTCTTGCGGGTCGAGAAGTTTCTACAAGACTTTCTCTTCCTTTTTCCAATTCCTAATCAATTCCTTTTACTCTTCCTACAACTCTCCTTCTTTTAATAATTCTCCTTCCTAACGAACAAATCTTTTCGAAAAAAAAGACAATTTCCTTTAATACCACAAATACACTAAGATAAACAGAAATATGTTCGGACTCTTTCTTTTCGTCATAAGTTGTATGACAAGAAGAAGCACGATTCGGGGACTAACACTTGGAATCTGCCTTGCAGAAATGGAAGCCCCAAAACTGATCTTCTCCTTCGTCAACGGACTCGACCTGGCCGTGTTCAAGGACGAACTGCCTGATAATGGAATCATTCGATTCGGACAAGGATTCGGGGACACCGACATCAAAATCCCCGACGTCACTCTCTTTTCACTCACAAGCAAAGTACCAGAAACTGAGTATCCGTTGATTGATTTCAACCTCAAGTCATCTCACGAATTCTCTCCTCTGCAAAAGATTCCAACTGAGAGGAGTACTGCTGTCCACAGAAGGACTGTTGTTGCTACCCCCACTGGTCTAGTTGTCTCTGCACCTACCCCAGCCCGCCAAATTAAAGGGGAAGGAAATCCGAACTATGGTGAACACTGTTACCGTGGAGGGTACAGACCTTCCTGTGAGACCTTCTGTTTTTAAAATCGGGTCCGGCTCGAGAATTCCATCGCTGACACGGACTCAGAGAAGGAACAGAAGTAGAAGAATCGCTAGAGAAGCTGGAGCTGCTGAAGTTGCTTTCCTAGAGGAAATCCGGAAGCTGCCCGAGTATACACCGTTGCTCGAATACATACCACTTTTGGGAGGAAGCAGGTTCCATCCCCTCTCGACTGCAGAGGATGAAGAAAATGTTCGCAAGATTCTTTGCCGCATTGCCTCGACCCGTATATTACAACGATAGCCGTAAGAAAAGGGCTAGAATTACGCCATTTGCTCGACTGCAAACCCTGATAGAAAAGTTAGCAAAGAAGGAAAAATGCCCTGTATCAGAAATTATAAGAAGGATAGGGCGGGTGCCAGTCAAATCCCGTCTTGGGCCGCGAGTAGAACCTGCTATCGTTGCAGAAAAGCCAAATAAAAGTATTAAAGCTAATCCGCCTGTCGTTGTTTCAGGACTACAGATTAGGGAGGATACCACCTTCCGACATTTGGGCGACGGACCATCCGGTCCTGAGACCGTCTCGTTGCTAGAAGGATGGTATGGCATCCCACTACCGGACAATTAAGATTGAAACAACGGCTCGAGAAGGAAAGTCTCATTAGGAAACTTGAATCCGAAGAAAGTGCTACTGCAGTAAAGGGGACTCATGAGAAGGAAACCCGACAGTTATCACATGACAACTGCAAGGATGTACAGAAAAGACCACTAGAAGATGCTATGGAAAAGCTAAGAACCGATATTCGGCGATTAGCAAGGGAAAGAGAAGAGAAATTCGGAGATTAGATTGACTCGTCAGAGTTCATGGATGATGAATATGCAGAAATTAACATGGTTGAAACGCGAGCTTCGTCAGCTTCACAAGGTGCTCCTGCAGCCGCAGAAAGAGAGGAGCCGGAAGTAATGAGGAGGCAGCTTCAAGAGAAAGATGATACGATCGCCCAAATGGCAAAAAGGATGGAAGAGATGGCTGTAGCCCTAGCCACTCTCCAGAGTCAAGTGCAACCCCAACGAGAGACACCCCCAGAGGTCATTCACATTGTAGACGGAGGAAAGGAGATTACGTCCGTCAACGGGGATGATCAATTAAAGAAGGATGCAACACAAAGCCTTGGCACAATCAAAGAGCGAGACATCCATTCGGACGGGTAGACCTTACTCTGAAAAATTCGATGATGTACAATATCCGAAATGCTTCGTACCACCTCTATTCAAGACCTTTGACGGAACCGGAAACCCTCGGCAGCATGTTGCACATTTTCGTGCCAGTTGTTGCAACGCCGGCGGAAGTGATGCATTACTCTTCAGACAGTTTGTCAGCAGCCTGTCAGGGATCGCCTTTGATTGGTATGCAGAATTACCGAACGGTTCGGTGAAGATATTTTCAGAACTAGAAAACCTCTTCATCAAGCGATTTGCCGGAGCTCAGCACCACATCACTATAGGTGATTTAGTGGTAGAGAAGCAGAAACCCAACGAAACCTTGGTGGACTACATACTTTGATGGAGGAACCTAAGTATGAAGTGTGAGCCACAGCTACAAGAACAGCATGTAGTCGTCATTTTACTTAAGAGCATTCATGGCCCGATATCACTTCTCCTCAAGGGATTTACTATTAAGACTTTCGAGAAGTTGTTAAGCAAGGCCGGAAGCTTGCAAGAGGAGGCGAAGCAATTAAGTTTCACCGACAAAATAGACAAACGAAGCCGTGAAAACTTTTAAAAGAAGTCCGGGATCATTGCGGCGGTCGACAAAGGCAAGCGACCGATACAAATATCGTCGAACGGCCGCGAGCAACCTCAACGGAATTATCGACAACCCCGACCCAGCTATCGGTCATCCCGACGAGTATGAACAACCGCCTCGTCCGCAACGTACGTTAAGGGAGCTTCGAGCGAGGAGTACCCGTTCAAGAATGAGGCAGTGCCGAAAATGTTCCGCAGTTTGATGAAGACTCCAGATTTCCAACTGCCAGAACCTAAGAGACCAGAAGAAGTCGACAAGAAAGGTGATCCCAACTTTTGCCCTTACCACCGGATGCTTAGGCACAAGATAGAAGATTGCATTACCTTCAAAAGTTGGCTCAACGACGATCTTCGGAAAGGGAATATAACGATCCCGAAGGAATACATGAAGGAACCCCGAAAGGAGGTTCGCGTCAATGTTGTCTCGACCGATCTCATTGTTCGATAGATCCCTATGCGACCGATGATGGATGGACTACTGCTTGGACAAGGTCTTCGAAGAAGATTTTGGATCACATCCAAACCGCTTCGGTGCAAGCCTCAATTCAGAGTTCGAAACCTATCAAGTCGGCACTATCACTTGCGATAGAAGAACCACCTCAACAAGAGACAATTGAAGAAAAGAAGAAAATTGACGAAGAAGAGAAAACCGAGGCTCCTAAGGCTAGACTAGGGGCTGCTTATCCTAGGATAGTTGTTTCCGATTCGGGGGAGAAATCCCTCGGACCTCTGACTCTGTATAATTATCTGCTCACTCCGGTGGGATCTTATAATGATAAGGGTTATGGCGTTGGCTACATTTTGACTGTTTCTAACGATTACGTAACTAGCGACAATCCGGACATCGATTTCGATACAAATGACAATTCTCAAATCATACACAATCTCGACGATCACGATAACAAAGAAGACATCCATCAAGGAGGCTACGAGAGTTCAACGAGCAATGGATCTATTTGCGAGTTTCGAGGAGCTCCGATCACAATAGAGTTAGAGCCTTCGGACTGCGAAGCTAATCCAGAAGAACCTGTCATTCCGATTCAGGAGGAAACACCAGCAAACTCAATACTAGATTCAGAAGAAATTATAGAAGTTAACTTAAGAAGTGGAAGAGTTCTACCTTCGAGAATGGGTCCAAAGGACAAAGGAAAGCAGGTGGTTGTTCAGGAAGAACCAACCCCGACAGAAGAAATACCCATTCGAGAAGAAGTCGAGACACATGAAAATAAAGTGGACTACAACGTGCTAGCCCATCTTAGGAAACTACCGGCCAAACTGAGCATCTACGACGCTCTCATCTTATCAAAGGAGATGAGAGAAGCTCTGATCAAGGCTTTACTTGATCCGGAAATTTGCTTAGCTCAAATGGTAGGAGATTCCTTAGATGAGGTTTGCTTGTTAAAAGAACAGTGAGGTGTCACATTCACAGACAATGATCTACTACTTGGCACAACAGACCACAACCGGCCGTTGTACATTTCAGTTATAATTGGGAAGTTTACACTCTCCAGAGTATTGGTGGATCCAGAAGCATCAATCAATATAATGAGTCTTCGAACACTAGCATATTTGGAAATTGATGCTCGCGAGCTCGAAGCCGACAAAATGTTATTAAGAGGATTCAACCAGAAAGGAGAAAGAGCCCTCGGATCAATAACACTGCTAATGAAGACCGGTTACTTAGCAAAGACAACTGTTAAAATTTCACATAATTGATTCAGAGACGTCGTTCAACGCTCTACTGGGCCGACCATGGATACATGAAAACAGGATGGTACCATCATCCCTACACCAGTGCATCAAATACTACGATGGAGGGGAACAGTGCATCAAAGGTGACTTACAACCACTCTCCGTACATGAAATTTGAATCCATGAAGATGCAGCTTATTAAGCACCTCCGAAGAAAACAATCTTCTCCAGAGATACCATAACGAATGAAGCAAAGGAAGTTCGGGACAATGAAGAACCTGAAGTTCTAGTCCAACAGTCACTCACCACTCCCTTACGGCGAGATGGTGAAGGTTTCTCCACAACTCGCATCCGAGGTCGAGGTCGGGGACGAGGTCGTGGCAGAGACGTTAGGACAGTTGGACAGAGGAAACCAGCCATCAATGTTGATTGGGAAGATAGTTCTGAGGAAGAACAAGAGATCAAGCAAGAAGCAGCGACAATAAGTCGGAAGAAGCCGCAATTCAGGATCTCTCTCGAAGATGAAAAGAATGAAGAATATAAATCGATGTACGAGAAGATTAACCACTATGTACATACTATGACCCTGACCCCGATTCATTCTAATAAGATCGAGGGTATGGTGGTCAAAGAGGTACGTAGCGGCGGTGTAAGGCCAATCAAATTCTACCGTGGCGCTCCTTCCTCCAAAACTGAAAATAATGTACAATTTAAAGATGTCACTTCATCAGAATTAATGTAATTACCTTTTGAGTGGTACTCTCCCTGTGTTCAAAATTTAATTCAACGTGGTTTCTTACCTCGACAATGGACAAAAGGTCAATCACAACATTTTGTAAAATTATGGAATAACTCCGGTCGTCCACCCAATTCAAAACATGGTCTCGGATTCGGCACAGTAGGATCAGTTGACGATGCTGAATTTTGTTTGGTTGTCACTTGCGAGTCTTATGAAAACTGCATGGAAACTACAGAAGAACTTGAAGATTTACAAATTGGAGACGCTCCACCAGAGTTCGAGGAAGAGATCAAATCTACAATATATGAGTTAACGGAAGTTAACTTAGGTACTAGCGAAGAGCCTAGATCTACCTTTGTTAGCTTCTTACTCAATAAAGAAGACTCCGAAGAAATAATCAAGTTATTAATAGAATTTAAAGACTGTTTTGCTTGGAACTACGATGAGATGCCAGGATTAGCTCCAGAGGTCGCAGTCCATAAACTAGGAGTGGATCCTGCTTCGTCCCGGTCCGGACAAGGTCCCAGAAGAATGCGTCTAGAAATTGAACAACAAGTCATAGCTGAAGTTAAAAACTAATAGACGCCAAATTTGTCCGTGAAGAACAATACCCGACTTGGTTAGCCAATGTGGTGACGGTCGAGAAGAAGAATGGTCGGATCGGAATTTGTGTGGACTTCGGAGATTTAAACAAGGCATGTCCAAAGGATGAATTCCCTCTACCGATCCCGGAACTAATGATCGACATTGCTTTGACACATGAAATATTCTCATTCATGGATGGATCTTCGGGATACAACCGAGATAAAAATGGCTCCGGAAGATGAAAAACTTACGGCATTCGGAACGCCGATCGGAGTATATTGCTACACGGTGATGCCGTTCGGGTCGAAGAACGCGAGAGCGACCTACCGGAGAGCAATGACAAGAATTTTTGATGATCTCATCCACAATCAAGTTGAATGCTACGTGGACGATGTGGTCATCAAAAGCAAAGTAAAGGACAACCACCTATATGATTTAAGAATTGTTTTTGAACGATTAAGACAATTTAACCTTAAGATGAATCCCTTAAAATGTGCCTTCGGTGTCACCTCCGGGAAATTCTTAGGATTCGTTATCCGACATCGTGGAATTGAAATCGACCCGGAAAAGATTAAAGCTATCTTAGAAATGCCACCTCCCAAAACCTTAAAGCAACTACGATCTTTTCAAGGGAAGGTGGCATATCTTCGACGCTTTATTTCAAACTTGTCAGGTAGGTGTCAGCCTTTCTCAGCATTAGTTAAAAAGGACGCCAAATTTATTTGGGAAGAGAAATGCCAGAAGGCCTTCGAGGACATTAAACAATATTTAATGACACCTCCTGTCTTAGCAGCCCTAGTCTCGGGTAGACTGTCGATACTTTATACCGCGGCTTTAGACGACTCTCTCGGAGCCCTGTTAGCCGGAGTCGATGATGAGGGTAAATAAAATGCTCTTTACTACCTAAGCCGTCGTTTACTTCCGACGGAAATAAGGTATCCCCCAATTGAAAAGCATTGTTTGGCCACGATCTTCGCCGCTCAAAAGCTCAGGCACTACATGCTTTCTCATAAGGTCAACCTAATCTCGAAATTTAATACATTGCAATACTTGATGACTCGTCCAACGCTTTCCGGCAGACTTGCCAGATGGTCAATGATATTTTTGCAATTCGATATAACTTTCGTGCCTCTTCGTGCCGTAAAGGGACAAGTCTTAGCAGACTTCCTCGCAGCACACCCTTTGCCGGCAGAATCTCCTCTCAATGACGACTTGCCCGATGAACAAATAATGAGCTTAGAAGACCCCGATGATCGACGTTAGGAATTATATTTCGACGGAGCATCTTCGAGCACACAAAGACGAAGAATCGCAAGTGATAGTGCCGGTAAGGCGAGGAATCGGATTAATCTTTATAACACCGGAGCGGGGAATGTTAAGATACTCCTACCACTTGACGAGCCGTGTACAAACAACGAAGCGAGAATACGAAGCCCTCATAACGAGGTCCGGAATTAACTATTCGAATGGGGATAACAAACATCAACATCTACGGGGATTCGCGGTTAATCATTCAACGGATATCCGGACGGTACGGAATTTTAAAGCCAAGAATCGAGCAATACTTCCGGTATGCCATACGGTTGTTGGAACAGATTCGAATGTGACGATCTACAAAATTCCCGAAAGAAAACGCTTTAGCGAGATGCGCTAGCCGTCTTGCAAAAGAATTTGCATGCTTGCAAGATGAATCAGTGGAAGTGTCAGTTCACGGACGTCAAGTCCTATCACAGCTCGCCATAGACACAATACACAAATCAGAAAAAGAAGAAGAATTCGTTGCAACAGTGACAGAAAAGACAGAAGACTGAGTAGGAGTTCTAAAAGTTGTCATGTAGGCCCATAAGGCTTCTAACAACTTCTCGTACCAATTTCTCTTGTTGTTGTCCAAAGTTTTCTTTAAAATTTGAATGAGAGTTTTATTAAAAGCCTCGGCCAAGCCGTTTTCTCTCGGGTAGTAGATCGTCGAGTATCGGCAATCGATCCCTGTCTTCTGACAAAATTGTTGATCTTTGTACTCTTGAATGCAGATCCATTATCTGAAATGATCCTGCGCGGTACCCCAAAACGGTAGACAACTTTGTTCTTGAAAAATTGTAGCACGTGTTATGCCTTCACTTCTCTGAGGGGTATAGCTTCTGCCATTTAGAAAAGTAATCTGTAGCTGCAAGGATGAAGGGAAGTCCTCTTGAAGAAGGCGGTTCTATCGGACCCACTATATCTGTGCCCCAACACTCAAATGGCCACGACGCGATTGTCGGATGTAGCACATTTGGATGTTGGTGTAGAACCACTCCGTGCACTTGGCACTGGTGACAACTTTTAATCTTCATTTTTATTTTCGGACCCGACTGTTGAGCGCCACAAAGTCCTGAATGTACTTCTTTAATGATTTCACGAGCCTTGGACCCGCTCAGGCTTCTTAGCCACATCTGATCAAAAGACCTTCTGTATAATGTATTGTTTATTAATGCGTAAGACAGAGTTCTTTTCTTGATTTGATGGGCTAATGAATTATCGTCCGGTAAGTTTCCTGTTTACAAGTAGTCTATTAATGGCTGTCGCCAATTTTCTGTATTTTCTGTCACTGCTGCAATTGTTTCTTCTTCTTTTTTTGATTTGTGTATTGTATCCATGTCGAGCTGTGATAGGACCTGTCGTCCTTGAACTGACACTTCAACTGACTCATCCTGCAAGCAGGCAAATTTCTTTGCGAGGCGGGCTAGCGCATCGGCGAGAGCATTTTCTTTTCTATAAATCTTGTAGATTGTTACGTTTGGAATTTGTTCCAACAATTTCATGGCGTACTGAAAGTACTGCTCGAGTCTTGGCTTTAAAATTTTGTACTGTCCGGCGACCTGTTGAATGATCAACTAAGAATCTCCATAGATGTTGATGTTCGTTATTCCCATCTTAATGGTTAATTCCAGTACTGTTATGAGGGCTTCGTATTCTGCCTCGTTGTTCGTACACGGTTTTGTTAAGTGGTAGGAGTATTTTAACGTCCCCCGCTCCGGTGTTATAAAGATTAGTCCGATTCCTGCCTTACCAGGCACTATCGTTTGCAATTCTTTGTATCCATGTAGAAGTACAGTTCCCAACGTCGATCATTAGGGTCTTCTAGGCTCATTATCTACTCGTCAAGCAAATCGTCGTCGAGAGGCGAATCCGCCGGCAAAGGGTGTGCTGCGAGGAAGTCTGTTAGGACTTGTCCCTTTACGGCGCGAAGAGGAACGAAAGTTATGTCGAATTACAATAGTATCATCGACCACCTGACAAGTCTGCCAGAGAGCATCGGTCGGGTTATCAAGTATTGCAACGGATTAACTCTCGAAATAAGGTTGACTTTATGAGAAAGCATTTAATGCCTGAGCTTCTGTGCGGCGAAGATCAGGGCCAAGCAGTGCTTCTCAATAAGAGGATACTTTAATTCCGTCGGAATTAGATGACGACTTAAGTAGTAGAGGGCATTTTCTTTTCCCTTATCATTGACCTGGGCTAGCAGGGCTCCAAGGGAGTCGTCTAAAGCTGCGGTATAAAGTATCAACGGTCTACCCGAGACTGGGGCTGCTAAGACAGGAGGTGTCATTAAATTATTTTTGATGTCATCGAAGGCATGTTGACATTTGGAGTCCTAAGTAAACTTGGCATCCTTCTTAACCAAAGCAGAAAAAGGCTGACACCTTCCTGACAAATTCGATTTAAAGCGTCGAAGATAAGACAACTTTCCTTGAAAGGATCGTAGCTGTTTCAAGGTTTTAGGAGGTGGCATTTCTAAAGTAGCTTTAATCTTTTCCGGATCAATTTCAATCCCGCGGTGTCGGACAACAAATCCTAAGAATTTTCCGGAGGTGATGCCGAAGGCGCATTTTAAGGGATTCATCTTAAGGTTAAATTATCTTAGTTGCTTGAAAACAATTCTTAAATCATACAAGTGATCTTATTTCAGTTTACTTTCGATGACCACATCATCCACATAGCACTCAACTTGGTTGTGAATGAGATCATCAAAAATCTTCGTCATCGCTCTTTGGTATGTTGCTCCTGCGTTCTCTAGTCCGAATAGCATTACTGTGTAACAATACACTCCGATCGACGTTCTGAATGCCGTGAGCTTTTCATCTTCTGGTGTCATCTTTATCTGGTTGTATCCTGATGATCCATCCATGAATGAAAATATTTCATGTGTTGAAGCAATGTCGATCATTAGTTCTGGGATTGGTAGTGGAAATTCATCCTTCGGACATGCTTTATTCAAATCTCCGAAATCCACTGCATTCCGATCCGACCATTCTTCTTTCGATCGGTACCACATTGTCTAACCAAGTTGGGTATTGTTCTTCACGGACAAATTTAGCGTCTATTAGCTTCTTAGCTTCTGCTATTACTTGTTCTTCAATTTCTAGACGCATTCTTCTGGGAACTTGTCTGACTGGAACGGAAGTAGGATCCACTCCTAATCTGTGAACTGCGACTTCTGGAGCTAATCCTAGCATTTCGTCGTAACTCCAAGCAAAACAATCCTTGAATTCCATTAGAAGCTTGATTATTTCCTCGGAGTTTTCTTTATTGAGTAAGGAGCTAACAAAGGTAGGCCTAGGCTCTTCGCTAGTACCTATGTTAACTTCCATTAACTCGTCTATTGTAGATTTGATTTCTTCCTTGAATTCTGGTGGACCGTCTCCAATTTTCAGATCTCCAAGATCCTCTGAGGCTTCCAAGCAATCTTCATTAGGTTCGCAAGTGACAACTAAGCAAAATTCCGTATCATCAACTGATCCTACTGTGTCGAATCAGAGACCATGTTTTGAATTGGGAGGCCGACCTGCATTATTCCATAATTTTTCAAAATGTTGTGATTGACCTTTTATCCATTGTCGAGGTAAGACACCACGTTGAATTAAATTTTGAACACAGGTAGAGTACCACTCAAAAGGGAGTTCCATTAATTCTGAAGAAGTAACATCTTCAAATTGTACATCTTTTTCAGTATTGGAAGAAGAAGCACCACGGTAAAACTTGATTGGTTTAGTATCACCACCATGTACTTCCTTGACCACCATACCTCGATCTTATTAGAATGGATCGGGATCAGGGTCATAGTATGAACATGATGGTTAATCTTCTCGTACATTGATTTATATTCTTCATTCTTTTCATCTTCGAGAGAGATCTTGAACTGGGGTTTCTTTTGACTTATTGTCGTTGCTTCTTTCTCAATTTCTTCTTCTTCTTCGGAAGTGTTCTCCCAATCAACATCGATGATCGGTTTCTTCTGTCCAACTGTTCCAACATTTCTTCCACGTCCTCGTCCCCGGCCTCGACCTCGGGTGCGAGTTCTGGAGAAATCTTCACCATCTCGCCGTAACTGAGTGGTGAGTAACTGTTGGACTAGAACTTCAGGTCCTTCATCATCTCGAATTTCTTTTGCTTCATTTGGTATGGTATTTCTGGAAAAGATTGTTTTCTTCGAAGGCGCGTAGTAGGCCGCATCTTCATGAATTCCAATTTCATGCACGGAGAACGGTTGCAAATCACCTTTGATACATTGTTCCCCTCCTTCATAATACTTTATGCACTGGTGCAGAAACGACGGTACCATCCGGTTTTCATGGATCCATGGCTGACCCAGTAGAGCGTTGAACGGTGTATCAGAATCAATTATGTGGAATTTTGCCGTTGTCTTTGCTAAATCGTCGGTCTTCATTAGTAGCGTTATCGATCCAAGAGCTCTTTCTCCTTTTTGATTGAAGCCTCTTAATAGCATTTTGTCTGCTTCAAGCTCTCAAGCATCAATTTCCAAATATTCTAGCGTCCGAAGTTTCATTATGTTGATTGATGCTCCCGGATCAACCAACACTCTAGAGAGCGTAAACTTTCCTATAGTGACTGAAATGTATAACGGTCGGTTGTGATCTGCTGTTCCAAGTAATAGATCATTGTCCGTGAAGGTAACACCTCGCTGTTTTTTTAACGAGCAAACCTCGTCGAAGGGATCACCGACCATTTGAGTTAAACAAATCTCTGGATCAAGTAAAGCCTTGATCAGAGCCTCCCTCATCTCCTTTGACAGGATCAGAGCGTTGTATATGCTTAGTTTAGCTGGTAGCTTCCTAAGATGGGCTAGCACGTTGTAGTCCATTTTATTATCGTGTTCCTTGGTTTCTTCCCGAATGGTCAATTCCTCTGCCGGGGTTGGCTCTTCCTGAGCGACCACCTGCTTTCCTTTATCCTTTGGACCCATTCTCGGGGGTAGAACTTTTCCACTCCTTAAATTTACTTCAGTTATCTCTTCTAAATTTGGTGTTGAATCAGCGGGTGTATCCTCTTGAATTGGAACCACTAGCTCTTCTAAAGTTGCTTCGGTGTCTGATGGTTCTAATTCTATCGTGATCGGACCTCCTCGGAATTCATAAATGGACTCGTTGCTTGTAGAGCTTTCATAGCCTCCTTTGTGAACATCTCCTTCGTCGTGGTCGTCGAGGTTGTGTATGATTTAAGAATTGTTATTTGTATTGGACTCGAGATCCGAATTAAGCCTGTTGTCATTAGTTACGAAATCGTTAGAAACAGTCAAAACGTAGTCAACGCCATAACCCTTATCATTATAAGATCCCGCCGGGGCGAGCAAATAATCGTACAGAGTCAGGAGTTCGAGGGATTTCTCCCCCGAATTGGAAACAATCATCCTAGGATAAGCAGCCCCTAGTCTACTCTTTGCAGCCTCGGTCTTCTTCTCTTCCATGATCTTCTCCTCCTTCTGGGGCGGTTCTTCAATCCCAAGTGATAGTGCCAGGTCGACAGGTTTCAAACTCTGAGTTGAAGCGCCTACCGAAGCGGCCTGGGTGTGATCCAAAATTTTCTTCGATGATCTTGTCCAGACAGTACTCCATCCATCATCAGTCATTGATGTGTTTATCGGAACAATGGGAACCGTTGAAATAACATTGACGGAACCTCCTTTTTGGGGTTCCTTCATGTATTCCTTTGGGATCGTTATGTTCTCTCTCCGGAGATTGTCATCAAGCCAACTCTTGAAAGTGATGCAATCCATTATCTTGTGTCCGAGCATCTGGTGGTAAGGGCAATAATTCAGATGATCTTTCTTATTGACTTCTTCTGGCTTCTTGGGCTCTGGCAGCTAAAAATCCGGTGTCTTCATTAAGCTGCGAAGCATCTTCGCTGCTGCTTCAGTTTTGAATGGGTATTCTCTATTTAGAAGTTCTCTTAAAGTACGCGATGAATGAGGCGGTTGTTCATAATGTTGAGGCGACTGATAGCTCGGAAAAGGTTGCTGATAACCCTGCTGAGGTTGATGATAGCTCTGTTGAGGTTGTTGATAGCCCTGCTGAGGTTGTTGGTATGTTCGTTGCGGTGGTTGATAACTAGACTGTGGCCGCTCTGACGGTATCTGCATTGGCTGCTTGCCCTTATCTACTGCCGCGACGATTCCAGATTTCTTTTCGAATGTTTTCACGGGCTTCTGCTTATCGTTCTTGTCCGCGAAACTTAACTTCTTTGCTTCCTCTTGTAAGCTCCCGGCCTTGCTAAGCAACTTCTCGAAAGTCTTAATTGTAGATCCTTTAAGGAGAAGTACTATCAGGCCATGGATACTTTTAAGTAGGATGCCGACTGCATGTTGTTCTTGAAGCTGTGGTTCACACTTCATGCTTAAGTTTCTCCATCGAAGTATGTAATCCACTAAAGTCTCGTTCGGCTTCTGTTGCTCCACCACTAGATCACCGATAGTGATGTGGTGCTGAGCCCCGACAAATTGTTTAACGAAGAGATTCTCCAGTTCTGAAAAGGTCTTTACTGAACCGTTCGGCAATTCTGCGTACCAGTCGAAGGCAATCCCTGACAAACTGCTGACGAACTGGCGGAAGAGTAAAGCGTCGCTCCCACCGGCATTGCAGCAACTAGCACGAAAATGTGTGACGTGCTGCCGGGGGTTTCCCGTTCCATCAAAAGTCTTAAACAGAGGTGGTACGAAGCCTTTCGGGTATTGGACCGCATCGAACTCTTCGGGGTAAGGTCTACCCGTCTGAATAGATGCTCCACTCTTGGATTGTGCTAGGGCTTCTCGCACCTGCTGTTCTACCATGCTTTTAATGTCCTTTTCTGGAATCATGCTTTGTGTAGAATCCTTCTTTGGTGGTTCGTCTCCGTTGACGGATGTGATCTCTTTTCCTCCATCTGCAATATGGATAATTTCTGGGGGTGTTTCTTTCTAAGGTTGTACCTGACTCTAGAGAGTGGCTAAGGCAGCAGCCATCTCTTCCATCCTCTTTGCCATCTAGGAAATTGTATCATATCTTTCCCAAAGTTGTACTCTCAACACTTCCGGTTCATCTCTTTCTGCAACTGCTGGAGCACCTTATGAAGCGGATGATGCTCGTGTTTCAACCATGTTGATCTCGGCATACTCCTCATCCATGAACTCTGATGAGTCAACTTCATCTCCTAGTTCTTCTTCTCTTTCTTTTGCTAACCGTTGGATATCGATCCTTAATTTCTCCATGGAATCCTCTAGTGGCCTTTTTCGCAGGGTCTCGCAGTTGTCTTGCGACGGTTGTTGAACTTCCTTCCCGGGAGTCCCCTTTTTGCGAGTAGCACTTTCTTCGATTCCGGTCTCCGACGAGACTTTTCTTCTCAGGACATTGTTTTGGTCTTAGCTCGCCAGTAGTAGGTCGCCATACCATCCTTCTTGCAGCCAGAAGCCTAGGACCGGATGATCTATCGGCTATATGCTGGAATGTGGTATCCTCCCTAATTTGTAGACCTGATACAACAATGGTTGAACTGGCTTTTATCTTCTTCTTTGGTTTCTCTGTGGCAACAACAGGCTCTATTCACGGTCCGAGGCGGGATTTAGCTGGTGCCCTTCCTATCCTTCTTAAGATTTCTTATACAAGGCATCTTTCTTTCTTTGCCAATCTTTCTATAACAGCTTGCAGTCGAGCCAATGGCGTAGTCTTATCCCTTTTTCTTTTGTAATTGTTGTAGTACGCAGGTCGGGGTAATGTAGCGGCGATCCTACGAACGTCCTCTTCATCTGATGCGGCAGAGAGGGGGTGAAACCTGCTCCCTTCCAATAGAGGTATATACTCAAGCAGTTCTTCTCTTTCTTCAAGAATTTCTTCTAGAAAAGCAACTTCAGCAGATCTAGCTTTCTTGGCGATCTTTCTGCTTCTATTTCTCCTTTGAGTCCGAGTTAGGGGTGCAACTCTTGAATTGGACCCAATCTCAAAAACAGATGGTATTGTAGCGAAATCTATACCCTCCACGGTGACAGGCTCATCACAGAGTTGGATTTCCTTCCCCTTCAGTTTGGCAGAAGTTGGGGTAGGTGCAGAGATGACTAGACCGGTGGGGGTAGAGACAATAGTCCTACAAATAGTAGTACTCCTTTCAGCTGGAACCCTCTACAGGGGAGGGAATTCTTGAGCTGACTTCAGGTTGAACTCAATCACGGGCTCTTTAGTTCCTGACACTTTGTCCATTAGTGTGAAGAGAGTGACATCAGCGAACTTGATATCTGTGTTGTTGAATCCTTGTCCGAAACGGATGATTCCATTGTCGGGCAGCTCATCCTTGTAAACGGCGAAGTCCATTCCATTGGTGAAGGAGAAGATTAGCTTTGGGGCAGTCATTTTTTGCAGGGCAGATTCCGAGTATTAGTCCTGAATTATGCTTTCTTTCATCGTAAAGTTTAGGACGAAAAAAGAAAGAGTCCGAACACATCTTCGTTTATCTTAGTGCATTTGTGATTTTTAAAAGAGATTGTTTATTAGAAGGTTCGTTTGTTAGAAACAAAATGATTGAAGGAAAAAGGTTATAGGAAAGGTAAAGGACACGATTTAGAATTGGAAAGGAAGAGAAAGTCTTATGCAAGAATTCTCGACTCGAAGGACCGCTCCTAAACTATCACCTATTGGGGGTCCACCCTACCTCAAAAAAGAGGTAAAAGGATCTCAGAACCTCTTTGTTTAGGGGTGTCTAAACAGTGGCTCCTAAATTTGAGAGGAATTGGCTATACTCGTTCAAGACAGAAATGAACGGAGTATTCCAACGGAAAGAATGGTAGTTTGGTCCACCAGGGACATGGATACACTATAGATTTATGAAAGCAAAACCATCTAATCAAAATGGAGAGAGAAACTAGTCCCCAGGAGAGTCGCCAGAAGTTGTCGGCATATTTTTAGGTTGAGTGTTGTATTTTTGAAAAGGGATCGCCTACGGAAATTGTCAATGAAATTTAAATTTTAAATTTAATTTAAATATATATAATTTAGAAAGTAGTATTTGATTTTGAAAATAATTTTAAATTTGAAAATTTTAAGATATGAAATCAAACCGATCTCACATCCCAAATAGTTTATATAAACGAGCACCGCATCACAAACCGTGTATCTATCCCGAAGAATAGACACACTACTTGATGATGGGGCTCGATTAAATAAACTAGAAGATTTGTGACATCCGTTTGGTCTGCGAACCAATTTTATAAGCCGACAAGTTCCCCTGCTTAATGTAAATGAATTAAGCAGGGTTTATATTACCTGGGTTCTTAAAGTTTCCTATAGAGGCAAGCCCCTATAGTTAATTACATCTTAAATGATGGGAATCATTTAAGAAAACTCTTGATAATGATCAGTGGTTTTGCTCTCAAGAATTTCAAAGTTTAAAGTTTTCAAAGGATTGGATTTTGAAAATTTTAATAGGGAATGGATCAAATTTGGAACAGTTATTTTCAGCAGTCCAAAGGAAGAGTAGTAGGAGAAGCTGAGGATCCAACAAGAGTCTTGGCAACTTCCCAAACTATCCTATGGTTTGGCTTCAATTTTGGGAGTTCATTTAATGTTTCGATCTTGCCAAATTAATTAGGACTTATATTTGTATGACGCAGTCATGCAAATAGCCTCAAAGATGTGAGGGTTTATGTCGTACCAAACGACTACCTCGGAGTCCTAAGACCTGTTAGGGCTTAATTTACATAACATGATTATGCAAATGCCTAACAAAAGGGTTGAGGATTTACGTTGCACTAGGCAAACTACCTCGAAATCCTACGGTTTGGTTATTTAATTCTAGGAAAGGTTTAGCTGATGTAGATCCGAGTTTTGCTGACGACGATGGTCATGCTGCCCACTATACTCCGAGCTCCTTGTTGTTGCAGGGGTTTAGTTTTAGAAGTCATAAATCAAGAGATGAGAGAAGTGTTTTGGTTTAGAGAAAATCTTAAAATCCTAGTGTTTTTAATATTTTAATTAAAACAAATCTTAAAGTTGGTTAAACAGAACCGATTAAGATCCCACGGTTCCGTCATCCCGCACCGTTATTTTCATTGAATTCACTTAGTCCAGATGAATTTGCTAAACTCAACTGAATGAGTTCCATACTTTCATTTAGACTGTGGGAAATCCCGTTAGCAACACGTGGGTTACATCATCCGAGGTATTCCCGATCATTCAACGAGATGTTTTAATTTAGTTGTAATTGTAGTTTTATTATTCTGTTTGTGATTAAATTTTGAGTTGTTTTATATTTTGGAATGTTGTGGCGGTGAATTTTATCTTGTAATGACTTTTAATTTAGTTTTGGTTTTAGTTCAGGGACTATCCTAAAGGTTTTGGTTTTCATGCAACGGTTTGGTTTAACATGCAAGAAAAGTAAAGTACAGTGCATGTAAGTAAATTGCAATAAAATAAAAGTGTACCTGGAGGGTCTCCCCGTCATCCCAAGCTTCACTTAAAATACATGTTAGAGCATTTAAACATATTTTGCAAGAAATACCTAGGTAAAGCTAAGGGAAAGGATCTTGGTTGTCTACCAAATTCCTAATCCTATAACTAGTCATTTCCTATGACGTCTAGGTTCTTGGTTTGGTTTAAGGATGGTTTTCTTCATCAAAGAACAGTTAGATTCAGATATTCTTCTAAAACATCCCGTCATATTGAGGAAGTGTTCTGGACGAGTCCTAAATATCTTTTCAATAATTCTGGGATTGTTTTGAGTCCAAGTAAATTTAGTTGCACAGGTGAATTAATCATCCAAGAGTTTAGTTAAACTTTGTTTCTTGTTCGAGTAAACTTAGGTATTTGATTACCTGATGAATGAAGTGACATTTCACTTAATACTCTATTCAAGAGTTATAATAATTAAAGCCTTTAAGGGCAAGTTGATTTATCGAGAATTTTAATCATTCTTAATTTAAGGTTTGAGTTAATGGTTTAAACTGTTTTAATTTAATTATGAGGTTTCAATTAATAATTTTAAGTTTGGAATAGTGTTCAAATTATTTTAGATTTAATTCTTAATGATTTCATTTAGGTTTGTTGTTAAATAATTTTAATTTAATTTAATTCAATTTGATTTTTATTTAATTTCAATTTAATTTCAATTTAATTTTAATTTAATTTTATTTAATTTTATTTAATTTTATTTAATTTTAATTTAATTTAATTTAATTTTCATTTTAATTAAATTTAAATTTAATTTAATTTAATTTTAGTTTTAATTTAATTTAATTTAATTTTAGTTTTAATTTTGATTTTAATTTTAATTTTAATTTAACTTTAATTTTTAATTTAATTTAAATTTTTAATTTAATTTAAATTTTTAATTTAATTTTAATTTAATTTTTTTTTTAATTGTTAATTTTAATTGTTAATTTGGATTATTATTTTAATTAAGAATTAAATATTATCAAAGTGACTTATTTAGGGATTTTTAAATTAAAGAATAAACATCCTCTTAATAATATCCCTATTTTAATAATCCAAATTTAAAATGTACTCTTTCTAAAATTTAAATTATTTAATTAATTAAAGTTTCATTTTGATATTTTCAAAGTGTTTAATGGGTTTCTACCCCTTAATTTTCCTAAGTTTCAATCATCCAAGAGAAAATTAAAATCAAATATTTTACCATCCATTTTGATTAAACCTAAAGTCTTAATTAAGGGTTAAAATTTTAATCATCTTTATGCCCTTTTAAGCTTATTTATTTCATAACTCACTAAATTGATCTCAAATAAATTTGAAATTTTTATGTCACCTCACTCACATGTCAATTAAGACATTAGAGGAGAAAATGTGATTTTTCTATATTTAATTTATTTATATAATTATTTCTAGTAAAAAATAAGGGTTCTCAAGGAAAATTCAATAACATGACCAAGGAAAGGTTTCTGTCCTTAAGAAAATTATGGGATGTTCCTAATAACCTGAGAACCACTTGGACCAATTTTTGTGATTTTTTAAATTATATTTTATTTATTATAATTATTTTGAATTTTGGAGTATTAATTAATTATAAAATAAAAGTTAAAAAATGGATTTTATATTTTTTTAAAATTTCTCTGACCTCAAGGAGTCCAGAGAAACAGATTTTATAATTTTCTGATTTTCCTTTGATTTATTAGAATTATTTTAGTGAAAAAGGATGAAAATTCATCTTTTAATATTAAAAATTACATTAAGCCTTTAAAATTCAATATCTTATCCTAGGGACTTAGGAAAAATATTTGGTTTGTTCCTAAGTGATTAAGAGTCAAAATGTGACATTTTTATGATTTTTAATATTTTTATGATTTTTATTATTTTTTAATTGTTAAAATATTAAAATATTGTGAAAAATCAGCTTTTTTAGAAAATTCCAATTTTAATTTTTCTGAACTCCCCTAATATCAGAGAGCTCCAAAACTATTTTTCTGAATTTTTGAAAAGTATTTTTTGAGTTATGAATTTTTAAAGTTCAATTTTACATATGAGGCTCAATCAACCCATTTGGTGGGGTTAATCAAGTCTAATTGATTTCAAATTTTTATGTGAGGTCTCTCTCTTCCTAAAGATCAATGGAGAATTTGTTTCAAGTCAATTTGATGTGTGGTTAACCCTAATTAATTCAAATTCAATTTTAGGGGTTTAGGCCAATTAAGGTTATTATGAATGAATTAACTCAAAATATATTTTTCATAGGGTCCTCTGGTCCTAAGAAACATCACCAAATTTTTCTAGAATTTATTTTACAACATGCTAATTATTGGAATTAAAATACCTAAAACAGTGACATGAACTTGAAAATTCAATAACATTTCACAGAGTTGGCCTCTGACCTTGAAACATTCAGGGAATGTTCCCAATATCAGAGGCTTCAAAAGCCCTATGGTCTCATGCCATGGTGAATTATCTATGCAAATGAAGAATCAAAATACTGAAAACAGTAAATAAATTATTAAAAATAAAATACTCATCCAATTAACTTGATTTCATTTCCACATTTTTCTCCTCTATTCATGAGCAAGAGGGTATTTTTATTTTATTTTTATGATTTTTCTATGCAAAGATATGAATTTTTGAAGTTCAGGGCATTTAAATAATTCAAAAATACCCTATTTATCTACTTATCCGACTCGGCGCCAGTGCAACATCGGCAGCTCCGAAAGCCCACGCAGCGCATTCCCATTTGACGCCGCCATCTGACTCAGCGCTCTAGGGGCCCGTGGTTCACGTAACATTCCCTGGTCCGGCGCAATCTGAACCGTCCATTCGATACACGCGCGATCCAATGGCTCCTGGTCATCATCTATGACTGGTGTGCACCCGTGACCGTCCACTCTAAAACCATAAGATCTCACTCGATTCTCAATGGATTTTTGTGTTCTTATGCTCTATGGATTCGTCTTGAAGAGACGAACACATCCATACGGTTTATATGCTATGAAATTAACTTAAACAAAATGGAGAATCGCTGGAAGCTCGGGAGGAAGAGTGATTTCATACCTTTGCTCAGAGAAGTGAAGCTTCGATCTGAGAGTTGTGTCACCTTCGATTGAGTCCAGGCAAGCCCCAAATGAAGTCTCTGGCTCTGAGGAATTGTCTAGGTGTGAAAGTGACCAAGCCCGATCACAAAGCTTGGAGGCTAGAAGCAATGGTTGGCCTGGTGAGGGGGCTTTTGCTAGGGAACTTCTCCTCTTGGTCTGGTGAAGGTGTAGGACCAATCAATTTGGAGATTGGCTCACTGTGGTTAAGTGTCCTATTTTTTGGGTGGATTTTCAACTCAGAAATTGAGCTCTGTTAATGGGAATTAGGGCAAAGGAACACTGGGGATCAACTGCTCTGGGTTAGGAGAAGGTCTTGGAGCAATTTTGACAGAGTTTCCTTAAGGTCTGGTTCATCTCTCTTGTTTGGCCGAGAGGTAGTGGTGTTTAAATAGGCATGGCTAGAGGGCTTCCCAGAGGCAATTGGAGGCTGAGATCAGCTACTCAGGGGAGGAGAAGAAGAGCTCTGGTGTCCACTAGGGTTGGGACAACTCAGCAAGGGAGAATTTGAAATTTTGGCTCACATGGAGCTCTCGGCCATGGTGTTTTCCGGCTACCCAAGTGGTCGGACGGCCAGACATTGGTCACCATCTTGTCCAGTGAGGTCAGGGCTGGGGTTTGGTGAGTTCAATTGGCTTTGAACATGTGTAAAGGACTTAATTTAAATGGAATGGGGGGAGAAATGATTTTGGCTTAATTTGGTCCAATGCATGGATTAAGCTAGGTGCACCTCCCCAAGGCTGGTTTGGGCTGAAGAGAAAGTCATTTGGATCAACTTGATTAGTGGGGTCATGTCACAATCCAAGTACAATTAGGCTTAAGCATGAGTTAGGGGTGACATGGGAATGTTTAATGACTTTTAAGGAGTACTTAAAGGCCTTCCTCCTTTTTCCACTTATAGGGTGTTGACAATATTAAGATCCTCATGGCTCTCATGTGGCTTGTGCATGGCTTCAAGGCTTGCTCATGGCTTAAAAATGGCTTGGCTCACTTGCATGAGAAAGGGATTTTGGGATTTTTGAACTTTAGGGATATTTTGGCATGAGGCTTGATTTAGATTTATTTGATGATGGAATTGGAACTTAGGAAATGATTTTGATTAAGTGGATGACAAATGAAAATGTCATATGGGCTTTAGAGTCAATTTTGGGCTTTTGAAATTGTCTTGGGATGGGCTTTTAAAGTGGTTTAAGGAAGTGGGCGTTTGGGTTTAAAATAAATTTGGGGTGAAACTTTTGTAAAGGGTTGTGCCAAATAAATGTTGGGTTTAGTTTAGGGATGTTTCATGAATGGTTTGGAATCAATTTGGTGTGATTTGGAGTAGAATTGGGTTGAATGTGGGCTTTTAGTTAAAGGGGCCAAAGTGGGTCAAATTGGGCTAGCTTGGGCTAAGGTTGGGCTAATGTTGGATTTGATGTAAAATTAATATTGAGAAATGTTCATGGGAGTGTCAAAAAGAGTTTTCAACTTGGGTTGGGCTTTGATTTTGGGATTTGGGCCAATTTGGGTTAGGTTTGGGCTTAGGTCAATTTAAGAGATTTTTGTTTTGGGTTGGGTTTGAGTGGAGTTTAGGTTCAAAATTTGGGCAAATCAAGTTAGTTTTTTTGTTTATGGGGGTGTTAGGAAGTCATTAGAAAAGATTTGGGGCCAATTGGGGTTGAATTGGGTTAGTTTGAGCTAGGTTTAGGTCATGGGACAAAATTGGGCCTTAGGCTTCAAATTGAAATTGGGATCAAATGTCAATCAAATTAGACTTAGATTTGGTCTAAATTGATATTGGGGATATTGATTTGAAGTTTATAATTAAATTGGACCAAAATTGAGGTCAATTGGGGTGGTTTGGTTTGAATTGGACCAAAATTGAGAAATTTTCTAAATTTTTGGATTTTTGGGCTAAGAAGGGCATTTTGGGTATTTGGAGGGTATTGGGGGGTATTTTTCGAATTTTTAGTATTTTTTGGCTATGGATGATCAATTTGAGTGGGGGGAAATGTTTAAGACTGATTTTGAGGAATTTTAGGTAATTTAGGTAAGGACCATCCATATGAATTGCCTACATGAGTCAGGAAGTCAAGTTGGGTGAGAGTGTGGTTTTAGGACTTGGAATGTGAGTGATAGTGTAGTGTATATGCAAGTCAATCCTCACCAGACCAGGCCACCCAGGGCATTACTAAGGCCAAAAAGTTCTATAGGGAACTCATCCTTTAAACCTCCACATTTGATTTCAACTCTCTAGGTGATTAGGGGTCTACAATCAAGCTTGTGGGGTTTGCAGGGGGTTAAGAGGTGTTTGAACTTCTAAAGGGTGGGTTCCACTTCTAGTCCTCTAAGTTTAGTCAAAGGAAAATCCTAAGGCTAGATCCTAAGTACTAAGGAGTGAGAAAAGAAGAGGCCTCATCAAAAATGAGGTCAACATGCTTGCCCAAGAAAGAAATGAGTGAAGCATGTCAACGGAAGAAGAATGACAATATGGACCACGAGGGACGTGGACACATTGTCGATGTATGAAGATAGAAAGCCCTGATCATGATGGAGAGTAGAGCTAACTTCCCAGCGGAGTCGCCAGAAGTTTTCGGCCGCTGAAAGCTTAAAATTTAATTTAATATATAAGTATATTAGTTTTGAAAGTAAAATTTTAAATTTGAAAATATGAGAATGGACAGATCTCATTCGTTTAGCAGTTTAAATGGACGAGCGTAATATCGCAAGTGGTGCATTGATCTATAAAAAAAATACCTATTTCTTTATGTCTTAATTCTTATCAATTTCTATGGATATTATACTTTAATGAAAGGTATTTTTTGTGTTTTTGGATGTATGTGATGTAAAAAGGTCTAAAAAGGAAAAAGGAGCAAAAAGGAGAAAAAAGGAGCAAAAATACAAAAAAGTATAAAAAAATATGGCCTGGCGCCTAGGCGCCAGAAGTAGGCGCCTAAGTGCCAGACTCGATAGAGAAAATGTCAAGTTTTTGACAACGTTTGAACGGTTATTTTGACGGAGTGAGCGGTTATTGGACATTCTAGAAGACTGACAGTTGTTCCTTGATAATATTACATGTGATACATTGCATTTGGAAGCTCCAAAACGGTTTTAATCGCGAAGAGGTGTGAGCTAAAGTGAAGAGGTACGAAGAACTGGAAGCGGTATCCAGCGCCTAGGCGCCAGATTCCGGTGCCTAGGCGCCAGACAGACCTTCTAGAAGATTCATTGAATGTGGACATGTTTTGAAGAGGTGCCTCAAGGCAACCCTTGAAGCCTATAAATAGGGGTTCATTTCTTCAGAAAACGTGCCCCCTCCCATTGTAACCCTTTCTCTTATCCACTTAAGGTCCTCTCATCCTTAGAGAGAGAAATAGAGAGAGAAATTTAGGGCCACTTTTATTTAGTTTAGTGAATTTATTTTCAAGTTGTTGCATCTGGTGTTCATTACACTGTGGAGTCAGTAGGAATCAGAAGATCTGTAGAAGGAATATTTGAGATAAGTATTTTATATTTCATTCAAAGTTTATTTATTATGTTTTGCTGTATATATTCAATGTGTTCTGAGTAGTTAGTTTACTTTCTTCCTTCAATTATGAAGAGATAGATAAGATAATATAAAGATTTGATGGAGAATTGAAATTCAAAATCATTTCAAAACATTGTGATTACATTAATACCTGATCTTACTTTACTTTTTAAATTGGCCATTTAAATTGTTAAAACCCGTTGAAGAGTTTTGAGACCTAGAAGGAGAAGAACTCTTAACTTGTAAATGTCACATGAATCCTTGGGTAGTCGAAGGCCATGTGCGGGCTATTCAAGGTGAAGTGCAAATAAATAGGAAGATAAGATTTAAAGGGCGTAGAATTGATAAGTTTTTAGAGTGACAGACTAAATTCTTATAATTTGATTTATATATTAGGAAATGGTCACTAGTAGGGCCGACCATAGCCACCCTTGGACATCTAGTAGTGTGAGTCTAGATTAACCCATATTACTAACAATACATCTGAACCTGATCTGTAAATTAGCCAATGTTCTTTGCGCCTGGATCAAAGGGTAAAGAATAGGAATGCTTCTATTTGGCACAATACCATAAATCAAATTCTCCAACGAATATTAAATTATCTTAAAAATCATAGATTAATTGAAGGGAAGAAAGTTGTTTATTTTATATAGTTTTCATAAATCATTTTCTTATTATTGTTTTCTTTATTTGCATTTAGTAAATTAATAGTAATTATAGTTAAATTAAAAAGATAAAAAAACATATTTTTGAAATATAATATTTAGAAAATTTATTACTATAATTTTTCCCCGTGGGATCGATACTGGGGTTATAAAAGAAAACCCTATATTACTTGAAACGATACGTATACTTGCGTAGTACCCCTAGTGTGTAAAATATTTTCTAAAATTTTACAACATTTTGATTTTATACACTAGCTGCTATTTATAAATTGGGTCATGTTTTTGGCCATCTTTTGGAAGCAAATATTACTGCGTTATTGCGGGTCGGGTCGAGTTTTTGGCGCCGTTGCACGGGAAAGAAATAAAATAGTTATAAATTTTTGTAAAAAAATATTATATTTCTAAAAATATAAAAATATAAAATAAAAAAATAAAAAAATTATATAAAATTATATAAAAAAAAGATATTTATTTTATTCCTTATTTTATGTGAAGATTTGGTTCTGAAGGATTAATACCTTTAGATTCTGAATTAGAATGAACAATTAGAAAAATTAAGAAGGGAAAACAAATTCAAAAATTTCAAGAAATGGTTACTTTACAAAATCCAATTGAACTTAATGATCAAAATGTTTATAAACCATTAAGGGATTATGCTAACCCTACAGTTGATGAACTTCATAGTAGTATTCGAACACCCACTTGTAGATGCTTAATTCTTTTGAACTTAAACCGTCTATTATTCAAATGGTGCAAAATAATCAATTTGGTGGAACACCAAATGAGGATCCAAATTTACAACTTGTTAGTTTTTTAGAACTTTGTGCTACCTTTAAATATAACAATGTTTCTGATGATGCTATTAGACTTAGACTCTTTCCTTTTTCTTTAAGAGATAAAGCAAAGATGTGGTTAAACTCATTAGCGACTGGTTCTATTAAAACATGAGCTGAAATGGCACAAAAATTTCTTGCTAAATATTTTCCTCCTTCTAAAACTGCTAAATTAAGAAATGATATTACTTCATTTAGTCAATTTGATGGGGAGACAATATATGAAACTTGGGAAAGATTTAAAGAACTATTAAGAAAATGTCCTCATCATGCTTTACCTGATTGGTTAATTATTCAAATATTTTATAATGGATTAATTGGATCTTTAAAATCAATTATTGATGCTGCTGTTGGAGGTTCTTTAATGTCTAAATCATTTGAAGAAGCTTACACTTTAATTGAAGAAATGACTAATAACAATTTTCAATGGCCTTCCGAAAGGATTAATCCTAAAAAGATGGCAAGTATTCACGATAATGAAGCCTTTTCTATCTTAGCTTCACAAGTAGCAGCAATGTCTAAGAAATTAGATAATTTTGCAATTAATAATTCGCATAATAACTCAGCTAATATTGAAGATTCTCAAACTATTGAAACTTTACAAGCTATTGCAAGTAAAAATAATCCTTAATCAAATTATTATAATCTCAGGTGGAAAAATCATCCTAATTTTAACTCGGAATAATTCACAACAACAATGGGGTAATAATCAATCTCATCCCACTAGAAATTGGAATAATCGAGTTAATCCAAATTATAAACCTCCTAGATTTAATAATCAAATAGTACCTCAAAGAATAGGTCATTTTCTACGAATGTCTTCGGTTAGTGGCCGATACCTCAAGAAGTCTGAGCATCGTGATGTTTCAAAGACAACCTCGTTCTACGAAGCACAAATGCCACACTTGTTTATGACTGGGTCCAAACCCTAACTAAAAAAAATATTAAAAAAATGAAAAATCATGAAACATAAATGAATAAAATAAAACTTAAAAAAAACAACAATAAATTCCTTAAAAAAATGACAACAAATAAATAAAAAAATGAAAAAAATGAAAACTTAAATAAAAATCGATTAAGATAATGAAACAAACTTCAAGTCAAAACGAAAATTCAAATCAAAATGAAATCTAAAATTTAATTGAATCTAAATCAAAACGAACTCGAATCATCGAAAAAAAAATCTCAATATTAAAAATAAACCTTAAATCAGAATCTCCAATCATTACTTTCAAATCCAATCTCAATTTGAATCTCAAATCAAATCCCAATAAAATTCAAATTCAAAACTTCCAAATCTAAAATCCAATCCCTTCAATTTTGTCCCTTGTCTGAGATAGGAGTATCTGAACCATTGACATGGAGCCACGAGGTTTTCGATTTGACTTCGATGGCGAGGAATCATATCCAATCCAAACCAAGAATATTTCGATCAACTCTTTCTGAATTAGATATGCGACATCCCTCATATTTCCTCCTAACTGCTTCTTTCCACAAAATTCTTTACAACTTTCATGAAATTCTCAAAGCACCAAAATTCTACACTTTGCAAATCAACACTCACCAATCTTTGCAAATCAATCGCGAAATCAAAATCAAATTTTAGAGGTGGAGGATCCCTCGCATCCGACACAAAAGATTGCTATGTACTGACTTCCCACTAAATTTTAGGAGGCCGAGGATCCCGAATCCGATATCCCATTGCTTTTAAGATATGTCCCTAGTCAGAATGGTTCACTCTCGAAATTCAAATTTCGCAGGTGGAGGATCCCAAAGATCCGAATAATCGCATTGCTCTACACGATCTCTTACTAAATTTTAAGATGTTAAGGATTTTACATCTGATACCGTACGTTTTAGGTTTTTTCCCCGTTGCAATGGTTCAAATCAAAATCAAAGCTAGAGGTCGAGGATTTTACATCCGATACCGCATTGCTTTAGGATCTTTAACTATCGTAATGGTTCAAATCAAAATCAAATTTTAGAGGTCAGGATTTACATCCGATACCACATTACTTTAGCCCTTCCCTATCGCAATCGTTCAAATCAAAATCAAATTTTAGAGGTCGAGGATTTACATCCGATACCGCACTGTTTTAGGTTCTTCCCTATTGCAATGGTTCAAATCAAATATCAAATTTTAGAGGTCGAAGATCCCGCATCCGATACCGTACGTTTTTAGATCTTTCCCTATCGCAATGGTTCAAATCAAAAATCAAATTTTAGAGGTTGAGGATTTTACATCCGATACCGCATTGCTTTAGGTTCTTTCCCTATCGTAATGGTTCAAATCAAAAATCAAATTTTAGTTCAAAATCAAAATCAAATTTTAGAGGTTGAGGATTTACATCCAACACCGTATCATGAAGTTCTTTTCGTATCACAATGGTTCAAATCAAAATCAAATTTTAGAGGTTGAGGATTTTACATTCTGATATCGCATTGCTTTAGGTTCTTCCCTATCGCAATGGTTCAAATCAAAATAAAATTTTAGAGGCCGAGGATTTTACATCCAATACCGCATTGCTTTAGGTTCTTTCCTATCGCAACGGTTAAAATCAAAATCAAATTTTAGAGGTTGAGGATTTTACATATGATACCCATTGCTTTAGGTTCTTTCCCTATCACAATGGTTCAAATTAAAAATTTGAAATTTCGCAGGTTGAAGATCCCAAGATCGATACCGCATTGCTTTGTAATGTTTCTCAAATTTGCAGGCCGAGGATCACAACATCCGACACCGTATCGTTTTAAGATCCTTTCCTATCGCAATGGTTTAAGTCAAAGTTCTCATCGTAGAACATCAATTCTCGAGGCTGGAGCTAAACTTCTAGTTCTCATTTCCCACCCGTAGGCCGGAGCCGAGCTTCCATCTCTCATTCAAATTCGATCAATTCATCTAACCAAATCAAACTTTTCTCGAACTTTCATAGAATGGAATTATTTGAAAACCTCAAATTCCGTATCTCAAAATCAACATTTTCAACTTAAATGAAATCACACAAACTATACCAAAATTCCAAACTTCATATTCAAACTAAAATTCCAAACTTCAAATTCAAAGTAAAATTCCAAACTTCAAATTTAAAACAAAATTTCAAACTTCAAAATTTAAACTCCAAATCTTCAACTCAAATCTTTAAATTTTCAATCTTAAGCTCTAAATCAAATCAGATTGTGTCCCCTTTTGTAATGTGGAATTTTAAATTCTTTTGCTTCATTTTGAAGGATTTCACATTTCATCCCCGCAAGAGCCCGCATTCTTCCAAAGTGAAAATTCACCTCGTATACTCACCAGCAAAACTTTCTCTTCACTCCTTCGTTTATTCCGAGAGAGTTTTTTCGAAGTATGTGTTTGTTCAGTTGATCTCTCTTCAGTCAACGCTTAATACGCGCGGTGTGCTCCTTCAAGACACAAAACCTATCGGTGGGTCCATTTGTCGACCTCATTTTTGGTGAGGTCTTTCTCTCCTTAGTGCTTAGGATCAGCCATAGGACTTCTCCTTGACTATCCTAGAGGACTAGAAATGGAACCCACCACTTAGAAATTCAAACACCTCTAACTCTTCTTAACCCCACAGATGACCATAAACCTCCAAACCCCTTCTCAAGACTGAAATAAGAGCGAGATGTAAGGATGAGTTCCCATGTGATGGTCAAGCCTTAGAACAACTCGGCTGATGGTTAGTCAAGTAATGCATCACACTCTCACACACATCCTAAACCCTAAAGCCACTCTTACCTAACTCGCTTCCCGACTCATGTAGGAAATTCATTGATGACTCAACCCCCAAGCCTCCGGCTACAGGCTGTGAACAACATATCCGAGTGCTTAAAATGAGTCCTCTCATGGCACTTGTGAGCTTGTCGGCGTATATTTTTAGATTTTAAAATTTAATTTAGGGTATATATATATATATATAATTTGAAAGTAAGATTTTCCGATTTTTAAAATAATTTTAAGTTTCAAAATTTTAAGATGTAAAATCAAACCGATCTCACATCCCAAATAGCTTATATAAACGAAGACGCACCACAAACCGTGTATCTATCCCAAAGAATAGGCACATTGCTTGATGATGAGGCTCGATTAAATAAACTAGAAGATTTGTGACTTTCGTTTGGTCTACGAACCAATTTTATAAGCCAATAGGTTCCAATGCTTAATATAAAAGAATTAAGGTGGTTTATATTACCCGGTTCTTAAAGTTCCTTATAAGGGCAATCCCCTATAGTTAATTACATCCTAAATGTCCAAAGACACTCTAAGAAACTATAAATAATGATCAGTTGTTTGCCTCAAGAATTTCAAAGTTTAAGGTTTTCAAACAATTGGATTTCGGAGATTTCAATCGGGGAATGGATCAAATTGAGCGCTTATTTCAAAGAGTCCAAAGGAAGAGAAGTGGGAAGTTGGAGATCCAAGAAGAATCTCTTTGACAACTTCCCAAACTATCCTATTCGTCTCGACTGGGAGTTTATTTAATGTTTCATCATGTCCGTTTTAATTAATTAGGACTTATATTCGTATGACACAATCACAAATGTGCCCTCGAAGATGTGAGGGTTTATGTCGTACCAAACAACTACCCGAATCCTAAGACCGGTTAGGGCTTAATCTTACATAAGACAACTACGCAAATACCTAACAAAAGCCGAGGATTTATATCGCACCAAAGTAAATCACCTCGAAGACCTATGGCTTTCGTTGTTTAATTCTAAGAAAAGTTTAGCTAATGTAAATCCGAGTTTTACTGACGATGATGGCCGTGCTGCCCACTATGCTCCAAACTCCTTGTTGTTGCAGAGGTTTAGTTTGAGAAATCATAAATCAGGAGATGAGAGAAGTGTTTTGGTTTAGAAAAGTCTTAGAATTCAAATATTTTAGTGTTTTAATTAAAACAAATCTTAAAGTTGATTATAACAACGCCGGTTAAGATCCCACGGTTCCATCCTTCCAAGATCATATTTTCATCGATTCACTTAATCCGTATGTTCGCTAAACTCAACCGAATGAGTTCCACACTTTCATTTAGGACCGTGGTAAATCCCGTTAGCAACATGTGGGTTACATCATCCGAGGTATTCCCGATCATCCAACGAGACATTTTAATTTAGTTAAAGTTGTAATTTTGTTGTTCTGCTTGTGATTAAATTTTGAGTTGTCTTATATTTTGAAATATTGTGGCGGTGAATTTTATCTTGTATGACTTTTAATTTAGTTTTGGGTTTCAGTTTTGTGGCTATCCTAAGGTTTCCTGCCATGCAACAATCTTATTTATCATGCAAGAAAAGTACAAATACGTTGTAAGAAAATATATTGCACAAGTGTAACCGTAATAAAGTAAAAGCGGACCCTGAGGGTCTTCTCGTCATTCCCAAATTCGAAACTTTAGTATCGCATTGTATGTATGTGTTTATAGTTTTGTAGAAATTAAAGCATGCCGTAAAATGTGAAGAAGTAGGACTAATAAGAAGTAGCCACTCAATCCTGGCGATGTCTAAGTGTTAAGATCCTAATCACTACCAAGTCCTATGATGTCCGTGAATTTCTATGTTGTGTTTCAATGAACTTTACTTAATTTAATTGAGTGACGGTTTCTATAAGGTATATTAAGTTTAATAGACCTCGTAGCAATCCAAACAACAAGAAGGATGTGTGTCCGTGCTTCCCTCTCATATCTGATGAAAAGTCTCTGGCTCATTTAGACTTATTATGTTGCTTAACACCACCCTACCTATACCCTTATGCTCTTAGAACACTCAGTGTTTGGGGTAGGCTGGGGCAGATGGGTTTAGGTATGGTTTGGGTTTGCATTTGGTGGTAATTGGTAGTTCGATTCGACTTGGCTGAGTGCTAGCTAAGATTTTTATGTTTTATTTCAGGGAAGATTTGATCGAGTTCGATTTTAATTGGGGATTTTGGGCTTTGAATTTGGTCTTTATTTGGATTTGGTTTGTGTTTGTCGGTTTGGTTTTGGTTTCTGGGTTTGTATTCGTTCGGGTTTCGTCTGCTTATGTTTGCTTTCTGGGTTTGGTTCGAGCTCGATTGCCTGGTTTGAGTTTGATTTTGGTTTTGGTTTGTGTCAGATTTGAAACTAGGGATTTTTAATTAACATGAATCGTAAAGGTTATAGGACATCGTGTAAAAATATGGGTTATTCCATGCATTCATTAAGCATATAAAGTGGTATCTTTATTATATTTTCTACACCAAGTTTGGGATTTCTAAAGGGCTCTATAAAGGGAAAATGCAAACCATGCCTCGTGAGGCCTATCCTGGGGTCTATTGTTATCGTGTTGTTATTGTATTGTGCATTGATTGTTGTTATGTGTTGTGGGATTGTTGTTGTGTTTGGGATTTGTTGTTGCTGATCGTTTGTTGCCGTTGTGATTGTTGTGATGGTTTGTATGTTATTGTTGTATTTTGTTTATATGTTATATCATTATTGTATTTTATTTTATTCTTATCATGTTATGTTATTTAAAAATTATTATCTTTATGTGCGTATTAAAATTATTATTATCTTTATGGTTTATTTAATTTATTATTTATTATCTTATGTGATTTATTCACTTTATTATTATTTATTTAATTAATTGTTATTTATTTATTTTATTTTACTTTTGCTTGATATTTATTTATTATTATTTTAGTTTTAATTTATTTTATTATTTAATTTAATTAATTTAATTCAATTTATTATCATTTACAATTATTATTTAATTTAATTAAATTTAACTTTATTTAATTTGTTTTATTTTAATTTATCATTTATTTTTAATTTAATTTGATTTAATTAATTATTATTTACAATTACTATTTAATTTAATTTAGTTTATTTCATTTTAATTTATCATTTATTTGCATTATTATTTAATTTTAGTTTAATTTAATTTATTATTATTTAATTTAGTTTAATTAATTTAATTTAATTTATTATTTATTTAATTTAATTTAATTTAACTTAACCGTATTTTATTTATTTAATTTATTTTATTTTATTTAATTAACTTAATTTAATTTCATTTATTATTTACATTATTATTTAATTTAATTTAATTTAATCTAACTTTATTTATTTATTTATTTAATTTAATTTAATTAATTAATTTCATTTCATTTCATTTATTGTTTATTTACATTATTATTTAATTTAATATAATTTTCGATTTATTTAATTTTATTAATTTATTTAATTTACTTAATTTAATTTAAACTATTATTTATTTAATTGCTTTTGGTTTAGCTTCGATTAATTATTATTTAATGTAATTTATTTAATTTAATTATTATTTAATTTAATTTACTGAATTTAATTATTAGTTGATTTTAATTATTTTATTTTAATTTAATTCATTATTCTTTTATATTATTTAAATTATTTTCAATTTATATATATATGTATAATTTATTTTATTATTCCTTATAAGTTATTTTTATTTTTATTTAATTATATGTACATTTTCTATTACATAAATATTATTGATTTATTATTATTAATTTATGTTATTAATTTACATTAATTATTATTGTCATTTTTTTATTATTTATTTATTTATAAGACTTTTCACTTTCTCTCTCTCTTAAATTATTCTTTCTTTTATTTTAAAGTTAATATTATTTATATTATTATATCTTAAAATTATTATTTACATTTTAAAAAAGAATGGCATTTTTTTATATACTTATTTTTTATTATTTATTAATATTTACAATTATTATTTTATTATTATTATCCTTTTCTCAAATTTTCATTATCTTTTAGGTTTATAATTATTTATTTTATTCTTATCATATACCCCACTTAGTGGGATTAAGGCTTTGTTGTTGTTGATTCTTATCATATTATTTTTATTACTTACATATATGTAATTTATAGTTATTTTATTTGTATGTTATATGTTATTTTGTTATTATGTGTTATTAAAAAAAATTTATTTCTATTCCTTTTTATTTTATTTTATCCTATTTTTATTTTCTTTTCTCTTTATGTTTATTTTCCTTCTTTTATTTTTTTCTTACCTTCATGTTAAATTATTTCTTTTAGATTTTAAATCTTATTTTTCAATTTAGTAGAAATAGGTGGTAGATTTGTAAATATTTAAACTAGTAAGCTTAAATGGCTAAATAACTTTGCATAAAATAAATCCCTAAGCCTATGCATGAATAAAGTGAAGATAGCATGAAGGATAAACAACTTACACATAATTTTTTTACATGGAAGTTTTCATGAGAAAAAAAAGCTAAGCATGAAAACATTTGCATGAAAGAGAGGGATCTTAAGGCTATACATGGATACATAAAAAAAAACATGCATGAAAGCTAAAAGAAATTAAACAATTTGTATGTGAATTTAAAGGTCTTTGTAAAGGAAGAAGAACATTGAAATTGTGCATGTGTGTGTGTGATGTTTTAGGCTAGGCATGAAAGGGGTAAAACATTTTATTGAAGCTTAAATATTCATGGGATGAAAAGTAGGGGGGAAAAAAAACTTACCTTGATTTTTGGAGATCCCTTTGAATCTCACGGCTAGGAGATTTTAGGGTGGATGATGAAGTGAGTGTGTGTGTAAGTGAGTGTAAGTGTGTAAGAGGTGTTTAAGAGTGTTTACAGGAAGTGGATTTATGGAGGAGGCTCAATGCGAGGAAGGAGATGAGGGAGTGAGGGAGGTGAGGTGGAGGTGTGGAGGAGGTGAGAAGGAGTTATGGTGGAGGTGATGGATGAGGGATGAGGTGGCATGTAGGGTGAGGGAGAAGTGAGGGAGATTCTTTATGGAAGTGATGGATGAGGGAAGATTTTTTTTGTTTTTTTATTTTTATTTTATTTTATTTATTTAAGATATATATTTTATTATATATACATTTATTTTTTGTACAGTGATGTTTAATTTAACTAATTTTGATTTTAATTTGATTTAATTTGAATTATTAGTTTAATTAGATCTATTCGTCTGACTAACATAACTTGATTTTAAGTGAGAATGAGGTCTAGGCATCTTGATTAATATTGTTTATATTATTGTGATGAAGATTTTTCATGAAGACAAAAAGTGGTTTTGAGCTCATTTGGAGGTCCAATTTTGGCATGGATTGGATTTTTGGAGCTATTTTTACCATGTCGGGTTCCTGGCCAAATTAGATTGGTTCGAGTTGGAATGGGGTTCCGAGGTTCTTCAGAAATACTGTAGATATGGTTGTGTCAAAGAACTTTCAAGAAGACATAAATGGTTTTGACAAGGTTTAGGGGGTCAATTTGGGCGGATTTGTAACATGTGTCCAAACTTCAATAAAATGGGTGGTTTTGGTCCAAAATGGATTTTCGGGTAAGATCTGATCTCAAATTATGGAAATTGATGATCCAATAAAGTTTAAGGAGGTTTTATAAAGAGTTTTGAATTGAAGTTTTGGAGGAATTGATCGACATTGGCTCACTTTAAGAGTTTTGGGTTATTTACCAATTGGGGATTTTGTATTTCAAGTGGAATCGGGATTCAAATGAGGGTCACACTGGGCTTGAATTTGGTCTACGTTGATATTGGGGATGTTTAATTTTGGTTTAGAATTAAATTTGATGAAAATTTGGGTCAATTCGGGTCAAGATTTGGGTTTTGCTTGTGCACCTTTAAGTTAAACGGCCAAAATGGGATTTTGATCGAAAGTGTATTAATTTGCCAAAATTGACCCATCGTGTAGTCAACAAAAATGAAATCGGGGATTTTTAGGATTTTTGGAATTTTGTTTAGAATTTTTGGAATTTTTCGATTTTTGGCAAGAAGGGTATTTTGGTATTTTGAAGTTATTGGGGGTATTTTGAAAATTTGGAATTTTGGTCATGGATGGTCAATTTGAGTGGTAAGGAATATTTTGGAATGTTTTTTGGGGAATTTTGGTGAATTTTGGTGAATTTTAAGAATTTTGGGTAATTTAGTGGAATTTTGAGGCTGCAATGTAAATCAAACTTTGGAGATTTGAAGGTGGCTTCAAAGTGAGCATGATGTAATGGTTTAAATTAAGTTATGCATTGAGGGTCACCCTCATTTGGTCCTCTATGTGTTGGTCCCCACCACTTAGTCATAGACTTGGGGCCGGGCTATCCACATACGAGTTTCCAAAGAGTTCGTGGTTGAAATTAGATGTGCAAAGTATGTATATGTTGTTATTGTGAAGTGTATGAGTGGTGATCTCCACCTCCCTCGTGGCAATCCTAAGGTCTTACCACCTATAGGAGACTTCCCCGGGGATTCCCTTATGCTTGCCTTTTTCTACCAAAAAGGCCGAGGTGAGGCCTTAAGCATATGAAAACCCCCTAAGAAGCAAGAAGAGTTTTGAATTTCTATGGGAAGGTTCCATAACTAGTCCTCTAAGAAAGTCACCAGGAGAGTTCTATCGCTAGACACTAGGCTATTCTAAAGAGAGACTGGGACCTCAACCAAAAAGTGAGGTCAACAAATGACCCCCTCTAATAAAGGGGAAGTACGGACAAAGACATCATGTTGCATTGGTGCTTCGACCGACAAGATCAACAAACCAACACAAAGCCGCCTAAGTAAAATACATAAGATGTATCAAAATTAAGAGAGAGTTATTGTTTCCACTGGGGAAAGGAGGCAAATTTTCAAATCACAAGATTTCAAGATATTAGATTTTAGATTCGTTACATTTTTTTTTATTCAAGTTTTAATTTTGAGTTCGAATTTCGATTTAATCAGAGTTTTGATTTAAATTGAAGTTAGATTCAAGTTTGATTTCAAGATTGATTCCGTGGAAATTCGGGATTTTGAAATGCGAATTGAGCTCTGTGGAGGAATCCTAAAGCAATGCGGTTTCGGATGCAAAATCCTAAAACCTCTAAAAATTGACATTTCAACCATTACGATGTGGAAAGATCCTTAAAGCAATGCGGCATCGATGTAAAATCCTCAACCTCTAAAATTTGATTTCGATTAACCATTGCTATGTAAAGAACCTAGCAATGCGGTATCGATGTAAAATCCTCAACCTATAAAATTTGATTTTGAGCCTGAACTATCAAGGACAGGGAAAGAAGCTAAAGCAATGCGGTATTGGATGTAAAATCCTCAACCTCTAAAATTTTATTTTCGATTTGAACCATCAAATATGGAAAGAACCTAGCACGCGGTATCGGATGTAAAATCCTCAACCTCTAAAATTTGATTTTGATTCAACCATCAAGGATACGTAAAGAACTCTAAAACAACGAGGTATCGAATGTAAAATCCTCAACCTCTAAAATTCGATTTTTGATTTGAACCATTGCGTTAGGGAAAGAACCTAAAGTATGCGGCATCGGATGTAAAATCCTCAACCCCTAAAATCCGATTTTTTGATTTGAACCAATGCGATAGGAAAGAACCTAAAGCAATGCTAAACATCGCATGTAAAATCCTCAACCTCTAAAATTTAATTTTTTGATTCACCCATCATGATAGTGTGAAAGAACCTAGCAATGCGGTATCGGATGTAAAATCCTCAACCTCCAAGTTTTGATTTTGATTTGAGCCATCACATAAGGAAAGAACCTAAAGCAATGCCGTATCGATGTAAAATCCTCGACCTCTAAAATTTGATTTTGACTAACCATCAAGGATAGGGAAAGAATCTAAAGTAATGCTACATCGATGTAAAATCCTCAACCTCTAAAATTTGATTTTGATTTGAACCATTGCAATGTGTGAAAGATCCTAAAGAAATGCCAGACGTATGTAAAATCCTTAACCTCTAAAATTTGATTTTTTTGATTCGAGCTATCACATGTGGAAAGAACCTAAAGCAATGCGCATCGGGGGAAAATCCTCAACCTCTAAAATTTTATTTTTAATTGAGCTATTGTGATATGGAAAGAACCTAATGCAATGCGGTATCGATGTAAAATCCTCAACGTCTAAAATTTAATTTACATTTCGAGCTATCATGAGTAAGGGAAAGAACCTAAAGCAATGCGAAAGATTTGATGCAAAATCCTCAACCTCTAAAATTTGATTTTGATTTTGAACCATTGCACAGAAAGATCCTAAAGCAATGCGGCATCGATGTAAAATCCTCAACCTCTAAAATTTGATTTTTTGATTTGAACCATCGCGATGTGGAAAGAACTGACGTTAATGCGGTATCACCTGATGTAAAATCCTCAACCTATAAATTCGATTTTGATTCCGAACCATCGTTATCAGGAAAGATCCTAAAGCAATGCAAAGACGGATGCCGGGATCCTCAACCTCTAAAATTTAATTTTGATTTGAACCATTGCGATAGGGAAAGAACCTAAAGCAATGCTAAGACGTGATGTAAAATTCCCTCAACCTCTAAAATTCGATTTTGATTCGAGCCATCGCAATAAAGGAAAGAACCTAAAGCAATGAAGTATCGATGTAAAATCCTCAACCTATAAAATTTGATTTTTGATTTGAGCCATTGCGATAGGGAGAGAACCTAAAGCTTTTCAGTCGCGCATCGGATGTAAAATCCTCAACCCTAAAATTTGATTTTCGATTCGAACCATCGCGATGTGGAAAAACCTAAAGCAATGTGGTATCGATGTAAACCTCAACCCCTAAAATTTGATTTTTTTGATTCGAGCCATTGTGATGTGGAAAGAACCCAAGTAATGCGGCATCGATGTAAAATCCTCAACCTCTAAAATTTAGTTTTTGATTTTCGAACTACTGCGATGTGGAAAGATCCTAAAGCAATGCGGTATTAGATGTAAAATCCTCAACCTCTAAAATTTGATTTTGGATTTCGCGATTGATTTGCAAAGATTTGTAATGTCAATTAGAAAAGTGTAGAATTTTGGTGTTTGAGAATTTCGTGAAAGTTGTGAAAGATTTTTGTGAAAGAAACATATTAGGAGGGAATATGTGGATGCTACATATCCCATTCAAAGGAGTTGATCGAAAAGTCATTGCCTGATCGATATGATTCCTTCCCACCGTAACCAAATCGAAAAACCTCACGGCTCCGTGTCACGGAATCGACCGCTCCTATCTCGTACAAGGGAGAGAATTGAAGGGATTGAATTTTAGATTTGGAAGTTTTGAATTTGAATTTTATTGTGGATTTCGATTCGAATTTAAATCGAGATCGGATTTGAAAGCAGATCGGAGATCTCGTATCGAGGTTTATTTTTAATATTGAGATTCTTCTTTTTTTTGTTTTGATGATTTAAGTTCATTTTGATGTAGATTTCAATTTGATTTCGAATACATTTTGATTTGATGTTTCATTTTATCTTATGGTTTGTTTCGTTATCTTTTTTGATTTTTTTTAATGGAACCCACCACTTGGAAATTCAAACACCTCTTAACTCTTCTTGAACCCCACAGATGACCATAAACCTCTAAACCCCTTTGGAAGATTCATAGTCAAGTGTGGAGATGTAAGGATGAGTTCCTATAGGATGGTCAAGCCTTAGGACAATCCTGGTTGATGGTTAGCCGACACACACCACACTCTCATACACATCCTAAACCCTAAAACCACTCTTACCCAATCTCGTTTCCCGACTCATGTAGGAAATTCATATGGATGGACCTCAACCCCTAAGCCCCTGGCTAAGAGGGTTAGGAACAGCATATTGAGTGCAAAAAATGAGTCCTCTCATGGCACTTGTGAGCTTGTTGGCGTATATTTTTAGATTTTAAAATTTAATTTAGGTGTATATATATATATAATTTGGAAAGTAGCATTTGATTTTTGAAAATAATTTTAATGTTTGAAAATTTTAAGATGTAAAATCAAACCGATTTCACATCCCAAATAGTTTATATAAACGAGCATCACACCACAAATCGTGTATCTATCCCAAAGAATAGCACACCGCTCACGATGAGGCTCGATTAAATAAACTAGAAGATTTAGACATCCGTTTCGTCCGCGAACCAATTTTATAAGCCGATTAAAGTTCCCGTGCTTAATATAAAGGAATTAAGGTGGTTTATATTACCTCGCAGGCAAGCCCCTATAGTTAATTACATCCTAAATGTCCGAAGACACTTAAGAAAACTCTCGATAATGATAAGTTATTTTGCTCTCAAGAATTTCAAAGTTTAAGGTTTTCAAACAATTAGATTTCGGAGATATCAATTGGGAATGGATCAAATTTGGAGCATGAGCCAGAGTCCAAAGGAAGAGAAGTAGGGGAAGCCGGAGATCGAAGAAGAATCTTGACAACTTCCCCAACTATCCTATTATTTGGCTTCGATTTGAGAGTTTATTTAATGTTTCATCCAGTCTCTTTTAATTAATTAGGACTTATATTCGTATGACACAATCATACAAACAACCTCGAAGATGTGAGGGTTTTTGTCGTACCAAACAACTACGTCGGAATCCTAAGACCGGTTAGGGCTTAATCTACATAAGACAACTATGCAAATACCTAACAAAAAGTTGAGGATTTATATTGCACTAGGTAAATCACCTCGAAGTCCTATGGCTTTGTTGTTTAATTCTAAGAAAAGTTTAGCCGATGTAAATCCGAGTTTCTATTGACGACGATGGTCAGTGGCCGCCCACTATGCTCCAAGCTCCTTGTCATTGCGTGTAGAGGTTTAGTTTGAGAAATCATAAATCGTGAGGATGAGAAGTGTTTTGCTTAAAAAAGTCTTAATTCAAATATTTTAGTGCTTTAATTAAAATTAGATTCTAAATTTGGATTATAACAACGCCTAAGATTCCTGCTCCATCCTTCCTATGACCGTTATTTTCATCGTATTCACTTAAATTCCGTATGACCATAACCAATCGATCGAGTTCCACACTTTCATTTAGAATGTAGGAAATCCCACAAGAACACGCGGGTTACATCATCCGAGGTATTCCCGATCATCCAACGAGACGTTTTAATTTAGTTAAAGTTGTAATTTGTTTTGTTCCGTTTGTGATTAAATTTTTACAGTTGTCTTATATTTCAACATTGCGGCGAATTTTATCTGTATTTAATTTTTAATTTGCATTGGGTTTCGGGGCCAAGGCTATCCTAAAGGTTTTAGCTTTTCATTCAACAATCTTATTTATCATGCAAGAAAGTAAAACACAAGGCAAGTAAATATATTGCAATAAGGTAAATTGCAATAAAGTAAAAGCGGACCCGGAGGGTCTTCTCGCTATTCCTGGGCCTCGAAACTTTAGTATCGTATCGTATATATGTGTTTATAGTTTTATGTAAATTAAAGCATGCCGTAAAACAGAAGAAGTAGACTTAACAAGAAGTAGCTAATTAATCCTATGATGTCTATGTTAAGATCCTCAAGGTTGTCTACCAAGTCCTATGATGTCTATGTGAATTCCTATGTTGTGTTTCAATGAACTTTGTTTAATTTAATTTAGATCTAAGCTATATGTACATATTAAGTTTAATAGATCTCGTAGCTATCCAACCACAAAGAAGGATGCGGTGTCCATGCTTCTCTCTCATCCCGATGAAAAGTCTCAAAGCCCATTTAGACTTATTATGTTTGCTAATTACTCACCCTACCTATACCCTTATGCTTCATGAACACCTTGTCTGGGTAGTCGTTGCATTGCCAGGGTTTTGGTTTGTTTTTTGGTAATTGGTAGTTTGATTTGGACTTATGGGAGTGCTATGAAGAGTTTGTGGTTTTATTCTGTGGAAGATTTGATCGTAGTTTGATTTAGTTTGGGGATTTTGGGCTTGACTCTGTCCGTATTTCGATTTGGTTTCATGATTGCCTGGTTTGGTTCGTTTTCGCTTTATGTTTTGTTTTTGGGTTTGGTTCTGAGTTTGATTTTGGTTTGGTTTGAGTTTGATTTGCTTTGGTTTGTGTCAGATTTGAAACTAGGAATTTCGAATTTGAATATGAATTTGGGAAGGTTATGTGGACATCGTGCACTACACTGTGATTCACTAAGAATAAAGGGTATCTTTATTATGCTTTCTACACCAAGTTGGGATTTCCTAGGGGTATTTATAAAGGAAAAAATAAACCATGCCTCAGGAGGCCTATCCTAGGGTTGCTTGTTATCGTGTTGGTATTGTATTGTGGTCGGGATTGTTCTTATGTGTTGTGATTGTTGTCAGGTTGGATTGTTGTTATCATGGGATTTTTGTTTGGGTTACAGATCATAGATGGTTGTGGTATGTTATTGTTGTATTTTGTTTATATGTTATATCATTATTGTATGTTACTTTATTCTTATGAGGTCATAAGCAAGTGCGGCATCTGTGCTTCATAGAACGAGGCTGTCTTTGAAACATCACGATGCTCGTACTTTGCGTATCGCTCCACCTATTTAAGTCGTTTTAAAATGACTTATTCTTCGAGGTACTCATTGAAATTATATCTTTCAAGTACCTACAAAGATGTGTTATTTCTATAGACACAACAGCTGAAGGAACAGAACTTCGTAGCTTCGTTTAGAAGGCTACTTTACTCGCTGATGAGGGAGGACGGTTTGTGCTATCTTGTAAAGCTGCCTCGACGCCCTTCGAATTAATGTTGCCGGAGCTTCGTATCTACTAGGTAAAGTTGATGCCTTTGATCCGACATTGGATAAGTATCTGTCGGGCACCTGACATGACTCCCAGTTTGAATTTCCATTAAATGCTAATAACATAGCCCATTTCTTTAATTCTTTCTTTCAGCTCTGCGTATTCAAAGTTTACAAGCCATGTGATAGAAATATTTTTCATTGTCCAAAGATATTTCGAGTCAATTAATGACAGACCAAAGACATAAAATTACTTGACATTCTTCAAAGCATAATATCGAGGAAACTTCTTAAGGTAGTCTTTCAAGTTTTATTAATCGGGGGATGATTAAGACACCACTTGACATATAAGCCATTTCAAGCTTCTTCTCGTGGAGCTTAGTTGATTTCTCTTTTCTCTTTTATATATTGAGCTTTTCGCCCTTTTTTATTGAGGATTACTATATCTAGTAGAGCACGTATTAAAGATTTTGAATGTCAAAATTGGGATACTAATTTTTGATTGTGTGCTCACCTCAAGCCTCGAAACACTCTTTTTCGTGCTCCTTTTATTTCTTCGAGAATTACTGTATCTCGTTGCATATTTCTATTAAAGATTTTGAATGTCGAAACTCTCCCAATTAATAAATTCAAATGGTTTCTTAACATGAATCCCGGGATATTATAACTCATCCAAAAGTCTCGGGACTCCAAATACATGGCGTAAAATTAAAAGACTTCGATATCCCGATTAATTACATGTATTTCAACCACACTATTTAATTTTAAAGTTTACTTAGGACTCCGTCGAATTCCTTAAAGTGAAGGACTCGCCATTAGGGCATAAATTTCATTCTTCGAAGTTACCGTCTTATAAGAAATATCCAACTTCGAGCATTCAAAATATCGAACAATTTCGAACAAAAATTTTTTCCGTTCATTTTCATTCATAAAGAAGCGTGAGATGTGGCATTGAAATCAATCCTTCAAATTTCCCTTTACATTGGTAGAAGTAGCACAATGGTAGTCAAAAAGTGTCTTCTTTGTTGTTAATTACGTAGGAGTCACTAGAACAAACAGACGTACCAAAATCATATCGATAGAACCTTTTCAGTTCTTTTCAAATATTCTTCCGGGATTGTTACGTTCCCATTCTTCAAATTCTCTTCGAGCCGCTCTTGAAATTGCGACACTCTATGGTATGTCCAACGAACCCGTGGTGCGAACAATATCTTGGATGTCCTTTCTTGTTGATTTCATCCGGTCTTTTTGGCTCGTGTAACCGGAACTCGTGGTTCTCATCGTATCAGTGGAACATCTTTTCTTGCCGCTTCGTCTTTAAAAGAGTACACACGTTTCGTTCGAGCAACCATTGTTGGAACTTGTCTTTTCATCTGCCTAGTAAAGTCTTCAGAAAGGATTGCTGAGCGTTCGCCCGGGATGTTGGAAGATCCGATGATTTTGTTCAACCCCGTACATGCAATTATCGCTTCGTTAACCACACCAACTTTCTCGCATTCCTTCTCGAATATATTCGTTGGCTCTATCTTATTGGCTTTCCAAGAAAACCAAATTGTTTAGCTTCTTCTTGAAGTCTTTCGGCTTTGTTAAGTAACTTCTCAAATGTCTTGATTTCATAATCCTCGAGCAAGAGACCAACTCGGACCGTGAATACTCTTTTAGAAGAATTTCAACTCGCGCGTTGTTTCGCAATCGCGCGCGTATCCTGCGTCGAGATTTCTTCCAACGCAGATGTATTCCACCAAAGTTTCGTCGGCTTCTCGCTCTTCCACAAGACCGCCTATAGTGACGTGGGTGTTGAACCCCCAAGAAATGCTTCGACAAAAAGATTCTCATTTCGTGAAAGTCTTCACTGAACCGTTCGATAAGTCCGCATACCCGCCGAAGCCGATTCCCCGAAAGGCTGCTCACAACCGTCGGAGCAGAGTCTCACTACTCCCCGAGTCGCAGCAACTTGCTCGGAAGAGGCAACATGCCGACGAGGGTTTCTAGTCCCGTCGAAAGTCTTCGAACAAAGGTGATACGAAACCTCAGATATGGGACGACATCAAACTCATTGTGCAGTAGCCCACCTCAAATCGACGCCGCCCCTTTCGATCGTCAAGGCCTTTTATCCGTTATTCGACCAACTCGCTTAATGTCTTTCTCTGCATCATATTCGAAATGAATCTTCTCAGGCGGTTCATCTTGGTTTGCAGAAGCGACTTCCTTCTTCGCGTCGGTGATAATGGACAATCTCCGTCCGGTTTACCCTCGGGGACGCCACTTCGTAAGTGCGTCTATCCTTGTATTATGGTCATAAGAAATGTCATTTCTTCAACTTTCTTCTAAAGACGGCTTATAATCTCATCTTTTCTAATCGGAGGCCCTTTCGCCACCTATCCGCAGTGTCCTCCTCACGAAGAGGAGTGTCACCGCAGCCTAACATGGCTCGAGTCTCAACGACGTCACTTCTCGCGAGTTTGCCATCCATACGTAACCCGTTAGGTTGTAATCATCTTCAAGATTCTCTTTTGATCTTTAGACAGCCGTACAACGTCAGCTCGCAGCTTTTCCACAGCGGTCTCAATCACCTCCTCTTCGATAGCTTTAAGGTCAGTTAAAGGTTTTCGAGAAACATCACTTATTCTCGAGTACAAGGTTGCAGGGTTACTGGAATCACCCAAATCGTATTTATAGAACCTTTTTCAAATTTTTTAAGCACTATTCAAAGATTATCATATTTCCACTTCTAAAATTCTTCTCGAGTCAATCCTCAAGTTGAAGCAGCTTTTCTATGGTATGGCCGAGCATTCGGTGGTATTGCGTACATCGGGTGATCTTTCCCGTCTCCCGCCTCCCAGTTTTCGCGCTCCGTAGTCCGAATTCCGGCATCTTTATCAAGTACGAATATCTCTGCGACACTCACTCTCATTGAATGGGTATACCTTGCTTAATCGTTGATTTATTGCCTGACCGTTCCCATCTATCCGGGTATGGTCTCAACTCGAACAACTGCTCTTTAGACCGATACGGTCGTTGTCGCGGCTTCGATGTTCCGTAAATTTCGATCGCGCTTCCATTCCCGTGCCTTTGCCATTTGTGGTATGGGCTCGAATCGACTCAAACTTTGAATTTAGAAGATGGCAAAATACAAGCATCAACTCGACTTTCTTCATGTAGAATATTTTTTCCTTGGGCTAGGCTGAGCGACCCAGACAATGGGTAGCCGAATCCGGCGGTAAGAGCGTGGGGTCAGCCTCGTGAGCACCTAATGGCATCCGAGTTCTTTTCAATCCAATCCTTCTTTGGCATGGGAGTTCCTCAACAGACTCTGTCAACGTTACAATAAAGCTTAACGGACTTTCATTTCGGATTTCGACACCGCAATGGCCATCCCCGAACTCGTTTCAACACGAACCCTTGTCCGAATTTGATGACCGCCAGCTCAAGCAACTCATCTCTATTGACGGCGAACTCAACTCCATCGTTCCTGGCATTTAAAGAATTTCTGGAAGTCAGTAACGTCCGGTGTCTTTTAGTTTCAACTAGAAGACTCAAGTGACCGCACTCAGACACTATAAACCTAGCAATTTTCTTTTTATACATTTTTTGTTCGATTTCTAATTTATGTACATTATTCTTGTATTCATTTATTTTATTTTGGTGCTTTCACCTTTATTTTATTATTATTATTTTATTTTATTATTATTTTTTTTTACATTTGTTAACAAACTTGCTCGCTAATTTCGGATTCGAACAAAAGGTACGAGAGTAGAGATTTGGTTTAACTCGTCGATAAAGAAATCAAACCCGAGAGACACGGAGCAAAAGTGAAATTCGTGGACCCGCCCCGGGCTGAATTCATAACACACAACTCGCACACAACACACCCCATTTGGTCCGACCCCACCTCTTTCGAGAGGTAATAAAAGGAGGATTTCCTAACCTCTTTATCTAGGGGTGTCTAAAATGTTGGCTCTGTAATCAAGGAAAGTTGATCACACTCGTTCAAGATAGAAATGAACAAGATATGTCAACGGAAAAATGGTTGTTCGATCCACTATGGGCATGGATTTACTACCGATTTATGAAAGCAAAACTCTGGCTCGATCAAAATGGAGAGAAGAACTATTCCCCAGCCGAGCGTCGTAAGCCGTCGGAGTTATTATTAGATTTTAAAATTCTAATTTTGCATATATATATAATTGAAAGTAGCACTTCGATTTTTTGAAAATAATTTTTACAGATTGAAAATTTTAAGATGCAAAATTAAACCGATCTCACATCCCAAATAGTTTATATAAACGAGCATCGCATCACAACCGTGTATCTATCCCAAAGAATAGGCACACCGTTTCGATGATGCCTGTGGCTCGATTAAATAACCTTAAGATTTGTGACATCCGTTTGGTCTACGAACCAATTTTATAAGCCGACATTATGAACAACTGCCTCTTCCACAGCATACCCTGAAATATTTTCTAAACAAGGAATATCCATTCAAAACTGAAGCAGTAGCGAAAATGTTCCTCAGTTTAATGAAGACACCAGATTTTCAGCTACCAGAGCCCAAAAGGCCGAAAGAAGTTAATAAGAAAGATCATACAAACTATTGCCCTTACCACCGGATGCTCGGGCATAAGATAGAGGATTGCATCACTTTCAAGAGTTGGCTTAACAACAATCTCCGGAAAGGGAAGATAATGATCCCGAAGGAATACGTGAAGGAACCCCAAAAAGGAAATTTCGTCAGTGTTATTTCAACTGATCCCATTGTTCCGATAGACCCTTACACAACCCAGGACGGATGGAGTACCGTCTGGACAAAGTCTTCAAAGAAAATCTTAGATCACATCCAAACCACTTCGGTGCGTGCTTCAACTCAAAGTTTAAAACCTGCCAAGCCAGCACTATCCCTTGCAATTGAAGAACATCCCCAGAAGGAAGAGAAAATCGTAGAAGAAAAGAAAATTGAGGCACCAAAGAGTAGACTAGGGGCTGCTTATCCTAGGATGGTTGTTTCCGATTTGGGGAAGAAATCCCTCAAACCTCTAACTCTGTATGATTATTTGCTCGCCCCGGCGGGATCTTATAATGATAAGAGTTTTGGCGTTGGCTACGTTTTGACTGTTTCTAACGATTACATAACTAAAGAAAATCAACCTAATCCGGATCTCAATTCGATATAAATAACAATTCTCAAATCATACTAAACCTCGATGAACACGACGAAGAAGAAGGCGTTCACAAGGATGGCTACGAGAGCTCAACAAGCAATGAGTCTATTTGCGAATTTCAAGGAGCTCCAATCTCGATAGAATTGGAGTTATCAGATTTCAAAGCAATGCCAGAAGAGCCAGATATTCCAATTCAAGAGGATACACTGGCAGATTCAACACCAAATTCAGAAGAAATAACTGAAGTAAATCTACGAAGTGGAAAAGTTCTACCTCCGAGAATGGGTCCAAAGGATAAAGTAAAGCAGGTGGTTACTCAGGAGGAGCCAACCCTAGCAGAGGAACTGCCCATTCGGGAAGAAAATGAGGAACATGGTAATAAAGTGGACTATAACGTGCTAGCCCATCTTAGGAAGCTACCGACCAAACTAAGCATATACGACGCTCCGATCCCGTCAAAGGAGATGAGCGAAGCTCCGATCAAGGCTCTACTTGATCTAGAGATTTGTTTAGTTCAAATGGCCGGTAATTCCTTCGATGAGGTTTGCTCGTTAAAAGAATAGTGAGGTGTTACCTTCACGAACAATGATTTACTACTCGGAATGGCTGATCACAATCGACCATTGTACAGTCACTATCAAAAAGTTTATGCTCTCCAGAGTGTTGGTTGATCCAGGAGCATCAATCAACATAATGAGCCTTCGAACGTTAGCATATTTGGAAATTGATGCTCGTGACCTCGAAGCGGACAAGATGTTATTAAGAAGGTTTAATCGAAAGGAGAAGGAGCTCTCGGATCAATAACAATACCGATGAAGACCGGTGATTTAGCAAAGACAACCGCAAAATTCCACATAATTGATTCCGAGATATCATTCAACGCTCTACCGGGTCAGCCATGGATTCATGAAAACTCGGATGGTACCGTCGTCTCTGCACCAGTGCCTAAAGTATTACGATGGAGGAGAACAGTGTATCAAAGGTGACTTGCAACCATTCTCCGTACACGAGATCAAAATTCATGAAGATGCAGCCTACTATGCGCCTCTGAAGAAAACAATATTTTCCAGAAACGCCGTGCCAAATGAAGCAAAATAAGTGCAAAAAGATAAAGAACCTGAAATTCTAGTCCAACAGATACTCACCACTCCCTTTCGGCGAAATGGTGAAGGTTTCTCCAGAACTAGCACCCGAGGTCAAGGTCGGGGATGAGGTCGTGGAAGAGATGTTAGAACAGTTGGACAGAAGAAACCAGTCATCAATGTTGATTGGGAGACCAGTTCCAAAGAAGAAGAAATCAAGAAAGAAGCAGCAACGGTAAATCAAAAGAAACCCCAGTTCAAGATCTCTCTCGAAGATGAAAAGAATGAAGAATACAAATCAATGTACGAGAAGATTAACCATTATGTACATACTATGACCCTCACCCCGATCTATTCTATAAAATCGAGGGTATGGTGGTCAAGGAAGTGCATGGTGGTGGTGCTAAGCCGATCAAGTTTTACCGTGGTGCTTCTTCTTCCAATACTGAAAAAGATGTACAATTTGAAGATGTTACTTCTTCCGAATTAATGGAACTGCCTTTTGAGTGGTACTCTCCCTGTGTTCAAAATTTAATTCAACATGGAGTCTTACCTCGACGATGGACAAAAGGTCAATCACAATATTTTGAAAAATTATGGAATAATGCCAGTCGGCCTCCCAATTCAAAACATTGTCTCGGATTCAGCACGGTAGGGTCTGTTGACGATACGGGATTTTACTTGGTTGTTACTTGTGAGCCTAATGAAGACTGCTTGGAAGCTTCAGAAGATCTTGAAGATCTGCAAATCGGAGATGCTCCACCAGAATTTGAAGAAGAAATTAAATCTACAATAGACGAGTTAATGGAAGTTCACTTAAGTACTAGCGAAGAGCATAGGCCGACCTTTGTTAGCTCCTTACTTAATAAAGAAGACTCCGAAAACATAATCAAGTTATTGATGGAATTCGAGGAGCTGTTTTGCTTGGAGTTATGATGAAATACCGAGATTAGCTCCGAAGTCGCAGTTCACAAATTAGGAGTGGATCCCACTTGCTTGTTCCGGTTAGACAAGCTCCAAGAAGAACGTGTCTAGAGATTGAACAACAAGTTATAGCTGAAGTTAAGAAGCTAATAGACGCTAAATTTGTCCGTGAAGAACAATATCCAACTTGGTTAGCTAATGTGGTACCGGTCAGAAAGAAGAATGGTCAGATCAGAATTTGTGTAGACTTCAGAGATTTAAACAAAGCATGTCCAAAGGACGAATTCCCTCTACCAATTCCAGAATTGATGATCGACATTGCTTTAACACATGAAATCTTTTCTTTCATAGATGGGTCTTCGGGATACAACCAGATAAAGATGGCACCAGAAGATGAAAAGCTTACAGCCTTCAGAACGTTGATCGGGGTATACTGCTACACAGTGATGTCATTTGTATTAAAGAACGCAGGAGCAACTTATCAAAGAGCAAGGACAAGAATTTTTGATGATCTCATTCACAACCAAGTCGAGTGCTACGTAGATGATGTTGTCATCAAAAGCAAACTAAAAGAGAATCAATATCTTAGAAGGCCTCGAGCTGCATACATATGTGTTCTCAGACTACTAATAACAACAAATTGTAGACTGCATACTTAAACTCCAGAAAATGGGTCGAGCTGGCCGCCTAAGGGAAAAGACTTATTCAAAACCCCGAAGATGGATGCCAGGGAAAGGAAGAGTTACAATCCAGTGCGGATGTTGCTACAACTTCGCAGTAGACAGAAAAGGAAATCCACCAGAGATACTCCGTCACAGTGAGGTGGATCTGATGCCAAACGTTATTAAAAGAATGATAAAGAGGATGATAACATGGAGGGTATTGCCTACGATCGCATACCCAATGACACGCATCATTAACATCTACAAGGAGGGCGACTGCATACCTCCACATATATACCATCATGATTTTGTTAGACCATTCTGCACAGTGTCTTCTGCCAACCAGTGCAATATCATGTTAAGATCTGACCTCCGGATAGCAGGCCCCGGTGAGTTTCGAGGGCCAGTGGAGATACCACTATTGGTAGGTTCCGTCATGGTGTTCAAAGGGAATGGAGCGGACATCGCAAAACATTTCATTCCAGGGGTGCATGTTGAGTGGATCTCTGTTACTTTCAGGAGGTTGGACAACAGAAAAATGTCTTTCCACTTCCAGCCAGATCCAGAGTTAGAGAATCTCCGGCCTTACGAGCTCTGAGTTACATGGGAGATAGCACACCTCCAATGCACATCCATACGACATTTCGCCAAGGATGACTTGGAAGGTGATGTTATTGTCCATGTATCTCACTATTCGGACATGGATTTTGACAGTTTGCTTTTAGAAAGAACTTGAAGAATCTTACGCAATCCGTTTTGGATTTATATGGATTGTATGAGATATTAAATTCTCAAAGAAAATATCATCATGTTTTGGATCAAGATGTATGATGTATTTTCAACAAGATTGGAATGAAAGTGACCATGTCATGTTTTGCCTTCACCTCTTTTTGTGCAAATTGATCGGGAAAGGCCATTAAATTAAAAGAACTTCGAGCAAAGAACAAAGGAAAAATGAAAATAGATGAGAAATCTTTTAAAAATCTAAATGTCAAAATAAATTCTAAACTGATACGAACTCCAAATATTTTTGAAATTGAATCACTAAAACAAATGAAATGAATTTAAATCTCAATCTGAATCCTTCGGTTTGAATCCTTCGGTCTGAATCCTTCAATTATTCTTCAAAATGAAATATGTTTGAAACTATTCTGAAATTCAAATCCTTTCTTCGACTTGTCACCAGGTCGAGTCTTTTCCACTTGTTACACTTACCAGTTCTTTTTAAATTTTTTCTCTGTGCGTTAGAGGATCCACTAGTTCTATCGACACGGAGCCACGAACTTCGTTCGATTTGGTTCTGATGGCATGGGATTGGGTCTCTCTTCATACAGATAAATCTTCGAGATTGGAACCAGTTTCCAATTATCATTAAATACTCGATATTGGAACCAGTTTCCAATTCTCATTAAATCTTCGAGATTGGAACTAGTTTCCAATTCTCATTAAATCTTCGAGATTGGATCTAGTTTTCATTTCTCATTAAATCTTCAAGATTGGAATCAGATTCCATTTCTCATTAAATCTTCGAGATTTGAACCAGTTTCTAATTCTCATTAAATCTTCGAGATTGGAACCAATTCCAATTCTCATTAAATCTACGAGATGGGAACCAGTTTCCATTTCTCTTTAAATCTTCGAGATTGGAACCAGTTTTCATTTCTCATTAAATCTTCGAGATTGGAACCAGTTTCGATTTCTCATTAAATCCTCGAGATTGGAACCAGTCTCCATTTCTCATTACTTTGAGATTGGAACTAGTTTCCATTTCTCATTAAATCTTCGAGATTGGAACCAGTTTTCAATTCTCATTAAATCTTCGAGATTGGAACCAGGTTTCATTTCTTATTAAATCCTCGAGATCGGACCGGCTTCCATTTCTCACTAAATCCTCGAGATTGGAACCAATTTTTATTTCTCATTAAATCTTCGAGATTGGAACCGGTTTCCATTTCTCATTAAATCTTTGGGATTGGAACCGGCTTCCATTTCTCATTAAACCTTCGAGATCGGTACCAAATTCTAGTTCTCTCCTTTTGAGGTCGGTACCAAATTCCGACTCTCTTTCCGAGATTGATATTAAATTTCAATTTTCTCTTTCGAGACTCGGTACCAAATTCTAGTTCTCATTTCGAGATCGGCACCCAAATTCGATTCTCATCCTTTGCAATCGATACTTAAACTCGATTCTCACTCCGAGGTCGGTACTTAAATTCCAGTTCTCTTTGTAGTCCCGAGGTTGGAACCTAGGTTCCAATTCTCATTTCAAATCCAGATTTCCTTGAATTGATTTTAAATTAAACCTCAATCGAAATTAAAACTCATAACAAATCAAAATTTAAAGTCAAAAATTAAAACTTGAAATAGAAAATAAAATGAAATCTAAATCAAATTTCTCCAGATCTTATGATCTGGAATTCACCTCCTTCTCTTTTCCCAGCCGAGAGTTTAGGAATCTCCGATCTTGGAGATATACTCGATACTCCCCAGCGGAAATTTGTTTATACTCTGTTCTAAGTGTATCACTTAGATGTCTGTGTTGGTTTTCTTGATCTCTTCGGTCAATGCCAATACGCGTGGTGTGCTTGGTTAGCACACCATATCTATTGGGGGTCCATTTGTTGACCTCATTTTTGATGAGGTCTTTTCTCTTCTCTCTCCTTAGTACTTAGGATCTAGCCTTAGGCTTTCCCTTTGACTATCCTAGAGGATTAGAGATGGCACCCACCATTTAGAAATTTAAACACCTCTTAACTCCCTGCGAACCCCACATGCCTGATTGTAAACCCCTAATTCACTTGGAGGGTTAAGATCAAATGTGGATGTTTAAAGGATGAGTTCCCTATAGGACTCTTTAGCCTTAGGACTACCCTGGGTGGCCTGGTCTGGTGAGGGTTGACCTGCACACATTACACTTTGACACACATTCCAAATCCTAAAACCATTCATACCTAGCTTGACTTCTTAACTCATGTAGGTAATTCATATGGATGGACCTTAACCCCTAGGCCCTTGGTTAAGAGGGTTAGAAACACATAGTGAATGCCTCAAATGAGTCCTCTCATGACTCTTATGGGCTTGATATGGCTTCATGGCTTAACCAAAGTGATTCCATTCTACTCAAATTTGATCAATCTTCATTTTTCCAAAATGTCAATTTTTGACCCCCGGGGCCCTATACCCACTAAACCTACCAAATGCCCTTGAAACTACCCAAAATTTGCAAAATCGCCTAAATTACCCAACATTCCTCAAAATCAAACCTAAAAATTTCCCCCCACTCAAATTGATCATCCATAGCCAAATATACCAAAATTTCCAAAAATACCCCCCAATACCCTCCAAATACCCTCCAAATACCCAAAATGCCCTTCTTAGCCAAAAATTCCATAAATTCCCAAAATTCCCAAAAAATTCCAGAAAATCCCAAATATTCCCAATTTTATTTTTTTCAACTATACCATAAGCCAATTTTGTCAATTTAACCCACTTTTACTAAAACCCCCAATTTGATCCATTTTAAACCTAAAGTGAGCCCAAAATTGAAAACTCTTTATAACACTCCCCTAAACATTTCTCAATGTTAATTTTACATCAAATCCAACCTTAAACCAACATTAACCCAAGATAGCCAAAGTTATCCCAATTTGACCCATTTTGGGCCCCATTACCAAAAGGCCCAAATTAAACTTATTTCAATTCCAAATGACACCAAACCTTCTCCAAATCACTCATGCCACACTCATAAACTAAACCCAACATTTTTTAGCCTAATCTTTCACAAAATCTCCATCCACCAAATTTTTTTCAAACTTAAAAGCCCACTTCCATAAAGCCTTTAAAAGCCCACTTTCCATCAAATTCAAAAGCCCAAAATCCATCCCCAAGCCCACATGAAACCTTTTCTTCATTATTCCTTTGATAATCCTATTTGACCAAAGTCTTAAACCATCATGAAATCAACCCATTTGTAGCATCTTGACAAATCCCATCAAAGGAATCCAAAGTTTTCAAAATTCCAAATAACCCTTTTCCATGCAAGTGAGCCATCCTTTTCCCAAGCCATGAGCAAGCCAAATGAAGCCATGGAGCCATGCATAAGCCATATGCAAGCCATGGGGAGCCCTTTCTACCTCACCATGCCACTTATGGCAAGAAGAGAGGAGCCTTTCCCAAGCCTTCACTAAACCTTTTTTAAACCCATCAATGATACACTTTAACCAAAATTGGCCACCTCACCTTGGATGGGGACTTCACCACACATGTGAGGCTGACCCAAATGATCTCAAATCAGCCTAAATCAATCCTTGGTGAGTGAACCAAGCCAAAACCATGAATTGACCCAAATTGGACCAAAAATGCTCCTTACACCCATGCCATTTAAATCCTTGACTTTACACATGGAAATCTCAAATTGATTGCACCAAAATCAAACTGTGACCTCCCCTCCACCTAAACACATATTTTGAACCCACTAATCAACCCCCATGGCCACCCAAAGCTCCACCATAACCTTCCTTATTTAAACCCCACCTCCATGGCCAAGAGGAGGAGATGAAAGATTTACCTTGGGGAGACCATGCCAAATTGTTTCCAAAGCTTTTCCAAGCATTCCTAAGCTCAATCAAACCATTTCCAATTGAGGTCTCACCTCTTGGACGAAGGTATCAAATTTTTTCTCCTCCAACCGAGCGTGTTTTAATTTTCTGTAAATATTTACATTCTTTAAGTATATCATCACCATATAGATGTGTGCTACTTGATTAGAAGATCATTCTAAAAAAAATTCATTCAATTTCGTTGAGAAATGAGTGAGATATCAAGGTTTGAAGGTGGACGGTTTTGGGTGAATAGCACTAGGAGAGAGGAGCAGCAGCCGTCTAATCAGGCGTGTATCTGACGGACGGCCCTGATGCAGTCGGATGGATCTTCATCTATGAACAGGCGCCATACAGAACCACACTGGCCAATAGGAGAGCGACACGTGGATTGAGCGGGAAATGGATTTTTTGGATTTATTTTTGACACAAAACTTCAAAAAATCATAACTTTGCCTAGAAAACTCCAAAAAATAAAATAAAAATATCCTCTTGCTTATACAAATGAGGAGAATAATGTGAAAGTAATTTTATTTATATTTAATGCATATTTTATTTTTAAATAATTAAATAGTGTTTTGAATATTTTAATTCTTCATGCATGTAGGAGCTTCAACATAACTTGAAATTTTTATATGTTATTCTATGCATAATGGTTGATCTTTCCTGATTTTTCCAAAGTCAGGAAAGATTTCCTTGATGAGATATCTATTTTTCAATATTATGCTTTAGTTTTCCTACAATAATTATAAATATTACCATGTTACTTAGAAAAATCTAGAAAAATTAGAGTATGTTTCCTTTGACCAAAGAAACATTAGAAAATTATCTCACGATTTATTTCAATCAAACAAACTCTAATTTGGCCAAATCCTTAAAATGGAATTTTAATTAATTAGGATTAACCACAAATAAAAATAACTTGAAATCAATCTCCACTGATCTTTAGGATACACGGAATCTATCATAAAAATTTGATATCAATTGGAGATGATTAGCCCCACTAAATAAATTAATTAAGTCACATGATCAAAATTAAACTTTAAAAATTCATAACTCCAAAAATATATTTCAAAAATTTACTAGATTGATTTTGGGACTTATCTGATATCAAAGGAGTCTATAAAAATTAAAATTATAATTTTCTATAAATCTTTATTTTTGACCCTACTTTAATATTTTAGTAATTAAAAAATAATAAAAATATTAAAAATATTAAAAATCATAAAAATGTCATATTTTAACTCCTAATCACTTAGGAACAAACCAAATATTTTTCCCACGTCTCAAAGTAAAGATATTGAATTTCAAATGCTTAAAACAACTTTTAATATTAAAAAATGTATTTTCCAACATTTTCACTAAATTAATTCCAATAAATCAAAGAAAAATCAGAAAATTATAAAATTTGTTTCTTTAAACTCCTTGTGGTTAGAGAGTTTTAGGAAAAATATAAAATCCTATTTTCAACTTTAATTTTATTTTATAATTAATTAATACTCTAAAATTAAAATAATTATAATAAATAAAATGTAATTCAAAAAATCACCAAAATTGGACCAAGTGGTCCACTAGTTATTAGGAATTTCTCATAATTTTTTTAAGGACAGAAACCTTTCCTTGGTCATGTTGTTGAATTTTCCTTAAAAATCTCTATTTTTCATTAAAAATAATTATATAAATAAATTAAATTCAGAAAAATCACATTTTCTACTCTAATGTCTTAATTGACATGTGAGTGAAGTGACATAAAAATTTTAAGTTTATTTAAACTAAATTAGGTGAGTTATGAAATAAATAAGCTTAAAAGGGCATATTAATAATTAAAGAATTTAAACCCCTTTATTAAAATTTTAGGTTTAATTAAAATAGAGGGTAAAATATTTGATTTTATCTTTCTTGGATGGTTGAAACTTTGGGAAATTTAAAAGGGTAGGAACCCATTAATCACATTTAATAAAAAATGAAACTTTGATTATTTAAACAATTTAACTTTTTGGAAGAATAATAAAAATTTGAATTATTAAAAATAAGGATATAACTTGAGAGGATATTAATCCTTTAATAAAAAAATCCCTAAATAAATCACTTAACAATATTTAACTTTTAATTAAGATTAAAATGATAATTGAAACTAAGTAAATTAAAAATTAAAAAAAATAAATAACCCTTAAATTAAAGAAAAGTTCAAAATATTAAATAGTTTAATAAAAATAATTAAATTAAATTAAATTAAATTAAATTAAATTAAGTAAAAATTAAATTAAATTAACAATTTAACAATTAAGTTAAGCTAAATTAAAAAAAATATTTAAATTAAATTAAATTAAATTAAATTAAATCAAATTTAAATTAGAATTAAGTTAACATCATTTAATAATAAAAGTAAAACAAATTTAAAATATTAAGATCACCTAAAGTATAAAGATTTAAACCAAAAAATAATTTGAACACTATTCCAAACTTAAAATTATTAATTAAAACCTCATAATTAAACTAAATCACTTTAAACCTTTAACTCAAACTTCAAATTAAGAATGATTAAAATTCTCAATAAACCAACTTGCCCTTAAAGGCTTTAATTATTACAACTCTTAAATAGAGTATTAAGTGGGATGTCACTTCATTCATCGGGTAATCAAATATCCAAGTTCATCGAGTAAGAGACAAAGCTTAACTAAACTCCTGGATGATTAATTCACCTGTGCAACTAAATTTTCTTGGACTCAAAATAATCTCAGAAATATTGAAAAGATGTTTAGGACTCGTCCTAAGCACTTTCTATTTATGATGAGATGTTTTAGAAGAACAATTGAATTTAATTGTTCTTTGATGAAGAAAATCATCCTTAAACAAAACATAAGAACCTAGATGTCATAGGAGATGACTAGCAATAGGATTAGGAATTTGGTAGATAACCAAAACCCTTCCCTTAGCTTTACCTAGGTACTTGTTGAAATATTTAAATGCCTTAACATGTGTTTTAAGTGCAGCTTGGGATGACGGGAAGACCCTCTAGGTACGCTTTTATTTTATTGCAATTTACTTTATTGCAATTTACTTACATGCACTGTACTTTACTTTTCTTGCATGTTAAACAAGATTGTTGCATGAAAATTGAAACCTTCTAGGATAGCCACAAAACTTAAACCAGAACTAAATAAAAAGTCACCACAAGATAAAATTCACCGCCACAACATTCCAAAATATAAAACAACTCAAAATTTAATCACAAATAGAACAACAAAACTCCAATTATAACTAAATTAATATGTCTCGTTGAATGATCGGGAATACCTCAGATGATGTAACCCACGTGTTGCTATTGCGATTTCCCAAGGTCTAAATGAAAGTGTGGAACTCATTCAATTGAGTTTATCAAATTCATCTGGACTAAGTGAATTCGATGAAAATAACGGTGCCGGGCTGATGGAACCATGGGATCTTAATCGGTTATGTTTAAACAACTTTAAGATTTGTTTTAATTAAAATATTAAAAATATTTGGATTTTAAGATTTCTAAACCAAAACACTTCTCTCATCTCCTGATTTTCACCTTCTAAAACTAAACCTCTGCAACAACAAGGAGCTCGGAGCATGGTGGGCAGCACGGTCATCGTCATCAGCAAAACACGGATCTACTTCAGCTAAACCTTTCTTAGAATTAAATATCCAAGCCATAGGACTTTGAGGTAGTTTGCCTAGTGCAACAAAAATCCTCAACTCTTTGTTAGGCATTTGCATGATCATGTCATGTAAATTAAGCCCTAACCGGTCTTAGGAATCCGAGGTGGTCGTTTGGTACGACATAAACCCTCACATCTTCGAGGCTATTTGTGTGATTATATCATACAAATATAAGACCTAAATAAATAAAATTTGCAGGATTGCAACATTAAACTCCCAAATCTAAACCAAACAATAGGAGAGTTTAGGAAGTTGTCAAGATTCTTCTTGGATCCTCAGCTTCTCCTACTTCTCTTTCTTTGGATTCTTAAAATAAACTGTTCCGAATTTGAGCTAATCCCTATTGAAATTTCTAAAATTCAATCCTTTGAAACCTTAAACTTTGAAATTCTTGAGAGAAAAACTACCGATCATTATCGAGAGATTCCTTAAATGATTCTCGTCATTTAAGATGTAATTAACTATAGGGGCTTGCCCTTATAGGGAACTTTAAGAACCCGAGTAATATAAACCTCGCTTAATTCATTTATATTAAGCGAGGGAACTTATCGGCTTATAAAATTAGTTCGCGAGACCAAACGGATGTCACAAATCTTCTAGTTTATTTAACAGAGCCCCATCATCGAGCGATAGTGTCTATTCTTCGGGATAGATATACTGTTTGTGGTGCGGTGCTCGTTTATATAAACTATTTGGGATGTGAGATCAGTTTGATTTCATATCTTAAAATTTTCAAACTCAAAGTTATTTTAAAAATCAAATACTACTTTCTAAACCATATGTATATATTTAAATTAAATTTAAAAATCTAAAATTCGCTGATAACTTCTGTAGGCGACCCCTTTTCTAAAAAAAACAATTCTTAACCTAAAAATATGCCAACGGAGGTGATCCATCCCCTGAAGCCCATTATTAAGCTAAATATGAAAACATCTGAAGCCCATGTAAGTTAGAAGTGGAGTAAGAAATCTGATGAACCTTCTTCTAGTCATGATAGACCATCTACATCTAGGGATCCTACTCTGCATGATGTTATGGATCAGTTGGAAAGATTGAACACCAGAGTAGAGGGACTAGAGGAAAGGAACAAGATAAATGATGATTACTAAGTGCTGTGGAGAGAATATGAGATAGCTTATCATGATGCACAGATGAGATTTTAGAAGGAAGACACTAGCAATGTATTTCCTACTTACCCTGAGTATACTCCATACCAGTCTGAAGAACCAGATGATGGTGGAGCTCCTGCAGAAGATGATTGGTAGTTTTAGTTTTATTTGTCCTTGTACTTTGTTATGTATTTATGTTTTGTACATGTGATGTACTTGAGACTCTTTCTTATTAGTATCTGTGATGTAATGTGTATTTGGTTGTACTTGTAGCAGACTTTATGTTGATTTGTGATGTATGTGATGTTATAGTAGAGTTTTCATTTGTTTGGTTTGTTAGTTTACTTTGCGATAATAACAGTTGGATGTTAATGTTGTGTGTAGTTTATGTTGCATGTTTTTTTTAAACTTCTTCTCTTATAAATTTCTAACCCATATTTGTGTATAGAAATGCTCTTAATTATTTTAGGTCTACTATTCTACTTTATAAAGAAAAACCTGCTTAAACTCAAAGGTATGAAAAGACCAATATATTGAGGTATGACTTAAATGTTTATATCTTTTCTTTCTTCCCATATAAATTGTAATGTTATTCAAAAATCTAAGTTTGGGGAGGGAAAGAATTAACTATTAATTTTTCTCATTTAAAAATATTTTCAAAATTATTAACATGATTTCATGTAATAGAATTTAATTTCGGATAAGCGTATTTTGATTTAATTTAAATATTTTGTAAAGTTGATTGAAAGTACTTGGTAACGAAAAGTAATTTTGTAGGCTAAGACATTTAGTATAAGAGAATAGGACTATAGTCAACTATTCAAAGTAAGAAAATTGTATGTTTGCAATATTAAGAATCTTAAAACTTTATGTGATAGGAAATGATTGAGACGCTATGATGAATCATTAATAAGCTTAAGAAATGCTTATAAGGTAAAGGAATGTGATAAGTTTCAAATTCAGGGTGAGAAGGGTGAAGATCAAAATCATTAAAGGCTATCTAGATACAGTAATCCTCACTTAAAAGAAAAGAAAAGAAATGAAAAGAAAAGAAAACAAAAAGAAAAGGAAAAGAGAAGTGAGGAGAAGCTTGAGGAGATGCCTAATCAAAAATTGGTTTCACTTGGACCTACCTAAAGGGAAAAACTTAATTACTTTCTTGAACTTATATGTGTGGATTAGCAACCTTACTAGTAGTGTTCTCAAAAACTTCTACTCATGTAATTCTTTTAAGTGCCTTAATAGGAAAATCTACAGTCATTTTTGAAATGAATAGAAGGCTAGAAATCTTAGACTTAATTACTAGATAGTCTTACACCTACAGAATTTACTTGAATTATTCAAAGATCTTTCTGAAAATCTTACTAGTGTACTTATCTAAATCAAAATTATGGTATTCTAAAAAGAAAGTTCATTGCAGTAGATCATTATTTTATATATTAAATAAAATTACTTGAGGACAAGTAATAGTTAAGTTTGGGGAATCTTGATCCACTGAAAATTTGATAGCTTTTTACTATCCATTCCATACCTATTTTTGCTGATATTGCACTTTAAAGAAAGGAATTTTTCATGATTTCATGTAGGTACAATGATTTTAGTCCTTCGGAGCAAAGGGAAGTGAAAAGGAGCAAATTTAGAGCAAAACGGGACAAAAGTACATTTTATTGAACTAACTCTGAATGGCACTGTCACCGGCACCGGACTGCGCTATTTTTTAGAGAGTTACGACTGTATTGGCAGAAAAATGTGTGGAACAGGGCCCTATCTAGCGCAGGACCACACATTATCCGGATTTTAAACTAGATTCAATGTATTTGGCCCGATTTTGAAGGTTTGCTTGAGGAAACTCTTGGGAATTCAGTTTTGGCCGAATTTGAACTCTTTAGGAGCCAAGTTTGAAGATGAGGAGAAGAAAAAGAGAAGTGTTTAGAGATTAAAGGGAGTGTCTTCTCATTTAGTTTAGGAAATCTAGGTTTTGTGTTTTCTCTTGAAAGGAGTGTAAGAGGATAGGGAAAGTGAAAGATTTTTCTTACTTACTTATCTAAAGAGAGAATTATGTGTTGTTGTGAAGAAAGAAGAGGAGTCAAAGGAATTTCTTGTGATTCACTTGGGGAAGAGTTTGAAATAATTTGTCTTTACTTTACTCTGTTTGTATGGCGTTGTTTTTATATATATAATCCATGTTTTGTCATCTTTTCCTCATGAGTCTTGAGTATATTTCTTTGTCTTTCTCCATTTCATGTGATGTGTTGATGTTGTGATATGGAAATGATGTGCTGATTTATTATGGAGAATTTGTGATGACCTTTTCACTTTGAACTTCATTTACATTTTGATCTGGCCAATTGAAATGTTAAAACTTGTTGGGAAACATATTTTCTGAAAGGATTATGAGTTCCACAACAAAAGTAAAGGTCACTTTAAATGTCCATGAATGAGAGACGTAGTTCATGGAGATTGAGTGAAAATAAATAAGGAAATATACTTTGATGGGCGTAAAAATTAGAGATTTCAGAGTGACTGGCTGAAATTCTCAATTTGGTCCTAATGTTTGGAAACTAAAGTGACAGTTAGCCTTCAGGCGAAGGGGAATGGGAGCTCTAGAGTGAGAGCCAGTATCCTCCCAACCTAACTACAGATTTTGGGACTAAAATTAGTATTAGCCAATGTTCTTTATACGCTAAAATACGGGTAAAGAATAGGAATGCTCCTATTTAGCACAATGCATTTGCATCACCGATCTATGTCACAAAAATCATCACATTATGACTAGAAAGGAGGAAGACCCTTTCTTGCAACCGAACTTTGTTATAAATTTAGTCTTGTGTTAGTTTAACTTGCTAGAGTTTAGAACGTATTTATGTAGAAATAGTAACTACAATCTGTTTGTCTTTATTTTAAGAATTAAACTTACTTGCAATTGTGTTGTGATTCGATAAGTGATTTCTGTGATACGCCATATAATTAAAGCCTCCATGTGAGATCGATATCCAGGACTCCACTAGATTCGACATCAAACTTTGCGTCGATGAGATCTCTCAAAAATCACTTAATAAGATAACAATTAAAAAAAGAGATAACAATAATAATAATAAAATAATAATAACATAATAATAATTCACTTCCTATGATTTACGAGAATCCCTCGGATGAGGTAACCCACGATTGCTAACGAGAATTCTCCGATCTAAATAAGTTCGATAGCTCGTTTGGATTAAGGAAATCCAAAATTAACTGTGAGACCGGGATGATAAAACCATGGGATCTTAACCAGTGTCTCTTAACATAATTAAAAGCTTCCCTCATTTTTCTTCAACAATAATAAACACTAATTCAAAAATACATTCTACAAAAACATATTAGATATCTATAATAAGTTGCTTAAGATTATGTTCTCTTCTCTCTCCTTTTCCTAGAACGAGACAACGATGCGGCCAAGTAATAATTCATCTCTAGACAACAGTCAAGACGACAACGGAAGCAGAGGAGGAGCTTTAACTTAACTTCCATGGACTTAAATAACTTACACCCATAGGATGCCGAGGTTGTTCTTCTGCTATGATTTAAATCCTCACACTATCTTCTAAGGCTTTACATGATTGTATATCGTATTTTTAGAGTTATATGGTCATTGTTCGGTATGACAAAGGTCCTCTAATTTCTCAGGCTACTTGCATATGACATGCAAGAATAAGTCTTAAACGTATAAATAATTTGCAGGACTGAAACATTAAATATAATTTCACTTTCAAAGATGTAAAGCCAAATCATAGGTTAGTTTGAGATATCACTGAAACTTCTTTAGTATCTTCGATATGTCCTACTATTTCGCTTCTTTAGATTTTGAAAATAGTTGTTCCTATTTTGACCTATCACACGTGATGTTTCTTATAAGAAATAGTGGAAACCTAAACATTGAAATCTTGAAGACGAAACCTCGATCTTAATCAAGAGTTTTCTTAGGTATCTTCAGCTACTTAAGATTTAACTAACTATTGTGGCTTGCCACTATAAGGAATTAAAAACCCAGATTAATCTAAACCTTGTCTAATCTATGTATTAGATAGAGGAATTTATCAGCTATAAACTTCACAGACCAAAATAAAATCATAAACTTTTAAGTTAAAATAGTTAAGCCTATTAACAAGTGATACACTCATCTTTCAAGATGATATATCTTTTGTGGTATTGTGCTCGACTATATCTTTTATGAGATCTAACGAAGTCTCGATGTTTTCCAAAATAAAGAATACAAATTTCAAATTCAAAATTACATTTACATATTAAATTAAAATTTAAAATTTTATTAAAAATAGCCTATAAATTATGGTGACTCCGCTAGAGATTAAATCCACTCTCCATTTTAGATCATGAAGATTTGTCTTCTTACATCGATAGTGTACCCATATTCCAAGTGGGCCCGATCATCATTTTTCCATTGATGTGCTTCGCTCATTTCTTCCTTAAGCATGTATTGTCAACTCCTTTTTTATTCTGGAGCCATTGTTTAATCATCCTTAAACAGAGAAGTTTTGGAATCTTCAACTCCTGAATGTGGGGTTGACCCCTATTAGGTGTGTACTAAAATGTTTTTGATATCGAATCGACTTCCTCCAATTCTCAAACCTGGTCCTACACTAAATTTTACTCTCACATCCTTCCATTTAAACTCTAAGCAAAATAAAATTCATCAAAATTTTAAAACAAAACAAAAGATTTTAAAACATTGCAAACATACGATAATAAAACAAAACACCAAAAATTGAAAAAAATATTTCACATGAATAAATTTCTAAGGATACTGAGCTCATAAGACAAGTGCACTAACTTTGGTACTTTTGTTGCAATCATCTGGGATACTGCCTATACCACAGAGTAATCATATACAGAACACTATCTTTTCTCCAAGGATTGGCTTGAGAGGAACTACGAAAATGAGAACATAATGACCCCAAAAGTTATTTGAAAAACCTAAAAGAGGTTTGATCAACATAACTTCGACTAATCCAATTGTTTTGATTAACGCCTACACAACTAATGACGAGTGGAATACAGTTTTGGCGAAGCCTTCAAGGAATATCAACAAGATTATTGTAACTTTGTTCCAACCCTCCCACTACAATGAAAATAAAGAAAGAAAAATGGAGCTTGTCATTGTTAAAGTTCATCAGTAATTAAAATGGAAGATGTTTTGATGTTTAGATTCTACAAACAATTTTAACTCTGACGGTCAAAGCTCAATCAAGAGAAAGAAATGATGCGAGATAAATATTCTAGTGTTTTGATAAGACTATGATTATAAAGGATAATGAAATTAATTTTTTATTAGATGGATCATTCACTTTAAGAAATTTAGACTGGGTCCTAAGTAAATTTCAAAATAAAATAGTGTGCATAAAAAACAAGTAATTGACTCTGAATATCACGAGTCTTTTAATATCCCCCAAATGATTGGGTCCTAACTTATGATTGATCTATAATATCTCAGAATTCATATTAAGGAGCCTTTCCAAATTATTAATTAAGGGAGTCTAGACATTAAAAATTCTTAACAAAAATATGCTCTACGAGATATAGTAATTCTCAGGGAAACAAAGGAAAAATAAAAAAAATAGACATGAAAAAGTTAAATTATATAGGCTAGTAAATTATTTGAAAGGAAGTCTCCCTGAGAAGAAGCTTGAGGTGACCATACAATCAAAGATTGGTGTATAAATTCTGCCATAATTAATAAAATTTGAAGAGCTCTCTCAATAAAATTTTTTCGATATTATATTCAGGAAAAAAGTTAAGTGATCATGGTCTCCTTGGTTGGCTATTTACTGGCCCCAAAATATATTTGGGAAAATAAAAAATATTTTAATCACATGATCGAAATTCTGAAAACAGTTTATGTCCAAAAAGAAAGAATTAAAGTGATTTATAAATAATTAATGAAATTCAAACATGAAATCATATCTTTTAATGCCTAGAAAATTTTACTCGAATTTAAATTTGAAGAACGTCAAAGTGATTTCTCAAAGACAATGTGAAAATTTCTTCCCAAAATCGGTGACAAAGAAACGACAACTACTACAAACAGAGCTACAAAGTGACAACCATTTGACCTCCCAGACTTCACAAAATTGGTGATAAAGAAACGACCACTACCACAAACGGAGCTATAAAGTGACAAACTTTTAAATTTGAAGAAGTACCATGCATCGTGATGTTTTAAAGAACAAATTATTAGAAATAAAAATATTATTCTTAGAAGCACCGATGTCGCGCTCATCTAAAATTGGTTCCAAATCCTAACTAAAAAATAATACAACAAAAGAAAACTCATAAAACTTAAATGAAATTAATAAACAACAACAATAAATAATTACAATAAACAACAACAACAAATGACAACAATATACAACAATAACAGATGAAAAAAATAATAAAGAAAAACAACAATAAAATAAACAGAACAAGACAAATGAAAATAATAAGGATTCAAAATTCAAACTTTCACAAATTTCCTACAAACCCACAAACTTCACAAATGTTCAAGTTTCACAAATTCCACATTTTCATAAATTCACATATCCCACAAAGTTCACAATTGACACAATATTCAACATTACATCTCTACACAATTCACGTACAATTACACACAAATCCTCATAGCTTTTCAAATCTGTACAAAAGATCACATTTCTACATAATTTCACACAATACTGTACGGCTTATTTTAGGGTTGTGTGTTTTGAAAAGGGGGTCGCCTAACAGAAATTGTAGGCGAATTTTAGATTTTAGTTTTAATTTAAATATATATATATGATTTAGAAAGTAGTATTTGATTTTGAAAATAATTTTAAGATATGAAATCAAACCGACCTCACATCCCATATAGTTTATATAAACGAGCGCCGCACCACAAACCGTGTATCTATCCCGAAGAATAGACACACTGTTTGGTGATGGGGCTCGATTAAATAAACTAGAAGATTTGTGACATCCGTTTGGTCTACGAACCAATTTTATAAGCCGACAAGTTCCCAGCTTAATATAAATGAATTAAGCGGAGTTTATATTACACAGGTTCTTAAAATTCCCTATAAGGGCAAGCCCCTAAAGTTAATTACATCTTAAGTGATGGGAATCACCTAAGAAAACTCTCGATAATAATCAGTAGTTCTGCTCTCAAGAATCTCAAAGTTTAAGTTTTCAAGGGATTGAATTTTAGAATTTCAATATGGAATGGATCAAATTTGGAACATTTTGTTTTGGGAATTCAAAGGAAGAAAAGTAGGAGAAATTACAGATTCGAAGCGAACTTCGGTAATTTCCCGACTATCCTATTATTTGGCTTGGATTTAGGAAAGTCCTAATGTTTATTTAATGTTTTGATCTTGCCAATTTTAATTAATTAGGACTTATGTTCGTATGACATGATCATACAAATAGCCTTGAAGATGTGAGGGTTTATGTCGTATCAGACGACTACCTCGGAAATCCTAAGACCGGTTAGGGCTTAATTTACAATGCAAATGCCTAATAAAAGGTTGAGGGTTTATGTTGCACTAGGCAAACTACCTCAAAATCTTATGGCTTGGTTATTTAATTCTAAGAAAGTTTTGCTGAAGTAGACTCAGGTTTTGCTGATGACGATGGCCGTGTTGCCCTCCATGCTCCGAGCTCCTTGTTGTTGCAGAGGTTTAGTTTTAGAAGTCATAAATCAGGAGATGAGAAAAGTGTTTTGGTTTAGAGAAAATCTTAAAATTCAAGTGTTTTTTAGTGTTTTAGTTAAAACAAATCTTAAAGTTGATTATAACAACACCGGTTAAGATCCCACGGTTCCATCCTTCCGGCATCGTAATTTTTATCGGATTCACTTAGTCCAGATGAATTTGCTAAACTCAACTAAATGAGTTCCACACTTTCATTTAGACCGTGGGAAATCCCGTTAAGCAACACGTAGGTTACATCATCCGAGGTATTCCGATCATCCAACAAGACATTTTAATTTAGTTGTAATTGTAGTTTTGTGTTCTGTTTGTGATTAAATTTTGAATTGTTTTATATTTTGAAATGTTGTGGCGATGAATTTTATCTTGCGGTGACTTTTAACTTAGTTTTGGTTTCAGTTCAGGGACTACTCTAAAGGTTTTGGCTTTCATGCAACAGTTGTTTATCATGCAAAAAAGGTAAAGTGCATTTGCAATAAAGTAAATTGCAATAAAATAAAAGCGTACCTGGAGGATCTTCCCATCATCCCAAGCTGTACTTAAAACACATGTTAAGGCATTTAAATATTTCAACAAGTACCTAGGTAAAGCTAAGGGAAAGGTTTAGGTTATCTATCAAAGTCCTAATCCTATAGCTAGTCATCTCCTATGACGTCTAGGTTCTTGTATTTTGGTTTAAGGACGATTTTCTTCATCAAAGAATAATTAAGTTCAATTATTCTTATAAACGTCCTATCATATTGAGGAAGTGCTTAAGACAAATCATAAACATCTTTTCAATATTTCTAGGATCGTTTTAAGTCAAGAGAATTTAATTATACAAATGAATTAATCGTCCGGGAATTCAAGTTTTGTTGTTATCTTACTCAGTGAACTAGGACATTTGAATATCCTATGAGTGAAGTAACACTTCACTTAATGCTCCATTTAGGAGTTATGACAATAAGAGTTGTTGAGGGCAAACCGATGTTCAAGTGATTTGTGATTTTAATTTGATTTCAATTAATGGTTTTCAGTTTGGAATAGTGTTCAAATTGTTTTAGATTTACTTTTGAATTCTTCATGTCTTAAATGATGTTATATTTAATTCAATTTAATTCAATTTAATTTTAATTTAATTTAATTTGGTTTAGTTTTAATTTTAATTTAATTTTATTTATTTAATTTAATTTTAATTTTATTTTAACTTGATTTTATTTATTATTATTTTTATTTTATTTAAATTAATTTAACTTAATATGTTTTAATTTAATTTAATTTAATGTGATTTAATTTAATTTAATTTAATTTAATTTAATTTAAATTTTAATTTAATTTAAATTTTAATTTGGTTTTATTTTTAATTTAAATTAAAATTTTATTTTTATTTTATTTTCTTTTAATTTTAATTTAATATTTTGTTATTATTTTATTATTTTATTTATATTATGCTTTAGGGATGATTTAACTTTAATTGATAAAGTATTAATTTAATTGAAATTTTAAAAGGGTTTAATTTAAATGTTTTAATTTTTAATTTAATTTAATGATTAAGCATTTTAAGTTTTGAATTTCGATTATCATTTTAATTAGGAATTGAATATTATTGAGGTGATCAATTTAGGGATTCTTAGATTAAGGAATAAATTTCTTCCCAATAATATCCCTATTTTAATAATTCCAATTTTATTATTCTTTCGAATTTAATTAATTATTTAATTAAGGTTTATTTTAATTATTTTTAAATTTTTTAATAGGTTTCTACCCTTATTATTCAAATTTCAATCATCTAAATCAGATTAGGATCAAATATTTTACTCTTTAATTTTATTAAGCCTAAAGTTTTAATTAAAGGTTAAAATTTTAATTACCATTTTGCCCTTCAAGCTTAATAATTTCATAACTCACTAAATTGAGCTTAAATGAACTTGAAATTTTTATATGACTTCACTCATATGTCAATAAAGGCATGAGAGGAGAAAATGTGATTTTTACTGTATTTAATTTATTTATGTAATTATTTTTAGTGAAAATAGGGATTTCCAAGGAAAATTTAATAATATGACTAAGGGAATGTTTCTATTCTTAAGAAAATTATGGGACATTCCTAATGACTAAAGGACCACTTGGACCAATTTTGGTGATTTTTTGAACTATATTATTTTTATTATAATTATTTTGAGTTTTGGAGTATTAATAAATTTAAAAATAAAATAAATGTTGAAAAATGAATTTTATATTTTTCAAAAATCTCCCTGATATCAAGGAAATCAGAGAACCAGTTTTTATAATTTTCTGATTTTCCTTTGATTTATTAGAATTATTTTAGTGGAAATGCTAAAAAGTACATTTTTTTTTTAATTTTAAAATTACTTTAGGGCTTTAAAATTTAATATCTCATCATATAGACTTAAGAAAAATATAGGGTTTGTTCCTAAGTGATTAAAATTAAAAATATGACATTTTGGTGAATTTTATTATTTTTGTGATTTTTATTATTTTTTAATTATTAAAAATATTAAAATAATGCAAAAAATCAAATTTTTAGAAAATTACAATTTTAATTTTCTTAAATTTCTTTGATATCGGAGAGGCTCCAAAACTAATTTGGTGAATTTTTGAAAAGTATTTTGAAAGTTATGAATTTTTAAAGTTTAAATTGGCTAAATGGTTTAATCAACCCATTTGGCAGGGCTAACCAAGTCCAATTGACTTCAAATTTTTATGGTGGGTTCCTCTGATCCTAAAGGTCAGTGGAGAATTGATTTCAAGTTAATTTGATGTATGATTAGCTCTAATTAATTAAGGACCTATTTTGGGTGTTTAAACCAATTAGGGTTATTCCAAGTGGATTAATTCAAAACCTATTTTTCCTAGAGTCCTCTGGTCTCAAGAAACATCCTCAAATTTTCCTAGAATTTATTTCTCAACATGCTAATTATTGGAATTAAAATATTCAAAACAGTAACATGAATTTGAAAAATCAATAACTTCTCATAGGGATGGCCTGTGACCTTGGAAAATTCAGGGAATGTTCCCAAGTTCAGAGGCTTCAAAAGCCCTATGGTCTCATGCCATGGTGAATTTCCTATATGCATGGAAAATTAAAACAATGCAGAAAGTAAATAAATCATTAAAAATAAAATACTTAATGAAATTATTTGATTCATTTTCCACATTATTCTCCTCTGTTCACTGAGCAAGAGGATATTTTTATTTTATTTTTAGGATTTTTCTACACAAAGTTATGAATTTTTGAAGTTTTGGTAATTAAATAAATAGAAAAATAGCCTATTTTTCTACTTATCCACGCGGCGCTGAATCAACCTCGGCGTTTCCGAAAGGCCACGCGGCGTGTTCTGATTCGGCGCCGCCATCCGACTCAGCGCTCTAGGGGCCCGCTGTATAGTTATGTCTCCTCATTTGGCGTGATCCTGGCCGTCTGCCCGCTCGTGTATTAATTGAACGACATCCGTTCATCGTCCCCAAGCCTCCTAGCCCGAGAACCGCCCACGCTAAATCCTTAATATCTCACTCAATACTTAACGGATTTTGGTGTTCTTGTGCTCTATGGATTCATCTTGAAGAGATGAATACATCTATACGGAGATCATGCATTGAAATTAAGGCATTTGAAATGGAGAATCTCCAGAAGCTCGGAATAAAGAGTTAGCTCATACCTTAGCTCAGAGAAGTGTGGCTTCAATCTGAGGGTTGTGTCACCTTCGATTGTGTCCAAACAAGCTCCAGATGAAGTCTCCTGGCCTGGTGAATTGTCCAGGTATGATTTCGACCACAACCGATTACAAAGCTTGGAGTCTGGAACAGATGGGTGGTCTGGAGAGGGGGCTTTCACTGGGGAACTTCTCCTCTTAACCTTGTGCAGGTGTAGGTGAGTTTAATTTGACTTTGGTGAAGGATTTGGGAATGTCCTTTTCGGCTCGAGAATTGAGCTCCAAAATTGAGCTCGATTAGTGGGGATTAGGGCGAGGAGGACGGTGGGGATCAAGTGCTCATGTGTGGGGAGAGTACGGAGTGATTTTGGCGAGTTTCCTTAAGGTTTTGTTCGGCACCTCTTCCATGGCCGAGAGAGGTGGGGTTTAAATAGAGTTGGTTGGAGGCTCTCCCGGGGGAGTTAGGGCTTGGGATCGAGCTGCTGCGAGTGAGGAGAAGAACAGCCATGGTGGCCATTGGGCATGGGGCAACTCAGCAGGTGAGAATTCCAAGCTTGGGCTCACATGATGCTCTCGGGTGTGGTGTTTTCCGGCGGCCCAGTAGCTGGCCGGCAGGCAAGGGTCACCATCTTGACCAGGGATGTCAGGGCTTGGCAATGGTGAAGTCAATTGGGCTTGGACATGTGTAATGTAGTTGGATTTAAATGGAATGGGAGAAGGCTCATTTTGGCTTAGTTTGGACATGTTGTCATCAAAAGCAAACTAAAAGAGGATCAATATCTTAGAAGGCCTCGAGCTGCATACATATGTGTTCTCAGACTACTAATAACAACAAATTGTAGACTGCATACTTGAACTCCAGAAAATGGGTCGAGCTGGCCGCCTAAGGGAAAAGACTTATTCAGAACCCCGAAGATGGATGCCAGGGAAAGGAAGAGTTACAATCCAGTGCGGATGTTGCTACAACTTCGCGGTAGACAGAAAAGGAAATCCACCAGGGATACTCCGTCACAGTGAGGTGGATCCGATGCCAAACGTTATTAAAAGAATGATAAAGAGGATGATAACATGGAGGGTATTGCCTGCAGATTGCATACCAACAATTTGCATCATTAACATCTACAAGGAGAGCGGCGCATACCTCCACATATATACCATCATGATTTTGTTAGACCATTACTGCACGGTGTCTTACACTGACCGGTGCAATATCATGTTAAGATGCGACCTCCGGATAGCGAGGCCCGGTGAGTTTCGAGGGCCAGTGGAGATACCACTAATGGTAGGTTCCGTCATGGTGTTGAAAGGGAATGGAGCGGACATCGCAAAACATTTCATTCCGAGGGTGCATGTTGAGTGGATTTCGTTACTTTCGGGAGGTTGGACAACGAGAAAAATGTCTTTCGACTTCCAGCCGGATCCGAGTTAGAGAATCTCCGGCCTTACGAGCTGCGAGTTACATGGGAGATAGCACACCTCCAATGCACATCCATACGGCATTTACGCCAAGGATGACTTGGAAGGTGATGTAATTGTCCATGTATCTCACTATTCGGACATGGATTTTGACAGTTTGCTTTTAGAAACAACTTGAAGAATCTTACACAATCCATTTTGGATTTATATGGATTGTATGAGATATTAAATTCTCAAAGAAAATATCATCATGTTTTGGATCAAGATGTATGATGTATTTTCAACAAGATTGGAATGAAAGTGACCATGTCATATTTTGCCTTCACCTCTTTTTGTGCAAATTAACTGAGAAACACCATTAAATTAAAAGAACTTCGAGCAAAGAACAAAGGAAAAATGAAAATAGATGAGAAATCTTTTAAAAATCTAAATGTCAAAATAAATTCTAAACTGATACGAACTCCAAATATTTTTGAAATTGAATCACTAAAACAAATGAAATGAATTTAAATCTCAATCTGAATCCTTCGATTCGAATTCCTTGATCTAAATCCTTGATTATTCTTGAATGAAATTTGTTTCACCGGGTCGAGTCTTTTCCACTTGTTACACTTGCCGGTTCTTTTTAAATTTTTCTCTGTGCGTTAGAAGGATCACTAGTTCTATTGACACGGGCCACGAACTTTGTTCGATTTGGTTACGATGGCATGGGATTGGGTCCCTCTTCATACAGATAAATCTTCGGGTGGAACCGATTTCAGATTCTCATTAAATACTCGATATTGAACTGATTTCCAATTCTCATTAAATCTTCGAGATTGGAACTAGTTTCCAATTCTCATTAAATCTTCGAGATTGGATCTAGTTTTCATTTCTCATTAAATCTTCAAGATTGGAGCCGATTTCAATTTCATTAAATCTTGAGATTTGAACCGGTTTCCGATTCTACATTAAATCTTCGAGATTGGAACCAATTCCAATTCTCATTAAATCTACGAGATGGGAACCGGTTTTCCATTTCTCTTTAAATCTTCGAGATTGCAACCGGTTCCATTTCTCATTAAATCTTGAGATTGGAACCGGTTCGATTTCTCATTAAATCCTCGAGATTGGAACCGGTCTCGCATTTCTATTACTTTGAGATTGGAACTAGTTTCCATTTCTCATTGAATACTTCGAGATTGGAACCGGTTTTCAATTCTCATTAAATCTTGATTGGAACCGAGGTTTCATTTCTTATTAAATCCTCGAGATTGGACCGGTTCAATTTCTCACTAAATCCTCGAGATTGGAACGATTTTTATTTCTCGTTAAATCTTCGAGATTGGAACCGGTTCCATTTCTCATTAAATCTTTGGGATTGGAACCGAGTTTCCATTTCTCATTAAACCTTCGGTATTTGGTACCAAATTCTAGTTCTCTCCTTTTGAGGTCGGTGCAATTAGACTCTCTTCCCGAGATTGATATTAAATTTCGATTTTCTCTTTGAGGCGGTACCAAATTCTAGTTCTCATTTCGAGATCGATTGCAATTCGATTCTCATCCTTTGCAATCGATACTTAAACTGCGATTCTCACTCATTTGGTACCAAATTCCAGTTCTCTTTGTAGTCTGAGGTTGGAACCTGAGTTCAATTCTCATTTGAATCCAGTTTCCTTGAATTGATTTTAAATTAAACCTCGATCGAAATTAAAACTCATAACAAATCAAAATTTAAAGTCAAAAATTAAAACTTGAAATAGAAAATAAAATGAAATCGAATTTCTCCGGATCTTATGATCTGGAATTCACCTCGCCTGCTTTCCTAGCGTGAGAGTTTGAATCTCCGTCTTGGAGATATACTCGATACTCCCCGGCGAAATTTGTTTATACTACATTTTAAGTGTATCACTTAGATGTACGTGTTGGTTTTCTTGATCTCTTTGGTGATGCCAATACGCGTGGTGTGTGGTTAGCACGTATACGTGAAGTGCATTTGTTGACCTCATTTTTGATGAGGTCTTTTCTCTTCTCTCTCCTTAGTACTTATGATCTAGCCATAGGCTTTCCTTTGACTATCCTAGAGGATTAGAGATGGCACCCACCATTTAGAAATTTAAACACCTCTTAACTCCTGCCAAACCCCATATGCTAATTGTAAACCCACTAATTCACTTGGAGGGTTAAAGATCGAATGTGGATGTTTAAAGGATGAGTTCCACATAGGACTCTTTGGCCTTGGACTACCCAGGTGGCTTTGATGCAGTGAGGGTTATTTGCACACTTTACACTTTGCCACGCATTCCAAATCCTAAAACCATTCATACCTAGCTTGACTTCTTAACTCATGTAGGTAATTCATATGGATGGACCTTAACCTATGGGCACTTGGTTAAGAGGGTTAGAAACACATAGTGAATGCCTCTGACAGTCCTCTCATGACTCTTATGGGCTTGATGTAAACTGCTGACAACAAAGTGATTCCATTCTACTCAAATTTGATCGAAATCTTCATTTTCCAAAATGTCGATTTTGACCCCGGGGCCCCATGCCCGCTAAACTGCAAATGCAGCAGAAAGCTACACAAAAATTTGCAAAATCGCCTAAATTACTTGACATTCCTCGAAATCAAACCTAAAATTTCCCCCTTTTCAAATTGATCATCCATAGCGAATATACCCAAAATTTCAAAAATACCCACGATACATCGAAAACCCTCAAATACCCAATGCCCTTCTTAGCCAAAAATTCCATAAATTCTGAAAATTCCCAAAAAATTCCAGAAAATCCCAAATATTCCCAATTTTATTTTCAACTATACCATAAGCCAATTTTGTCAATTTAACCCACTTTTACTAAAACCCAAATTTGATGCATTTAAACCTAAAGTGAGCCCAAAATTGAAAACTCTTTATAACACTCCCACTAAACATTTCTCGAAGTAATTTTACATCAAATCCAACCTTAAACTAACATTAACCCAAGATAGCCAAAAGAAGTTATCCCAATTTGACCCATTTTGAGCCCCATTACCAAAGGCCCAAATTAAACTTATTCAATTCAGAATGACACCAAACCTTCTCCAAATCACTCATGCCACACTCATAAACTAAACCCGACATTTTTTAGCCTAATCTTTCAAAATCTCCATCACAAATTTTTCAAACTTAAAGCACTTCCATAAAGCCTTTAAAAGCCCACTTTCCATCGAATTCAAAAGCCAAAATCCATCCCCGAAGCCCACATGAAACATTTTTCTTCATCATTCCTTTGATAATCCTATTTGACCAAAGTCTTAAACCATCATAGAAATCAACCCATTTGTAGCATCTTGACAAATCCCATCAAAGGAATCAAAAGTTTGAAATTCCAAATAACCCTTTCCATGCAAGTGAGCCAACCTTTTCCAGTATAGGCAAAGCCAAATGAAGCCATGGAACCATGCATAAGCCATATACGAAGCCATAGAGTACTTTCCACCTCACCATGCCACTTATGGCAAGAAAGAGAGAGGAGCCTTTCCCGAAGCCTTCACTAAACCTTTTTAACCTATCAATGATACACTTTAACCAAAATTGGCCACCTCACCTTGGATGGGGACTTCATCGCACATGTGAGGCTGACCCGAAATGATCTCACATCGGCTAAATCAAGCCTTGGTGAGTGAACCGAAGCCAAAACCATGAATTGACCCAAATTGGACCAAAAATGCTCCTTACACCCATGCCATTTAAATCCTTGACTTTTGCCAAATCCCAAATTGATTGTACCAAAATCAGCTGTGACCTCCCTCACCTAAACACATATGCTGAACCCCTTGTCAGCCCCATGGCCACCCAGCTCCACCATAACCTTCCTTATTTAAACCCCACCTCCATGGCCAAGAGGAGGAGATGAAAAGGTTACCTTAGGAGACCATGCCAAATTGTTTCCAAAGCTTTCCAAAACATTCCTAAACTCGATCGAGCCATTTCAGAGTGAGGTCTCCTCTTGGACGAAGGTATCAAATTTTTCTCCTCCAATCGAGCGTGTTTTAATTTTCTGTAAATATTTACATGCTTTAAGTATATCATCACCATATAGATGTGTGCTACTTGATTAGAAGATCATTCTAAAAAAAATTTCATTCAATTTCGTTGAGAAAAGTGAGATATCGAGGTTTGAGGACGGTTTTGGGTGAATAGCACTAGGAGAGAGGAGCAGCAGCCGTCTAATCAGTCGTGTATCTGACGGACGGTCCTGATGAAGTCGGATGGATCTTCATCCATGAACAGGCGCCATACAGAACCACACTGGACAATAGGAGAGCGACACGTGGATTGAGCGGGAAATGGATTTTTTGGATTTATTTTTGACACAAAATTTCAAAAAATCATAACTTTGCCTAGAAAACTCCAAAAAATAAAATAAAAATATCCTCTTGCTTATACAAACGAGGAGAATAATGTGAAAGTAATTTTATTTATATTTAATGCATATTTTATTTTTAAATAATTAAATAGTGTTTTCAATATTTTAATTCTTCATGCATGTAGGAGCTTCACCATAACTTGAAATTTTTATATGTTATTCTATGCATAATGGTTGATCTTTCCTGATTTTTCCAAAGTCAGGAAAGATTTCCTTGATGAGATATCTATTTTTCAATATTATGCTTCAGTTTTCCTACAATAATTATAAATATTACCATGTTACTTAGAAAAATCTAGAAAAATTAGAGTATGTTTCCTTTGACCAAAGAAACATTAGAAAATTATCTCACGATTTATTTCAATCAAACAAACTCTAATTTGGCCAAATCCTTAAAATGGAATTTTAATTAATTAGGATTAACAACACATTAAAATAACTTGAAATCAATCTCCACTGATCTTTAGGATACACGGAACTCTATCATAAAAAATTGATATCAATTTGAGATGATTAGCCCCACAAAATAAATTAATTAAGTCACATGATCAAAATTAAACTTTAAAAATTCATAACTCCAAAAATATATTTCAAAAATTTACTAAATTGATTTTGGGACTTATCTGATATCAAAGGAGTCTATAAAAATTAAAATTATAATTTTCTATAAATCTTTATTTTTGACCCTACTTTAATATTTTAGTAATTAAAAAATAATAAAAATATTAAAAATATTAAAAATCATAAAAATGTCATATTTTAACTCCTAATCACTTAGGAACAAAACAAATATTTTTCCCACGTCTCAAAGTAAAGATATCGAATTTCAAATGCTTAAAACAACTTTTAATATTAAAAAATGTATTTTCCAACATTTTCACTAAATTAATTCCAATAAATCAAAGAAAAATCAGAAAATTATAAAATTTGTTTCTTTAAACTCCTTGTGGTTAGAGAGTTTTAGGAAAAATATAAAATCCTATTTTCAACGTTAATTTTATTTTATAATTAATTAATACTCTAAAATTAAAATAATTATAATAAATAAAATGTAATTCAAAAAATCACCAAAATTGGACCAAGTGGTCCACTAGTTATTAGGAATTTCTAATAATTTTCTTAAGGACAGAAACCTTTCCTTGGTCATGTTGTTGAATTTTCCTTAAAAATCTCTATTTTTCATTAAAAATAATTATATAAATAAATTAAATTCAGAAAAATCACATTTTCTACTCTAATGTCTTAATTGACATGTGAGTGAAGTGACATAAAAATTTTAAGTTTATTTAAACTAAATTAGGTGAGTTATGAAATAAATAAGCTTAAAAGGGCATATTAATAATTAAAGAATTTAAACCCCTTTATTAAAATTTTAGGTTTAATTAAAATAGAGGGTAAAATATTTGATTTTATCTTTCTTGGATGGTTGAAACTTTGGGAAATTTAAAAGGGTAGGAACCCATTAATCACATTTAATAAAAAATGAAACTTTGATTATTTAAACAATTTAAATTTTTGGAAGAATAATAAAAATTTGAATTATTAAAAATAAGGATATAACTTGAGAGGATATTAATCCTTTAATAAAAAAATCCCTAAATAAATCACTTCAACAATATTTAACTTTTAATTAAGATTAAAATGATAATTGAAACTAAGTAAATTAAAAATTTAAAAAATAAATAACCCTTAAATTAAAGAAAAAGTTCAAAATATTAAATAGTTTAATAAAAATAATTAAATTAAATTAAATTAAATTAAATTAAATGTAAAAATTAAATTAAATTAACAATTTAACAATTAAGTTAAGCTAAATTAAAAAAAAAATTTAAATTAAATTAAATTAAATTAAATTAAATCAAATTTAAATTAGAATTAAGTTAACATCATTTAATAATAAAAGTAAAACAAATTTAAAATATTAAGATCACCTAAGGTATAAAGATTTAAACCAAAAAATAATTTGAACACTATTCCAAACTTAAAATTATTAATTAAAACCTCATAATTAAACTAAATCACTTTAAACCTTTAACTCAAACTTCAAATTAAGAATGATTAAAATTCTCAATAAACCAACTTGCCCTTAAAGGCTTTAATTATTACAACTCTTAAATAGAGTATTAAGTGGGATGTCACTTCATTCATCGAGTAATCAAATATCCAAGTTCACCGAGTAAGAGACAAAGCTTAACTAAACTCCTGGATGATTAATTCACTCGTGCAACTAAATTTTCTTGGACTCAAAATAATCTCGAAATATTGAAAAGATGTTTAGGACTCGTCCTAAGCACTTTCTCATTATGATGAGATGTTTTAGAAGAACAATTGAATTTAATTGTTCTTTGATGAAGAAAATCATCCTCAAACAAAACATAAGAACCTAGACGTCATAGGAGATGACTAGCAATAGGATTAGGATTCTGGTAGACAACTAAAACCCTTCCCTTAGCTTTACCTAGGTACTTGTTGAAATATTTAAATGCCTTAACATGTGTTTTAAGTGCAGCTTGGGATGACGGGAAGACCCTCTAGGTACGCTTTTATTTTATTGCAATTTACTTTATTGCAATTTACTTACATGCACTGTACTTTACTTTTCTTGCATGTTAAACAAGATTGTTGCATGAAAATTGAAACCTTCTAGGATATCCACAAAACTTAAACCGAACTAAATAAAAAGTCACCACAAGATAAAATTCACCGCCACAACATTGCAAAATATAAAACAACTCAAAATTTAATCACAAATAGAACAACAAAACTCCAATTATAACTAAATTAATACGTCTCGTGGAATGATCGGGAATACCTCAGATGATGTAACCCACGTGTTGCTATTGCGATTTCCCAAGGTCTAAATGAAAGTGTGGAACTCATTCAGTTGAGTTTATCAAATTCATCTGGACTAAGTGAATTAGATGAAAATAACGGTGCCGGGCTGATGGAACCATGGGATCTTAATCGGTTATGTTTAAACAACTTTAAGATTTGTTTTAATTAAAATATTAAAAATATTTGAATTTTAAGATTTCTAAACCAAAACACTTCTCTCATCTCCTGATTTTCACCTTCTAAAACTAAACCTCTGCAACAACAAGGAGCTCGGAGCATGGTGGGCAGCACGGCCATCGTCATCAGCAAAACACGGATCTACTTCAGCTAAACCTTTCTTAAAATTAAATATCCAAGCCAAAGTACTTTGAGGTAGTTTGCCTAGTGCAACAAAAATCCTCAACTCTTTGTTAGGCATTTGCATGATCATGTCATGTAAATTAAGCCCTAACCGGTCTTAGGACTCCGAGGTGGTCGTTTGGTACGACATAAACCCTCACATCTTCGAGGCTATTTGTGTGATTATATCATACAAATATAAGACCTAAATAAATAAAATTTGCAGGATTGCAACATTAAACTCCCAAATCTAAACCAAACAATAGGAGAGTTTAGGAAGTTGTCAAGATTCTTCTTGGATCCTCGACTTCTCCTACTTCTCTTTCTTTGGATTCTTAAAATAAACTATTTCGAATTTGAGCTAATCCACTATTGAAATTTCTAAAATTCAATCCTTTGAAACCTTAAACTTTGAAATTCTTGAGAGAAAAACTACCGATCATTATCGAGAGATTCCTTAAATGATTCTCGTCATTTAAGATGTAATTAACTATAGGGGCTTGCCCTTATAGGGAACTTTAAGAACCCGGAGTAATATAAACCTCGCTTAATTCATTTATATTAAGCAGGGGAACTTGATCGGCTTATAAAATTAGTTCGCGAGACCAAACGGATGTCACAAATCTTCTAGTTTATTTAACCGAGCCCCATCATCAAGCGGTGTGTCTATTCTTCGGGATAGATATACGTGTTTGTGGTGCGGTGCTCGTTTATATAAACTATTTGGGATGTGAGATCGGTTTGATTTCATATCTTAAAATTTTCAAACTCAAAGTTATTTTAAAAATCAAATACTACTTTCTAAACCATATGTATATATTTAAATTAAATTTAAAAATCTAAAATTCGCCGATAACTTCTGTAGGCGACCCCTTTTCTAAAAAAATCAATTCTTAACCTAAAAATATGCCAACGGAGGTGATCCATCCCCTGAAGCCCATTATTAAGCTAAATATGAAAACATCTGAAGCCCATGTAAGTTAGAAGTGGAGTAAGAAATCTGATGAACCTTCTTCTAGTCATGATAGACCATCTACATCTAGGGATCCTACTCTGCATGATGTTATGGATCGGTTGGAAAGATTGAACACCGAGTAGAGGGACTAGAGGAAAGGAACAAGATAAATGATGATTACTAAGTGCTTATGGAGAGAATATGAGATAGCTTATCATGATGCACGAGATGAGATTTTAGAAGGAAGACACTAGCAATGTATTTCCTACTTACCACGAGTATACTCCATACCGATCCGAAGAACCGGATGATGGTGGAGCTCCTGCAGAAGATGATTGGTCGTTTTAGTTTTATTTTTCATTGTACTTTGTTATGTATTTATGTTTTGTATATGTGATGTACCTGAGACTCTTTCTGATTAGTATATGTGATATAATGTGTATTTGGTTGTACTTATAGCAGACTTTATATTGATTTGTGATGTATTTAATGTTATAGTAGAGTTTTCATGTGTTTGGTTTGTTAGTTTACTTTGCGATAATAACGGTTGGATGTTAATGTTGTGTGTAGTTTATGTTGCATGTTTTTAAACTTCTTCTCTTATAAATTTCTAACCCATATTTGTGTATAGAAATGCTCTTAATTATTTTAGGTCTACTATTCTACTTTATAAAGAAAAACCTGCTTAAACTCAAAGGTATGAAAAGACCAATATATTGAGGTATGACTTAAATGTTTATATCTTTTCTTTCTTCCCATATAAATTGTAATGCTATTCAAAAATCTAAGTTTGGGGGAGGGAAAGAATTAACTATTAATTTTTCTCATTTAAAAATATTTTCAAAATTATTAACATGATTTCATGTAATAGAATTTAATTTCAGATAACTGTATTTTGATTTAATTTAAATATTTTGTAAAGTTGATTGAAAGTACTTGGTAACGAAAAGTAATTTTGTAGGCTAAGACATTTAGTATAAGAGAATAGGACTATAGTCAACTATTCAAAGTAAGAAAATTGTATGTTTGCAATATTAAGAATCTTAAAACTTTATGTGATAGGAAATGATTGAGACGCTATGATGAATCATTAATAAGCTTAAGAAATGCTTATAAGGTAAAGGAATGTGATAAGTTTCAAATTCAGGGTGAGAAGGGTGAAGATCAAAATCATTAAAGACTATCTAGATACAGTAATCCTCACTTAAAAGAAAAGAAAAGAAATGAAAAGAAAAGAAAACAAAAAGAAAAAGAAAAGAGAAGTGAGGAGAAGCTTGAGGAGATGCCTAATCAAAAATTGGTTTCACTTGGACCTACCTAAAGGGAAAAACTTAATTACTTTCTTGAACTTATATGTGTGGATTAGCAACCTTACTAGTAGTGTTCTCAAAAACTTCTACTCATGTAATTCTTTTAAGTGCCTTAATAGGAAAATCTACGAGTCATTTTTGAAATGAATAGAAGGCTAGAAATCTTAGACTTAATTACTAGATAGTCTTACACCTACAGAATTTACTTGAATTATTCAAAGATCTTTCTGAAAATCTTACTAGTGTACTTATCTAAATCAAAATTATGGTATTCTAGAAAGAAAGTTCATTGCAGTAGATCATTATTTTATATATTAAATAAATTTACTTGAGGACAAGTAATAGTTAAGTTTGGGGAATCTTGATCCACTGAAAATTTGATAGCTTTTTACTATCCATTCCATACCTATTTTTGCTGATATTGCACTTTAAAGAAAGGAATTTTTCATGATTTCATGTAGGTACAATGATTTTAGTCCTTCGGAGCAAAGGGAAGTGAAAAGGAGCAAATTTAGAGCAAAACGGGACAAAAGTACATTTTATTGAACTAACTCTGAATGGCATCATCACCGGCACGGACTGCGCTATTTTTTATAGAGTTACGGTCGTATTAGCGAGAAAAATGTGTGGAACGGGCCCTATCTAGCGCAGGACCACACATTATCCTGATTTTAAACTATATTCGATGTATTTGGCCAAATTTTGAAGGTTTGCTTGAGGAAGCTCTTGGGAATTCAGTTTTGGCCGAATTTGAACTCTTTAGGAGCCAAGTTTGAAGATGAGGAGAAGAAAAAGAGAAGTGTTTAGAGATTAAAGGGAGTGTCTTCTCATTTAGTTTAGGAAATCTAGGTTTTGTGTTTTCTCTTCAAAGGAGTGTAAGAGGATAGGGAAAGTGAAAGATTTTTTCTTACTTACTTATCTAAAGAGAGAATTATGTGTTGTTGTGAAGAAAGAAGAGGAGTCAAAGGAATTTCTTGTGATTCACTTGGGGAAGAGTTTGAAATAATTTGTCTTTACTTTACTCTGTTTGTATGGCGTTGTTTTTATATATATAATCCATGTTTTGTCATCTTTTCCTCATGAGTCTTGAGTATATTTCTTTGTCTTTCTCCATTTCATGTGATGTGTTGATGTTGTGATATGGAAATGATGTGCTGATTTATTATGGAGAATTTGTGATGACCTTTTCACTTTGAACTTCATTTACATATTGATCTGACCAATTGAATTGTTAAAACTTGTTGGGAAACATATGTTCCGAAAGTATTATGAGTTCCACAACAAAAGTAAAGGTCACTTTAAATGTCCATGAATGAGAGACGTAGTTCATGGAGATTGAGTGAAAATAAATAAGGAAATATACTTTGATGGGCGTAAAAATTAGAGATTTCGAGTAGTTGGCTGAAATTCTCAATTTGGTCCTAATGTTTGGAAACTGAAGTGACAGTTAGCCTTCAGGCGAAGGGGAATGGGAGCTCTGGAGTGAGAGCCAGTATCCTCCCAACCTAACTACAGATTTTGGGACTAAAATTAGTATTAGCCAATGTTCTTTATACGCTAAAATACGGGTAAAGAATAGGAATGCTCCTATTTAGCACAATGCATTTGCATCACTGATCTATGTCACAAAAATCATCACATTATGACTAGAAAGGAGGAAGACCCTTTCTTGCAACCGAACTTTGTTATAAATTTAGTCTTGTGTTAGTTTAACTTGCTAGAGTTTAGAACGTATTTATGTAGAAATAGTAACTACAACTATTTGTCTTTATTTTAAGAATTAAACTTACTTGCAATTGTGTTGTGATTCGATAAGTGATTTCTGTGATACGCCATATAATTAAAGCCTCCATGTGAGATCGATATCCAGGACTCCACTAGATTCGACATCAAACTTTGCGTCAGTGAGATCTCTCAAAAATCACTTAATAAGATAACAATTAAAAAAAGAGATAACAATAATAATAATAAAATAATAACAACATAATAATAATTCACTTCCTTGGATTTATGAGAATCCCTCGGATGAGGTAACCCACGGTTGCTAACGAGAATTCTCCGATCTAAATAAGTTCGATAGCTCGTTTGGATTAAGGAAATCCAAAATTAACTGTGAGACCGGGATGATAAAACCATGGGATCTTAACCAGTGTCTCTTAACATAATTAAAAGCTTCCCTCATTTTTCTTCGACAATAATAAACACTAATTCAAAAATACATTCTACAAAAACATATTAGATATCTATAATAAGTTGCTTAAGATTATGTTCTCTTCTCTCTCCTTTTCCTAGAACGAGACAACGATGCGGCCAAGTAATAATTCATCTACTAGACAACGATCGAGACGACAACGGAAGCGAGAGGAGGAGCTTTAACTTAACTTCCATGGACTTAAATAACTTACACCCATAGGATGCCGAGGTTGTTCTTCTGCTATGATTTAAATCCTCGCACTATCTTCTAAGGCTTTACATGATTGTATATCGTATTTTTAGAGTTATATGGTCATTGTTCGGTATGACAAAGGTCCTCTAATTTCTCGGGCTACTTGCATATGACATGCGAGAATAAGTCTTAAACGTATAAATAATTTGCGGAGTCGAAACATTAAATATAATTTCACTTTCAAAGATGTAAAGCCAAATCATAGGTTAGTTTGAGATATCACTGAAACTTCTTTAGTATCTTCGATATGTCCTACTATTTCGCTTCTTTAGATTTTGAAAATAGTTGTTCCTATTTTAACCTATCACACGTGATGTTTCTTATAAGCAATAGTGGAAACCTAAACATTGAAATCTTGAAGACGAAACCTCGATCTTAATCGAGAGTTTTCTTAGGTATCTTCGGCTACTTAAGATTTAACTAACTATTGTGGCTTGCCGCTATAAGGAATTAAGAACCCAGATTAATCTAAACCCTGTCTAATGTGTGTATTAGATAGAGGAATTTATCAGCTATAAACTTCACAGACCAAAATAAAATCATAAACTTTTAAGTTAAAATAGTTAAGCCTATTAACAAGTGATACACTCATCTTTCAAGATGATATATCTTTTGTGGTATTGTGCTCAGCTATATCTTTTATGAGATCTAACGAGTCTCGATGTTTTCCAAAATAAAGAATACAAATTTCAAATTCAAAATTACATTTACATATTAAATTAAAATTTAAAATTTTATTAAAAATAGCTTATAAATTATTGTGACTTCATTAGAGATTAAATCCACTCTCCATTTTAGATCATGAAGATTTGTCTTCTTACATCGATAGTGTACCCATATTCCAGTGGGCCCGATCATCATTTTTCCATTGATGTGCTTCGCTCATTTCTTCCTTAAGCATGTATTGTCAACTCCTTTTTGATTACCGGAGCCATTGTTTAATCATCCTTAAACGAGAGAAGTTTTGGAATCTTCAACTCCCGAATGTGGGGTTGACCTCTATTAGGTGTGTACTAAAATGTTTTTGATATCGAATCGACTTCCTCCAAATCTCGAACACGGTCCTACACTAAATTTTACTCTCACATCGTTCCATTTAAACTCTAAGCAAAATAAAATTCATCAAAATTTTAAAACAAAACAAAAGATTTTAAAACATTGCAAACATACGATAATAAAACAAAACACCAAAAATTGAAAAAAATATTTCACTTGAATAAATTTCTAAGGATACTGAGCTCATAAGACAAGTGCACTAACTTTGGTACTTTTGTTGCAATCATCTGGGATACTGCCTATACCACAGAGTAATCATATACAGAACACTGTCTTTTCTCCAAGGATTGGCTTGAGAGGAACTACGAAAATGAGAACATAATGACCCCAAAAGTTATTTGAAAAACCTAAAAGAGGTTTGATCAACATAACTTCGACTAATCCGATTGTTTTGATTAACGCCTACACAACTAATGACGAGTGGAATACAGTTTTGGCGAAGCCTTCAAGGAATATCAACAAGATTATTGTTACTTTGTTCCAACCCTCCCACTACAATGAAAATAAAGAAAGAAAAATGGAGCTTGTCATTGTTAAAGTTCATCAGTAATTAAAATGGAAGATGTTTTGATGTTTAGATTCTACAAACAATTTTAACTGCGACGGTCGAAGCTCAATCAAGAGAAAGAAATGATGCGAGATAAATATTCTAGTGTTTTGATAAGACTATGATTATAAAGGATAATGAAATTAATTTTTTATTAGATGGATCATTCACTTTAAGAAATTTAGGTCGGGTCCTAAGTAAATTTCAAAATAAAATAGTGTGCATAAAAAACAAGTAATTGACTCTGAATATCACGAGTCTTTTAATATCCCCCAAATGATTGGGTCCTAACTTATGATTGATCTATTATATCTCAGAATTCATATTAAGGAGCCTTTCCAAATTATTAATTAAGGGAGTCTAGACATTAAAAATTCTTAACAAAAATATGCTCTACGAGATATAGTAATTCTCGGGGAAACAAAGGAAAAATAAAAAAAATAGACATGAAAAAGTTAAATTATATAGGCTAGTAAATTATTTGAAAGGAAGTCTCCACGAGAAGAAGCTTGAGGTGACCATACAATCAAAGATTGGTGTATAAATTCTGCCATAATTAATAAAATTTGAAGAGCTCTCTCAATAAAATTTTTTCGATATGATATTCAGGAAAAAAGTTAAGTGATCATGGTCTCCTTGGTTGGCTATTTACGGCCCCAAAATATATTTGGGAAAATAAAAAATATTTTAATCACATGATCGAAATTACGAAAACGGTTTATGTCCAAAAAGAAAGAATTAAAGTGATTTATAAATAATTAATGAAATTCAAACATGAAATCATATCTTTTAATGCCTAGAAAATTTTACTCGAATTTAAATTTGAAGAACGTCAAAGTGATTTCTCAAAGACAATGTGAAAATTTCTTCCCAAAATCGGTGACAAAGAAACGACAACTACTACAAACAGAGCTACAAAGTGACAACCATTTGACCTCCCAGACTTCACAAAATTGGTGATAAAGAAACGACCACTACCACAAACGGAGCTATAAAGTGACAAACTTTTAAATTTGAAGAAGTACCATGCATCGTGATGTTTTAAAGAACAAATTATTAGAAATAAAAATATTATTCTTAGAAGCACCGATGTCGCGCTCATCTAAAATTGGTTCCAAATCCTAACTAAAAAATAATACAACAAAAGAAAACTCATAAAACTTAAATGAAATTAATAAACAACAACAATAAATAATTACAATAAACAACAACAACAAATGACAACAATATACAACAATAACGAGATGAAAAAAATGATAAAGAAAAACAACAATAAAATAAACAGAACAAGACAAATGAAAATAATAAGGATTCAAAATTCAAACTTTCACAAATTTCCTACAAACCCACAAACTTCACAAATGTTCAAGTTTCACAAATTCCACATTTTCATAAATTCACATATCCCACAAAGTTCACAATTGACACAATATTCAACATTACATCTCTACACAATTCACGTACAATTACACACAAATCCTCATAGCTTTGCAAATCTGTACAAAAGATCACATTTCTACATAATTTCACACAATACTGTACGGCTTATTTTAGGGTTGTGTGTTTTGAAAAGGGGGTCGCCTAACAGAAATTGTAGGCGAATTTTAGATTTTAGTTTTAATTTAAATATATATATATATGATTTAGAAAGTAGTATTTGATTTTGAAAATAATTTTAAGATATGAAATCAAACCGACCTCACATCCCAGATAGTTTATATAAACGAGCGCCGCATCACAAACCGTGTATCTATCCCGAAGAATGAGACACCTTTGTTTGGTGATGGGGCTCGATTAAATAAACTAGAAGATTTGTGACATCCGTTTGGTCTACGAACCAATTTTATAAGCCGACAAGTTCCCCGCTTAATATAAATGAATTAAGCGAGTTTATATTACACAGGTTCTTAAAATTCCCTATAAGGGCAAGCCTCTAAAGTTAATTACATCTTAAGTGATGGGAATCACCTAAGAAAACTCTCGATAATAATCGGTAGTTCCGCTCTCAAGAATCTCAAAGTTTAAGTTTTCAAGAGATTGAATTTTAGAATTTCGATATGGAATGGATCAAATTTGGAACATTTTGTTTTGGGAATTCAAAGGAAGAAAAGTAGGAGAAATTACAGATTCGAAGCGAACTTCGGTAATTTCCCGACTATCCTATTATTTGGCTTGGATTTAGGAAAGTCCTAATGTTTATTTAATGTTTTGATCTTGCCAATTTTAATTAATTAGGACTTATGTTCGTATGACATGATCATACAAATAGCCTTGAAGATGTGAGGGTTTATGTCGTATCAGACGACTACCTCGGAAATCCTAAGACCGGTTAGGGCTTAATTTACAATGCAAATGCCTAATAAAAGGTTGAGGGTTTATGTTGCACTAGGCAAACTACCTCAAAATCTTATGGCTTGGTTATTTAATTCTAAGAAAGTTTTGCTGAAGTAGACTCAGGTTTTGCTGATGACGATGGCCGTGTTGCCCTCCATGCTCCGGAGCTCCTTGTTGTTGCAGAGGGTTTAGTTTTAGAAATCATAAATCAGGAGATGAGAAAAGTGTTTTGGTTTAGAGAAAATCTTAAAATTCAAGTGCTTTTTAGTGTTTTAGTTAAAACAAATCTTAAAGTTGATTATAACAACACCGGTTAAGATCCCACGGTTCCATCCTTCCGGCATCGTAATTTTTATTGGATTCACTTAGTCCAGATGAATTTGCTAAACTCAACTAAATGAGTTCCACACTTTCATTTAGACCGTGGGAAATCCCGTTAGCAACACGTAGGTTACATCATCCGAGGTATTCCGGATCATCCAACAAGACATTTTAATTTAGTTGTAATTGTAGTTTTGTGTTCGTTTGTGATTAAATTTTGAATTGTTTTATATTTTGAAATGTTGTGGCGGTGAATTTTATCTTGCGGTGACTTTTAACTTAGTTTTGGTTTCGGTTCGAGGGACTACTCTAAAGGTTTTGGCTTTCATGCAACGGTTGTTTATCATGCGAAAAAGGTAAAGTGCATTTGCAATAAAGTAAATTGCAATAAAATAAAAGCGTACCTGGAGGATCTTCCCATCATCCCAAGCTGTACTTAAAACACATGTTAAGGCATTTAAATTTTTCAACAAGTACCTAGGTAAAGTTAAGGGAAAGGTTTAGGTTATCTATCAAAGTCCTAATCCTATAGCTAGTCATCTCCTATGACGTCTAGGTTCTTGTATTTTGGTTTAAGGACGATTTTCTTCATCAAAGAATAATTAAGTTCAATTGTTCTTATAAACGTCCTATCATATTGAGGAAGTGCTTAAGACAAATCATAAACATCTTTTCAATATTTCTAGGATCGTTTTAAGTCCAAGAGAATTTAATTATACAAATGAATTAATCGTCCGGGAATTCAAGTTTTGTTGTTATCTTACTCAGTGAACTAGGACATTTGAATATCCTATGAGTGAAGTAACACTTCACTTAATGCTCCATTTAGGAGTTATGACAATAAGAGTTCTTGAGGGCAAGACAGATGTTCAAGTGATTTGTGATTTTAATTTGATTTCAATTAATGGTTTTCAGTTTGGAATAGTGTTCAAATTGTTTTAGATTTACTTTTGAATTCTTCATGTCTTAAATGATGTTATATTTAATTCAATTTAATTCAATTTAATTTTAATTTAATTTAATTTGGTTTAGTTTTAATTTTAATTTAATTTTATTTATTTAATTTAATTTTAATTTTATTTTAACTTGATTTTATTTATTATTATTTTTATTTTATTTAATTTTAATTTAACTTAATATGTTTTAATTTAATTTAATTTAGTGTGATTTAATTTAATTTAATTTAATTTAATTTAATTTAAATTTTAATTTAATTTAAATTTTAATTTGGTTTTATTTTTAATTTAAATTTAAATTTTATTTTTATTTTATTTTCTTTTAATTTTAATTTAATATTTTGTTATTATTTTATTATTTTATTTATATTATGCTTTAGGGATGATTTAACTTTAATTGATAAAGTATTAATTTAATTGAAATTTTAAAAGGGTTTAATTTAAATGTTTTAATTTTTAATTTAATTTAATGATTAAGCATTTTAAGTTTTGAATTTGGATTATCATTTTAATTAGGAATTGAATATTATTGAGGTGATCAATTTAGGGATTCTTAGATTAAGGAATAAATTTCTTCTCAATAATATCCCTATTTTAATAATTCCAATTTTATTATTCTTCCGAATTTAATTAATTATTTAATTAAGGTTTATTTTAATTATTTTTAAATTATTTAATAGGTTTCTACCCTTATTATTCAAATTTCAATCATCTAAATCAGATTAGGATCAAATATTTTACTCTTTAATTTTATTAAGCCTAAAGTTTTAATTAAAGGTTAAAATTTTAATTACCATTTTGCCCTTCAAGCTTAATAATTTCATAACTCACTAAATTGAGCTTAAATGAACTTGAAATTTTTATATGACTTCACTCATATGTCAATAAAGGCATGAGAGGAGAAAATGTGATTTTTCTGTATTTAATTTATTTATGTAATTATTTTTAGTGAAAATAGGGATTTCCAAGGAAAATTTAATAATATGACTAAGGGAATGTTTCTATTCTTAAGAAAATTATGGGACATTCCTAATGACTAAAGGACCACTTGGACCAATTTTGGTGATTTTTTGAACTATATTATTTTTATTATAATTATTTTGAGTTTTGGAGTATTAATAAATTTAAAAATAAAATAAATGTTGAAAAATGAATTTTATATTTTTCAAAAATCTCCCTGATATCAAGGAAATCAGAGAACCAGTTTTTATAATTTTCTGATTTTCCTTTGATTTATTAGAATTATTTTAGTGGAAATGCTAAAAAGTACATTTTTTTTTAAATTTTAAAATTACTTTAGGGCTTTAAAATTTAATATCTCATCATATAGACTTAAGAAAAATATAGGGTTTGTTCCTAAGTGATTAAAATTAAAAATATGACATTTTGGTGAATTTTATTATTTTTGTGATTTTTATTATTTTTTAATTATTAAAAATATTAAAATAATGCAAAAAATCAAATTTTTAGAAAATTACAATTTTAATTTTCTTAAATTTCTTTGATATCGGAGAGGCTCCAAAACTAATTTGGTGAATTTTTGAAAAGTATTTTGAAAGTTATGAATTTTTAAAGTTTAAATTGGCTAAATGGTTTAATCGACCCATTTGGCAGGGCTAACCAAGTCAATTGACTTCAAATTTTTATGGTGGGTTCCTCCGATCCTAAAGGTCAGTGGAGAATTGATTTCAAGTTAATTTGATGTATGATTAGCTCTAATTAATTAAAGACCTATTTTGGGTGTTTAAGCCGATTAGGGTTATTCCAAGTGGATTAATTCAAAACCTATTTTTCCTAGAGTCCTCTGGTCTCAAGAAACATCCTCAAATTTTCCTAGAATTTATTTCTCAACATGCTAATTATTGGAATTAAAATATTCAAAACGAGTAACATGAATTTGAAAAATCAATAACTTCTCATAGGGATGGCCTCGACCTTGGAAAATTCGGGGAATGTTCCCGAGTTCAGAGGCTTCAAAAGCCCTATGGTCTCATGCCATGGTGAATTTCCTATATGCATGGAAAATTAAAACAATGCAGAAAGTAAATAAATCATTAAAAATAAAATACTTAATGAAATTATTTGATTCATTTTCCACATTATTCTCCTCTGTTCACTGAGCAAGAGGATATTTTTATTTTATTTTTAGGATTTTTCTACACAAAGTTATGAATTTTTGAAGTTTGGTAATTAAATAAATAGAAAAATAGCCTTATTTTTCTACTTATCCACGCTGCTGCTGAATCAACCTCGGCGTTTCCGAAAGGCCACGCGGCGTGTTCGATTCGGCGTCGCCATCCGACTCGGCGCTCGAGGGGCCCGTCTGTATAGTTATGTCTCCTCATTTGGCGTGATCTCGGCGGTACGCACGCTCGTGTATTAATTGAACGACATCCGTTCATCGTCCCCAAGCCTCCTAGCCCGAGAACCGCCCACGCTAAATCCTTAATATCTCACTCAATACTTAACGGATTTTGGTGTTCTTGTGCTCTATGGATTCATCTTGAAGAGATGAATACATCTATACGGAGATCATGCATTGAAATTAAGGCATTTGAAATGGAGAATCTCCAGAAGCTCGGAATAAAGAGTTAGCTCATACCTTAGCTCAGAGAAGTGTGGCTTCAATCGAGGGTTGTGTCACCTTCGATTGTGTCCAAACAAGCTCCGGATGAAGTCTCTGGCTCGGTGAATTGTCCGGGTATGATTTCGACCACAACCGATTACAAAGCTTGGAGTACGGAACGGATGGGTGGTACGGAGAGGGGGCTTTCAGCTGGGAACTTCTCCTCTTAACCTTGTGCGGGTGTAGGTGAGTTTAATTTGACTTTGGTGAAGGATTTGGGAATGTCCTTTTCGGCTCGAGAATTGAGCTCCAAAATTGAGCTCGATTAGTGGGGATTAGGGCGAGGAGGACGGTGGGGATCAAGTGCTCTATGTGTGGGGAGAGTACGGAGTGATTTTGGCGGAGTTTCCTTAAGGTTTTGTTCGGCACCTCTTCCATGGCCGAGAGAGGTGGGGTTTAAATAGACGTGGCTGGAGGCTCTCCCGGGGGAGTTAGGGCTTGGGATCGAGCCTGCTCCGGTGAGGAGAAGAACAGCCATGGTGGCCATTGGGCATGGGGCAACTCGGCGGGTGAGAATTCCAAGCTTGGGCTCACATGATGCTCTCGGGTGTGGTGTTTTCCGGCGGCCCGATGCGTGGCCGGCGAGGCAGGGTCACCATCTTGACCGGGGATGTCGGGGCTTGGCAATGGTGAAGTCGATTGGGCTTGGACATGTGTAATGTAGTTGGATTTAAATGGAATGGGAGAAGGCTCATTTTGGCTTAGTTTGGACATGTTGTCATCAAAAGCAAACTAAAAGAGGATCAATATCTTAGAAGGCCTCGGCTGCATACATATGTGTTCTCGGACTACTAATAACAACAAATTGTAGGCTGCATACTTGAACTCCGGAAAATGGGTCGAGCTGGCCGCCTAAGGGAAAAGACTTATTCGAAACCCCGAAGATGGATGCCGGGGAAAGGAAGAGTTACAATCCGGTGCGGATGTTGCTACAACTTCGCGGTGAGACGAAAGGAAATCCACCGAGAGATACTCGTCACAGTGAGGTGGATACGATGCCGAACGTTATTAAAAGAATGATAAAGAGGATGATAACATGGAGGGTATTGCCCCGGATTGCATACCAACAGTTGCATCATTAACATCTACGAGGAGAGCGGCGCATACCTCCACATATATACCATCATGATTTTGTTAGACCATTACGCATCGGTGTCTTACGCCAACCAGTTGCAATATCATGTTAAGATGCGACCTCCGGATAGCAGGCCCCGGTGAGTTTCGAGGGCCAGTGGAGATACCACTAATGGTAGGTTCCGTCATGGTGTTCAAAGGGAATGGAGCGGACATCGCAAAACATTTCATTCCAGGGGTGCATGTTGAGTGGATTTCTGTTACTTTCAGGAGGTTGGACAACAGAAAAATGTCTTTCGACTTCCAGCCAGATCCAGAGTTAGAGAATCTCCGGCCTTACGAGCTCTGAGTTACATGGGAGATAGCACACCTCCAATGCACATCCATACGGCATTTCTGCCAAGGATGACTTGGAAGGTGATGTAATTGTCCATGTATCTCACTATTCAGACATGGATTTTGACAGCTGCTTTTAGAAAGAACTTGAAGAATCTTACACAATCCATTTTGGATTTATATGGATTGTATGAGATATTAAATTCTCAAAGAAAATATCATCATGTTTTGGATCAAGATGTATGATGTATTTTCAACAAGATTGGAATGAAAGTGACCATGTCATATTTTGCCTTCACCTCTTTTTGTGCAAATTGACTGGGAAAGACCATTAAATTAAAAGAACTTCGAGCAAAGAACAAAGGAAAAATGAAAATAGATGAGAAATCTTTTAAAAATCTAAATGTCAAAATAAATTCTAAGCGATACGAACTCCAAATATTTTTGAAATTGAATCACTAAAACAAATGAAATGAATTTAAATCTCAATCTGAATCCTTCGATTCGAATCCTTCGGTCTAAATCCTTCAATTATTCTTCAAAATGAAATTTGTTTCACCAGGTCGAGTCTTTTCCACTTGTTACACTTACCAGTTCTTTTTAAATTTTTTCTCTGTGCGTTAGAGGATCCACTAGTTCTATTGACACGGAGCCACGAACTTTGTTCGATTTGGTTCTGATGGCATGGGATTGGGTCCCTCTTCATACAGATAAATCTTCGAGATTGGAACCAGTTTCCAATTCTCATTAAATACTCGATATTGGAACCAGTTTCCAATTCTCATTAAATCTTCGAGATTGGAACTAGTTTCCAATTCTCATTAAATCTTCGAGATTGGATCTAGTTTTCATTTCTCATTAAATCTTCAAGATTGGAACCGGTTTCAATTTCTCATTAAATCTTCGAGATTTGAACCGGTTTCTAATTCTCATTAAATCTTCGAGATTGGAACCAATTCCAATTCTCATTAAATCTACGAGATGGGAACCAGTTTCCATTTCTCTTTAAATCTTCGAGATTGCAACCAGTTTCCATTTCTCATTAAATCTTCGAGATTGGAACCAGTTTCGATTTCTCATTAAATCCTCGAGATTGGAACCAGTCTCCATTTCTCATTACTTTGAGATTGGAACTAGTTTCCATTTCTCATTAAATCTTCGAGATTGGAACCAGTTTTCAATTCTCATTAAATCTTCGAGATTGGAACCGGGTTTCATTTCTTATTAAATCCTCGAGATTGGACCGGTTTCCATTTCTCACTAAATCCTCGAGATTGGAACCAATTTTTATTTCTCATTAAATCTTCGAGATTGGAACCAGTTTCCATTTCTCATTAAATCTTTGGGATTGGAACCAGTTTCCATTTCTCATTAAACCTTCGAGACTGGTACCAAATTCTAGTTCTCTCCTTTTGAGGTCGGTACCAAATTCCGACTCTCTTTCCGAGATTGATATTAAATTTCAATTTTCTCTTTCGAGACTGGTACCAAATTCTAGTTCTCATTTCGAGATCAGTACCCAAATTCTGATTCTCATCCTTTGCAATCGATACTTAAACTCTGATTCTCACTCCGAGGTCGGTACTTAAATTCCGAGTTCTCTTTGTAGTCCTGAGGTTGGAACCTAGGTTCCAATTCTCATTTCAAATCCGGATTTCCTTGAATTGATTTTAAATTAAACCTCGATCGAAATTAAAACTCATAACAAATCAAAATTTAAAGTCAAAAATTAAAACTTGAAATAGAAAATAAAATGAAATCTAAATCAAATTTCTCCGGATCTTATGATGCGGAATTCACCTCCTTCTCTTTTCCCAGGCGAGAGTTTAGGAATCTCCGATCTTGGAGATATACTCGATACTCCCCAGCGGAAATTTGTTTATACTCTGTTCTAAGTGTATCACTTAGATGTCTGTGTTGGTTTTCTTGATCTCTTTGGTCAATGCCAATACGCGTGGTGTGCTTGGTTAGCACACCATATCTATTGGGGGTCCATTTGTTGACCTCATTTTTGATGAGGTCTTTTCTCTTCTCTCTCCTTAGTACTTATGATCTAGCCATAGGCTTTCCCTTTGACTATCCTAGAGGATTAGAGATGGCACCCACCATTTAGAAATTTAAACACCTCTTAACTCCCTGCAAACCCCATATGCCTAATTGTAAACCCCTAATTCACTTGGAGGGTTAAGATCAAATGTGGATGTTTAAAGGATGAGTTCCCTATAGGACTCTTTGGCCTTAGGACTACCCTGGGTGGCCTGGTCTGGTGAGGGTTGACCTGCACACTTTACACTTTGACACACATTCCAAATCCTAAAACCATTCATACCTAGCTTGACTTCTTAACTCATGTAGGTAATTCATATGGATGGACCTTAACCCCTAGGCCCTTGGTTAAGAGGGTTAGAAACACATAGTGAATGCCTCAAATGAGTCCTCTCATGACTCTTATGGGCTTGATATGGCTTCATGGCTTAACCAAAGTGATTCCATTCTACTCAAATTTGATCAATCTTCATTTTTCCAAAATGTCGATTTTTGACCCCGGGGCCCTATACCCACTAAACCTACCAAATGCCTCGAAACTACCCAAAATTTGCAAAATCGCCTAAATTACCCAACATTCCTCAAAATCAAACCTAAAAATTTCCCCCCACTCAAATTGATCATCCATAGCCAAATATACCAAAATTTCCAAAAATACCCCCCAATACCCTCCAAAAACCCTCCAAATACCCAAAATGCCCTTCTTAGCCAAAAATTCCATAAATTCCCAAAATTCCCAAAAAATTCCAGAAAATCCCAAATATTCCCAATTTTATTTTTTTCAACTATACCATAAGCCAATTTTGTCAATTTAACCCACTTTTACTAAAACCCCCAATTTGATCCATTTTAAACCTAAAGTGAGCCCAAAATTGAAAACTCTTTATAACACTCCCCTAAACATTTCTCAATGTTAATTTTACATCAAATCCAACCTTAAACTAACATTAACCCAAGATAGCCAAAGTTATCCCAATTTGACCCATTTTGGGCCCCATTACCAAAAAGGCCCAAATTAAACTTATTTCAATTCCAAATGACACCAAACCTTCTCCAAATCACTCATGCCACACTCATAAACTAAACCCAACATTTTTTAGCCTAATCTTTCACAAAATCTCCATCCACCAAATTTTTTTCAAACTTAAAAGCCCACTTCCATAAAGCCTTTAAAAGCCCACTTTCCATCAAATTCAAAAGCCCAAAATCCATCCCCAAGCCCACATGAAACATTTTCTTCATCATTCCTTTGATAATCCTATTTGACCAAAGTCTTAAACCATCATGAAATCAACCCATTTGTAGCATCTTGACAAATCCCATCAAAGGAATCCAAAGTTTTCAAAATTCCAAATAACCCTTTTCCATGCAAGTGAGCCAACCTTTTCCCAAGCCATGAGCAAGCCAAATGAAGCCATGGAACCATGCATAAGCCATATGCGAAGCCATGAGGAGCCCTTTCCACCTCACCATGCCACTTATGGCAAGAAGAGAGGAGCCTTTCCCAAGCCTTCACTAAACCTTTTTTAACCCCATCAATGATACACTTTAACCAAAATTGGCCACCTCACCTTGGATGGGGACTTCATCACACATGTGAGGCTGACCCAAATGATCTCACATCAGCCTAAATCAAGCCTTGGTGAGTGAACCAAGCCAAAACCATGAATTGACCCAAATTGGACCAAAAATGCTCCTTACACCCATGCCATTTAAATCCTTGACTTTACACATGGAAATCCCAAATTGATTGTACCAAAATCAAACTGTGACCTCCCCTCCACCTAAACACATATTTTGAACCCACTAATCAACCCCCATGGCCACCCAAAGCTCCACCATAACCTTCCTTATTTAAACCCCACCTCCATGGCCAAGAGGAGGAGATGAAAGATTTACCTTGGGGAGACCATGCCAAATTGTTTCCAAAGCTTTTCCAAGCATTCCTAAGCTCAATCAAACTATTTCCAATTGAGGTCTCACCTCTTGGACGAAGGTATCAAATTTTTCTCCTCCAATCGAGCGTGTTTTAATTTTCTGTAAATATTTACATGCTTTAAGTATATCATCACCATATAGATGTGTGCTACTTGATTAGAAGATCATTCTAAAAAAAATTTCATTCAATTTCGTTGAGAAAAGAGTGAGATATCAAGGTTTGAAGGTGGACGGTTTTAGGTGAATAGCACTAGGAGAGAGGAGCAGCAGCCGTCTAATCAGTCGTGTATCTGACGGACGGTCCTGATGAAGTCGGATGGATCTTCATCCATGAACAGGCGCCATACAGAACCACACCTGGACAATAGGAGAGCGACACGTGGATTGAGCGGGAAATGGATTTTTTGGATTTATTTTTGACACAAAATTTCAAAAAATCATAACTTTGCCTAGAAAACTCCAAAAAATAAAATAAAAATATCCTCTTGCTTATACAAACGAGGAGAATAATGTGAAAGTAATTTTATTTTTATTTAATACATATTTTATTTTTAATTAATTAAATAGTGTTTTCAATATTTTAATTCTTCATGCATGTAGGAGCTTCACCATAACTTGAAATTTTTATATGTTATTCTATGCATAATGGTTGATCTTTCCTGATTTTTCCAAAGTCAGGAAAGATTTCCTTGATGAGATATCTATTTTTCAATATTATGCTTCAGTTTTCCTACAATAATTATAAATATTACCATGTTACTTAGAAAAATCTAGAAAAATTAGAGTATGTTTCCTTTGACCAAAGAAACATTAGAAAATTATCTCACGATTTATTTCAATCAAACAAACTCTAATTTGGCCAAATCCTTAAAATGGAATTTTAATTAATTAGGATTAACAACACATTAAAATAACTTGAAATCAATCTCCACTGATCTTTAGGATACACGGAACCTATCATAAAAAATTGATATCAATTTGAGATGATTAGCCCCACAAAATAAATTAATTAAGTCACATGATCAAAATTAAACTTTAAAAATTCATAACTCCAAAAATATATTTCAAAAATTTACTAAATTGATTTTGGGACTTATCTGATATCAAAGGAGTCTATAAAAATTAAAATTATAATTTTCTATAAATCTTTATTTTTGACCCTACTTTAATATTTTAGTAATTAAAAAATAATAAAAATATTAAAAATATTAAAAATCATAAAAATGTCATATTTTAACTCCTAATCACTTAGGAACAAAACAAATATTTTTCCCACGTCTCAAAGTAAAGATATCGAATTTCAAATGCTTAAAACAACTTTTAATATTAAAAAATGTATTTTCCAACATTTTCACTAAATTAATTCCAATAAATCAAAGAAAAATCAGAAAATTATAAAATTTGTTTCTTTAAACTCCTTGTGGTTAGAGAGTTTTAGGAAAAATATAAAATCCTATTTTCAACGTTAATTTTATTTTATAATTAATTAATACTCTAAAATTAAAATAATTATAATAAATAAAATGTAATTCAAAAAATCACCAAAATTGGACCAAGTGGTCCACTAGTTATTAGGAATTTCTAATAATTTTCTTAAGGACAGAAACCTTTCCTTGGTCATGTTGTTGAATTTTCCTTAAAAATCTCTATTTTTCATTAAAAATAATTATATAAATAAATTAAATTCAGAAAAATCACATTTTCTACTCTAATGTCTTAATTGACATGTGAGTGAAGTGACATAAAAATTTTAAGTTTATTTAAACTAAATTAGGTGAGTTATGAAATAAATAAGCTTAAAAGGGCATATTAATAATTAAAGAATTTAAACCCCTTTATTAAAATTTTAGGTTTAATTAAAATAGAGGGTAAAATATTTGATTTTATCTTTCTTGGATGGTTGAAACTTTGGGAAATTTAAAAGGGTAGGAACCCATTAATCACATTTAATAAAAAATGAAACTTTGATTATTTAAACAATTTAAATTTTTGGAAGAATAATAAAAATTTGAATTATTAAAAATAAGGATATAACTTGAGAGGATATTAATCCTTTAATAAAAAAATCCCTAAATAAATCACTTCAACAATATTTAACTTTTAATTAAGATTAAAATGATAATTGAAACTAAGTAAATTAAAAATTTAAAAAATAAATAACCCTTAAATTAAAGAAAAAGTTCAAAATATTAAATAGTTTAATAAAAATAATTAAATTAAATTAAATTAAATTAAATTAAGTAAAAATTAAATTAAATTAACAATTTAACAATTAAGTTAAGCTAAATTAAAAAAAAAATTTAAATTAAATTAAATTAAATTAAATCAAATCAAATTTAAATTAGAATTAAGTTAACATCATTTAATAATAAAAGTAAAACAAATTTAAAATATTAAGATCACCTAAGGTATAAAGATTTAAACCAAAAAATAATTTGAACAACTATTCCAAACTTAAAATTATTAATTAAAACCTCATAATTAAACTAAATCACTTTAAACCTTTAACTCAAACTTCAAATTAAGAATGATTAAAATTCTCAATAAACCAACTTGCCCTTAAAGGCTTTAATTATTACAACTCTTAAATAGAGTATTAAGTGGGATGTCACTTCATTCATCAGGTAATCAAATATCCAAGTTCACTGAGTAAGAGACAAAGCTTAACTAAACTCCTGGATGATTAATTCACCTGTGCAACTAAATTTACTTGGACTCAAAATAATCTCAGAAATATTGAAAAGATGTTTAGGACTCGTCCTAAGCACTTTCTCAATATGATGAGATGTTTTAGAAGAACAATTGAATTTAATTGTTCTTTGATGAAGAAAATCATCCTTAAACAAAACATAAGAACCTAGACGTCATAGGAGATGACTAGCAATAGGATTAGGAATTTGGTAGATAACCAAAACCCTTCCCTTAGCTTTACCTAGGTACTTGTTGAAATATTTAAATGCCTTAACATGTGTTTTAAGTGCAGCTTGGGATGACGGGAAGACCCTCTAGGTACGCTTTTATTTTATTGCAATTTACTTTATTGCAATTTACTTACATGCACTGTACTTTACTTTTCTTGCATGTTAAACAAGATTGTTGCATGAAAATTGAAACCTTCTAGGATATCCACAAAACTTAAACCAGAACTAAATAAAAAGTCACCACAAGATAAAATTCACCGCCACAACATTGCAAAATATAAAACAACTCAAAATTTAATCACAAATAGAACAACAAAACTCCAATTATAACTAAATTAATACGTCTCGTGGAATGATCGGGAATACCTCGGATGATGTAACCCGCGTGTTGCTTATTGCGATTTCCCAAGGTCTAAATGAAAGTGTGGAACTCATTCGGTTGAGTTTATCAAATTCATACGGACTAAGTGAATTAGATGAAAATAACGGTGCCGGAGTGATGGAACCATGGGATCTTAATCGGTTATGTTTAAACAACTTTAAGATTTGTTTTAATTAAAATATTAAAAATATTTGAAATTTAAGATTTCTAAACCAAAACACTTCTCTCATCTCCCGATTTTCACCTTCTAAAACTAAACCTCTGCAACAACGAGGAGCTCGGAGCATGGTGGGCAGCACGGTCATCGTCATCGGCAAAACACGGATCTACTTCGGCTAAACCTTTCTTAAAATTAAATATCCAAGCCAAAGTACTTTGAGGTAGTTTGCACTAGTGCAACAAAAATCCTCGACTCTTTGTTAGGCATTTGCATGATCATGTCATGTAAATTAAGCCCTAACCGGTCTTAGGACTCCGAGGTGGTCGTTTGGTACGACATAAACCCTCACATCTTCGAGGCTATTTGTGTGATTATATCATACAAATATAAGACCTAAATAAATAAAATTTGCAGGATTGCAACATTAAACTCCCAAATCTAAACCAAACAATAGGAGAGTTTAGGAAGTTGTCAAGATTCTTCTTGGATCCTCAACTTCTCCTACTTCTCTTTCTTTGGATTCTTAAAATAAACTATTTCGAATTTGAGCTAATCCCTATTGAAATTTCTAAAATTCAATCCTTTGAAACCTTAAACTTTGAAATTCTTGAGAGAAAAACTACCGATCATTATCGAGAGATTCCTTAAATGATTCTCGTCATTTAAGATGTAATTAACTATAGGGGCTTGCCCTTATAGGGAACTTTAAGAACCCAGGTAATATAAACCCTGCTTAATTCATTTATATTAAGCAGGGGAACTTGTCGGCTTATAAAATTGGTTCGCGAGACCAAACGGATGTCACAAATCTTCTAGTTTATTTAACACGAGCCCCATCATCGAGCGGTGTGTACTATTCTTCGGGATAGATATACGGTTTGTGGTGCGGTGCTCGTTTATATAAACTATTTGGGATGTGAGATCAGTTTGATTTCATATCTTAAAATTTTCAAACTCAAAGTTATTTTAAAAATCAAATACTACTTTCTAAACCATATGTATATATTTAAATTAAATTTAAAAATCTAAAATTCGCTGATAACTTCTGTAGGCGACCCCTTTTCTAAAAAAATCAATTCTTAACCTAAAAATATGCCAACGGAGGTGATCCATCCCACGAAGCCCATTATTAAGCTAAATATGAAAACATACGAAGCCCATGTAAGTTAGAAGTGGAGTAAGAAATCTGATGAACCTTCTTCTAGTCATGATAGACCATCTACATCTAGGGATCCTACTCTGCATGATGTTATGGATCAGTTGGAAAGATTGAACACCAGAGTAGAGGGACTAGAGGAAAGGAACAAGATAAATGATGATTACTAAGTGCTTATGGAGAGAATATGAGATAGCTTATCATGATGCACGGATGAGATTTTAGAAGGAAGACACTAGCAATGTATTTCCTACTTACCACGAGTATACTCCATACCGATCCGAAGAACCGGATGATGGTGGAGCTCCTGCGAGAAGATGATTGGTAGTTTTAGTTTTATTTGTCCTTGTACTTTGTTATGTATTTATGTTTTGTACATGTGATGTACTTGAGACTCTTTCTTATTAGTATCTGTGATGTAATGTGTATTTGGTTGTACTTGTAGCAGACTTTATGTTGATTTGTGATGTATGTGGTGTTATAGTAGAGTTTTCATGTGTTTGGTTTGTTAGTTTAATTTGCGATAATAACAGTTGGATGTTAATGTTGTGTGTAGTTTATGTTGCATGTTTTTTTTAAACTTCTTCTCTTATAAATTTCTAACCCATATTTGTGTATAGAAATGCTCTTAATTATTTTAGGTCTACTATTCTACTTTATAAAGAAAAACCTGCTTAAACTCAAAGGTATGAAAAGACCGATATATTGAGGTATGACTTAAATGTTTATATCTTTTCTTTCTTCCCATATAAATTGTAATGTTATTCAAAAATCTAAGTTTGGGGAGGGAAAGAATTAACTATTAATTTTTCTCATTTAAAAATATTTTCAAAATTATTAACATGATTTCATGTAATAGAATTTAATTTCAGATAACTGTATTTTGATTTAATTTAAATATTTTGTAAAGTTGATTGAAAGTACTTGGTAACGAAAAGTAATTTTGTAGGCTAAGACATTTAGTATAAGAGAATAGGACTATAGTCAACTATTCAAAGTAAGAAAATTGTATGTTTGCAATATTAAGAATCTTAAAACTTTATGTGATAGGAAAGGATTGAGACGCTATGATGAATCATTAATAAGCTTAAGAAATGCTTATAAGGTAAAGGAATGTGATAAGTTTCAAATTCAGGGTGAGAAGGGTGAAGATCAAAATCATTAAAGACTATCTAGATACGGTAATCCTCACTTAAAAGAAAAGAAAAGAAATGAAAAGAAAAGAAAACAAAAAGAAAAGAAAAGAGAAGTGAGGAGAAGCTTGAGGAGATGCCTAATCAAAATTGGTTTCACTTGGACCTACCTAAAGGGAAAAACTTAATTACTTTCTTGAACTTATATGTGTGGATTAGCAACCTTACTAGTAGTGTTCTCAAAAACTTCTACTCATGTAATTCTTTTAAGTGCCTTAATAGGAAAATCAACAGTCATTTTTGAAATGAATAGAAGGCTAGAAATCTTAGACTTAATTACTAGATAGTCTTACACCTACAGAATTTACTTGAATTATTCAAAGATCTTTCTGAAAATCTTACTAGTGTACTTATCTAAATCAAAATTATGGTATTCTAGAAAGAAAGTTCATTGCAGTAGATCATTATTTTATATATTAAATAAATTTACTTGAGGACAAGTAATAGTTAAGTTTGGGGAATCTTGATCCACTTTGAAAATTTGATAGCTTTTTACTATCCATTCCATACCTATTTTTTGCGATATTGCACTTTAAAGAAAGGAATTTTTCATGATTTCATGTAGGTACAATGATTTTAGTCCTTCGGAGCAAAGGGAAGTGAAAAGGAGCAAATTTAGAGCAAAACGGGACAAAAGTACATTTTATTGAACTAACTGCGAATGGCACTCTGTCACAGGCACTGGAGTCTGCGCTATTTTTATAGAGTTACGGTCGTATTAGCGAGAAAAATGTGTGGAACGGGGCCCTATCTAGCGCGGGACCACACATTATCCGGATTTTAAACTAGATTCAATGTATTTGGCCCGATTTTGAAGGTTTGCTTGAGGAAACTCTTGGGAATTCGGTTTTGGCCGAATTTGAACTCTTTAGGAGCCAAGTTTGAAGATGAGGAGAAGAAAAAGAGAAGTGTTTAGAGATTAAAGGGAGTGTCTTCTCATTTAGTTTAGGAAATCTAGGTTTTGTGTTTTCTCTTCAAAGGAGTGTAAGAGGATAGGGAAAGTGAAAGATTTTTCTTACTTACTTATCTAAAGAGAGAATTATGTGTTGTTGTGAAGAAAGAAGAGGAGTCGAAGGAATTTCTTGTGATTCACTTGGGGAAGAGTTTGAAATAATTTGTCTTTACTTTACTCTGTTTGTATGGCGTTGTTTTTATATATATAATCCATGTTTTGTCATCTTTTCCTCATGAGTCTTGAGTATATTTCTTTGTCTTTCTCCATTTCATGTGATGTGTTGATGTTGTGATATGGAATGATGTGTTGATTTATTATGGAGAATTTGTGATGACCTTTTCACTTTAAACTTCATTTACATTTTGATACGGCCGATTGAAATGTTAAAACTTGTTGGGAAACATATTTTACGAAAGGATTATGAGTTCCACAACAAAAGTAAAGGTCACTTTAAATGTCCATGAATGAGAGACGTAGTTCATGGAGATTGAGTGAAAATAAATAAGGAAATATACTTTGATGGGCGTAAAAATTAGAGATTTCGAGTGGTGGCTGAAATTCTCAATTTGGTCCTAATGTTTGGAAGCGAAGTGACGGTTAGCCTTCGGGCGAAGGGGAATGGGAGCTCCGGAGTGAGAGCCGGTATCCTCCCGACCTAACTACGGATTTTGGGACTAAAATTAGTATTAGCCAATGTTCTTTATACGCTAAAATACGGGTAAAGAATAGGAATGCTCCTATTTAGCACAATGCATTTGCATCAACGATCTATGTCACAAAAATCATCACATTATGACTAGAAAGGAGGAAGACCCTTTCTTGCAACCGAACTTTGTTATAAATTTAGTCTTGTGTTAGTTTAACTTGCTAGAGTTTAGAACGTATTTATGTAGAAATAGTAACTACAACTATTTGTCTTTATTTTAAGAATTAAACTTACTTGCAATTGTGTTGTGATTCGATAAGTGATTTCTGTGATACGCCATAGAATTAAAGCCTCCATGTGAGATCGATATCCAGGACTCCACTAGATTCGACATCAAACTTTGCGTCAGTGAGATCTCTCAAAAATCACTTAATAAGATAACAATTAAAAAAAGAGATAACAATAATAATAATAAAATAATAATAACATAATAATAATTCACTTCCTATGATTTACAAGAATCCCTCAGATGAGATAACCCACGGTTGCTAACGAGAATTCTCCGATCTAAATAAGTTCGATAGCTCGTTTGGATTAAGGAAATCCAAAATTAACTGTGAGACCGAGATGATAAAACCATGGGATCTTAACCAGTGTCTCTTAACATAATTAAAAGCTTCCCTCATTTTTCTTCAACAATAATAAACACTAATTCAAAAATACATTCTACAAAAACATATTAGATATCTATAATAAGTTGCTTAAGATTATGTTCTCTTCTCTCTCCTTTTCCTAGAACGAGACAACGATGCGGCCAAGTAATAATTCATCACTAGACAACAGTCAAGACGACAACGGAAGCAGAGGAGGAGCTTTAACTTAACTTCCATGGACTTAAATAACTTACACCCATAGGATGCCGAGGTTGTTCTTCTGCTATGATTTAAATCCTCACACTATCTTCTAAGGCTTTACATGATTGTATATCGTATTTTTAGAGTTATATGGTCATTGTTCGGTATGACAAAGGTCCTCTAATTTCTCGAGCTACTTGCATATGACATGCGAGAATAAGTCTTAAACGTATAGTTGAACAAAATGGAAATTGGGGAATATTTGGGATTTTTGGAATTTTTTGAAAATTTTCTGAATTTTTAGTTTTTGGAGTCGAAGGGGCATTTTGGGTATTTGGAGAATTATCGGGGGTATTTTTGGAATTTTTGGTATATTTGGCTATGGATTATCAATTTGAGTAATTTGGGAATGTTTGGTATTGGTTTTGAGGAATTTGGGTGATTTGGAGAATTTTAGAAATTTTGGATAATTTAAGGGTTTTTGGGTAGGCTAGGCGGACACGGGGTCCGGGGGGTCAAAAATTGAAAAATTTGGAAAATTGAAGATTAAGTGAATGTAAGTGGAATGAAATCATTTTGGTTGAGCCATGAAGCCATATCAAGCCTAGATGAGCCATGAAGGGACTCATTTGAGGCATTCAACATGTTGTTCACTAACCCTCTTAGCGAGGGCATGGGTGTGGTTTTAGGAGGTGTGTGAAAGTATTGTGTATAGGTGTAGTGTGTGTAAGTCGACCCTTCACCGGACCGGAGCCACCCGGGGCAGTCCCGAGACGAAGAGTCTGTTAGGAACTCATCCTTTAAACTTCACGTTTAGAGTTTCGACCTACAGGTACGATTAGGGGTCTACAATCGAGTTTGTGGAGTTTGCATGGAGTTAAGAAGTGGTTTAGATTTCTATGTGTTGGAGTCTCTTTTCTAGTCCTACAGGATAGTCGAAAGGAAAAGCCTAAGGCTAGATCCTAAGTACTAAAGAAGAAGAGAAGACCTCATCAAAAATGGGAATTCGACAAATGGACCGATAGGTGTGGTGTGCGCCCCAACCCACAAACACACGCGCGTATTAGCGTTGACAGAAAGATCGGCAAAACCAACACGAGATGTCCAGTGACAAGCTTAGGACGAAGTAGAAGAATTTCCGGCAGGGAGTGTCGAGTATATCTCGAGGCCAGTTACGAATTTCTCGTGAGTAAGGGAAAGGAGGTGAAATCCCAAGTCACATGATGCAGGGAATTTCGATTTAGATTTCATTTTGTTTCGGTTTAAGTTTTTATGTGTAAGTTCAGTTTTAAGTTTGAGTTTCAATTTAGATTGAAGTTTTGTTAAAATTAATTTGAAGGGATTTGAACTTGGAAATGAAAATTGGAATTTTGTGGTTTTAGATGTAACATCTTGACCTCAAAAAAATTTGAATTGATTGGATTAAACCATTACAATGAGGGAAAGAACTCGAGTAAATGCGGTATTGGATGTAAACTCCTTAACCTCAACGGCTTGATTTTGATGTATTTCTTTGCGATAGGGAAATAACCTAAAGCAATGCGTGCTCCAGTCTTAAAATCCTCAACCCCAAAGTTTGATTTTTATGTATTTCATTGCGATAGGAAAGAACCTAAAGCAATGCGGTCTCGGATGTAAAATCCTCAACCCCCGAGAATTTGATTTTGATGTATTTCATTGCGATAGGGAAGAACCTAAAAAACAAATACTTGATCTCGGATGTAAAATCCTCGGCCCGAGAATTTGATTTTGATGTATTTCATTGCGATAGGGAAGAACCTAAAGCAATGCGATCTCGGATGTAAAATCCTCGACCCCGAAAATTTGATTTGATTTATTTCATTGCGGTAGGAAGGAACCTAAAGCAATGCGGTCTCGGATGTAAAATCCTCGACCCCAAAAGTTTGATTTTGATGTATTTCATTGCGATGAGGAAAAGAACCTAAAGCAATGCGGTCTCGGATGTAAATCCTCAACCCCGAAATTTGATTTTTATGTACTTCATTGAGATAGGGAAAGAACCTAAAGCGATGGGTCTCGGAAGTAAAATCCTCGACCCCACGAAAAGTTTGATTTTGATGTATTTCATTACAATGAGAAAAACCTAAAGCAATGCGGTCTCGGATGTAAAATCCTCGAAGCCCGAGAATTTGATTTTTATGTACTTCATTGCGATGGGGAAAGAACCTAAAGCAATGCCGGTCTCGGATGTAAAATCCTCAACCCCAGTTTGATTTTGATGCTGTCTTCATTGCGATAGGGAAGAACATAAAGCGAGTGGAGTCTCGGATGTAAAATCCTCGGCCCAAGGAATTGGTTTTTATGTACTTCATTGCGATAAGGAAAAGAACCCTAAAAAAACAGTACAATCTACGGATATGAAATCCTCAACCCCAAGAATTTGATTTTGATGTACTTCATTGCGATAGGGAAGGAACTGGCAATGCAGTCTCGGATGTAAAATCCTCGAAGCCCAAAGTTTGATTTTGATGTATTTCATTGCGATAGGGAAAGAACCTAAAGCAATGCGATCTGAGATGTAAAATCCTCAACCCCCGAAATTTGATTTTGATGTACTTAATTGTGATGGGAAAGAACCTAAAGCAATGCAATCTCGAGATAAAATCCTAAACCCAAAAGTTTGAAGTTTTGAATGGTAATTGATTTTGCAAAGATTTGTAGTGTTGATTTGAAAAGTGTGGAATTTGGGTGTTTCGTGAATTTCATGAAAGTTGTAAAAGATTTTGTGGAAAGAAACAAATTAGGAGGGAATATGTAGATGCTACATATCCACTCAAAAGTTGATCGAAGGAGTTCTTTGGTTTTTGGATTGTATCTTATTCCTCGCCATCATATCTGAATCGAAAACCTACTTCATTGGCTTCGCGTCAGTAAGATCAAGCGCTTCCATCCCAGACAAGGAGAGAGTAGAATGGATTGGATTTCAGACTTGGAAGGTTGAGTTTGAATTTAATTGTGATTTGATTTAGAATCTGGAAAGTTGAATTTGAATTCGATCGAGATTTGATTTGAGATCTGGAAAGTTGAATTTGAATTTGATGGAGATTTGATTTGAGATCTGGAAAGTTAAATTTGAATTCGATCGAGATTTGATTTGAGATGCGAAGAGTTGAATTTGAATTTGATTGAGATTTGATTTGAGATACGGAAAGTTGAATTTGAATTTGATTTAAAATTTGTGTTAGATTTTGTTTGCCCTTTAATGATTAATTTATTTTATCGTTCATTTAATGTTCATGTGAATTTGGAGTTCATCATTTTTTTTTAGATTTTTAAGGAAAGTTTTCTTTTATTATTTTTTGTTTCTTTTCTGTTCTTTGTTCGAAGTTCATTTAACTTTAATGGCGTTTCCCGGTCGACTTGCACAAAAAAGTGAAGGCGAAAAATGTGACATAGTCACTTTCATTCAAATCATGTTGAAGATACATCATACAACTCGATGCGGGGAATACATCTCATACAATCCATGTAGACTCGAAACGCACTATGTATGATCTTTGCCGATCCATCCAAAGGCATCGTAAAAATCCATGTACGAATAGTGAGGTACATGGTCGATAACATCACCGCTATTCATCCTTGGCAAGGATGTCGTATGGATGTACGTTGGAGGTGTGATATTTTCCATGTAACTCATAGCTACGTAAATGGGAGGCTCTCTAGCTCGGGTCTAGTTGGAAGTGGTAAGGTGCTTTCTCGTCGTCCATCCTTCCGAAAGTAGCCGAGATCCGCTTCACCGGTACTCCCGTATGCAATGTTTAGCGACATCCGCTCCGTTGCCCTTTAGTATCATGATGGAATCTACCGGTAATGGTATCTTTATCGGCCCTCGGAACTCACCGGGCCTCGCTATCCGGAGGTCGGATCCGAACATGATATTACACTCGTTCGGAAAAGAAACTGTGCGAAAGGTCCGACAAAGTCGTGGTGATCTATGTGCGGGGGTATGCGGTCACCCTTCTTGTAAATATTAATGATGCAAGCTGTTGGGTATGCAATCCGCTGGCGGTACCCTCCATGCTATCATTCTTTTCACCATCCTTTTAATGACTAATGGCATTGGATCCACTCGGCCATGACGGAGTATCCCGGTGGGTTTCCCTTCCCGTCTTCTCGTGAAGTTGTAGCGAGCATCTACATTGTATTGTAATTCTCCCCTTCCCCGGCATCCATCTCCGGGGTTCCGAGTAAGTGTTTTCTCTTAGGCGGCCCGCTCGGCCCATCCTTTTTAAATCCCGGATGCGAGTCCACGATTTGTTGTTGTTCGTATTCGAGAACACGTACGTATGTAGCTCGAGGTCTTCTAGTATATTGATCCTCTTGCCTCTGATTCTCTCGAAGTATTCAAAAGTTTTCTTCTCGACCTTCGTATTCTTTCTAGCTCGTATTCGGGATAATTTGCAAATGGAGAGGCTCGGTGACGTACGCGTGGGATATATGGCTCAATCCCTTCACGTTCTCCCGCATACCTCGGCTCCTCGGGGATGATGTCCGTCGGGACATCCTCCGGGTTGCTTCCGCAACAAGGTCATGCATTACCGGTGACTTTATCCGGTGGCGTAGTAGCCTTCTTTCTTCCGTTCTTCTTGAGATTTCCCTGGTTTCTTCGTTATCCTCGGAGCTGGTCTCCTTTCTTCAGGTTCCTGGTGAATTGGTGTCCTTGAAGTGTATGTACTGGCAGTAGCAACTGCCTCGTCGCGCTGGTCCGCTGCTAATTTAGTTAACATCTTGCGGATACGGCGATTTTTATTTCTTCGTTGAGTTGGTCGTGAGAGTAGCTCTTCGTATTTCCCGAGTTTCGTGGGCACGGCGCCGACAAGCTCGCCCTCTCGCCGTAGCGACTACGGATTTGATTCTCTTGTCTTCTTCGGTGTTTGTTTTTCTTTTCTTCATGCTGGATTGGTGGCCCGAGCCACCCACTTTCATTACTTGTCGGTCGGGCGGTTCCTCTCGGTCATTCGGGACCCGGTCACTTTCCTCGTATTGCGGGCCTGCCGGTGCGAAGTCCGAGTCGATCTCTATTATCGCTCCATTTTCACCCTCTTTTCATCGAGTGCGAGGCTTACGCCATTTCTAAAGTTCGGGACCAACCGCCCGTTCGACATTTCCCTGCGAAAAGACATGGAAAAGGATCGAGGGTGCATCTTAAGAACAAGAACATTAAGAAAATGTTTATTAAAGACAGTTTTTTTTATTACTTTTGTATTTTTCAATTTAATAGGAATGAAGTGGGATAAGATCAGGAAAGATATTTTGACATGGAAGAGGAAACAAGGAAAATTTTATTATCATGATTTTATTTATTTTAGTACATTTTTTATTATTTTCTGGGTTCGGACCCAGTCATAAGTAATTACTTCACCCGTGCTTCTAGGGATGAAAAATTCATTCTTTCGAAACATCAGGTAGCGTAATACTTTTTCAAGTATCGTCCATTGATCGGAAGCATATGTCGTTCTCCTTGGCAGTTCACTAGGCCGGTAGGAGCCTCTCGAGTAGGTTGCCTCAACCACAAACGGTCCCTCCCAAGTGGGTTCAAATTTTCCTCCTATCTTGCGGTGTGCAAGAATAGGTCTTTTGAGAACGAGAACTAAGTCACCAACTTTAAAGGTTCTTGGGCGGACCAGTCTGTCATGGGCTTGAACCATCTTAGCTTGGTATAGTTCTAAATTCTAGCTCGCGCTGCAAGTCTTTTCCCTTCCGGGCTTTCCAATTCTTCTAGTCGTAATTTGGCATTCTCTTCTGTCGTGATCTTGTTTGCAAGCTGCAATTCCGAGTGAAGGAAGGCTCGGACCTCTAAGGGTAACACTTGCCTCGGACCCATACACCGGAGCGTAAGGTGTAGCTTGAGTAGGAGTTCGAAGGTTGTCCGGTAGGCCCATAAGGCTTCTAACAATTTCTCGTGCCAATTTCTCTTATTATCGTCCAAAGTCTTCTTTAAAATTTGAACGAGAGTTTTGTTAAAAGCCTCGGCTAGGGCCATTTGCTCTTGGGTAGTAAATTGTTGAATACCGCCGGTCGATTCCGTGTCTCCCGACAAAATTGTTGATTTGCGTGCTTCGAATGCCGACCCATTATCCGAGATGATCTGCGCGGCACTCCGAAATGGTAGACAACTTGGTTCTCGAAAAATTGTAGCACGTGATGTGCTTTCACTTCTCCGAGTAGAACTGCTTCGCCCACTTGGAAAAGTAATGCTGTAGCTGCAAGAATGAAGCGATGTCCTTTTGAAGATGGTGGTTCTATTGGACCCACTATGTCCGTGCCCCGACATTCAAATGGCCACGACGCAATTGTTGGATGTAGCACATTTGGAGGTTGGTGTAGAACCACTCCGTGCACTCGGCATTGGTGACGGCTCTTCGGCGACTTTCATGCGATCTGTCATCATCGAGGGCCGATAGTATCCTAGTCTTTTAATTTTCATTTTCATCTTCGGACCCGATCGGTGAGCGCCACGAGTCTCGAATGCACCTCTTTAACAATTTCACGGGCCTCGGACCCGCTTAGGCATTTTAGCCACATTTGATCAAAAGACCTTTCGTATAATGTATTGTTTATTAATGCGTAGGACGAGTTCTTTTCTTGATCCGATGGGCTAACGACCTATCGTCCGGTAGTTTTCCCTGTTTGCGGTGTAGTCTATTAATGGTTGTCGCCGATCTTCTCGTGTTTTCCGTCACTTCGTTGAAGCCGATTCTTCTCCTTTTCTCGATTTGTGTATTGTGTCTCATGTCGAGTCGTGATAGGACCTGACGTCCGTGAACTGACACTTCCACCGATTCATCTTGTAAACAGGAAAATTCTTTTGCGAGACGGGCTAACGCATCCGCTAAAGCGTTTTCTTTTCTGGGAATTTTGTAGATCGTCACATTCGGAATCTGTTCCAACAATTGTATGGCATACTGGAAGTATTGCTCGAGTCTTAGTTTTAAAATTCCGTATTGTCCGCGATCCGTTGAATGATTAACTGCGAATCCCCGTAGATGTTGATGTCCGTTATACCCATTCGAATAGTTAATTCCGGTCCCGTTATGAGGGCTTCGTATTCGCTTCGTTATTTGTACACGGCTCGTCAAGTGGTAGGAGTATCTTAACATCCCCCGCTCCGGTGTTATAAAGATTAGTCCGATCCCCGCCTTACGGGCACTATCACTTGCGATTCTTTGTCTTTATGTGTCGAAGATGCTCCGTCGAAATACAATTCCCAACGTCGATCATCGTGGTCTTCTAGGTTCATTATTTGTTCATCTAGCAAATCGTCATTGAGAGGAGATTCTGCCGGCAAAGGGTGTGCTGCGAGGAAGTCTGCTAGGACTTGTCCTTTTACGGCACGAAGAGGCATGAAAGTTATATCGAATTGCAATAATATCATTGACCATCTGGCAAGTCCGCCGGAAAGCGTTGGACGGGTCATCAAGTATCAGCAATGGATTAAATTTCAAAATCGAGGTTGACCTTATGAGAAAGCATGTAATGCTCGAGCTTTCGAGCGGAGAAGATCGGGGCTAAACGAGTGCTTTTCAATTGCGGGATACCTTATTTCCATCGGAAGTAAACGACGGCTTAGGTAGTAAAGAGCATTTTCTTTTCCCTCATCATCGACCCAGGCTAACGAGGCTCCGAGAGAGTCGTCTAAAGCCGCGGTATAAAGTATCGCCGGTCTACCCGAGATCTGGGGCCGCTAAGACAGGAGGTGTCATTAAATATTGTTTAATGTCCTCGAAGGCCCTCCGACATTTCTCTTCCCAAATAAATTTGGCGTCCTTTTTAACTAGTGCCGAAAAGGCCGACACCTACCTGACAAGTTCGAGATAAAGCGTCGAAGATATGCCAGCTTCCCTTGAAAAGATCGTAGTTGTTTTAAGGTTTTGGGAGGTGGCATTTCTAGGATAGCTTTAATCTTTTCCGGGTCGATTTCAATTCCACGATGCCGGACAACGAATCCTAAGAATTTCCCGGAGGCGACGCCGAAGGCGCATTTTAAGGGATTCATCTTAAGGTTAAATTGTCTTAATCGTTCGAAAACATTTCTCAAATCATACAGGTGGTTTTCCTTTACTTTGCTTTTGATGACCACATCATCCACGTAGTATTCGACTTGATTGTGGATGAGATCATCAAAAATTCTTGTCATCGCTCTCTGGTAGGTTGCTCCCGCATTCTTCGATCCAAATGGCATTACCGTGTAGCAATATACTCCGATCGGCATTCCGAATGCCGTAAGTTTTTCATCTTCTCGGAGCCATTTTTATCTGGTTGTATCCCGAAGATCCATCCATGAATGAGAATATTTCATGTGTTGAAGCGATGTCGATCATTAATTACGGGATCGGTAGAGGAAATTCATCTTTCGGACATGCCTTGTTTAAATCTCTCGAAATCCACACAAATTCGATCCGACCATTCTTCTTCCCGACCGGTACCACATTGGCTAACCAAGTCGGGTATTGTTCTTCACGGACAAATTTAGCGTCTATTAGCTTTTTAACTTCAGCTATGACTTGTTGTTCGATTTCTAGACGCATTCTTCCGGGACCTTGTCCGACCGGAACGAAGCGGGGATCCACCCCCAGCTTATGGATCGTGACCTCCGGAGCTAAACCCGGCATCTCATCGTAGCTCCAAGCAAAACATTCTTTAAATTCCATTAATAACTTGATTATTTCTTCTGAGTCTTCTTTATTGAGTAAGGAGCTAACAAAGGTAGGTCTAGGTTCTTTGTTAGTACCTAAGTTAACTTCCGTTAACTCATCTATTGTAGATTTGATCTCTTCTTCGAATTCTGGTGGAGCGTCTCCAATTTGTAAATCTTCGAGTTCTTCTGTAGTTTCCATGCAGTTTTCATTAGACTCGCAAGTGACAACCATGCAAAATTCAGTATCGTCAACTGATCCTACTGTGCCGAATCCGAGACCATGCTTTGAATTGGGTGGACGACCGGAGTTATTCCATAAATTTTCAAAATGTTGTGATCGACCTTTTGTCCATTATCGAGGTAAGAAACCACGCCGAATTAAATTTTGAACACGAGGAGAGTACCACTCAAAAGGCAATTCCATTAATTTCGATGAAGTAGCATCTTCAAATTGTACATTATTTTCAGTTTTGGAGGAAGGAGCACCACGGTAGAATTTGATGGGCTTTGCACCACCGCTACGTACCTCTTCGACCTCCATACCCTCGATCTTATTAGAATGGATCGGGGTCAGGGTCATAGTATGTACATAGTGGTTAATCTTCTCGTACATCGATTTATATTCTTCGTTTCTTTCATCTTCGAGAGTGATTCTCGAATTGCGCCTTCTTCCGACTTATTGTCGTCGCTTCTTGTTTGGTTTCTTTTTCTTCTTCGTAACTATCTTCCCAATCAACATTGATGGTCGGTTTCCTCTCGTCCAACCGTCCTAACGTCTCCGCCACGACCTCGTCCCCGCCTCGACCTCGGATGCGAGTTGTGGAGAAACCTTCACCATCTCGCCGTAAGGGAGTGGTGAGTGATCTGTTGGACTAGGACTTCAGTGCTCTTCGTCGTCCCGAACTTCCTTTGCTTCATTCGTTATGGTATCTCCGGAGAAGATTGTTTTCTTCGGAGGTGCATAATAAGTCGCATCTTCATGGATTCCAATTTCATGTACGGAGAACGGTTGTAAGTCACCTTTGATGCACTCGTTCCCCTCCATCGTAGTATTTAATGCATTGATGTAGAGATGATGGTACCATCCGGTTTTCATGTATCCATGGTCGGCCCAAGTAGAGCGTTGAACGACGTTTCGAATCAATTATGTGAAATTTCGCGGTTGTCTTTGCTAAGTCACCGGTCTTCATTAGCAGTGTTATTGAGCCGAGGGCTCTTTCTCCTTTCTGGTTGAATCCTCTTAATAACATTTTGTCCGCTTCGAGCTCGCGAGCATCAATTTCCAAGTATGCTAGCGTTTGAAGATTCATTATATTGATTGATGCTCCTGGATCCACCAATACTCCGGAGAGTGTAAACTTCCCAATTGTAACCGAAATGTACAACGGTCGATTGTGGTCTCGTCGTCCCAAGTAGTAGGTCATTGTCCGTGAAGGTAACACCTCGTCGTTCCTTTAACGAGCAAACCTCATCTAAGGAATCTCCAAGTCATTCGAGCTAAGTAATTTCTGGATCAAGTAAGGCCTTGATCAGAGCTTCTCTCATCTCCTTTGATAAGATGAGAGCATCGTAGATGCTCAGTTTGGCTGGTAGTTTCCTAAGATGGGCTAGCACGTTGTAGTCCACTTTGTTTTCATGTGCCTCGTTTTCTTCTCGAATGGGTATTTCTTCTACCGGGGTTGGTTCTTCCTGAACAACCACCTGCTTTCCTTTGTCCTTTGGACCCGACCTCGGAGGTAGAACTCTTCCACTTCTTAAGTTGACTTCGTGATTTCTTCTAAGTTTAGCATTGAGTTTGCCGGTGTCTCCTCCCGAATCGGAACGACGGAGTTCTTCGAGATTAGCTTCGGAGTCCGAAGGCTCTAACTCTATTGTGACCGGAGCTCCTCGAAATTCGCAAATAGATTCGTTGCTTGTTGAACTCTCGTAGCCTCCCCGGTGGATGTCTTCTTTGTCGTTGTGATCGTCGAGATTGTGTATGATTTGAGAATTGTTATTTGTATCGGAATCGACGTCCGGATTAGGTTGATTGTCGCTAGTTACGTAATCGTTAGAAACAGATCAAAACGTAGCCAACGCCATAACCTTTATCATTATAAGATCCCACCGGGGTGAGCAGATAATCATACAGAGTCAGAGGCTCGAGGGATTTCTCCCCCGAATCGGAAACAACTATCCTAGGATAAGCAGCCCCTTGTCTAGCCTTAGGAGCCTCGGTCTACTCTTCTTCGTCAATTTTCTTCTTTTCTTCAATTGTCTCTTGTTGAGGTTGTTCTTCTATCGCAAGTGATAGTGCCGACTTGACGGTGTTTCGAACTCGAATCGAGGCTCGCACCGAAGCGCTTTGGATGTGATCCAAAACCTTCTTCGAAGACTTTGTCCAAGCGGTAGTCCATCCATCATCGGTCGCATAGGGATCTATTGGAACAATGAAATCCGTCGAGATAACATTGACGGAACCTCCTTTCGGGGTTCCTTCATGTATTCTTTCGGGATCGTTATATTCCCTTTCCGAAGATTGTCGTTGAGCCAACTTTTGAAGGTAATACAATCTTCTATCTTGTGCCCAAGCATCCGGTGGTACGGGCAAAAGTTGGGATCACCTTTCTTGTCGACTTCTTCGGTCTTTTAGGCACCGGCAATTGGAAATCCGGAGTCTTCATCAGTCGACGGAACATTTTCGTGCATCGCCTCATTCTTGAACGGATACTCCTCGCTCGGGAACTCCCTAAACGTACGTTGTGGACGAGGCGGTTGTTCATACTATTGAGATGACCGATAGATGGGTCGGGGTTGCCGGTAATTCGTTGAGGTTGTCGTGGCCGTTCGACGATATTTGTATCGGTTGCTTGCCTTTATCGACCGCCGCGACGATCCCGACTTCTTTTCAAAAGTTTTCACGGCTTCGTTTGTCCGTTTTATCGGTGAAACTTAGTTGCTTTGCCTCCTCTTGCAAGCTTTCGGCCTTGCTTAACAACTTCTCGAAAGTCTTAATAGTAAATCCCTCGAGGAGAAGTGCTTATCGGGCCATGGATGCTTTTAAGTAAAATGCCGATCGCGTGCTGTTCTTGTAGCTGTGGCTCACACTTCGTACTTAGATTCCTCCATCGAAGTATGTAGTCCACCAAGGTTTCGTTCGGCTTCTGCTTCTCTACCACTAAATCACCTATAGTGATGTGGTGCTGAGCTCCAGCAAATCGCTTGATGAAGAGGTTCTCTAATTCTGAAAATGTCTTTACCGAACCGTTTGGTAATTCCGCATACCAATCAAAGGCGATTCCTGACAGGCTGCTGACAAATTGTCGGAAGAGTAAAGCATCACTTCCGTCGGCATTGCAATAACTGGCACGAAAATGTGCAACATGCTGCCGAGGGTTTCCGGTTCCATCAAAGGTCTTGAACAGAGGTGGTACAAAGCCTTTCTGGATATTGGACGGTGTCGAATTCTTCGTGTAAGGTCTACTCCGTCCGAATGGATGTCCCGCTCTTTGATTGTGCCAAGGCTTCTCGCACTTCGTCGTTCCACCAAGCTCTTGATATCCTTTTCCGGAATCATACTTTGTGTTGCATCCTTCTTTAATTGATCATCCCCGTTGACGGATGTAATCTCCTTTCCTCCGTCTACAATGTGAATAACTTCCGGGGTGTTTCTCTTTGGGGTTGAACCCGACTCCGGAGAGTGGCTAGGGCTACGACCATCTCTTCCATCCTTTTTGCCATTTGGGCGATCGTATCATCTTTCTCTTGAAGCCGCCTCCTCATTACTTCGGTTCTTCTCTTTCTGCGGCTGCAGGAGCACCTTGTGAAGCTGACGAAGCTCGCGTTTCAACCATGTTAATTTCTGCATATTCATCATCCATGAACTCTGACGAGTCAACTTCATCTCCGAACTTCTCTTCTCTCTCTCTTGCTAGTCGCCGAATATCAGTTCTTAGCTTTTCCATAGCATCTTCCAGGTGGTCTTTTCCGTACATCCTTGCGGTTGTCATGTGATAATTGTTGAGTTTCTTTCTCATGAGTCCCCTTTACTACGGTAGCACTTTCCTCGGACTCAAGTCTCCTGACGAGACTTTCCTTTTCTGGTCATTGTTTCGGTCTTAATTGGCCGGTAGTGGGACGCCATACCATCCTTCTAGCAGTAGAAGGCCTAGGACCGGATGGTCCGTCACTCGAATGTCGGAAGGTGGTATCCTCCCCGATCCGTAAACCCGAAACAACAACAGTGGACTAGCCTTCATCTTCTTATTAGGCTCTTCCGCAACGATGACGAGATTCTACTCGCGGCCCAAGACGGGATTTGGCCGGCACCCGTCCTATCCTTCTTAAAATCTCCAGTACAGGGCATTTTTCTTTCCTTGCCAACTTCTCAATCACAGTCTGTAGTCGGGCAAGTGGTGTAACCCTAGCCCTTTTCCTTTTGTTGTCGCTATAGTATGCGGGTCGAGGTAATTTAGAAGCAATCCTCGCGGACATTTTCCTCGTCGACTGCGGCGGAAAGGGGATGGAATCTACTTCCTTCCAAAAGGGGTGTATACTCGGACAATGGTATGTATTCGAGTAGTGGTGTGTACTCGGGGATTTCTTCTAAGAAAGCGACTTCGGCAGCCTCCGGCCTTCCCGGCAATCTTCCCGCCTCTCGTTTCTCCTTCCGAGTCCGTGTTAGGGATGGAACCCTCGAGCTAGACCCAATTTCAAAAACGGACGGTCTTGCACGAAATCCGTACCCTCCACGGTAACATGCTCGTTACAAATTCGAACTTCCTTCCCCTTCGCTCGACGGGAGCCGGGGTAGGTGCAGAGACGACTAGACCAGTGGGGGTAGAGATAACGGTCCTCCTTTGGACAGCGGTATTCCTCTCAGCTGGAACCCTTTGCAGGGGAGGAAACTCTTGAGTTGACTTAAGGTTGAACTCAATCATGGGTTTCTCAGTTTCTGGCACTTTGTCCATCAGTGCGAAAAGGGTAACGTCAGCGATCTTGACATTTGTGTTCTCAAATCCTTGTCCAAACCGGATGATCCCATTGTCGGGCAGCTCATCCTTTTAAACAGCGAAGTTCAGTCCATTGGTGAAGGAGAAAATCAGTTTTGGGGCTTCCATTTCTGCAGGGTAGATTTTGATTGTCAGTCCCAAGTTATGCTTCTTCTCATCAGGACGAAAAGAAAGGAATCGAAAAGAGTCCGAACACATTCTTGTTCATGTATTTATAAAAAAGGTGTTATTTGTTAAAAGAGTCATTCATTAGAGGGTTTGTTTATTTAGAACGGAATGTTCAAAGGTGTAGAGAAGGTAATGAATCCGATTCAGAGTTGGAAAGGAAAAGAAAGTCTTATGCAAGACTTCTCGACTCGAAGGATCACTCCTAAACTAACACCTATTGGGGTCCACCCCACCTCGTAAATGAGGTAAAAGGATCTCGGAACCTCTCTGTTTAGGGGTGTCTAAACAATGGCTCCTAAATCCGAGAGAATGTTGGCTATACTCGTTCGAGGTAGAAATGAACATAGTATTCCAACGGAAAGAAGGGTAGTTTGATCCATTAGGGACATGGATACACTACCGATTTTTGAAAGCGAAACTTATTCGATTAAAAATGGAGAGAGGAATTGTCCCCAGCGGAGTCGCCAGAAGTTGTACGGCTTATTTTTGGGTTATGGGTTTTATTTGGAAAAGGGGGTCGCCTACAGAAATTGTCGGCGAATTTTTAATTTAATTTAAATAAATAATTTGAAAAGTAGTATTTGATTTTGAAAATAATTTTTAAATTTGAAAATTTTAAGATATGAAATCAAACTGATCTCACATCCCGAATAGTTTATATAAACGAGCGACGCACTACAAACCGTGTATCTATCCCAAAGAATAGACACACTCGCTCGATAATGAGGCTCGATTAAATAAACTAGAGAAGTTTGTGACATCCGTCCGGTCTCGCGAACCAATTTTATAAGCCGAACAAATTCCCCGTTTAATATGAAAACATTAAACGGGGTTTATATTACACAGGTTCTTAAAATTCCCTATAAGGGCAAGCCCCTATAGTTAATTACATCTTAAGTGACGGGAATCACCTAAGAAAACTCTCGATAATAATCGATAATTCGCTCTCAAGAATTTCAAAGTTTAAGTTTTCGAGGATTGAATTTTAGAATTTCGATAGGGAATGGATCAAGTTTGGAACATTTTGTTTTGGAAATTCAAAGGAAGAAAGGTAGGAGAAATCACAGATTCGAAGCGAACTTCGGTAATTTCCCGACTATCCTATTGTTTGGCTTGGATTTAGGAAAGCCCTAATGTTTATTTAATGTTTTGATCTTGCCAATTTTAATTAATTAGGACTTATATTTGTATGATAAAATCATACAAATAGCCTTCGAAGATGTGAGGGTTTATGTCGTACCGAACGACTACCTCGGAGTCCTAAAACCAGCTAGGGCTTAATTTACATGACATGATCATGCAAATGCCTAACGAAGAGTTGAGGATTTATGTTGCACTAGGCAAACTACCTCGAAGTCCTATGGCTTGGTTATTTAATTCTAAGAAAGTTTCTGTCGAAGGAGACTCGGGTTTCGTTGGTGACGATGGCCGTGCTCGCCCACCCCGCTCCGAGCTCCTTGTTGTTGCGGAGGTTTAGTTTTAGAAGTCATAAATCGGGAGATGAGAGAAGTGTTCGGTTTAGAGAAAATCTTAAAATCTAGGTGTTTTTAATATTTTAATTAAACAAATCTTAAAGTTGATTATAACAACACCGGTTAAGATCCCACGGTTCCATCCTTCCAGGCATCGTTATTTTTATCGGATTCACTTAGTCCGGATGAATTTGCTAAACTCAACCGAATGAGTTCCACACTTTCATTTAGACCGTGGGAAATCCCGTTAGCAACACGTACGTTACATCATCCGAGGTATTCCCGATCATCCAACAAGACGTTTTAATTTAGTTGTAGTTGTAGTTTTGTTGTTCTGTTTGTGATTAAATTTTGAGTTGTTTTATATTTTGAAATGTTGTGGCGGTGAATTTTATCTTGTAATGACTTTTAATTTAGTTTTGGTTTCAGTTTTAGGGACTATCCTAAAGGTGTGGGTTCTCATGCAACAGTTGTTTATCATGCAAGGAAGGTAAGTGCGATGCAATTAAATAAATTGCAATAAGGTAAATTGCAATAAAATAAAAGCGTACCTGGAGGGTCTTCCCGTCATCCCAAGCTGCACTTAAAACACAATTAGAATAATTAAGCATTTAAAGCAAGTTCCTAGGTAAAGCTAAGGGAAGGGTTATGGTTTTCTACCAAGTTCCTAATCCTATAGCTAGTCATTTCCTATGACGTCTAGGTTCTTGTATTTTGGTTTGAGGATATTTTTCTTCATCAAAGAACAACTAAGTTCAATTGTTCTTATAAATATCCTATCATATCGAGGAAGTGCTTAAGACGAATCTTAAACATCTTTTCAATATTTCTAGGATTGTTTTAAGTCCAAGAGAATTTAATTATACAAATGAATTAATCGTCCGGGAGTTCAAGTTTGTTGTCTTGCTCAGTGAACTAGGACATTTGAATATCCTACGAATGAAGTAACACTTCACTTAACGCTCTTTTTAAGAGTTATGACATCACGAGCTTTTGAGGGCAAATGGATGTTGAAATGATTTATGATTTAATTTTAGTTAATGAATTTAAGTTTGGAATAGTGTTCAAGTTGTTTTAGATTTATTTTTGAATTCTTTATGTCTTAGGTGATGTTATATTTAATTTAACTTAATTTAATTTAAAGTGGTTTAATTTAATTTAGTTTAATTTAAGTTAATGATTTAGCTTAATTTAATTTAATTTGATTTAATTTAATTTGATTTAGTTTAAATTTAATTTAATTTAATTTAATTTAATTTAATTTAATTTAATTTAATTTAATTTAATTTAATTTAATTTAATTTAATTTATTTAATTTAATTTATTTAATTTAATATGTTTTAATTTAATTTAATTTAATTTAATTTAATTTAATTTTAATTTTAATTTAATTTTATTTTTAATTTTAATTTAATTTTTTTTATTTTTTATGTTTTAAAGATGATTTAATTTTAATTGTTAAAGTATTAATTTAATTGAAATTTTAAAAGGATTTAATTTAAAAAATTTAACTTTAATTTAATTCAATAATTAAGTCTTTTAGCATTTTAAATCTTAAGTTTGAATTATCATTTTAATTAGGAATTAAATATTATTGAGATGATTAATTTAGGGATTCTTAAATTAAAGAATAAATCTCTTCCTAATGACATCCCTATTTTAATAATTCAAAATTTATTATTCTTCCCAAATTTAATTAATTATTTTAATTAAAGTTCATTTCAATTATTTTTAATTGTTTAATAGGTTCCTACCCTTTAATTATTTAAATTTCAATCATCCAAATCATATTAAGATCAAATATTTTACTTTTTTCATTTTATTAAGCCTAAAGTTTTAATTAAGGGTTAAAATTTTAATTACCATTTTGCCCTTCAAGCTTAATAATTTCATAACTCACTAAATTGAGCTTAAATGAACTTGAAATTTTTATGTGACTTCACTCATATGTCAATAAAGATATGAGAGGAGAAAATGTGATTTTTCTGTATTTAATTTATTTATATAATTATTTTTGGTGGAAAATAGAGATTTCCAAGGAAAATTTAATAATATGACCAAGGGAAAGTTTATGTCCTTAAGAAAATTATGGAACATTCCTAATGACCAAAGGAACACTTGGACCAATTTTGGTGATTTTTTGAATTATATTGTTTTTATTATAATTATTTTGAGTTTTGGAGTATTAATTAATTTAAAAATAAAATAAAGGTTGAAAAATGAATTTTATATTTTTCAAAAATCTCTCTGAAATCAAGGAAATCAGAGAACCAATTTTCATAATTTTCTGATTTTTCTTTGATTTATTAGAATTATTTTAATGGAAATGCTAGAAAATACATTTTTTTTATTTTAAAATTACCCTAGGGCTTTAAAATTTAATAACTCATCATAGAGACCTAGGAAAAATATGGGGTTTGTTCCTAAGTGACTAAAATTCAAAATGTGACATTTTGGTGAATTTTATTATTTTTGTGATTTTTATTATTTTATTAATTATTAAAATATTAAAATAATACAAAAAATCAACTTTTTAGAAAATTGAAATTTTAATTTTCTTAAATTCTCCTAATATCAGAGAGGCTCCAAAACCAATTTGGTGAATTTTTGAAAAGCATTTTGAAAGTTATGAATTTTTAAAGTTTAAATTGGCTAAATGGCTTAATCAACCCATTTAGTAGGGCTAACCAAGTCCAATTGACTTCAAATTTTTATGGTGGGTTCCTCTAATCCTAAAGGTTAGTGGAGAATTGATTTCAAGTCAATTTGATGTATGATTAGCTCTAATTAATTAAAGACCTATTTAGGGTGTTTAAGCCAATTAGGGTTATTCCAAGTGAATTAATTCAAAACCTATTTTTCCTAGGGTCCTCTGGTCATAAGAAACATCCCCAAATTTTCCTAGAATTTATTTCACAACATGCTAATTATTGGATTTAAAATACTCAAAACAGTAACATGAACTTGAAAAATCAATAACTTCTCATAGGGATGGCCTCTGACTTTGGAAAATTCAGGGAATGTTCCCAAATTCAGAGGCTTCAAAAGCCCTATGGTCTCATGCCATGGTGAATTTCCTATATGCATGGAGAATTAAAATAATGCAGAGGGTAAATAAATCATTATAAATAAAGTACTAGATGAAATTAAATGATTTCTCTTCCACATTATTCTCCTCTGTTCACTTAGCAAGAGGGTATTTTTATTTTATTTTTCTGATTTTTCTACACAAAGTTATGAATTTTTGAAGTTTAGGGAATTAAATAAATCAGAAAATCCCTATTTTTCTACTTATCCACGCGGCGCCACGCCATCCTCGGCAGCTCCGAAAGGCCACGCGTCGTCTCCTGATTCGGCGCCGCCATCCGACTCAGCGATCCAGGGCCCCGCGGGTCACGTACCAACGCGCTGTCCGACTCGATCCAGACCGTCCACTCGATACACGCTCGATCCGACGGCTCATGGTCATCGTCTACGACTGGTGTGCACCCGTGACCGTCAACCTTCTAGCCCTAATTTCTCACTCGATTCTCAACGGATTTTTGTGTTCTTATGCTCTATGGATTCGTCTTGAGGAGACGAACACATCCATACGGTAAACATGTATTTAAATTGACTCAAATTAAAAGGAGAATCTCGGAAGCTCGGGAAGAAGAGTGAGTCCATACCTTTGCTCGGAGAAGTGAAGCTTCGATCCGAGAGTTGTGTCACCTTCGATTGGGTCCAAGTAAGCTCCGGATGAAGTCCCTTGGCTCGGTGAATTGTCTAGCTATGAAAGTGACCACGGCTCGATCACAAAGCTTGGAGGTCGGAAGCAATGGCTGGCTCCGGAGAGGGGGCTTTTGCCGGTAAACTTCTTCTCTTGGTTCGGTGAAGGTGTAGGACCAATCAATTTGAGGATTGATCCAGCTGTGGAGAAGTGTCCTGGTTTTGGGCTTGGATTTCAACTCCGAAATTGAGCTCGCAGAGAGGAAATGGCGGGGGATTTCGATAGGGATCAAGTTCTCTATGTGTGGGGAGTAGTCGGAACAATTTTGGCGAGTTTCCTTAAGGTTTGTTTCGAGCACCTCTCATGGCCGAGAAGGGGTGGTGTTTAAATAGGCATGGGTGGAGGCTCTCCCGGGGGAGTTAGGGCTTGGGATCAGTTGCTCTTGACAAGAGAAGAACGGCCATGGTGGCCATTGGGCATGGGGCGGCTCGGCAGGTGAGAATTCCAAGTTTGGGCTCACATGTGAGCTCTCGGCTCAGTGGTTTCCGTGGCTGTGGTGGCTGGCCGGCCGGGGTCGGAGTCACCCTCAAGGTCAGGGAGGCCAGGTCTGGGGTTTAGTGTAGGCAATTGGCAAAAGCCATGTGTCAAAAGCTTGATTTAAAATGGAATGGGAGAAGGCCAATTTTGGCTTGATTTGGTCAAGTCCACCTTTTGGGCTTGGTTCACCCTTCGAGGTGGCTTTGGGTGTTGTGAGGAATCAAAGGAATCAGCTGGTTTGACATGGAGAAGTCCTTATCCAAATATATTTGGATTAAATTTGGGTTAAGGGGAATCATGGTTAAGGCTAATGACTTTAGGAGATTAAGGAAAGAGTCTCCTCCTTTTGCCCAAAATGGCATGGTGACATGTAAAGAGGCTCTCATGGCTTCCATGTGGCTCATGCATGGCTTCATGGCTCATCTTTGGCTTGGGAAAAGTTAAATCAATTTCATGAAAAAGGGTTTTGTGAATTTTGGCATTTTAATGGGAATTTGGCATATGGCTTGATTTGGAACCATTTGATGATTGATTTGAACTTAGGGATGATTTTAATTAAGGGTATGATGATAAGAATTTGTCATATGGGCCTTGGCATGAAGTTTGGGCTTTTAGGAAGGTTTAAGAAAGTGGGCTTTTGGTTTGGAAATAAATTTATGGATGGGAAATTTGTGAAGGATTGGGCCAAACAAATGTTGGTTTTAGCTCATGGATGGGTCATGAGTGATTTGAAGCAAATTTGGGGTGGTTTGGGTTTGAATTGGGTTGGATTTGGGTTTCTTTGGTGAATGGGTCAACATAGGTCAAATTGGGCTAACTTGGGCCAATGTTGGGCTAAGGTTGAAATTGATGTAAAATAAATGTTGAAAATGGCTTATGGGGCTGTTTTAAAGAGTTTTCAACTTTGATTGGGTCTTGATTTTGGGGTTTGGGCCTATATGGGCTAGGTTTAGGTGTAGGCCCATTTAAGGGATTTTGGCTTTGGGTTGAATTTGAGTGGGGTTTGGGTCTAAATTTTGAGCAAATCATGTTAGTGTTTTGTTTGTGGGAATGTTAAGGAAGGTTTAGAAAAGATTTGGGGTTAATTGGAGTTGAATTGGGTGAGTTTGGGCTAAGTTTGGGTCATGGGTCCAAATTGGGCTTTAAGGCCAAAAGTGAAATTGGATCCAAATGTCAATCAAATTGGACTTAGATTTGGTCTAGATTGGTGTTGGGGATGTTGAATTGAAGTTTAGAATTGAATTGGACCAGAATTTGGGTCAATTGGATAGGTTTGGTTTGACATTGGGTTCACTTTGGGTTAAAATGGGTCAAATTGGGGATTTTGACAAAAGTGGGGTAAATTGACAAAATTGGCTCATGGTGTAGTTGGACAAAATGAAATTGGAAATATTTGGGATTTTCTGAAATTTTCTGGGAATTTTCTGAATTTTTGGATTTTTTGGCTAAGAGGGGCATTTTGGGTATTTGGAGGGTATTGGGAGGTATTTTTGGAATTTTTGGTATTTTTGGCTATGGATGATCAATTTGATTGGTGAGGAAATGTTTAGGAATGATTTTGGAGAATTTTTGGGTGATTTAGGTGATTTTGCAAATTTTGGGTGGTTTCAAGGGTATTTGGTAGGCTAGGTGGGTGTAGGGTCCCGGGGGTCAAAAATTGAAAATTTGGAAAATTGAAGCTTGGATGAATGTAAGTGGAATGAAATCATTTTGGTTAAGCCATGAAGCCACATCAAGCCCACATGAGCCATGAAGGGACTCATTTGAGGCATCCACTATGTTGTTCCTTACCCTCTTAGCCAAGGGCTTAGGGGTTAAGGACCATCCATGTGAATCACCTTCATGAGTCAGGAGGTCAAGTTAGGTATGGGTGTGTTTTAAGAGGTGTGTGAAAGTGTAGTGCATAGGTGTAGTGTGTGTGTAAGTCAGCCCTTCACCAGACCAGGCCACCCAGGGCAGTCCTAAGGCCAAAGAATCCTATAGGAACTCATCCTTTAAACTTCCACATTTGATTTCAACCCTCTAGGTGATTAGGGGTCTACAATCAAGTTTGTGGAGTTTGCGAGGAGTTAAGAAGTGGTTTGAATTTCTAAGTGGTGGGTCCCAATTCTAATCCTCTAGGATAGTCAAAGGAAAAGCCTAAGGCTAGATCCTAAGTACTAAAAAGAAGGAGAGAAGACCTCATCAAAAATGAGGTCAACAATGCTTTCAAACTTTATCATCGACTGCTTTTTGTCTGATTACCTTCAGATTTGTATGTCTCCCTCGACTGTCACTTTTCTCAGCAACTGACTTAGAAGCAAAGGTGGTAGTGGCAACGAGAACATCGAACTCGTGATCCCTTTTGTGATCCATAAACTTTTTTGAGTGTACTGGTGCGAGGACCTTTGGTAACCACACATTCCTCTTAAGAGTCGGTGCCTTGAGACGGGGTGTCTTAGCGGGGACATTGGAGTGGTGAGGAGAGGTGTGCTCTCTAGAGAGTACAACATGCACAGATGAGGAAAAAACTCTCTTATTCTTCCTATTCTAGGATTCCTTATGATTATCGACAAACGGTACTCTCGGACCCAACCGAGACTTGACTGATCTGTGCACTGTAGGTGTCCAGACGGCGGAAGTAGCATCTGTAGTAGTGGTAGCAGCACTGACACGTCTCCCTAAACATTGTCTAATAGAAACTTGGATGGGTCTTTCTATCCTCAGAATTTCACTTTTCATTTTGAGGGATATGACATATCCCATCCTCATGAAGAGCTTGGCAACGGAACATCCCTCTTTCTCTACCAATCTCTGAAAAGCTGTGCAGACTAGGGTGATGGGGGTGGTCTCTCCCTTACCTCATCATGACCATGTGGTAACGACAAAGTAGCAGCGATTTTGTGGAGAAACTCATCTCCAGCGGTACAACCAACGGGTGGAACTTGCTCCCTCGAAGGAGAGGAGATGTCTACGGTAAATCGAGTTCCTCCTAGTGAGGAATCTCATCAATCACTGGAAAACCTGTAGTGTGTGCCCTTACGGATTTGAGAATCCTACGACTACGGTTTATCCTTCGAGACCTCGTTAGTGAGGGAACTCTAGAACTGGAGCCAACCTCAAAAATTGACAATACGACAAGAAAGGCATTATTGGAATCTTCTTCATACATACTTTCCTTCCCTTTTTCAAATGGGAAAGTAGGTGCGGTGACGGCCAAACCGATAGTTTTTAGAGTAGCAACTCTCTTAGGAACAGAGATGACTGACTTGACGGGGCCAGTAGCAACCTTTAGCTTCTTAGCAAAAGGCAAGTCTTGATGGGAGTTCAAGTCAAACTCGGCAGACGGTTCCTCAATCTAGGGGGTAGCAACTTTCACGATAACGAATGGGGCTTTTCTAGGCACGACTTCAAACTCATTAAAGCCGGTCCCAAATCGGATCATTGGAGTGGCAAGACAGGCCTCATGATAAGTGGGCAAGTTGCGGGAGAAGGAAAGCGTCAGGGTCGACATCGTGACTATCGAACATAAAATTCTGAAAGTTAGAGAAGGCCTAAAACCTTTATAATCTTAGTTTAAAATTGCAAAAAGGTTGCTCTGTGAACTGGATATAATTTATTTTTAATATTTTATTTTACCTTTGATTTTTATGTTTTTTTGTTAAAAGAAGCCTTTAAAATTGAAGGAAAGATGGTTCAATTTGCTGGTGGCAAAATCCATTACAGGAACCACAAAAGGAAAGTGAAGTATGGGACCCTGTCCCCATTCACAATGTATATTACCCTGGTAAAACATGTTCACCAACACAGCTATCAGGGGCCCGACCCCACAAGATCAAAAAGAATTATAAAGTTTCTTGAATCCCTCTGTATACGGATGGTTAAACATATGGTTTTTAAATCGAGGAGAGCTGATAGTACTTTCCAAAGAAAGAAATGAGAAAAAGTATGTCAACGGAAGAATGATAATCTAGCTCATGTGGGACATGAAAACATTACGGATTTGTGAATATAACATTTTCTGATCTTAATGAAGAAAGAAACTACTCCCCAGCGGAGTCGCCAACAAATAGTCAGGCCCAAAGAGTTTTGGAGATAGATTTAATTTAATATATGTATATGATTTCAGAAAATATCACTTTTAATTTTAAAACATGAAATCAAATCGATCTCATACATGCAATAGTTTAAATAATCAAGCATTACACCACAAGCCATGTCTTTATCCTGAAGAATAAATACATTGCTCGGTGGTAAGGCTTAATCAAATAAACCAAAGAATTCATGACATTTGTTTGGTCTGTGAACCATTTATGTTGACCGATAACTTCCCTCATCAAATATGAAATAATTAGATAAGGTTTATATTAATCTGGGGAGTTCTAGTTTCCAATAAGGGCAAGCCCCTATAGTTAATTACATTTTAGAAAACTGACATCACCTAAGAAAACTTTTCACATAGATCAGGAAATAATAATTTCATGACTTCTAAAAGATAGGATTCTTCAAGAAAATGTGCTAATATGAAATCCAATAGGTGAGTGGCTCAAGTTTCAGAACAGTTATTTTAGGAGTCGATGGAAAAGAGACAAGGGGAAAGACATAGATCTGAGAAAAATCATGGTGTATTCCCAAACCATCTTATAGATTGGCTCAATTTTAAGAAAGTTTTTAAGTGTTTTATATTGCTAATTTTATTATATAGGGCTTACATTGACTTGATATTGATCATGGGAATAGCCTGGAAGATGGGAGACCTTATGTCACACCTGATGACAACCTCATAACCTATGATGAGTTAGGGCTTATTTTACACAACATGGTTATGAAAAGGACTAAAGGGACAAAGTGAGGATTTATGTTGCACTAGGAAAAATACCTCGATGTCCAATGACTTGTTTTTTTAATTCTATGGATTTTTGTTATTGAAGATGGTTGTGCTGCCCATTATGCATGCTCCAAGCTCCTCGTCATAGCAGGTTTAGTTTTAGAAGTGTCAAATGTAAGAGATTGAGAGAAGTAGCATGTTTTAAAAAATTAAAATTGAGATGTCTTAATGTCTTTATTAGGGGAAAGTTTATGTTGATTATAGCGACACCCTCACAGTTCCCACATTTCTGCATCACTATTTTCTTCGGATTCACTTAGTTCAGATGAATTTATTAAATTCAATTTCGTACTTTCATTCAGGCCATGGGAAATCTCGTTAGCAACCATAGAGTCGTTTTAATTTAGTTGTAATTGTAATTTTGTTTTGTTTGTGATTAAATTTTGAGTTGTCTTATATTTTGATTGTTATGGTAGTGAATTTTATCTTGTTTTGATTTGATTTGATTTTTGGTTTCAGTTTTGTAGCTATCCTAAAAGTTTTAGTTTTCATTCCGGGTAACATTGTTATTTAACTTGCAAGCTTATAAGAAAGAAAATTAAAGTAAAAGAAGTACAGAAAAGAAGGCACCATAAACATATAAAAGCATATCTGTTGAGTCTTCTCATTCCTCCACCTTAAACTTTAGTATCTTTTGCAGTAAGCATTTATAATTTGTAGGTATGTAAAGCCTATAGATAGGTTCACCATGGGTCTACTAAGTCCTATGTCATAACTTGGTGGATTTCAAGTGTATAGATGATTTCTCAAGCAAGGCATGATAAGCTTAATCGTCCTTCAAGATATCCAAAAGATTATGCGAAAGGTCTAAGGACTGGGCTCCAAAAATCTCACCATCTCTTGAAAATTCTGCAGTTCAGTCAAACTTATTATGCTTCTTGATGACTCATTCCTATTCATACCCTTATGCTTAATGAACTAATGTGTCAATTATCTCATTGAGTGGGGTAATCGTCACTTGATATTTCATTTATAAACTTTGCGAGTAAAGACCCAGCGGGGAAAATTGATTTATTAAAATTTTTTGCAAATTTAATTTTAAAATTAGGTTTGTAGTGTTTCAAAAGTGTTTGATATTAGATCAGCTTTATTTTCTAAACCTCATTAATAAAATTTGATTAAGCCTAGTCTCACTACCAAGCCCTTAAGACTTTAGTTGGTATAATGATATTTTTTTAAATAAAAGTTAAGTTGACTTTTATGATTATGATTCTTATCAAAATATTGAATTATCATTGGACCACTGATTAGGGGTTTTCAATCATTAGGTATCATTTTCCAAGAGTGAAACCCCTAACTTAGGATCATTTAATTTTGATCATCTTCCAAATTAATATAATTAAAGAAATTTACAAGTTTATCCTTTAATATGAGAAAAGTGAGATGGGTTTCTACCACCTATCTCTTCATGTGTCTATCATTTTGACATGTTTATTAAGATCATTCATTATCCATTTTCCTTATTAATTAGACCTAAATGTTAATTATGTCTAAATTCTTCAAAATTAAAACTTTAGCCGTAAGGCCTTAATACTTCATCATTAGTCAAATTTAACTCAGATGACTTTGAATTTTTTTGCAACCTCACTTATGGGTCAATTAAAACATTAGAGAAGAAAATGTACTTTTTCTAAATTTTATTTTAATTTTATAATTATTTTTAAGCAAAATAAGGATTTTCATAGATAATTCAACAACTTGATCCAAACAAGTCTTTTATTCTCAAGAAAAATATTAAAGGTTCACATGGACCAGGGGACCACTTGGACCAAATTTCAAAATTTTTTAATTTTAATTTAATTTTTATAATTATTTTAATTTATGGAGTATCAATTAAATATAAAGTATTAATTAGGTTGAAAACTATGTTTTGTATTTATCATAAATATCTTTGAGGTCAGGGATCCCAGGGAAACAAATTTCATATTTTTTTATGTATTTTTTAATTACTAGAATTATTTTAGTAAGAATAAAAAAATATCCATTTCTAAGTTTAAAAGTTATTATTAACCCTTTTTAAATTAATATCTTCACATATAAAATTAGAAAATTTATTTTAGTGGTTCCGAAATGATCACGAGACCAAATGTGACAATTTGATGCATTCTTATATTTTGGTGATTTTTATTACTTTTAATTGATTTTAATAATTTTAAATTAATTTAAAATTCAAACCTTTGGTAAAAAATGAAGTGTTGATATTAATTACCATTTTATTTTATAAAACTCCCCTAGATTTAAGGAACTCCCAAAACCAATTTCATAATTTTTTAATTTATATTTTGTCTAGTAGAATTATTTTAATACCATAAATGTCATTTAACTTTGAAAATCAGCTTAGTTATCAAATTAATTTCAAATGACTTCAAATTTTTTATGGGAGTTCATATGAACCAAAGCCACAGTGGGGGAAAAAGTTAAGCCATTCCAATTGATATTTAGTCCAATTTAAATTTCTAGATGTTTAGTGAGTTGATTTAAATTAGGATGATTTTTAATGAGTTGAACCAAATTTGTGTTTTTCCTTTGGTCCTCTGGTCACAGGAAACCTACCAAAATAATCATATATTCTTTTGATGAATATTTTAATTTTTCTAACTTTTAAATCAAAATAGACATAGTAATCTTGAAAAATAGGGATAACTTTAAAGAGATCTCTTGTGACCTTAGAAAATTTGGCAAGATCGCTTATGACCGAGGGAACAAAAGCCCCAAGTATCATGCCATGGTGAAATATGTATGCAAATGGAAAATTGAAATGTCAAATACTGTATTTAAATAATTAAAAATCAAATATATATCAATTAAACTTGAAATTATTTCCACATTGTTCTCCTCTGTTCACTGAGCAAGAGGGTATATTTTTATTTATTTTTATGATTTGTCTACACCAAGTTATTGATTTTTAAAGGTCCGCCGATTTAATTTATTCATTTTAATCTTATTTTTCTACTTATCCGACGCAACACCACCTTATCCTTAACAGCTCCAAAGTCACAGGTGTCTCCTTTCGATTAGGCGCTGGTTTTTGACTCAACGCCAAGCGGCCCGTGCTTTATGTAATATGTCTCTGTCAGTGCCATCTAATCCATCCATTTAACTGTTCTTCTCGCAGACCGTCAACACTCTAGACCTAATATCTCGCTCGAAAATAAACTAAACCACTATGGGTTTGTTTCTATGAACTCATCAGACCTAGAAAAACCTAGCTATATGGCCAATCTAGCCTAAAATCAACTTAATGTGCATGAAGAATCAAAATAAGATTGAAAGAGTGTGAGAGTTTAACACCTTTGTCTGAGAGGAACGCCTAAATAATATCATTGTAGTAGCTTCAATTGGACCCAACGAGCCTCCAGATGAAGCATCTTACTGTGGTGAAATGTCTAAACTCAAGTTCAACCAGACTGAATTTTAAGTGTTGATTAAAGTCTATGCTAGGGGTTCTATGTGATGGGCCTTTTTGAGGGAACTTCTTCCTTCTGTGTGGGAATGGTGTCAGTGTAATTAATTTTGATTTGGTACACTGTGGAGTTGTGGTAGGGAGTGTTCTGGTTTCAGCTGAGAAATGAGCTCTAAAACTAGCTTTGGGCAACGTGATTCAGTGGCTAAGGATGGTCGGCTTGCATGCAAGAGGTCTCAAGGAAGCTCTCAGGAAAATACGACAAAGTTTCCTAAGGAAAATTTTAGCACATCCCTCTTGGCCGTGAAGGATGGCCTTTATAGTCATAGCCATTGGGTTGAGCTCAGGGCTTGCTAGTTGGTGGGATTAGCTGCTTTGGTGGAAGGCAGCAAGGCACAAGTGACAAATCAGGGTTGGACAGCTTGGAGAGTGAGTTTAGGTTTTGATCCAAGTGAGGTTGTGATCCTCAAATATTTCTGCTTACAATTTAGATAGGAAATTTATGATTTATAATATGGGACACTACGCACGTATACATATCATTTATCAAGTAATATAGGACTTTCTGATTAAGCCACGAGATTTCAAAACCACAGGGAAATGTGTAAAACTTTAAAGAAATAAGAAAATAACTTTTTACTTTTTAATTGATTTTTGTAAGTATGTTTTAAGGTTTTAATTTTGAAAAGTTGTTTTTGATATTTTTAATAACAAGTTAAGCAGGAAATAAAATTATCAATACTCTAAACACAATATAAAAGTTATAAGAATCAAATATCTTTTTTCCTTCTTCAATGAATCAGTAATAATTATGGATATTTATGTTGTGAAAGTATTTAAATGTATTGTGCCAAATAGGAGCAATTATATTATTTACCTTTACTTGGTTCTATAAAGAAAATTGTTTAATTTGAAATTTTGAAATTTTGTAGATGAGTTAGGCAAGGAAGATACCAGCTCTCACTCTAGAGTTCCCTCTACTCCCTCCACCCGGGGGCTAACATCTCATAACAAAATTTAAAATAACAAATCAAGTTAGGGGGCTTTAGCCCGTCACTCTGAAGTCCTCTAATTTTAATTCCAAATAAAGCATATCTCTCTATATATTTACATTCAATCATATGGAGTACAATTCTCACCCACATAATTGCATGTGATTCTTTCCAATTTTTGCTTGAGACAATACCACATTGGATCTTACATAATCTTACAACAGATTTTAACATCTTAATTGGCCAAATCAAGAAGTAGATTAAGTTTAAGGAATTAAATCATCACAATTTATTCCAACATTAAACACTTATACTTTCCACAACATACTTCCATAATTTAAGAACTTCATCATCTAAAAAAGAAAAAGATAAAGTAAACTACTCAGATTTCCTGAAGAAAACATAAACACAACTTAATATAAAAGCATAACCATGAAGAAAACACAACAATCTTACTTAAAAAAAATGTAAGAACAAAGATAAATACTTATCTGAAAATCCTCTCCACCAGACTCTGGTAGTTAATTTGGAATTTTGCTTTCCACAATACAACTCTACAGAGGTTGGCGCCCAACTCTGATGACTCTAATAAAGAATTTAAACCTCAATAAAAACTAGATATAAGGTTAAAAGAAAATTGGTTAGAAGAAGGCTTGACCCCAACCTTTTTCATTTCTTACTCTCTACTCTCTACTATAGAAAAGAAGAACTCTAAATATTAACACACTAACAACTACCACTCTCTTCAATACACACTTCATACACTAATAACAACCACACTCATAAATTATGAGGCTTCATTTTAATAATTTTCCAAAAGGTGCCTTGGTGTCTCTTCAAATCATGTCCAAATTCAATGTATCCACCAAAAGATGCATCCCTTCAATCATATTTACCGACCAAAGGAAGTTAAGGAAGTCACCACCAAAAGTTGCTTCAAACACCCCTTTGAAATGGTGCCAAATTTGATTTAATTTTGATTTTTAACTGAGGTGCTTAAGTGTCGGCTCTTTGGCGCTTAGGCGCTAGAGGCCAAATTTATCAAACTTCATATTTTTGCTCCAAATTTGATCCTTTTTCGCTCCTTTCATCATAATTAATTAGTTTCTTCACACCTACAAGATAAACCCAAAATACCTTCCGTTAAAGTTACATATCATGAAAAATAGGTATAAAAATGTGCATAAAAGTACTATATATTTATAGGTGTATCAAAATCTCCCAAAGTTAAAATGTTACTTATCCTCAAGTGACTCATAACCATAAAGATTTTAACCTGCAAATTATGTAAATAATTTTATTTAGAAAGGTTTCAAAATTTTGTTCTAGAAATTAAATAATCCAATTTAGAAAAAATTTTAGTAAATAAGATAAATTTAAAGTTTAGAAAGTTCTTAAGTAAAGGATAATAAAAATATAAGTTTCTATCTAATTCAAAAATACTTGTAGATTTTTCAAAATATAGGATTCAAATATTTAATTTTCCTTACATAAAAATTTTGATTGAGAATAATTTTACTTACTATATTATAAAATTAAGTTTTAGATTTTCTCAAAACTTATATTATAAACTTTAGGCATGGAACCAATTTTTTATTAGGCCCTTAAATCCTCAAGCTTTTCCTTCCTTTTCACATACTATTTTTCACCATTTTTCTCTTTTTCTTTTTCTTTTTATTTTTTTTCTTATTTTTTTATATGGCAAGGATTACTGTATCTGGATAGGCATTTAATGATTTTAAATTCCACCCATCCATTTAAAATAAAGGTCTGATATATATCTTTCACTTAAAAATCATAATAATAGTGCTGAAAATTATTTCTCAATAAACAAAATTTAAGATTTGAAAAATAAAAGTCAAATCTTCTATTCATCAAAAAAACAACATTTCTTACTAAAGATAGTTTAACTCTATTCAGCATTTACTTATTAAGAACATTTTAATTTTAAAATTATCATTATTACTATAAATTTCAATTAAATTTTTTTATTCATTTATATATTCAAAATTTTGTTTCCCTAATATAACTTCATATACATAATTATTTTCAATCAAAAACCAAATTTATTTTTAGTATTCATGAGAACAAATAAAATTTTAGGTTTTTGAAAAATTTAGTTTTTTAAATTCCCCCCAAAACTTTAATTTTTAGTCAGGATAAAAGCATTTAAGCATAAGAAATGATACATGAGTGAGAATTGAAAACTAAAATAACATGCTTGGAGGAATTTTAATATCCTAAATATGCAAGTATAACATTTTTAAAGAAAAATAGAAGTAAAAAGAAACTAAATTCAGCTTTTCATAAAAGAAAATTTTCAAAAGACTTTTATAGTAGTGGAGGTTTTCAATGCAAATACACACCAACTTAATATAACAAAAATCACAAAAAATACTAGATTATAACTGGTAGTAGATTTTGAAAAGTTTTAAACATGCAATTTTCAAATAGTGGTTTTTAATAGTGTTCTACATTTCCTAACAGATTTGGAATTAGTTTACACTCTATTAAAAAATTCACACACTAAATACACATTAAAACTTTTACTACTACACACATATCACAAACTACAACATAAAACATTAATTTATCACATAAAGCATAAAAATAAATAGTCCAACTATGCTCTATACAATATCAAAGTTTATATCATAAATACTTCACACAATAATCAAACATCACATCAAATACAAAAACATCAAAATAAAAACAGAACTACACATAAGAAATCAAAAAACAAAACAAACTAAACACAACAACCCTAATCATCATTCTCATCATCATCTTTATCAGCCCAATCTCTGGATGGCACATAAAGTATATAAAACGGATGAGAGGGCATGTCAGCACTGTGATCACCTATAATCACTCAATCCATGTACTGCTGGTAATTCTCCTCATATTCATCATGCTTAACAATATAACTTTCAATATTCTAAATCTTACCATCCATATCTCTAACATGCTTTCTGGTAAGACTCACTTTCTCCAAAATCCTATTCAATAGTCCAGTTTGTGAATCACTAGATGATGATGTTCTAGAAGTAGTGGCACGTGAAGTAGAAGCAGCAGAAGCAGAAGTAGAAGTAGTGGAAGTTCTAAATCCTCCTCTCCAGCCAAACTCTGAATGTACAGTGTAAGCACCAACATTTACACTTGTAATAGGTCTTAATGGCTGAAGAACTTCCTTCCATGTTTCAAACTTTACATCAGACAGCTCCCAAATCGAATGAATTAAGGATGGAAATCCCATACCTAAAGTAGTAGCAGATCTGGCATCGTTCATCACATAATAAAAAATAATAGCCCTTACATCAATAAGCTTTCCTAACTGAATACAATGGTTCAGAACTGCTATCTCCCTTGTAACTTCACTAGTATGACTTGAAGTCAACATTTTAGATGAGATAAAATAATGCCATGCCTTTAAAAGGACATTCAACTTAGAGGCCTGAAAATTTACTCTTCTTTCATTTATTATCTTCCATAAACCTCTTCCATCAGTCAGAAATGATATGATCTCATCTAATTCTCCTTCTGTAGGATGATAATTAGCATAAAAACAAGACAGTGCAGGAGGCAAGTGGTAGAAGACATTGATTACTGATCCCCAATAGATATAAGTGCAACGAATGCCAAAAACTTGGTTCCGCTGGATAAATGCGCTGATGATTTAAGATATGAAAACAATGATTTTATAATATGGGATACTACGCAAGTATAAGTATCGTTTATCAAGTAATATAGGACTTTCTGATTAAGCCCCGAGATATCGAACCCACAGAGAAAATGTGAAATCTTTAAAGGAGTTAGATAAATTATCTTTTTATTTTCTTTAATTATTTTTGAAAAAGTATGTCTTGATTTTGAAAAGTTTTGAAGGTTGATATGTCTTTTGAAATTTTCTTAATAAAAATGCAAAGCAAGAAATTAAAATTACAATAACTAATAACACTGGATGTAAAATACTATTAACTAGAATATCTTTTTCTTTCCTTTCATGAAGTAGTAATAATTCTTAAAGTATTATTATGGAAGTATTCAAATTTTTGTTGTAACAGATAGAAGCAAATGTGTTCTTTACCCTTACTTGGTTCTATAATGAACATAGGTTAATTTGAAATTTATATTATTTTGAACATGGTTAGGCATGGAAGATACCAGTCTCTCACTCTAGACTTCTCTCGATTCCCACCACCTGGGGGCTAATTTCTCATAACAAAAATAAAAACTTCAAACCAAATTAGGGGGGTTTAGCCTGTCACTCTAGAATCCTCTAATTTTACTCCTTTTTATAAAAATATCTTCTAATATTACATTCAATTATATGGACTACAGTTCTCACCCATATAATTTCATGTGATTCTTACTAACTTTTATGAGACAATATCGCATTGGATCTTACATAATCTCAAGAAATTTAACAACTTAACATGCCAAATTAAGAAGTAAACAAAGTTTTTAGAATCAATCTTTACAACTTCCAACTTTTAAACACTTATACTTTCCACAACAATTCTCTTTAAATTAATTACTTCTCCATTTAAGAAAGAAAAAGATAAAGTAAACTACTCGGAATGCATTGAGAAAATATAAAAACACATTGATTTGAAATTAAAAACAACGATAAAAAAAATATTAAACGAAAATAAGTATTAATAAACTAAATAAAAGTAAACACTTATCTGAAAATCCTCTCCACAAGACTAAGGAAGTTCCTCTGAAATTTTGATTCTTCACTAAACTACTTCTCAGAGAAAGTCTCCCAACTCCGTTGACTCAGAATACAGACTTCAGGCTTCAATAAAAGCTAAACTAAAAGAAAGAAAAGAAGTGGGAAGAAGAATACTTCCAGTTCGACCCTTTTCTCATTTCTACTCTCTACTCCTACTCTAAATAAAAACTTTTAAGATGCAGTGGAAGAAAAATGGAAGTACTCTTCAAAATGCAGTGGAAAGTCTCCTCAAATTGCCTCTCTAAATCATTCCTAAGACTCTCTTTAAATACTAAACCAAAAGGTGTCTTGGTGTCTCTTCAAAATGTGTCCAGATTCGATGTATCTACCAAGGAACGCACCCCTTCAATCAAACTTGCCGCCCAAAGGAAGTTATGAACGTTACAACCAAGAGCTGCATCCCATCCCTTTTGAAATTGGCGCCAAATCCATTTGAATCTCGATTTTTAACTGTTGCGGCTAAGCGCTGGCCCAGCGGAGCTTAGCCCCCAGTGCCAAATTTTTTATTTTTCATTTTTTTGCACCAAATTTGATCCAATTTTGCTCCTTTCATCATGACCATCCATTTTCATCATACCTGCAAGAAAAACACAAAATACCTTCCATTAAAGTGCAATATCATTAAAAATAGGTATAAAATGTGCATAAAAATACTATATATTTTAGGTGTATCAAAATCCCCAAAACTTAAAATGTTACTTATCCTCAAGTGACAGTTAATCTCATAAAACATTTTAGCATGCAAATTATGTAATGAGTTTTTTAGGAAGATAACAAAATTTTGTTCTAGAAATGGAATAGTCCAATTTAGAAAAAATTTCAGTAATTAAAACTAACTTAAAGTTTAGAAAGTTCTTAAGTAAAAGAAAATGATAAATATAAGTCTCTATCTATTTCAGAAATATTTGTAGATTTTTCAAAATATAGGATTCAAACATTTATTTTACTCACTTAAAAATCTTTATTTGAAAAATAATTTTACTTACTATATTACAACTTTAAGGTTTAGATTTTCTTTGAACTTATATCTTAAACTTTAGGTATGAAACCAATTTTTGATTAGGCCCTTAAATCCTCAAGCTTCTCCTCCCTTTTCATATACTATATTTTTCACTTCTTTTTTTTTTAATTTTTATATAAGGCAAGGATTTCTATATCTGGATAGACCTTTAATGATTTTGAATTCTATCCTTCCATTTAAAATAAAGATCAGACATACATCTTTCACTTAAAAATCATAATAATAGTATCTGAAAATTACTCTTCAATAAAAGAAATTTAAGCTTTGAAGAATAAAAGTAAAATCCTCTATTTATCCAAAAAAATACAAAACTTCTTACTAAAGATAGTTTAACTTTATTTAACACTTCTTCATTAAGAAAATTTTAACTTTAAGTTTTTCATGATTACTAAAAATTTTAACTAAATTCTTTTATTCATTTCTATATTCAAAATTTTGTTCCCCTAATATAACTTCAAGTGCATAATTGTTCTCAATCAAAAATAAGATTTATTTTTAAGTATTCTTGAGAATCAAATAAAATTTTAGGTTTTGAAAATCATTGTTTTTAAAATCCCCCCCCAAAACTTTAAATTTTTAATTAAGATAAAACATTTAAGCATAAGAAATGATACATGGGTGAGAAATAAAAACTGACATATCATGCTTGCAGGAATTTTTAATATCCTAATATGCAAGTATAACAATTTAAATACAGGAGTAAAATGAAATCAAATTTAGTTTTTCAAAATATTTTTCTCTTTTTTTATTTTTTTATAATAATAAGAAAAGTAAAAATTTCAGAAGACTTCTACAGTAGTGGAAGTTTTTAAACCAAATACACACCAACTAAAATAACACACTAATACAGATAACAGATGATAGTGGAATTTGAAGAATTTTAAACATGTAGTTTTCCTAAGTAGAAATTTCTAATAGTGGTTTATAATTTCCTAACAGTTTTTGAAATTAAAAACACATACTACTAAAAACTCTGACATAACATACACATAAAAACAATTACTATTACACACTACCACACAGCAACATATAAATCAACAATAAAACAACAACAATACCTGAATATGCATAACATATATACAGTACAACTACAATCTGCATACTATCAAGGTTCACGTCACAACACAATCATCAAACAAAATACTAGATAAAGTACACAGTGACACAACACATGAATACAACAACTAAAACAAACAACATACATCTACTCTTCATCCTCATCATCATCATCATCTTGCTCGTTCCAATCTCACATGCTCTCGAGTAAGACTCACTTTTTTCAATATCTTTCTTAATAAACCAGTCTGTGAATCAGTAGATGACGAAGCACGTGAAGTAGTAGCACGAGAAGCTGAAGCGACGAAGCGAAGCGATAGAAGCCCTACCAAATCCTCCTCTCCAACCAAACTCTGAATGAACAGTGTAAGCAACAAAGTTTACACTGGTAATTGGTCTCAATGGACGAAGTACGTCTTCCCAGGTTTGAAATTTCACTCCCGATCTTTCACAAAGTGAATGAATCATAGAAGGAACTCCAATATCTGCAGTCGTGGTTGATCTAGCACAGTTCAAAACATAATAAAAAATTATGCTTCCAATATCAATAGGCTTCCCATGCTGAATACAATGGTTCAACACCGCTCTTTCTCTCGTCACTTCACTGGTATGACTTGAAGGTAACAACTTAGATGAGATAAAATAATGCCATGCCTTAGAAATGGCATTCAATTTGGAAGCAGGAAAGTTCACACTTCTATTATTTGTTATTTTCCATAATCCTCTTCCATCAGTCAGAAACTCCATAATCTCATCTAATTCTTCTTCCGAAAGATGATAGTTAGAATAAAAACAGAACATGTCAGGAGGTAGTCCATAAAAGGTATTAATTGCACCAGAAGAAAAGTTTACTTCATGCCTCCTAACCATCACCTGATTTTCCTCTGCAGCAGGTAAATTTGCATAAAATTCTCTTACCACGTAAACAAGAGACAACGACGGAGAAGCAACGATGAATTCGCGGTTTCTTCTTGCAATCATATCTTCAATCACCTCTCTTGGCTTACTAAACACACGCTCAGGAATTAACTTACATGATTGCAATGCATCGACGTATCGTTCCTCAGCCCTCAAACTAACAAATTTGTCAGAATCAAACTTCATCTTTTCTCGTGCACACTTTGAATTTGGAGCCATCTCTAAAAATTCACGAAAAATTCACCATAAATGCCAAAATCAAACTAAACTAGCTAAATTATCTTCCAAAAGATATTTTCACTAAATCCAAGCAATTTATCAAGCTTTTTCTCAAATTTTCACCATGAATAGTGATTTTAAGATCTTCCAAAATGTACTGAAAATACACAGTGAAAATAAAAAATTTTTACTTAGGAGTTGTGCTCTTACCTCAAGGAATCTAAATCTAATAATTTTTATGGAAATCGGCTCTTAAATGATCCACAATATGATACCCTAGGCTCCTCTTTTGCGGCAAAGCAAAGGTTGAAGACGATGGGGCGGTTACAAAATGGTAATTTTCGGGTTTTTTACTTTCGAGAATCAATTTTCGCGAACTGGAGCCTAAGCGCGAACTATTGGCGCTTAGCCGCGAAATCTGGCGCGTAAGCGCCGACACCCAAATTTTTATAATTAAGATATATGCACTAAATCACTTGGTTAATTACCCTTAATTAGTCCATAATAATTAATTCTCCCCATAAATCTTCTAATACTCCAAATTAAAGTTTAATATCCATTGATTCCACACAAATTTCACAAAAACACAAACCTATTTTAAAATAAACATAACACTTAATACAATTCTAGAATTTCTATCCAAACATAAAGGATAAAATTCTCAAAATACAAGACAGTATAATCTTAAACTGATAAGTGTACATCTCTAAGATGTACCCATCACATCATCAGACATATATAAAAACATTAAACACACCAAACATAAACTCACAAGAACACTAACATAACACATAAGACACTAAACAAATAGAAAAAAAACAGTTTTAATTCCACTCTCCATTAGGCGAAATATAACCAGGACCACTATTATTCTCATTTGACCCTTCAGGAATATAAATTTGATAGAACGGGTGATCTGTGTTCATTCTGATATCATCTTCTTCAATCCATTTGTTCTTCACAAACATCGCCTTATCTATTTCTTCCACATACCTTGAATGATTAAATTGCATCTTGAGTTTCCATCCCATGTGATCCAGATGTAAAGTAATATCATTGATTTTGCTTCCATTGAAGTCACTCGGGCTTCAACTTTTGCAATAATCTCTGCAATACCTTGAATGCTAACAGCCAAATATTCATTAAATAACTCCTTAACACTATCACTAACGACTTACTTTTGTCAGAATCTTGCTTCTTCTTCATCTCGTTCTCCCAGGAAGACATGGTGCACTCAAAATTCTCTTCTTAGACTTCATAAATGAAAATAGGACTCGGGCCAAGTGTTTTCCTTAAGTCAGGACCTTTTTATAGACTTGGGAGATGCTAGAATATTCTCTAACACGTTTCGAATCTCCTAAATAACTCCCACAACTTCTCCCCCACGATCTAGGCTCTAAATTCACATTTTTCACATTTTTTTATAACCGTGGTGCCTAAGAGCTAACTAATCGGCACTTAGCCGCTAGTGCACAATTTAGCACAGGTTTGCTAAGTGTCCAAATTTTCATTCTGACTTCTTTAAATCATCAATTAAGGTCAAATAAACTCTACTTAAGTTTAAAAACTCCAAATTACTATCACTAAAAATATAAAAACAAACCAAACAAAGCAAACAAAACACACAAAACAAACATAAAGCAAACACACCGATAAATATGGGTTGCCTCCCACAAAGCGCTTGTTTTAACGTCTTCAGCCTGATATACCCAAAACTCATTCTGAGTGATCCAACATTAAATTCTCATCAGATTTAGATTTATTGACTGAAAAAAATGATTTAAGTCTATGTCTGTTAACTTTAAATATTTTTCCAGTCTTAGGATCTTGAATATCTATAGCACCATAAGAATAAACTTTTATCACAATGAATGAACCCATCCACCTGGACTTAAGTTTTCCAGAAAATATTCTCAATATAGCATTATACAACAAAACTTGTTGTCCTGGTACAAGATTTTTGGTAAGAATCTTCCGATCATGCCATAACTTCTTCTTTTCCTTATAAATCTTAGCATTTTCATAAGATTCATTCTTTATTTCTTCATGCTCATTCAATTGCAATAATCTCTTTTCAGCAGCATCTTTCAAATTATAATTGAACTCTTTAATAGCCCAATAAGCCTTATGCTCAAGTTGAAAACGTAAATGGAAAGCTTTTCCAAAAATCAGCCTATATGGGGACATTCCTATAGATGTTCTGTAAGCAGTACTATAGGCCCACAAAGCATAATCCAGTTTAATTGACCAATCCTTTCTATTTTGATTAACAATTTTTTCCAATATTCTTTTAATTTCACGATTGGATAATTCAACCAAACCACTTGTCTGCGGATGATAAGCTGTAGCAATGCGATGATTAATATAATATTTCTTTGCTAACTTCCCAATAATTGCATTTCTAAAATGACTTCCTCCATCTGTTATAATTACTCTTGGTATTCCAAATCTGCAAAATATATTCTTTTCTAAAATCTTTGCAACACTTTGAGCATCACATCGAGGTAAAGAAATAGCTTCAATCCATTTGGAAACATAGTCTACTGCTATCAAAATATAAACATTTCTGAAAAATGGTGTAAATGGTCCCATAAAATCTAATCCCCAAAAATCAAAGATTTCAACTTCCAACATATAATTGAGGGGTATCTCATTTCTTCTAGAAATATTGCCTACACGCTGACATCTATCACATTTTTTAAATATAAACATTCACATCTTTAAAAATTGCAGGCCAATAAAATCTTGATTCTATTATTTTATATGCAGTTTTATTACTTCCATAATGTCCCCCATAATCAGAATCATGACATTTTTGATTAATTTCATAAGTCTCTTCCAAAGGTACACATCTTTGAATTATAAGATCCTTTCCTTGTTTATATAAAAATGGGTCATCCCAAAAATAAGTCTTAGCATCGGACGAAATTTCTTCTTTTCATGATATGTCAAACCATAGGGTATAATATTACTAACAATAAAGTTTACTATGTCTGTATACCACGAAACACTCCATTCTTTAACAATGAACAGTTTTTCATCAGGAAAATGTTCATTAATTTCTTCAATATCAAAGAAAATTTTTTCTATTTCAAGCCTGGATAAATGATCAACAATTTGATTATCAGAACCCTTCCTATCTACTATCTCAAAATCAAATTCTTGCAAAAGAAGAATCCATCTTATAAGTCTCGGTTTTGCATCATTTTTCTTCATTAAGTATTTGATAGCAGAATGATCAGTATGCACAACACATTTAGTTCCAATTAAATATGATCAAAATTTATCAAAGGAAAATACTATAGCTAATAACTCTTTCTCAGTAGTGGTATAATTAATTTGAGCTTCATTAAGAGTTTTACTAGCATAATAAATTATTTTGAAAATTTATCATATTTCTGACCCAAAACAACACCAATAGCATAATCACTAGAATCACACATTAATTCAAAAGGTTTTTCCCAATTTGGTGAAATTATTACAGGTTTAGTGATTAATTTTTCTTTTAATGTTTCAAAGGCTTTATGGCAATCATGATCAGAATTAAAAATTGCATCCTTTTCCAGTAAATGGCATAAAGGTTTTGTAATCTTTGAAAAATTTTTGATGTAAAGCCTGTAGAATCCAGCATGTCCTAAAAAACTTCTAATTCCCCTTACATTTGTTGGGCAAGGTAAATTAGATATAACTTGAGCTTTTGCAGTATCTACCTCCAAACCTTTTTCTGAAATTTGATGTCCTAAAACAATTGCTTCTGCTACCATAAATTGGCATTTTTCCCAATTAAGGACCAAATTAGATTCTTCACAGCTTTTTAGAACTTTAGATAGATGTTCTAAACATGATTCAAATGAAATTCTAAACACTAAAAAGTCATCCATAACAACTTGAATCCCTTTATCAATTAAATCACAAAAAATAGCCATCATAAATCTCTGAAATGTAGCAGGGGCATTACATAAACCAAAGGTCATTCTTCTAAAAGCAAACGTACCATAAGGACTAGTAAAAGTAGTTTTCTCTTGAACCTCAGGAGCAATTTGAATTTGGTGGTAACTAGTATATCGATCCAGAAAACAAAAAGTATTTATGCCCAGCCAGTCTATCCAACATTTGATCTAGAAAAGGGAGTGGAAAATGATCTTTCCTTGTGGTAAGGTTTAATTTTCTATAATCAATGCATATTCGCCACCCTGTAATTTGTCTTGTTGGTATCATTTCATTATTTTCATTAACAGTCACATTTACTCCTCCTTTCTTAGGAACACAGTGAATATGACTAACCCATGCACTATCTGAAATAGGGTAGATAATTCCAGCATCCAATCACTTTAAAATTTCTTTCTTAACAACTTCATTTATGATAAGGTTTAATCTCCTTTGGGGATCAGCCCACGGTTTGCAATGATCTTTAATAAGAATTCTGTGCATACAAATTGAAGGATTGATTCCTTTAATATCAGCAATTGTCCATCCAAAGGATTTCTTGTGCTTCTTCAGAATTTCAAGCAAACTCTCTTTTTCTTTTTCAGTTATTTGAGACGAAATTATAACAGGCAAGGTTGAGGATTCACCTAGAAAAACATACTTCAAATGATCAAGAAGCATTTTTAACTCAAGTTCAGGAGGTTTTTCAATTGATGGACCATAAGATTTATCTTTTTCAGTCATATCCAACAATTCAAAACTTTCATGAACATACTTTAAATCTTCTTCTTAAAAATCTTGAGAATCAAATAACTCCTCTTCTTGCTTATATTCAAATTCTTCTCTTTCAGCTTTCTCTTCATAAGTTGATTTGAAATGACATTCACTTAAATATTCGATAACATCCATCCTAAAAAACTCATCTTCTTTACCTCTAGCAGGATATTTCATCGATTTTGAAATATTAAATCTACGGTCTAATCATTAACCCTCTGTCGGCGTATAAAAAGTTTTAAATATACTTTTTAGTTGGGGTTGCCCATTTGAAGCTGTCAGTTGCTAGAATTGAAGTCCCATCGCCCGCTTCAGAATGACAATTTTAATTTAATTATAATTTAGTTTAGAAAAATATGGAGTCAAACCGATCTCATATTTTTAAAAATTCAAATGAAAGAGAACTATACCCCAAGCTTTGTATATATCCCGAAGGATGAACACAAAACTTGAGGATGAGGCTCAATCAAATGAACTAAGGAAAAGTATGACATCCATTTGGTCTCCGAAACATGTATGTTTGTCGACAATTTCCCCCATTTAATATAAGAGGATTAAATGGGATTTATATTAACATGGGGTCTTCTAGGTTTCCTATAAGGGCAAGCCCCTATAGTTAATTACATCTTAGATAACCGAAGTCACCTAAGAAAACTCTTAATAAAGATCAGGAAATAATTATATTCACGACTTCTAAAGGTAAGGATTTCTTTCAATGAAATATGATTAACGGAATTCAATAGGTGAATGGTTCAAATTTCAGAACATTTCATTTTATCAGAGTCCAATGGAAAAGAAGACTAGGGGAAGAACACAGATTCGAGAAGAATCCCGGTGTTTTCCCAAGCTATCCTATTGTTTGGCCCAGTTTAAGAAAAGATTTAATTTATATTTCATCCTGTCAATTTTATTATTTAGGGCTTACATTCATTTGATGTTGATCATATGAATAGCCTGGAAGATGTGAGGGTTTATGTCCTATCTGGATGACAACCTTGGAAACCTAGAAGAGTTAGGGCTTATAATGCACCAGGTGCAAAAGCCTAAAAGATGAGATGAGGGTTTACTTTGCATCGGGCAAATACATCGAAGTCCTATAGCTAGTGGCTTAATGCTAAGAATGGTCTAGCTGAAGTAGACTCATATTTTGCTGAAGAAGATGGTTGTGCTATCCACTATGCTCCAAGCTCCTTTGTCGTTGCAGATGTTCAATTTTAGAAGGTTAAAATCTGGAGGTGAGAGAAGTGTTTTGGTTTAGAAAAGTCTTAGAATCCAAGTGTTTTAGTGTTTTAATTAAAACAAATAATAAAGTTGATTAAACAGAACCGATTAAGATCCCATGGTTCCGTCATCCCAGCACTGTTATTTTCATCGGATTCACTTAGTCCAGATGAATTTGATCAACTCAACTGAATGAGTTTCACACTTTCATTTAGACAGTGGGAAATCCCGTTAGCAACACGTGGGTTACATCATCCGAGGTATTCTCGATCATCCAACGAGACGTTTTAATTTAGTTGTAGTTGTAGTTTTTTTGTTCTGTTTGTGATTAAATTTTGAGTTGTTTTATCTTTTGAATGTTGTGGCGGTGAATTTTATCTTGTGTCAATTTTAATTTAGTTTTGGGTTTCAGTTTTGTGACTATCCTAGAGGTTTTCAGTTTTCATGCAGGGTGACATTCTTGTTTAACATGCAAGAGAAGTACAGTGCAGGGAAAATAAATCGCATTAAAATAAAAGCGTACCTGGTAGGTTTTCAATTCATTCCCAGCTAAAACTTTAGTATTGCATTGCATGTATGTGTTTATAATTTTGCAGAAATTAAAGCATGCCAAAAAACAGGAAGAAGTAGGACTAACAAGCAGTAACTACTCAATCATATGATGTCTATGCTTGGATCCTGGTTGTCTACTAAGTCCTATGATGTCTATGCGAATTTCTATGTTGTGTTTCAATGAACTTTGTTAAATTAATTAAGTATGGTTTCATTAAGCAGACATATTAAGTTTAATAGACCTCTAAGGTATCCAAAAGGTCAGAGAAGGATGCAGGTCCATGCTTCCCTCTCACAGCCTGGTGAAAAGTCTCGGGCTCTTTTAGACTTATTATGTTGCTTAACAACTCATCCTACCTCTTCCCTTATGCTTAATGAACACAGGTGTTCGGAGTAGGTTAGGGCAGATGGGTTTAGCTGTGGTTTGGATTTGGATTGGTGGCAATTGGAAGTTTGAATTGGACTTATGAGAGTGCTGTGAAAAGTTTGTGATTTTATTTGTGGAAGACTTGATTAAGTTTGTGTTTGGATTTGGTTTATGGTTTTGGTTTGGGTTTAGTTTGATTTTGGTTTTGGTTTTGGTTTTGGTTTGTTTTTAGAGCTAGGAACTTTGAGTTTGGAATGTGAATTGGGAAGATTGTGTGGACATCAGGTAAAATTTGGGTTACTCCATGCACTCACTAAGCATAAGGGTATTCTTATTATGTTTTCTACACTAAGTTGTGATTTCCTAGGGGTCTTTATAAAGGGAAAAATAAACCATGCCTCAGGAGGCCTATCCTAGGTTTGATTGTTATCGTGTTGATATTGTATTGTGGTCGGGATTGTTGTTGTATGTTGTGATTGTTGCATTATGTATTTGTATTATGTATGTTATTGTTATTTATTATTTTTATATTGTTTATTTTGTTATGTGTTATCATTTTATGTTATTATTGTTATTTATTATTTCTGTGTTTTGTTATTTTTATTATGTGTTAAATTAAATAATTATAAATAAAATAAATAAATGAAAAACCCAAAAATTAAATTAAATTAAATTAAGTAATACTGTAAATAAATAATAAATTAAATTAAATAAAATTAGTTAAATAAATTAAATTAAATTAAATTAAATTAAGCAATAATGAAAATAAATAATAATTTATACTAAATTAAATTAATTAAATTAAATTAAATAATAAAATAAATTAAAAGAAAACCAAAAATAATAATTGAAATAAATAAATATTAAGTAATTATAAATTAAAGTAAAATTAAATTAAATTAGTAACAATTAGTTAAATAAATAAATGATAATAAAGTAAATAAATCACAATGAATTAAATAAGATAATATATTGAATAAATAATAAAGATAATAATAATTTTAATTACAAATAAAATTTTTATTTAATTTAATTTAATTTAGTTTAATTTAATTTATTTTATTTTATTTTAATTTATCATTTAGTTATATTATTATTTAATTTAATTTAATTTATTTATTTAGTTTTTATTTATTTTCGGTTTTATGTAACTTTAATTTATTTAATTTTAACTTAATTTATTATTTATTTATGTTATTATCTAATTTTAATTTAATTTAATTTATATAATTTAATTTAATTTATATAATTTAATTTAATATTTATTTATATAATCGTTTTTTTTCGGTTTATTTAATTAATTAATATTTAATTTAATTTATATAATTTAATTATTATTTATTATTTTTTTGGTTTTAGTTAATTTTAACTTATTAATTTCAATTTAATTTATTATTTATTTATATTATTTACATTATTTTCAATTTATGTATATATATATATATATATATATATCTGTGTGTGTGTGTGTGTGTGTGTGTGTATGTGTGTGTTATTTATTTTTATTATCCTTATATTCTCATCATTTAATATATTTAAATTATAATTTATTTTTCTTGTAATTTATTATTGTTATTATTTTGATGTATATTTAAGTTTATTATTTATATCATTTATTTATCATTTATATTATTATTTATTTAATTATAAAGCTTTTCATTTTCTCTCTCCTTGATTATTCTTTTATTTATTTAAAGTTATTATCATTTATATTAGGTTATTATATATTAAAATTATTATTTACATATATATTTATATTTATATTATTTAAAAAAAATGACATTTTAATTTACTTATTTTTGTTATTTATTTTTATTTACAATTATTATTTTAGTTATTATTATTATCATTTTCTTATATTTTCATTATCTATTTAAGTTTATAGTTATTTATTTTATTCTTATCACATTATTTTTTATTATTTACATATTGTTATTATTCATATATCATTATTATTCATTTAGTTATTTATATTTCAGAAGTATTTATTTAAATTTAATATAGTGTAGTTATATTATTTAAATTTAGTGTAGTTATTTTATTTAGTAAAGTTATTAAATTTAGTATGGTTATATTATTTACATTTAGTATAGTTATTTAGTAGTTAAATTTAATATGGTTATTTTAAATTTAGTATAGTTGTTTTATTTAAAATTTAGTAAAGTTATTATTTAATTTATTTAAATTTACAATACTTATGTTTTTATACTTGTTATTCATTATTTATTTTAGATTTTCATTTCATTTTCTTCTTTTTATTATTATATATTTTTTTTATTCCCTCTTTATGTTTATTTTTCCTTTCTTTTATTTTTCTTTCCTTTATGTTGTATTAAAAATTTTTTAAAATTTATTTTTTTAAGGTAATAAAAACTGTGTGGTAGATTTGTAAATATTTAAAATAGTTAACATAATTAGATAATTTGCATGAAAAAATAAATCCTAAGGCTAAACATAGAAAGATTTAAAAACTAAATAGCTAAATAACCTTGCATAAAAAGGAATTCCTAAGCCTAAGCATGGAAACATTTAAAAAGCATACATGAAGATTTGTGAAAAGAAATAACCTACACATGATTTTTGGAGATATACATGGAGATTTATAGCTTGCATATAAATTTAAAAAATCTTTGTAAAAGGAAGAAGAAAAATAAACAATAAGAATTTATGTGTGGGATCTTAGGCTAAGCATGAGAAGGGTGAAGAAACTTACCTTGATTTGGAGGAGGTGATGTAAGAACCCTTGGAGAAGCCCTTGTTGAAGCTCACGGCTAGGAGGGTTTTGGGCAGGGTGTGGCTTGCTTGGAAGAAGAAGAGAAAGAGGAGGGAGGCTCACGGCTAAGAGGTTGGGAGAGGTGTTGTGAGTGAAGTGTGTAAGAGAGTAAGTGAGTGTGTATGAGAATGGGTGAGTGTGTAAGAGAGTGTAAAAGTGAGATTATGAGAGGATTTAATGGGGCGGCTCACGGCTAAGAGTTAAGGAGGGAGTGAGGGAGAGATATGGTGGAGGTAAGGAGGAGGTGAGGTGGGTAGACTTTAGGGTGGCGTGTAGGGTGAGGGGGAGGTGAGGGAGAGGTGAGGGAAGAGGCGTGGAGGAGAGATATGGAGGAGGGATATTTATTTTTTTTTCTTTAAAAAAAATGTATGTTTTTTATTTATTTATTTATTATATATTATATATGTATGTTTATTTTAGGGCATGTCATGAGGTTTAATTTGGTTAATTTTGGTTTAATTTGGCTTGGTTTTAATCATTAGTTCAATTAGGTTCATTTAGGTTTGGGTTGGCTTAACTTGGGTTAGAGCTTGAATGAAGCCCAAGTTCTTTGATCAATATTGTCCATATGATTGAAATGAAGATCTTTCATGAAGACACAAAGTGGTTTTGAGCTCATTTGGAAGTTCAATTTTGGTGTGGATATGATTTTTGATTATTTTGGACCATATTGGATTTGGGTGAAGTTATCTTGAGTTTGAGTGGGAATGAGGTCGAGAGGTCTTCAACCATAGTGTAGATATGGTTGTCTCAAAGATTTTTCATGAAGACATGAAAGGGTTTTGACAAAGTTTGGAGGGTCAATTTGGTGGATTTAGGACATGTGTTCAATTTGGGTCAAAAATGGGGGTTTTGGTCCAAAATGGATTTGGGTAAGACTTGAGCTCAAATTGTGGACAATTGATGATTCAATTCAGTTTAAGGAGGTGATATAAAGAGTTTGGGATTGAAATTTGGGAGGAATTGATTGACATTGGGTTTATTTAGGGGATTTTGGATTTCAAGTGGAATTGGATTCAAATGTGGGTTACATTGGCCTTTAATTTGGTTTAGATTGATATTGGGGATGTTGAATTGAAGTTTGGAATTGATATTGGGCAATTGGGTCAAGATTGGGTTTGATTTGGGTACTTTTGGGCTACATAGGCCAAATTGGGGTTTTTTTATTTAAATTGGGTTAAATTAACGAAATTGACTTATAGTGTAGTTGAACAAAATGAAATTGGGAATTTTTAGGATTTTTTGGAATTTTTAGAGAATTTTTTGGAAGTTTTAGATTTTTGGGCAAAAAGGGTATTTTGGGTATTTTGAGGGTATTGGGGGGTATTTTTGGAAATTTTGGAATTTTTGGTCATCGATGGTCAATTTGAGTGGTAAGGAATATCTTGGAATGTTTTTTGGGGAATTTTGGTGAATTTGAAGAATTTTGGGTAATTTAGGGCATTTTGGGAGGTCAGGGGCAAAATTTTTGAAATTTTGGAAAATTGAGGCTTGGTTTGAGATGAATGTCATGAGATGGTTTGAATTGAGCTATGGACCAAGTGTCACTCACATTTGGTCCACTATGTATTGGTACTAGTCAAACCCTAGCCTAATGCCAAAAGTTGAGAAGAACCATCTACGTGAGTTTCCAAAGGTTTAGGGGAATGTGTGCATGTGAGTGGTGAAGTCCAAACCTCCCTCAGGGCAAATCCTATGGTCTGACCACCTATAGGAGACTTCCCCTAAGATTCCTTATGCTTGCCTTTATCCTACCAAAAGGTGGAGGTTAGGCCTTAAGCATAGGAAAACCCCTAATGAAGCAAGAAGAGTTTTGAATTTCTATGGGGGGGATTCCATGACTAGTCTTCTAAGAAAGTCACCAGGAGAGTCCTATGGCTAGACCCTAGGCTATTCTAAAGAGATACTAGACCTCAACTAAAAGTGAGGTCAACACTCTCATCATTAATTCCTCTTTTTGCACATCTATCATGGCTTTGCTTGTAGCTAGAAAATGTCTCCCCAAAATTATGGGTATCTCTTTATTTTCCTCCATATCTAACACAATGAAATCCACAGGAAAAATAAATTGATCCACTTTTACCAAAACATCTTCTATAACTCCTTTAGGATATGTGATCAAACGATCTGCTAATTGCAGAGTTATAGTAGTCGGGGTTATTTCTTCTAGTTCCAGTCTTTTTAATATTGATAGAGGCATAAGGTTAATGCTTGCACCCAAATCACATAAAGCTTTTCCACAGAATCTTTCTCCGATTTCACATGGAATTGTGACTACCAGGATCTTTAAGTTTTTCAGGAAGCTTTTTCTGAAATATTGCACTGCACTCCTCACTAAGTGCAACAGTCTCATTTTCTTCAAACTTCCTCTTTTTATTAAGAATATCATTCATAAATTTCGCATAGTTTGGCATTTGTTCTAGGGCTTCAGCAAATGGAATATTGATGATAAGCTTCTTTAATATCTCTAAGAATATTGAAAATTGCTTATCCAATTTTTGTTGATGAAGTCTCTGAGAAAATGAAGGTGGTGGTTTTTTCTAAATCAACCTTAGGTGGAGAAATAGGTCTTTCAAAACCTTTCGGTGCGTCCTCTTTAGGTCTTTCAATCTCTTCTTCCTCTACTTTAGTTTCTTTTTGAACTCCACCTTCCAATTCTTTTCCACTTCTCAGTTGAATTGCTTTCACTTGTTCTTTATTCTTTTCTCTTAGATTCACTTCAATATTACTTGGAAGCATTCCTTGGGATTGATTACTTAAGGCATTTTCAATTTGTCCCAATTACATTTCAATATTTCTAATGGTTGCTCCTTTAATTTGTAATTGATTTCCCATATGTTATACCACTTCTTCCATAGACAACTTCTTCTCCTTATTTTGTAAAGCATTGTTATAACCTGAAGGATAAGTTAATCTATTATTATTATTACCTTGGTTGTTCCAATTCACCAATGGGTTTACTTGGGTGTTCCCCGATTGTTGATTAACACCACCCTGATTATTGTTATTCCAGTTAAAATTTGGATGATTCTTCTAACCTGGGTTATAATAATTGGAATATAGGTTGTTAGGTTTGATTATAGCATTCACAGTTTCTGGTGAAGAATAATAATCAACCATTTAGCCTAATGAATTTTCTTCAATCATGAGATTTGGTGGAGAAAAAATCATCCCAAATTGGTCTATCTTCCTTGATACAGCAGCTACTTGATTTGCTAACATTGTAAAAGCATCATTTTCATAAACACTGGCTACCTTTTTAGGATTTAACCTTTCAGAATGCCATTGAAAATTATTAGTAGACATTTCTTCAATTAAAGCATAAGCATCAGAAAATGGTTTAGACATTAATGATCCACCAGTAGCAGCATCGATGATTGATCTAAGAGATCCAACTAATCCATTATAAAAAGTTTGAATTATTAACCAATCTGGTATCGCATAATGTGGACATTTCCTGAGGAGATCTTTAAATGTTTCCCATGCTTCATATATTGATTCTCATTCAAACTGACAAAAAGATGTTATATCATTTCTCAACTTAGTAGTCTTAGATGGTGGAAAATATTTAGCAAGGAATTTTTGTGACAGTTCACCCCAAGTTCTAATTGATCCAGGTGCTAACGAATCTAACCATATTTTAGCTTTATCCCTTAGTGAGAAAGGAGAAAAACTAACTCTTATAGCATAATTGGAAACACCATCATAATTAAAAGTAGCACACAACTCTAGAAAATTAGCAAGATGCAAATTAGGATTTTCAGTTGTTGCTCCCCCAAACTGATTATTTGACACCATCTGGATAATAACAGGTTTAAGCTCAAAAGAATTAGCAGCTACAGCAGGGTTTTGAATATTACCACGATGTTCATCAATTGTAGGGTTAACATAATCTCTTAAAGGTCTTAATTCTTGATGGATGCCACATTTTGATTTTGATGATTTGCCATTTCTTGAATATTTTTTTCTTTTTCTGTATTTTTAATTTTTTTGATTTTTTTTTCTAATTCAGAATCGTATAGCACAAGTCCTTCAGAACCTGAACTATGTATACAATAATTAAACAAAACAAAATACAACACACTAACAAAAACAAAGAAAAGTAAAAATTTATAATTTCTTAATTCTCTTTAAAATGCAATTTAAATTAATTTTCCCCGGCAATGACACCAAAAACTTGATCCCCGATAGATATAAGTGCAACGGATGCCAAAAACTTGGTTCCGCTTGATAAATGCGTTGATGATTTAAGATATGAAAATAATGATTTTATAATATAGGATACTACGCAAGTATACGTATCGTTTATCAAGTAATATAGGACATTCTGATTAAGCCCCGAGATATCGAACCCACAGGGAAAATGTGAAATCTTTAAAGGAATCAGAGAAATTTTCTTTTTATTTTCTTTAATTGTTTTCGAAAAAGTATGACTTGATTTTGAAAAGTTTTGAAAGTTGATATGTCTTTTGAAATTTTCTTATTAAAAATGCAAAGCAAGAAATTAAAATTACCATAACTAATAACACTGGATGTAAAATACTATTAACTAGAATATCTTTTTCTTTCCTTTCATGAAGTAGTAATAATTCTTAAAGTATTGTTGTGGAAGTATTCAAATTTTTTTGTGACAAATAGAAGCAAATGTGTTCTTTACCCTTACTTCGTTCTATAAAGAACATAGGTTAATTTGAAATTTATATTATTTTGAACATGGTTAGGCAGGGAAGATAACAGTCTCTCACTCTAGAGTTCCCTCGATTCCCACCACTTGGGGGCTAATTTCTCATAACAAAACTCAAAACTTCAAACCAAATTAGGGTGTTTTAGCCTGTCACTCTAGAATCCTCTAATTTTACTCCCTTTTATAAAAACATCTTCTAATATTATATTCAATTATATGGACTACAGTTCTCTCCCATATAATTTCATGTGATTCTTACTAACTTTTATGAGACAATACCGCATTGGATCTTACATAATCTCAATGAAATTTTACAACTTAACAGGCCAAATTAAGAAGTAAACAATGTTTTTAGAATCAATCTTCACAACGTCTTCCAACTTTTAAACACTTATACTTTCTACAACAATTCTCTTTAAATTAATTACTTCTCCATTTAAGAAAGAAAAAGATAAAGTAAACTACTCAGAATGCATTGAGGAAATATTAAAATACATTGATTTGAAATTAAAAAGAACGATAAGAAAAATAATAAATGAAAATAAGTATTAATAAACTAAATAAAAGTAAACACTTATCTGAAAATCCTCTCCACAAAACTAAGGAAGTTCCTCTGAAACTTTGACTCTGCGCTAAACTACTTCTCAGAGAAAGTCTCCCAACTCCGTTGACTCAGAATACATACTTCAGCCTTCAATAAAAACTAAACTAAAAGAAAGAAAAGAAGTGAGAAGAAGAATACTTCACTCCGACCCTTTTCTCCTTTCGACTCTCTACTCCTACTCTAAATAAAAACTTTTAAAATGCAGTGGAAGAACAATGGAAGTACTCTTCAAAATGAAGTGGAAGATTCTCCTCAAATTGCCTTTCTAAATCTTTCCTAAGACTCTCTTTAAATAGTAAACTAAAAGGTGCCTTGGTGTCTCTTCAAAATGTGTCCAGATTCGATGTATCTACCAAGGAACGCACCCCTTCATTCAAACTTGCCGCCCAAAGGAAGTTATGGACGTAACCACCAAGAGTTGCATCCCATTCCCTTTGAAATTGGCACCAAATCCATTTGAATCTCGATTTTTAACTGTGGCGGCTAAGCGTCGGCACAGCGGCACTTAGCCGCTAGTGCCAAATTTTTTATTTTTCATTTTTTGGTCCAAATTTGATCCAATTTTTCTCCTTTCATCATGACCATCCATTTTCATCATACCTGCAAGAAAAACACAAAATACCTTCCATCAAAGTGCAATATCATTAAAAAGATGTATAAAAATGTGCATAAAAATACTATATATTTTAGGTGTATCAATTACCCGAGGTGAAAAATGCACTTGACCCTTAACCATCATCACCATATTCTCTTCTGCTGCAGGAAAGTTCGCATAAAACTCTCTGACCACAGAAACAACAGTGATAGCAAAGAAGTAACAATAATTCTCTCAATTCCTTCTAGTAATCATTTCTTCAATAACTTCTCTTGGCTTACTAAATACTCGTTCCAGAATCAATTTACATGATGACAGTGCGTTGATGTATCGATCCTTTGCTCTCGCACAAAGAATCTTGTTGGAATCAAAATTTGCTTTATCTTTTGAGCGCATTTACCTTGGAGCCATCTCTAAAAAAAATCATGAAATTCAACAAAAATTCCAAAATTAAACTAAACTTGCTAATTTAACTTCCAAAGGTAATCTTCACTAAATCTAATCTAAACTGATTGATTACCTTGACGTTTTAATTGATTTCCTTGACTTTGTAGTTGATTACCCATGTTGAATATTAATTCGTCCATAGACAATTTCTTTCCCTTACATTACGGGTTAGTATTAAAACCTGGAGCATAAGAAGGTCTATAGTTAGTGTTCCCTGGTTGTTCAAATTTCCCAATGGGTTCACAGAATTGTTCCCCCATTGTGGATTAGTAGTAGTAGTGTTATTATTCTAGTTTAAGTTTGGGTGATTTTTCCAACCATGATTATGTTAATTTGAATAAAGATTGTTGAGTTTATTATTTATAGCATTCAAGATATCATAAGATGATTGAGAATCTACTATTTGTCCTAATGAATTTTCCTCTAACACTAGGAGATTAAGAATAGCTCATTCCTAATTGATCTATTTTCCTTGAATTAGCAGCAACTTGAGAAGCCAACATGGATTTTACATCAGAATCATGAATAATAGCTAGTCTTTTTGGATTTACCCATTCGGTGGGCCATTAAAAAGGATTAGAATCCATCTCCTCTATTAAAGAATATGTCTCATCAAAAGGTTTTAACATTAATGATCCACCAGCAGAAGCATCAATTATCGATTTAGAGGATCCCACTAATCCATTATAAAATGTTTAAATTATTAACCAATCTGGTAAAGCATGATGTTAAAACTTCCTGAGGAGACCTTTAAATCTTTCCCAAGCATCATATATTGATTCCCTTTCAAACTGATAGAAAGATGTAACATATTTTCTAAGCATTGCAATTTTTTATGGAGGGAAATATTTTGACAAAAATTTTTTGTGATAGTTCTCCCCAAGTTCTGATAGATCCAGGTGCTAAAGAATTTAACCTCATCTTAGCTTTATCCCTTAATGAAAAGGAAAATGTCTAAGTCTAATAGCATCGTTCGACACTCCGTTATATTTAAATGTAGCACACAATTCATGTAAGCTAGTAAGATGTAAGGTATGATCCTTATTTGGTGTTCCACCAAATTGATTATTTTATACCATTTGGATAATAGCATGTAAGTTTAAATGAATTAGCAGCTACATCAGGATTTTGAATTGAGTGAATTTCATCTGTTGTATGGTTAGCATAATCTCCTAAAGGTCTAGGTTGAGGTTCATTTTCATTTCTTTGATTATCTAAATTGTTTGCCATTTTTTTCAATTTTTTAAATTCTATTTGTTGTTTTTGAATTTTTTTTAATAGTATGTTCTAACTCTTAATCATAAGGTAGTAAACCTTCTGATCACATACTACACATACATAATTAAAGTAAGCACACTTAAAAGCAATTAAACACACACAATTGCAAATTATGAAATAAAGGTTTTTAATTACTACAAAATTTCCTTTTACCACTCCAGCAACGGCACTAAAAACTTAATCGCGACAATCTTAAAAAAGTATTTTAAATGTATTTTCAATTTAGTCACATAGTATAACCTGATTAATAAGAAAGCAGCAAATCTATATATAATTATACATATCACTCAAGTAATACGAGGCTCTATTGGAGTCCTAGTTATCGATGCCACAGGGAGAAAGAAAAGTTTTAAAGTGTAGCACAAAATTTCAATATTCAAATTACAATGCACATAAAGTAAATACTAAAGTTGCTAAAGTTTGATTATCATAAAGATTCTAAGATCAATAAAGTACTTTTTAAATTTTGAAATAAAGTTAACCACCAATATACTAAGTTTTTTATCGAAAGGATCAAATTTGGAGAAAGTGTCCTCCCCCTTACAATGATGTTATGATGAGTCAACGATAAAGATTAATGAAAATTTTTTATTGTGCTAAATAGGAGCATACCTATTCTTTACCCTCTTCCGAGTGCTATAAAGAACATTATCTAATCCTTGGTTTAGTCACTAAATCCATTGTTAGCCTTGGTGGATATAGGATCTCAATTCAGAGCTCCACTTCCCTTTGTTTGAAGGCTAACTCACGCATTAGTTTCCAAACACTAGAACCAAATTTGGGATTTTAGTCTGTTACCCTAAAATCTCTAATTCTACGCCCAATAAACCATATTTCTATATTTATTTGCACCCAACCCCCTTGAACTACATCACTCATTCATGAACATTGAATGTAATCTTCACTTTCGTTCTAAATTGCATAGTTCTTTAGTATCACAATCTTCACAATTCAAATGGGCAGATTGAAAAGTAAATGAAGTACAAAGTGAAAAATCATCACAATTTCTTAATGTTCACATTACAAATCTAATATAAATCATCACTTCACCATTCCTCATTGTAAGGAGAAAGACAAAGAAATCTACTCATAATTCATTAGGAAGATATGACAAAATAAGTATTTTATATTATAAAGCAAACTCAAACAAAAAATAAAAAGTAAATACAAATTAACTCAAAATTCTTCTCCAAGAAGATCCTTGAAGTTCCTTTGAATCTCTTTCACTCTCAATAAAACACACAATTCCCTCTTAGAATGGTAAGGAAGAAGCAATCTCTCACTTTCCTTCTACTCCTACAACACTTAGAGAAGAATCTCTCACAAAACAGCCCTTTTCACACCAAACCTAGACTCTAAATTCTCTACAAACTCACTTCTGCACACCCTCACACACACTCCTCTTACACCACACACTGTGTACTCTCTTCCTATCTACTTCACTCTACTCACAAAACAGTCACACATTTTTTTGGTGCCAAATTTGCTTTGAAATAGCCTAGGGAAGAATTTCCCAATAGTCCCCTCAAAAAACCCACCAAAAGTCATCCAAATACATTGAATCTGGCCTCCACTAACATTGGGCAATGCCGGTGCCATTTTTTGGCATCATCGGTGCCCAGAGCATTTTTTTTTCTGGCGCTCTTTGGATTTGGGAGTCGTCCGTGTGAGAAGACAAATTTTTGGATTTTGCCTCTTTTCACTCTAAATTCATTTTTTTAATTCTTTTTGCTCCAAGTTTCCTAAAATCATCATACCTGCAACAAAACATGGAAAATACCTTTTTTAAAGTCTAATATCACCAAAAATGAGTACAAACTATATGTGAAAAACCTAACATATTTTTGGTGTATCAAAATCCATTTTTTCAGAGAGATTTAAACATTCTAGGGTTGGGTCACCCACCCTGGGGAGTCTTCTAAGAGAAAGGAAGAGAGTCAAAGGAATTTTACGATTATGGTGGAGAGGAATTTGAGATAAGTTTTTATCTTTGTACTTCATTTAGTTTTAATTGAGACTTCTTCTGTTTTCTACATGATTTTTACTTTTAAAATTACTTGTTGTGTTTTCTGAACCGCGACTTTTTTTGTGCAAGAATTTATGAATTTATATTTAAATATTCATAATAATTTGTGAAAGTCATAACTTCAAACGCAAGTATACGTATCGTTTCAAGTATTACAAGGCTCTATTGGAGTCCTAGTAATCAATCCCACAGGGATGATTAAGTGAAAATTAATTGAATTAATATATTAGATTTTCAAATCAAAAGTAATTAGAATTTTTATTTCTTTTCAAAATTCAGATATTTAAGTTTAATGAAATTTCTACTAAATGTAAGTAAAATAACAATAAAGTAAAATGTTAATGTAAGTATAAATAAAACAACTTTCTCCTTTTCAACTAATCCAAGATTTTTCAGAATAATTATCATTCATTGAGAACTTGAAATTATGGAATTGTGCCAAATAGAAGAATTCTTATTCTTTATCTTCGCTCGATAGTATAAAGAACATTAGCTAATCTATAGATCGATTCAGGATGTATTATTAGTAGAATGGGTTAACCTAGGCTCACACTTCTAGATGTCCAAGGGTGGCTATGGTCAGCCCTACTAGTGACCCGTTCCCTTTCTATAAACCAAATTATTAGAATTTAGTATGTCACTCTAAAACTAATGAAGTCTACGCCCAATAATCAATATCTTCCTATTTATTTACATTTCACCATGAATAACCCGCTCAAGGCCTTCGATTACCCAAGCAAGAAGAGTAAATTGTAGCTCATATAAATAAATTGCAATAAAGTGAATTACAATAATATAAAAGCGTACCTGGAGAGTCTTCTAGCCATTCCAAGCTGCACTTAAAACACATGTTAAGGCATTTAAATATTTATAACAAGTACATAGGTAAAGCTAAGGAAAGGTTCTGGTTGTCTACCAAATTCCTAGTCTTATTGCTAGTCATCTCCTACGACGTCTAGGTTATTGTATTTTGTTAAGAATGATTTTCTTCATCAAAGTACAATTAAATTCAATTGTTCTTCTAAAACATCCCATCATATTGAGGAAGTGTTTAGGACGAGTCCTAAAATCTTTTCAATATTTTTGGGATTATTTTTGAGTCCAAATGAGTTTTCTTGCACTGGTGAATTAATCATCCCAAAATTTAGTTTAGTTTATTTCTTGCTCAGTGAATTAGGATGTTTGATTATCCTATAAGTAAAGTGACATTTCACTTGATGCTTTACTTAAGAGTTATAATAATGAAAACCTTTAGGGGGCAAATCAGTTTGTTAAAGAATTTAATGATTTAAAATTGGAATTGGTAATTTAAAGTGATTTAATTTAGTTATGAAATTTTTATAAATTTAAGTTTGGAATAGTGTTCAAATTATTTCATTCTTAAATGTTTTAAACCATTTGAATTGAAAGAGGAAATTAAAAATTTTTTAATTTAGACTATAATGGTTTAATTGCAATATTATTGATTAACTTTTAATTGGTTTCATTTTTTAATTAAAAAACTTTTTTTTTGAAATTGATTTTGATGTTTAAAGTTTGCTTTAAATTTGCTTTCAAGTGATTTTTTGAAATTAATTTTTCTTTTTGATTCAATTTAATTATCAAGTTATTTAATGTTTTATGTTTTAATTTAATTAAGGTTCACTTTCCTTTTAATTATTTAATTATTAATTTCAATTATCACTTTAAATTTAATTAAAAGTTAAATATTATTAAAGTGATTCATTTACAGATTTTAGTTTAAGTTATTATAGTCTCTCTAAATTATATCCCCATTTTAATAATCCAAATTTTAACTTATTCTTCCAAAATTCAAATTGTTTAATTAATTAAAATTTACTTTAAATATTTTCAAGATGATTAATGGGTTTCTACCCCATAATTCTCTAAGTTTCAATCTTCTAATGAAAATTTTAAAATCAGATATTTCACCCCCCCCCATTTTGATTAGACCTAAATGTTAATTAGGGTTAAAGTCTTTTAATTACCTTTATGCCCCTTTAGGCTTATTTATTTCATAACTCGTCAAATTAAACTCAAATGAACTTGAAATTTTTATTCCACTTCACTCATATGTCATATAAGACATTAGAGGAGAATATGTGATTTTTCTGAATTTAATTTAATTTATATAATTATTTTTGTGAACAATAAGGGTTTTCAATGAAAATTTAACAACATGATCAAGGTAAAGTTTCTGTGCTTAGGAAAATTATGGGGGGTTCCTACTGACTAGAGGACCACTTGGACCAATTTTGGTGATTTTTTTAATTATATTTTATTTATTATAATTATTTTGAGTTTTAGATTGTTAATTAATTATAAAATAAAATAAAGGTTGAAAATTAAGTTTTATATTTTTTATAAATCTTTCTAACCTCAAGGAGTTCGGAGAAACAAATTTTATAATTTTCTAATTTTTTTTTGATTTATTAAAATTAATTTAGTGAAAAGGTTGAAAAATCCATTTTTAGTATTAAAAATTGTCTTAAGCATTTAAAATTCAATATCCTTACTTTGAGACTTGGGAAAAATATTTGGTTTATTCCTAAGTGATTAGGAGTCAAAATGTGACATTTTTGTAATTTTTATTATTTTTGTGATTTTTATTATTTTTTAATTATTTAAAATATTAAAATATGGTGAAAAATGAAGATTTTTAAAAAATTAAAATTTTAATTTTTTTAGACTCCTCTGATATCAGAGAGCCCACAAAACCAATTTTGTGAATTTATATAATGTATTTTTGGAGTTATGAATTTTTAAAGTTTAATTTTACTCATGTCACCTAATTAATCCATTTAGTAGGGTTAAACATTTCCAATTGATTCCAAATTTTTATGTGAGGTCCCTCTGATCTTAAGTTCTTTTGATGTGTGGTCAACCTTAATTAATTAAAGTTCAGTTTTGAGTAATTAGGCTAATTAGGGTTATTCTTAATGAATTAACTCAAAACATAATTATTCTAGGGTCCTCTGGTCCTAAGAAACCACCCCAAATTTTCCTAGAATTTTCTAAGCAATATGCTAATTAATGGAATTAAAATACCAAAAACAGTGACATAAACATGACAAATACATAACTTGCTATAGAGATAGCCTCTGACCTTCAAAAATTCAGGGAATGTTCCCAAAATCAGAGGCTTCAAAGCCCTATGGTCTCATGCCATGGTGAATTGTCTATCCAAATGGAGAATTAAAATACTGAAATGAGTAAATAATTAATTAAAAATAAAATACTCATCAAATTAACTCAATTCTTTTTCCACATTATTTTCTTCTGTTCACTGAGCAAGAGGGTATTTTTATTGTATTTTTGTTATTTTTCTACACAAAAATATGGATTTTCTAAGTTCTGGGTATTTAAATAAATCAAAAATACTCCTAATTATCTACTTATCCATGCGGCGCCAACTCATCCTCGGCAGCTCTGAAAGCCCACGCGTCACCTCCTTATTCGACGCCGCCATCCGACTCAGCGCTCCGGGGGCCCGCGGTTCTTGTCCTGTTCACTCGTCCGACGCAATCTGCACCATCCATTTGATACACGCTTGATCCAACGACGACCGATCATCGTCTCCGCCTGGTGTGTCTCGAGAGCCATCCACACTCAAACCCTAAGATCTCTCTCGTTTCTGAATGGATTTTCAATTTCTTATGCTCTATGGATTCGTCTTGAGGAGACGAACACATCCATACGCTTTATGTGCTATGAAATTAAGACAAGCAAAATAGAGAATCGCTGGAAGATCGGGATGAAGAAGGGGTACATACCTTAGCTCTGAGAAGTGAAGCTTCAATCAGAGAGTTGTGGCACCTTCGATTGCACCCAAGGAAGCTCCAGATGAAGTCTCTGGCTCTGGGGAATTGCTTAAGTATGAAAGTGACCAAGGCCGATTTCAAAGCTTGGCCGATAGAGAGGATGGCTGGCCTGGTGAGGGGGCTTTCACTGGGGAACTCCTTCTCTTGGTCTTGTGTAGGTGTGGGTGAAAGTGTAATTATTCTTGGCTCGGGGAAGCTCTGTGAGGAGTTTGGAGGGATTCTGTGAAGGTGGATTTCAGCCAAACTTTTGGCCGAGAGGGGGTGGCTTGTTTAAATAGCCATGGCCAGAGCTTCCCAGGGGTAATTGATGGCTGGGATTAGCTGCCTAGGGGAGGATATGAAGAGCTGTGGTGGCCATTAAGCATGGGACAAATCAGCAGGTGAGAATTTGAAATTTGGCTCATTTCAAGCTCCTCGGCCATGGCATTTTCTGGCGGCCTGGTGGCTGGCCGGCCAGGGTCAGGTCACCATCCTGATCAGGAGGGTCAGGGATTGAAGTTTATGGGTTCAATTGGCCAATGCCAAGTGTAAAGAGGTTTCATTTAAGTGGTAAGGGGTAAGGGTCATTTTAGGCTCATTTTGGTTTAGCCATGGTTTAGGGCTTGGTGCACCATCCAAAGCTCTGATTTTGGGCTGAGGGAGGTCAGGTGAGTCAGCTTAGAGGAGGTGGTGTGGTCTCTATCCATGGTGAGGTGGCTAAGCTTGGTTTAGAGTGTTGCATAAATAAGGTTAAAATGCTTAATGAAGGTTTAAGAAAGATCTCCCCCTTTTTGCCATTAATGGCATGGTGAGGTGGAAAGGGCTCCTCATGGCTTGTATATGGCTTATGCATGGCTCAATGGCTCCATTTGGCTTGGGGCCAAGCTTAGTCAATTTCATGGAAGTAGGTTTTAGGTATTTTTGGCATTTTGGTGAAAATTTGGATGAAGCTTTGTTTAGAATTATTTGATCATTGGTTTAGGACTTAGGAATGATTTCAATTAAAGGTATGGTGAGGAGAATTTGTCATGTGGGCTTTAGAGCCAAATTTGGGCTTTTTGAAATCATTTTGGATGGGCTTTAGAATGGTTTAAGAAAGTGGGCCTTTAGGTTTGAAAACAAATTGGTGGATGGAAATTTTGTGAAGGAACATGCCAAATAAATGTTGGGTTTAGTTTAGGGATGTGTCATGAGTGATTTGAAACAAATTTGAGGTGATTTGGAGTTGAATTGTGTTTGATTTGGGGCTTTTTGGTAATGGGGCCAAAGTGGGTCAAATTGGGCTAACTTGGGCTAAGGTTGGGCTAATGTTAGATTTGATGTAAAATTAATGTTTAGAAATGTTTATGGGAGTGTCACAAAGAGTTTTTCAACTTTGGTTGGGCTTTGATTTTGAGGTTTGGGCCCATTTGGGTTTATGGTGGGTTTAGGCCAAAAATGGGGATTTTGGTTTTGGGTTAGGTTTGGGTGGAGTTTAGGTTTAAATTTGGGGTAAATCTTGTTATTGTTTTGTTTGTGGGGATCTTAGGAAGGTTTAGGAAAAGATTTGGGGCTAATTGGAGTTGAGTTGGGTTGGTTTGGGCTAAGTTTAGGTCATGGGCCAAAATTGGGCTTTAAGCTTCAAATTGGAATTGGATCCAAATGTTAATCAAATTGGGCTTGGATTTGGTCTAAATTGATATTGTGGATATTAAATTAAAGTTTAGAATTGGATTGGAACAACAATGAGGTCAATTGGGTTGATTTGGTTTGACGTTGGGCTTACTTTGGTTAAAAATGGACCAAATTGGGGGTTTTGGTAAAAGTGGGTTAAATTGACAAAATTGGCCTATAGTGTAGTTGAACAAAATGAAATTAGGAATATTTGGGATTTTTTGGAATTTTCTTGGAATTTATGGATTTTTTAGTTAAAAAGGGCATTTTGGGTATTTGGAGGGTATTGTGGGGTATTTTTGGAATTTTGGTATAGTTGGCTAAGGATTGATTTTGGTATAGTTGGCTAAGGATTGATCAATTTGAATGGTGGGAAATGTTTAGGATTGATTTTGAGGGATTTTGGGTAAATTAGGTAATTTTGAAAATTTTGGGCATCTTCAAGGACATTTGGTAGGTTTGGTGGGTGTAGGGCCCCGGGGGTTAAAAATTGAAATTTTGAAAAAAAAATAAAGATTGATCAAGTTTGAGTAGTATGCAATCACTTTGGTTGAGCCATGAAGCCATATCAAGCCCATAAGAGCCATGAGAGGACTCATTTGAGGCATTCACTATGTTATTCGTAACTCTCTTAGCCAAGGGCCTAGGGGATAAGGTCCATCCATATGAATTACCTATATGAGTCAGGAAGTCAAGCTAGGTATGAATGGTTTTAGGATTTGAAATGTGTGTGAAAGTGTAATGTGTGCAGGTCAACCCTCACCAGACCACGCCACCCAGGGTAGTCCTAAGGCCAAAGAGTCCTATATGGAACTCATCCTTTAAACCTCCACATTTGATCATAACCCTCCAAGTGACTTAGGGGTTTACAATCAAAATTATGGGGTTTGCAGGGAGTTAAGAGGTGTTTGAATTTCTAAGTGGTGGGTTCCATTTCTAGTCCTCTAAGATAGTCAAAGGGAAAGCCTAAGGCTAGATCCTAAATACTAAAGAGAGAGAAGAGAAAAGTCCTCATAAAAAATGAGGTTAACAAATGGACCACCAATAGGTGTGGTGTGCTAACCAAGCACACTGCGCGTATTGGCGTTGACCGAAGAGATTAACAAAACCAACACAGATGTATAACTGACACACTTAGAACATAGTAGAAACAAATTTCCGCTGGGGAGTATTGAGTATATCTCCAAGACTAGAGATCCCTGAACTCTCGCTGGGGAAAAGAAAATGAGGTGAATTCCAGATCATAAGATCTAGGGAAATTTGATTTAGATTTCATTTCATTTTCTATTCCTAGTTTTTTTTTTTAATGTGTGAGTTTAGATTTCGATTTGTTCTGAGTTTCAATTTCAGTTAAGATTTAATTTAAAATCAATTCAAGGAAATCTAGATTTGAAATGAGAATTGGAACCTAGGTTCCAACCTCGGGATTGCGAAGAGAACTGGAATTTAGGTACCAGCCTCGGAGTGAGAATCGGAGTTTAAGTATCGATTGAAAAGGATGAGAATCAGAATTTAGGTACTGATCTCGAAACAAGATCTGGAATTTGGTACCAGCCTCGGAAGGAGAGAGTTGAAATTTGGTATCAGTCTCGGGAAGATAGTCGAAATTTGGTACCGATCTCGAAAGGAGAGAACTGGAATTTGGTACCAGTATTGAAGGTTTAAAGATAACTCGAATCTGGTTCCAGCCTCGAAGGTTTAAAGAGAACTAGAATCTGGTTCCAGTCTCGAAGGTTTAAAGAGAACTGTAATCTAGTTCTAGTCTCGAAGGTTTAAAGAGAACTGGAATGTGGTTCCAGTCTCGAAGGTTTAAAGAGAACTGGAATCTGGTTCCAATCTCAAATGTTTAAAGAGAACTGGAATCTGGTTCTAGTCTCGAAGGTTTAAAGAGAACTGGAATCTGGTTCCAGTCTCGAAGGTTTAGAGGGTTGAAATTTTCTGTGGATGTCGGCATATTTTTAGGTTTGTGGTGTTGTATTTTTGAAAAGAGGTCGCCTACAGAAATTGTCGGCGAATTTTTAATTTAATTTAAATAAATAATTTGAAAAGTAGTATTTGATTTTGAAAATAATTTTAAATTTGAAAATTTTAAGATATGAAATCAAGCTGATCTCACATCCCGAATAGTTTATATAAACGAGCGCCGCACCACAAACCGTGTATTTATCCCGAAGAATAGACACACTTGCTTGATGATGGGGCTCGATTAAATAAACTAGAAAGGTTTGTGACATCCGTTTGGTCCGCGAACCAATTTTATAAGCCGACAAGTTCCCACGCTTAATATGAAAACATTAAACGGGGTTTATATTACACGGGTTCTTTAAAATTCCCTATAAGGGCAAGCCCACTATAGTTAATTACATCTTAAGTGACGGGAATCACCTAAGAAAACTCTCGATAATAATCAATAATTCTGCTCTCAAGAATTTCAAAGTTTAAGTTTTCGAGGATTGAATTTTGGAAATTTCAATAGGGAATGGATCAAATTTAGAACATTTTTATTTTGGGAATTCAAAGGAAGAAAAGTAGGAGAAATTACGGATTCGAAGTGAACTTCGATAATCTCCCGACTATCCTATTGTTTGGCTTGGATCTAGGAAAGTCCTAATGTTTATTTAATGTTTTAATCTTGCCAATTTTAATTAATTAGGGCTTATATTTATATGATAAAATCATACAAATAGCACTGGAAGATATGAGGGTTTATGTCGTATCGGACGACTACCTCGGAATCCTAAGACCGGTTAGGGCTTAATTTGCAATGCAAATGCCTAACGAAGAGTTGAGGATTTATGTTGCACTAGGCAAACTACCTCGAAATCCTATGGCTTGGTTATTTAATTCTAAGAATGGTTTCTGCTGATGTAGATTCGAGTTTTGTCGACGACGATGGTCGTGCTTGCCCACCATGCTCCGAGCTCCTTGTTGTTGCAGAGGTTTAGTTTTAGAAATCATAAATCAAGGGATGAGAAAAGTGTTTTTGGTTTAGAGAAGTCTTAATTTCCAAGTGTTTTTTTTTTTTTTGTTTTAATTAAAACAAATCTTAAAGTTGATTATAACGACACCGGTTAAGATCCCACGGTTCCATCCTTCCGGCATCATTATTTTTATCGGATTCACTTAGTCCAGATGAATTTGCTAAACTCAGTCGAATGAGTTCCACACTTTCATTTAGACCGTGGGAAATCCCGTTAGCAACACGTAGGTTACATCATCAGAGGTATTCCCGATCATCCAACAAGACGTTTTAATTTAGTTGTAATTGTGGTTTTGTGTTCTGTTTGTGATTAAATTTTGAGTTGTTTTATATTTTGAAATGTTGTGGAGGTGAATTTTATCTTGTAGTGTCTTTTAATTTAGTTATGGGTTTCGGTTTTGGTTTATGTCCTAAAGGTGTAGGTTTTCATGCAACTGTTGTTTATCATGCAAGAAAAGTAAGTGCGATGCAATTAAATAAATTGCCGTAAAGTAAATCGCAATAAAATAAAAGCGTACCTGGAGGGTCTTCCCGTCATCCCAAGCTGCACTTAAAACACAGTTAGAATATTTAAGCAAGTTCCTAGGTAAAGCTAAGGTAAGGGTTATGGTTTTCTACCAAATTCCTAATCCTATAGCTAGTCATTTCCTATGACGTCTAGGTTCTTTGTGTTTTTGGTTTGAAGACGATTTTCTTCATCAAAGAATAATTAAGTTCAATTGTTCTTATAAATATCCTATCATATTGAGGAAGTGCTTAAGAAGGAACTTAAACATCTTTTCGATATTCTTAGGATTGTTTTAAGTCCAAATGAATTTAATTTTGTAAATGAATCGATCGTCAGAGGTTTTCAAGTTTTGTTAACTTGCTCGGTGAACTAGGACATTTGAATGTCCTATAAGTGAAGTAACATTTCATCTAATATTCCATTTAGGAGTTATGACAATTAAAGCTTTTAAGGGCAAAATGATACTTAATGATTTGTGATGCAAATTTAAGTTGAATTAATGATTTAAGTTTGGAATAGTGTTCAAGTTATTTTAGATTTATTTTTGAGTTCTTTATGTCTTAGGTGATGTTATTTAATTCAACTTAATTCAATTTAATTTTAATTTAATTTAATTTAATTTAATTTAATTCAATTTAGTTTGTTTTGATTTAATTTTTAATTTAATTTAATTTAATTTAATTTAATTTTTAATTTAATTTAATTTTATTTAATTTAATTTTATTTAATTTAATTTAATTTTTAATTTTAATTTAATTTAATTTAATTTAATTTAATTTAATTTAATTTAATTTAATTTAATTTAATTTAATTTTATTTAATTTTATTTAATTTAATTTTGTTTAATTTAATTAATTTAATTTAATTTTTAATTTTATTTATTTAATTTAATTTATTTAATTCATTTAATTTAATTTAATTCAACTTTTAATCTTAATTTAATTTAATTTAATTTTAATTTAATTTACTTAATTTAATTTAATTTAATTTTAATTGAAATTTTTGAAAGAGTTTAATGATTTAATTTTAGTTTAATGATTAAGTCTTTTAATATTTTAAATTTGAGTTATAATTTTAATTAAGAGTTGAATATTAATAAGATGATTAATTTAGGGATTTTTAAATTAAAGAATAAATCTCTTCCTAATAATATCCCTATTTTAATAATTCCAATTTTATTATTCTTCCAAATTTAATCAATTATTTAATTAAGGTTTAATCATTTTAAATTGCTCAATGAGTTTCTATCCTTTAATTATTTAAATTTCAATCATCCAAATCAGATTAGGATCAAATATTTTACTTGTTAATTTTTATTAAACCTAAAGTTTTAATTAAGGATTAAAGTTTTAATTACCATTTTGCCCTTTAAGCTTAATAATTTCATAACCCACTAAATTGAACTCAAATAGACTTGAAATTTTTATGTGACTTCACTCATATGTCAATAAAGACATGAGAGGAGAAAATGTGATTTTTCTGTACTTAATTTATTTATATAATTATTTTTAGTGGAAAATAGAGATTTTCAAGGAAAATTTGATAACATGATCAAGGGTAAGTTTCTGTCCTTAAAAAAATTAGGGGACATTCCTAATGACCAGAGGACCACCTAGACCAAATTTTGTAATTTTGTGAATTATATTTTATTTATTAGAATTATTTTAAGTTCTGGAGTATTAATTAATTTAAAAATAAAATAAATGTTGAAAAATAATTTTTATAATTTTTAAAATTCTCTCTGATATCAAGGAAATCAGAGAATCAAATTTTACAATTTTTTGATTTTTCTTTCATTTATTATAATTATTTTGGTGAAAATGCTAGAAAATACATTTTTTTTAATTTTAAAATTACCCTAGAGCTTTAAAAATTAATATCTCACTAAATAGACCTAGGAAAAATATGGGGTTTGTTCCTAAGTAATTAAAATTCAAAATGTGACACTTTGGTGAATTTTGTTATTTTTGTGATTTTTATTATTTTTTAATTATTAAAAATATTAAAATAATATTAAAAATCAACTTTTTTAGAAAATTGAAATTTTAATTTTCTTAAATTTCCCTGATATCAGAGAGACTCCAAAACCAATTTGGTAAATTTTTGAAAGGTATTTTGAAAGTTATGAATTTTTAAAGTTTAAAATGACTAAGTGGCTTAATCAATCCAATTAGTGGGGCTAACCAAGTCCAATTGACTTCAAACTTTTATGGTGGGTTCCTGCTGATCCTAAAGGTCAGTGGAGAATTGATTTCAAGTCAATTTGATGTATGGTTAGCTCTAATTAATTAGAGACCTATTTTGGGTGTTTAAGCCAATTAGGGTTATCTTAAGTGAATTAACCCAAATCCTATTTTTCCTAGGGTTCTCTGGTCATAAGGAACATCACCAAATTTTCCTAGAATTTATTTCACAACATGCTAATTTTTGAAATTAAAATACTTAAAACAGCAACATGCATTTGAAAAATCAATAACTTTCCACAGAGATGGCCTCCGACCTTGGAAAATTCAGGGAATGTCCCTAAGTTCGGAGGCTTCAAAAGCCCTATAGTCTCATGCCATGGTGAATTATATGAATGCATGGAGAATTAAAACAATGCAGGGAGTAAATAATTAATTAAAAATAAAATACTGGACAAAATTAATTAATTTCTTTTCCACATTATTCTCCTCTGTTCACTGAGCAAGAGGGTAATTTTATTTTATTTTTATGATTTTTCTACACAGAGTTATGAATTTTTGAAGTTTAGGGAATTAAATAAATAGAAAATACCCCTAATTTTCTACTTATCCACGCGGCGCCAGCGAAACATCGGCGGCTCCGAAGTGCCGCGTGGCGCGCTCCCATTCGACGCCGCCATCCGCGTCAGCGCTCCCGGGACCCGCTGTGTCGCTCCGTCCTCTAGTCCGACGCAATCCTGGCCGTCCGTCCGCGCGTGTATTAAATGGACGGCATCCGTTCATCGTCCCCAAGTGTCCTCGCCCGAGAGCCGTCCACACTAAATCCTTAATATCTCACTCGATACTCGATGGATTTTTATGTTCTTATGCTCTATGGATTCGTCTTGAAGAGACGAACACATCTATACGGTTATCATGCATTGAAATTAAGGCATTTGAAATGGAGAATCTCCGGAAGCTCGGGATGAAGAATTAGTTCATACCTTTGCTCGGAGAAGTGTGGCTTCGATCTGAGAGTTGTTGCACCTTCGATTGGATCTCAGCAAGCTCCAGATGAAGTCTCCTGGTCTGGTGAATCGTCTAGATGTGATTTCGACCAAGCCCGATCACAAAGCTTGGAGGCTGGAGCAACTGGGTGGCCTGGAGATGGGGCTTTTGCTGGTGGACACCTTCCCTTGGTCTAGTGAAGGTGTAGAACCAATCGATTTGGGGATTGGCTCCTTGTGAAGAAGTGTCCTGGTTTTGGGTGGAATTTCAACTCCGAAATTGAGCTCACGGAGAAGAAATGGCGGGGGGATCTCACTTGGGGATCAAGTGCTTTGTGTGTGGGGAGGAGTACGGAATAATTTTGGCGAGTTTCGGTAAGGTGCGGTTCGGCACCTCTCTTGGCCGTGAGGGTGAGGGGTTTAAATAGGAGAGGCTGGAGGGCCTCCCGGGGGGAGTTGAGGGGCCGGGATCGAGCTGCTCTTGGCATGTGAAGAACGGCCATGGTGACCACTAGGCATGGGGCGGCTCGGCAAGGTGGAATTCCAAAGTTTGGCTCCTCCCGAGGTCTCGGCCATGGTGTTTTCCGGCGATCCGGGCGGTGGCCGGCGGCATGGGTCACCCTCGGGTCCGAGTGGGTCGGGGTTAGAGTTTTGTGCAATCAATTGGCCACTTGCCATGTGTAAAGTGGCTGAATTAAAATGGAATGGGGAAGAGGTCATTTTGGCTTCAATTTGGTCAACCCATTGGTTTGGGTTGGGTGCACCTCCCCATGGCTCTGATTTTGGGCTGAGAGGATCAGTTGGGTCAGCTAAGAGAGAATGGTGTGGTCTCCATCCATGATGAGGTGGCTAAACATGGTTTAGTGTGTGTCATGAATAAGGTTAAAAAGGCTTAATGAAAGGTTAGGAAAGGAGCCCCTCCTTTTACCATTAATGGTATGGTCACATGCCAAACTTTCATGGCTTCCTATGGCTTGTGAATGGCTCATGCATGGCTCCATGTGGCTTAGGGAAAAGTTTAGTCAGTTTCATGAAAATGGGTTTTGTGACTTTTGGCATTTTGATGAGAGTTGTCATGAGGTTTAATTTGGAACAATCCAATGATGAATTTAGGACTTAGGTATTGAGTTTAATTGAAAGTATGATGAGGGGAAATGTCATATGGGCTTTGGGACCAATTTTGGGCCTTTGAATTTTGAAGGAAATGGGCTTTTAGGAGGGTTTAAGGGAAGTGGGCTTTTAGGTTTGAAAATGAATTTATGGATAGAAATTTTGTAAAGAGATTGGGCCAAAAATTGTTGAGTTTGGTTTAGGGATGTGTCATGAGTGGTTTGGAGTCAATTTGGTGTGATTTGGACTTGAATTGGTTTGAATTTGGGTTTAATTGGTAAGTGGGCCTATGTAGGTCAAATTGGGCTAACTTGGGCCAATGTTGGGCTAGGGTTGAAATTGATGTAAAATTAATGTTGGGAAATGTTTATGGGAGTGTTTCAAAGAGGTTTTGGCTTTGATGGGTTTTGATTTTGGGATTTGGGCTCATTTGGGTTAGGTTTGGGTTTAGGTCGAAATTGGGCTTTTTGATTTTGGGTTGAATTTGAGTGGGGTTTGGGTCTAAATCTTGGGCAAATCATGTTAGTGTTTTGTTTATGGGGATGTTAAGGAAGGTTTGGAAAAGATTTGGGGTTAATTGGAGTTGAATTGGGTGAGTTTGGGTTAAGTTTGGGTCATGGGTCCAAATTGGGCTTTAAGGCCAAAAGTGAAATTGGATCCAAATGTCAATCAAATTAAGCTTGGATTTGGTCTAAATTGGTGTTGGGGATGTTGAATTGAAATTTAGAATTGAATTGGACCAGAATTTAGGTCAATTGGGTAGGTTAGGTTTGACATTGGGTTCACTTTAGGTTAAAATGGGTCAAATTGGGGATTTTGACAAAAGTAGGGTAAATTGACAAAATTGGCCCATGGTGTAGTTGAACAAAATGAAATTGGGAATATTTGGGATTTTCTGGAATTTTTTGGGAATTTTCTGAATTTTTGGATTTTTTGGGTCAAGAGGGGTATTTTGGGTATTTGAAGGGTATTAGGAGGTATTTTTGGAATTTTTGGTATTTTTGGGTATGGATGATCAGTTTGAGTGATGTGGAAATGTTTGGGAGTGATTTTGGAGAATTTTGGGTAATTTGGAAATTTTTGAGAAATTTGGGCGGTTCGAGGGTTTTGGGTAGAGTTAGCGGGTGTAGGGTCCGGGGGTCAAAAATTGAAAATTTGGAAAATTGAAGATTGGGTGGATGTAAGTGGAATGAAATCATTTTTGTTGAGCCATGAAGCCATATCAAGCCCACATGAGCCATGAAGGGACTCATTTGAGGCATTCATTATGTTGTTCCTAACCCTCTTGCGCGAGGGCTTAGGGGTTAAGGACCATCCATGTGAATCACCTACATGAGTCGGGAGGTCAAGTTGGGTATGGGTGTAGTTTTAGGAGGTGTGTTGAAGTGTAGTGTGTAGGTGTAGTGTAAGTCGGCCCCTTTCACCGGACCGGGCCACCCGAGGGCGATCCTAAGGCCAAAGAGTCCTATAGGAACTCATCCTTTAAACTTCCATATTTGATTTCAACCCTCCAGGTGATTAGGGGTCTACGGTCAAGTTTGTGGAGTTTGCAGGGAGTTTAGAAGTGGTTTGAAATTCTAGGTGGTGGGTCCCAATTCTAGTCCTCTAAGATAGTCGAAGGAAAAGCTTAAGGCTAGATCCTAAGTACTAAAGAGAAGAAGAGAAGACCTCATCAAAATCGAGGTCAACAAATGGACCCCCAATAGGTGTGGTGAGCTGACGGAGCACACCGCGCGTATTGGTGTTGACCGAAGAGATCAACGAAACCAGCACAGATGTCCAAGTGACGAATTTAGGACGAAGTAGAAGAGCTTCAGCTGGGGAGTGTCAAGTATATCTCTGGAACTGGAGATTCTTGAACTCTCGCTGGGGAAAGGAAAAGGAGGTGAATCCCAAATCACATGATCGCGGGAGAATTTCGATTTAGATTTTATTTTGCTTCATGTTTAAGTCGTGATGTGTGAGTTTAGATTTCAATTTGGAGTTTTAATTTAGATTGAAGTTTGTCGAGATTAATTTGAAGGGATTTGATTTGAAATGAAAATTGGAATTTTGAAGTTTTAGATGTAACATCTTCGACCCCAAAAGAAGATCGAATCGATTGGATTGGATCATTACAATGAGGAAAGATCTCGGAGTAATGCGGTATTGGATGTAAAATCCTTAACCTCGAGAGTTTGAATTTGATGTATTTCGGTGCGATAGGGAAATAATCCTAAAGCGATGCGAGTCTTGGATGTAAAATCCTCGACCCAAAAGTTTGAATTTGATGTATTTCGGTGCAATAGGGAAAGAATCCTAAAGCGGTGCGGTCTTGGATGTAAAATCCTCGACCCAAAAGTTTGGATTTGATGTATTTCGGTGCAATAGGAAGAGAATCCTAAAGCGAGTGCGGTCTTGGATGTAAAATCCTCGACCCAAAAGTTTGAATTTGATGTATTTCGGTGCGATAGGAAGAGAATCCTAAAGCGAGTGCGGTCTTGGATGTAAAATCCTCGACCCAAAGGTTTGAATTTGATGTATTTCGGTGCAATAGGAAGAGAATCCTAAAGCGGTGCGGTCTTGGATGTAAAATCCTCGACCCAAAAGTTTGAATTTGATGTATTTCGGTGCGATAGGAAGAGAATCCTAAAGCGAGTGCGAGTCTTGGATGTAAAATCCTCGACCCAAAAGTTTGAATTTGATGTATTTCGGTGCGATAGGAAGAGAATCCTAAAGCGATGCGGTCTTGGATGTAAAATCCTCGACCCAAAAGTTTGAATTTGATGTATTTCGGTGCAATAGGAAGAGAATCCTAAAGCGGTGCGGTCTTGGATGTAAAATCCTCGACCCAAAAGTTTGAATTTGATGTATTTCGGTGCAATAGGAAGAGAATCCTAAAGCGAGTGCGGTCTTGGATGTAAAATCCTCGACCCAAAAGTTTGAATTTGATGTATTTCGGTGCGATAGGAAGAGAATCCTAAAGCGGTGCGGTCTTGGATGTAAAATCCTCGACCCAAAAGTTTGAATTTGATGTATTTCGGTGCGATAGGAAGAGAATCCTAAAGCGAGTGCGGTCTTGGATGTAAAATCCTCGACCCAAAAGTTTGAATTTGATGTATTTCGGTGCGATAGGAAGAGAATCCTAAAGCGGTGCGGTCTTGGATGTAAAATCCTCGACCCAAAGGTTTGAATTTGATGTATTTCGGTGCAGATAGGAAGAGAATCCTAAAGCGGTGCGGTCTTGGATGTAAAATCCTCGACCCAAAAGTTTGAATTTGATGTATTTCGGTGCAATAGGAAGAGGATCCTAAAGCGATGCGGTCTTGGATGTAAAATCCTCGACCCAAAAGTTTGAATTTGATGTATTTCGGTGCAATAGGAAGAGAATCCTAAAGCGAGTGCGGTCTTGGATGTAAAATCCTCGACCCAAAAGTTTGAATTTGATGTATTTCAGTGCAATAGGAAGAGAATCCTAAAGCAGTGCAGTCTTGGATGTAAAATCCTCGACCCAAAAGTTTGAATTTGATGTAAGATTTGATGTGAGATCTGGAAAGATCAAATTTGAGATTTGAAATTTGACTGAGATTCGGTTTAAGATCTAGAAGATCGAATTTGCGATTTGATAGAGATTGGGAATCTGGAAAGATTGAATTTGAAATTTGATAGAGATTTGGAATCTGGGAAGATCGAATTTGAGATTTGGAACGATGAGTTTGAACTCGGTTGAAATTTGATTTAAGATTTGATTCGAAATTTGGAAGATCACATTTGAAATTTGATTGAGAATTGGATTTAACATTTATGTTGATTTCGTTTATTTTTTAATGATCCAAATTTTACTTTATTGTTTATTTAATGTTCATGTGAATTTGGTGTTTGTCATTTTTAGATTTTTTTTTAGCAAGTTTTCTTTTATCTTTTTTTTTTTATTTCTTTTATGTTCTTTGTTTGAAGTTCATTTAACTTTAATGGCGTTTCCCAATCAATTTGCACAAAAGAGGTGAAGGCCAAAAATGTGACATGGTCACTTTCATTCCAATCATGCAGAAGATACATCATACATCTTGATCCGGAATATATTTCATACAATCCATGTAAACTCAAAACGGACTATGTATGATCTTTGTTGATTCATCCAAAGAAGCATCCGTCAAAAATTCATGTACTGAATAGTGGGGTACATGGTCGATAACATCACCTTCCAAGCCATCCTTGGCAAGGATGCCGTATGGATGTACATTGGAGGTGTGATATTTTCCATGTAACTCACGGCTCGTAAGGCCGGAGGCTCTCTAGCTCCGGGTCGCGTTGGAAATGGTAAGGTGTCTTTACGTCGTCCATTCTCCTGAAAGTAAGCGAGATCCGCTTCACTGGTACTCCGGTATGCAATGCTTAGCGATATCTGCTCCGTTGCCCTTCGGTATCATGACGGAACCTACCGGTAAAGGTATCTTCAACGGCCCTCGGAACTCACACGGGCCTGCTATCCGGAGGTCGGATCCGAACATGATGTTACACTCGCTCGGGAAAGAGAGCGTGCGGAAGGGTCGACAAAGTCGTGGTGATCTATGTGTGGGGGTATGCGGTCACCTTTGTTTGTAGATGTTGATGATGCAGCTATTGGGTATGCAATCTGCTGGCGGTACCCTCCATGTTATCAATCTCTTTACCATTCTCTTGATGAGTCGATGGCATCGGATCCACTTGCCCATGACGGAGTATTCCGGTGGGTTTCCCTTCCTGTCCTCCGTGAAAGTTGTAACGACATCCACATTGTATTGTGATTCTTCCTTTCCACGGCATCCATCTCCGGGGCTCGAGTATGTATTTTCCCTTAGGCGGCCCGCTCGGCCCATTCTTTTCAAATCCGGGATGCAATCCACGATTCTTCGTTGTTCATACTGCGAAAATACGTTTGTATGTAGCTCGAGGCCTTCCGGTATATTGATTCTTACGCCTTTAATTCTTTCGAAGTATTCAAAGGTTTTCTTTTCAACATTCGCATTCTCTCCGGCTCGTATTCCGGAATGATCTGCAGATGGCGAGGCACAGTGACATATTGTGGAATATACGGTTCAATCCCTTCACGTTCTCCTGCATACCTCGGCTCCTCGGGGATGATGCATGTCGGGACATCCCCGGGGTTGCTTCGCAACAAGGTCATGCACTTGCTGGTGGTTCTATCCGGTGGCGTGGTAGCCTTCTTTCTTCGATCTTCGAAGATTTCCACAGTTCTTTTACGGTATCCTAGGAGCTGGCCTCCTTTCCTCGGGTTCTGGTGAACCGGTGTCCTTGAAGTGTATGGATCGACATTAGCAAGCTTGTCTCGTCGCGCTGGTCCGCGACTAGTTTTGTTAACATCTTACGGATACGGCGATTCTTATTTCTTCGTTGCGTTGCTTGTGAGAGTAGCTCTCCGAACTTCTTGAATCTCTGTGGGCGCGGCGGCGACAATCCCGCCCTCTGCGTAGCGACTACGGACTTCATTTTCTTATCTTCTTCAATATTTGTCTTTCTTTTCTTGTTCTTTGGATTGGTGGCTTGGGCCACCCACTTTCATCCTTGTCTTTCGGGCGGTTCTTCTCGGTCAACCGGGACCCGGTCACTTTCCTCGTGCTGTAGGCTGTCGGTGCGAAATCCGAGTCAATCTCGATTACTGCTCCATCTTTCACCCTCTTTTCATCAAGTGCAAGGCTTACGCCATTCTTAAAGTTCAAGACCAACCGCCCGCTCGACATTTCCCTGCGACAAGACAAGGAAAAGGATCAGGGGCTGTACTAAGAACAAGAACATTAAGAAAATGTTTATTTAAAGACATTTTTTTTTATTCTTATATTTTTAAACTTAACAGGAATGAAGTGAGATAAGATCAGGAAAGAGATTTTGATTTGGAAAAGAAAACAAGGAAAATTTTATTATCATGATTTTATTTATTTTAGCACATTTTTTATTATTTTGGGTTCGGACCCAGTCATAAGTAATCACTTCACCCGTGCTTCTAGGGATGGAAAATTCATTCCTTCGAAACATCAGGTAGCGTAATACTTTTTCAAGTATCGTCCATTGATCGGAAGCATATGTCGTTCTCCCTGGCAATTCACTAGCTGGTAGGAGCCTCCTGAGTATACTTGCCTCGACCACGAACGGTCCTTCCCGAGTGGGTTCGAATTTTCCTCCTATCTTGCGGTGTGCGAGAATAGGTCTTTTGAGAACAAGTACTAAGTCACCAACTTTGAAGGTTCTTGGGCGGACCCGGTCTGTCATGGGCTTGAACCATCTTAGCTTGGTACGGTTCTAGATTACGTTGCGTTGCAAGTCTTTTCCCTTCCGGAGCTCTCTAATTCTTCGAGTCGTAATTTGGCGTTTTCTTCTGTTGTGATTTTATTTGCAGCTGCGATTACGAGTGAAGGAAAGCTGAACCTCTAAAGGTAACTACTTGCCTCGGACCCATACACCGGAGCGTAAGGTGTAGCTTGCGTAGGAGTTCTGAAGGTTGTCCGGTAGGCCCATAAGGCTTCTAACAACTTCTCGTGCCAATTTCTCTTATTATCGTCTAAGGTTTTCTTTAAGATTTGAACGAGCGTTTTATTAAAAGCCTCAGCTAGGCCGTTTGCTCTTGGGTAGTAAATCGTTGAGTATCGCCAGTCGATTCCATGTCTCACGACAAAATTGTTGATTTGCGTACTTCGAATGCGACCCATTATACGAGATGATCTGCGCGGCACCCCAAAACGGTAGACAACTTGGTTCTTGAAAAATTGTAGCACGTGATGTGCTTTCACTTCTCTAAGTGGAACTGCCTTTGCCCACTTGGAAAAGTAATCTGTAGCCGCAAGAATGAAGCGATGTCCTTTTGACGATGGTGGTTCTATTGGACCCACTATATCTGTGCCCCAACATTCAAATGGCCACGATGCAATTGTCGGATGTAGCACATTTGGAGGCTGGTGTAGAACCACTCCGTGCACTTGGCATTGGTGGCAGCTCTTGGCGATTTTCATGCAGTCGGTCATCATCGAGGGCCGGTAGTACCCTAGTCTTTTAATTTTCATTTTCATTTTCGGGCCCGGCGAGTGAGCGCCACGGAGTCACTGAATGCACCTCCTTAACAATTTCACGGGCCTCGGACCCGCTTAGGCACCTTAGCCACATTTGATCAAAAGACCTTACGTATAACGTATTGTTTACTAATGCGTAGGACGAGTTCTTTTCTTGATACGATGGGCTAACGACCTATCATCCGGTAGCTTTCCTGTTTGCGGAGTGAGTGCATCAATGGTTGTCGCTCGATCTTCCGTGTTTTACATCCTTCTGCTGCAGTTGATCCTTTTTCCTTTTCGATTTGTGTATCGTGTCTATGTCAAGCTGTGATAGGACTCGACGTCAGGTGAATTGACACTTCCACTGATTCATCTTGCAAACGAGGCAAATTCTTTTGCGAGACGAGCTAGTGCATCCGCTAAAGCGTTTTCTTTTACAGGAATTTTGTAGATTGTCACATTTGGAATCTGTTCAGCAATGCTGTATGGCATCTTGGAAGTATTGCTCGAGTCTTGGCTTTAAAATTACGTACTTGTCCGGCGATCTGTTAAATGATTAACTTGTGAATCCCCGTAGATGTTGATGTCTATTATCCCCATTTGAATGGTTAATTCCGATCCGTTATGAGGGCTTCGTATTCCGCTTCGTTGTTTGTACACGGTTCGTCAAGTGGTAGGAGTATCTTAACATCCCCGCTCCGGAGTTATAAAGATTAGCCCGATTCCTGCCTTACCGGGCACTTATCACTTGCGATTCTTCGTCTTTGTGTGCTTGAAGATGCTCCGTCGAAATATAATTCCCAACGTCGATCATCAAGGTCTTCTAAGTTCATTATTTGTTCATCGGCAAGTCGTCATTGAGAGGCGGTCTGCCGTGCAAAGGGTGTCTTTGCGAGGAAATCTGCTAAGATTTGTCCCTTTACGGCACGGAGAGGCACGAAAGTTATATCGAATTGCAATAATATCATCGACCATCTGGCAAGTCTGCCGGAAAGCGTTGGGCGGGTCATCAAGTATTGCAATGGATTAAACTTTGAGATTAGGTTGACCTTGTGAGAAAGCATGTAGTGCCTGAGCTTTTGAGCGGCGAAGATCAGGGCCAAACAATGCTTTTCAATTGCGGGGTACCTTATTTCCGTCGGCAGTAAACGACGACTTAGGTAGTAAAGAGCATTTTCTTTACCCTCATCATTGACACAGGCTAACGGGGCTCCGAGAGAGTCGTCTAAAGCCGCGGTATAAAGTATTAGCGGTCTACACTGAGGCCGGGGCTGCTAAGACGGGAGGTGTCATTAAGTATTGTTTAATGTCCTCGAAGGCCCTACGGCATTTCTCTTCCCGAATAAATTTGGCGTCCTTTTTAACTGAGTCTGAGAAAGGTGACACCTGCTGACGGGTTTGAGATAAAGCGTCGAAGATATGCCGACTTCCCTTGAAAAGATCGTAGTTGTTTTAAGGTTTTAGGAGGCGGCATTTCTAAGATAGCTTTAATCTTCTCCGGATCGATTTCGATTCCACGATGTCGGACAACGAATCTAAGAATTTCCGGAGGTGACGCCGAAGGCGCATTTTAAGGGGTTCATCTTAAGGTTAAATTGTCTTAATCGTTCGAAAACAATTCTCAAATCATACAAGTGGTTTTCCTTTACTTTGCTTTTGATGACCACATCGTCCACGTAGCATTCGACTTGATTGTGGATGAGATCATCAAAAATTCTTGTCATTGCTCTGCGGTAGGTTGCTCCTGCGTTCTTCGATCCGAATGGCATCCTTTGTGTAGCAATATACTCCGATCGGCGTTACGAATGCTCTGTAAGCTTTTCGTCTTACTGGAGCCATTTTTATACGGTTGTATCACGAAGATCCATCCATGAATGAGAATATTTCATGTGTTGAAGCAATGTCGATCATTAATTCCGGGATCGGTAGAGGGAATTCGTCTTTTGGACATGCCTTGTTTAAATCTCCGAAGTCCACACAAATTCGATCGACCATTCTTCTTCTGACTGGTACCACATTGGCTAACCAAGTCGGGTATTGTTCTTCACGGACAAATTTAGCGTCTATTAACTTTTTAACTTCGAGTATGACTTGTTGTTCGATTTCTAGACGCATTCTTACGGGACCTTGTCGGCGGGACGGAAGTAGGATCCACTCCTAGCTTATGGTCTGCGACCTCTGCGAGCTAATCACGGCATTTCATCGTAGCTCCAAGCAAAACGGTCTTTAAATTCCATTAATAACTTGATTATTTCTTCGAGTCTTCTTTATTGAGTAAGGAGCTAACAAAGGTAGGTCTAGGCTCTTCGCTAGTACCTAAGTTAACTTCCGTTAACTCATCGTATGTAGATTTGATTTCTTCTTCAAATTCTAGTGGAGCGTCTCGATTTGTAAATCTTCGAGTTCGTCCGTAGTTTCCATACAGTTTTCATTAGATCCGCAAGTGACAACCAAGCAAAATTCAGTATCATCAACTGACCCTACTGTGCCGAATCCGAGACCATGTTTTGAGTTGGGTGGACGACCGGAGTTATTCCATAAATTTTCAAAACGTTGAGATTGACCTTTTGTCCACTGTCGAGGGTAAGAAACCACGTTGAATTAAATTTTGAACACGGGGAGAGTACCACTCAAAAGGCAATTCCATTAATTCCGATGAAGTAGCATCTTCAATTTGTACATTATTTTCAGTTTTGGAGGAAGAAGCACCACGGTAGAATTTGATTGGTTTTGTACCACCGCTACGTACCTCTTTGACCTCCATACCCTCATCTTATTAGCATGGATCGGGGTCAGGGTCATAGTATGTACGTAGTGGTTAATCTTCTCGTACATCGATTTATATTCTTCATTCTTCTCATCTTCGAGAGGGATTCTGAATTGCGGCTTCTTCCGACTTATTATCGCTGCTTCTTGTTTGATTTCTTTTTCTTCTTCAGAAGTATCTTCCCAATCGACATTGATGGTTGGTTCCTTCAGTCCGATTGTCCTAACGTCTCTACCACGACCTCGTCCCGGCCTCGACCTCGGATGCGAGTTGTGGAGAAACCTTCACCATCTCGTCGTAAGGGAGTGGTGAGTGACTGTTGGACTAGAACTTCAGGTTCTTCGTTGTCCCGAACTTTCTTTGCTTCATTTGTTATGGTATCTCTGGAGAAGATCATTTTCTTCGATGGTGCATAATAAGTGCATCCTCGTGGATTCCAATTTCATGTACGGAGAATGGTTGTAAGTCACCTTTGATGCACTCTGTTCCCCTCCATCGTAGTATTTGATGCAGCGATGTAGAGATGATGGTACCATCCTGTTTTCATGTATCCATGGTCGGCCCGGTAGAGCGTTGAATGACGTTTCGAATCAATTATGTGAAATTTCGTGGTTGTCTTTGCTAAGTCACCGGTCTTCATCGATAGTGTTATTGACCCGAGGGCTCTTTCTCCTTTACGGTTGAATCCTCTTAATAACATTTTGTCGGCTTCGAGTTCCCGAGCATCAATTTCCAAGTATCTTTAGCGTTCGAAGATTCATTATATTGATTGATGCTCCCGGATCCACCAATACTGCGGAGAGTGTAAACTTCCCAATTGTAAGCGAAATGTACAACGGTCGGTTGTGATCTGCACATCCCAAGTAATAGGTCGTCGTCCGTGAAGGTAACACCTCGGTTGTTCCTTTAACGAGCAAACCTCATCTAAGGAATCTCCGGCCATTTGAGCTAAACAAATTTCCGGATCAAGTAAGGCCTTGATCGAGCTTCTCTCATCTCCTTTGATAAGATGAGAGCGTCGTAGATGCTCGGTTGGTTGGTAGTTTCCTAAGATGGGCTAGCACGTTGTAGTCCACTTTATTTTCATGTGTCTCTGCTTCTTCTCGAATGGGTATTTCTTCGTCGGGGTTGGTTCTTCACGAACGACCACACCTTTCCTTTGTCCTTTGGACCCATTCTCGGAGGTAGAACTTTTCCACTCCTTAAGGCGACTTCGTAATTTCTTCGAATCTATTGTTGAGCTTGCCGGTGTCTCCTCTTGAATCGGAATGACGGGCTCTTCGGATTAGCTTCGAGTACGAAGGCTCTAACTTCTATCGTGATCGGAGCTCCTCGAAACTCGCGGATAGATTCGTTGCTTGTTGAGCTCTCGTAGCCTCCTTGATGGATGTCTTCTTCATTATTTTGCTCGTCGAGATCGTGTATGATTTGAGAATTGTCGTTGGTATCGAAATCGATATCCGGATTATCGTTAGTTACGTAATCGTTAGAAACGATCGAACGTAGCCAACGCCATCACCCTTATCATTATATGATCCCACCGAAGTGAGTAGATAATCATACGAGTCGGGGGTTCGAGGATTTCTCCCCGAATCGGAAACGACTATCCTAGGATAAGCGACCCCTAGTCTAGCCTTAGGTGCCTCGGTCTTCTCTTCTTCGTCGATTTTCTTCTTCTCTTCGATCGTCTCCTGTTGAGGTGGTTCTTCATCGCGAGTGATAGTACCGGCTTAACGGGTTTCGAACTACGAATTGAAGCTCGCACGAAGCGGTTTGGATGCTTTGTCTAAAATCTTTTTCGAAGACCTCGTCCGAGCGGTAGTCCATCCATCGTCGGTCGTATAGGGATCTATCGGAATGATGGGATCGATCGAGACAACATTGACGGAACCTCCTTTACGGGGTTCCTTCATGTACTCCTTCGGAATCGTTATATTCCCTTTCCGCGGAGTTGTCATTGAGCCGACTTTTGAAGGTAATACAATCTTCATTTTGTGCCCGAAGCATGCGGTGGTAAGGGCGAAAGTTGGGATCACCTTTCTTGTTGACTTCCTCCGGTCTTTTAGGCTCGCGAGTTGGAAATGCGGAGTCTTCATCGGACTACGGAACATTTTCGGTGCTTGCTTCATTCTTGAACGGATATTCTGCTGCTCGAGCTCCTCGATGTACGTTGCGGACGAGGTGGTTGTTCATCTTTGCGGAGATGAGTGATCATTTGGGCGGGAGTTGCTGTGAATTCTGTTGTGGTTCTTGCGGCCGTTACGGTGGTATTTGCATCGGTTGCTTGCCTTTGTCAATCTGCTGCAACGATCCGGATTTCTTTTCGAAAGTCTTTACGAGGCTTTTGTTTATACGTTTTATCGGTGAAACTTAATTGCTTTGCCTCCTCTTGCAAGCTTCCGGCCTTGCTTAACAACTTCTCAAAAGTCTTAATAGTAAATCCCTTGAGGAGAAGTGCTTATCGGGCCGTGAATGCTTTTAAGTAAAATGCCGGTTGCATGTTATTCTTGCGGTTGTGGTTCACACTTCATGCTTAAGTTCCTCCATCGAAGTATGTAATCCACCAAAGTTTCATTCGGCTTCTATTTTTCTACCACTAAATTACCATAGTGATGTGGTGCTGAGCTCCGACGAATCGCTTGATGAAGAGGTTCTCTGGCTGCGAGAACGTCTTCACAGAACCATTTGGTAATTACGCATACCGGTCGAAGGCGATTCCGACGGACTGGCGACGAGCCTGTCGGAAGAGTAATGCATCGCTCCCGCCGGCATTGCAACAAGCGGCACGAAAGTGTGCCACATCTTTGTCGGGGGTTCCGGTTCCGTCGAAGGTCTTGAACGAGAGGTGGTACGAAGCCTTTCGGGTATTGGACGGCGTCGAATTCTTACAGGTAAGGTCTACCCGTCCGAATGGATGTCCCGCTCTTTGATTGTGCTAAGGCTTCTCGCACTGCTTGTTCCACCAAGTTCTTGATATCCTTTTCGGGAATCATACTTTGTGTTGCATCCTTTTCGGTGATCATCCCCATTGACGGACGTAATCTCCTTTCCTCCGTCTACGATGTGAATGACCTGCGGGGGTGTCTCTACATGTGGTTGTACTTGACTGCGGAGAGTGGCCGAGCTACGGCCATCTCTTCCATCCTTTTCGCCATTTGAGCGATCGTGTCGTCTTTCTCTCGAAGTTTGCCTTCTCATCGGTTACGGCTCCTCTCTTCTCGCGGCTGCAGGGAGCACCTTGCGAAGGCTGCTCGAAGCTCGTGTTTCAACCATGTTGATTTCGCGTATTCGTCGTCCATGAATTCCGATGAATCAATCTCGTCTCCGAACTTTTCTTCTCTTTCTTTTGCCAATCGTCGGATATCGGTTCTCAGCTTTTCCATGGCATCTTCTAGCGGGGCTTTACGTGTGTCTTCGTGGTTGTCGTGCGATAGGCTGCAGGGTCCCCTTCTCACGAGTCCCCTTCATCGCGGTAGCACTTTCTTCAGACTCGAGTCTCTGGCGAGACTTTCTTTCTCGAGTCTGTCGTTTCAATCTCAGTTGCCCGGTAGTGGGACGCCATACCATGCTTCGGCGGCGGAAGGTCTAGGACCGGATGGTGCAGTCGGCCAAATGCTGGAAGGTGGTATCCTCCCTGATCCGTAATCCGAGACGACAACGAGTGGACTAGCCTTCATTCTTTTACTTGGCTTTTACGTCATGATGGCGGGTTCTACTCGGGGCCCAAGACGGGATTTGGCGGCACCCGCCCTATTCTTCGTAGAATTTCGATACGGGGCGAGTTTTCCTTCTTTGCTTAATTTTTCTACCAAAGTTTGCGATCGAGCGAAACGGCGTAGTTCTAGTTCTTTTCTTGCGGCTATCGTTGTAATATGCGGAGTCTGTGGTAATGTGGCAGCAATCTTGCGAATATTTTCTTCATCTTACGCGGCGGAGAGGGGATGGAACACTGCTTCCCCCAAGAGTGGTATGTATTCGAGCGGCGGTGTATATTACGGCGAGTTCCGGAATTTCTTCTAGGAAAGCAATCTCGGCGGCTACGGCTTCTTTAGCGATCCTTCCATTTCTGTTTCTCCTTTGGGTCTTTGTCGGTGACGGAATCTTTGAGCTCGGACCCGATTTCGAAAACGGAAGGTCTTACGGGAAGATCCGTACCCTCCACGGTAACGGGTCCATCATAATTACGGATTTCTTTCCCCTTTGATTTGGCAAAGGTCGGGGTAGGTGCGAAACAACTAGGCCGGTGGGGGTAGAGATAACGGTCCTTCTATGGACATCGGTACTCCTCTTAGTCGGGATCCTTTGCGGTGGAGGGAATTCTTGGGTCGACCTAAGGTTGAACTCGAGCGGCGGCTTCTCGGCTTCGGATACCTTGTTCATCGGTGCGAAAAGGAGACGTCGGTGATCTTGACGTTCGTGTTTTCAAATCCTTGTCCAAATCGGATGATTCCATTGTCGGGCGGCTCATCCTTATAGACGGCGAAGTCCGGTCCATTGGTAAAAGAGAAAATCGGTTTCGGGGCTTCCATTTACGGGGTAGATTCCGGTTGTCGGTCCGAAGTTATGCTTCTTTTCTTTAGGACGAAAAGAAAGGAATTGAAAAGAGTCCGAACTCATTCTTGTTCATGTATTTATAAGAAGGAATCACTTATTAAAAGAATCACTTATTAGAGAGTTTGTTTATTTAGAACGAGTGTTCAAAGGTGTAGAGAAGGTAAGGAATCTGAATCGGAGTTGGAAGGGAAAAGAGAGTCTTAAGCAAGACTTCTCGACTCGAAGGATCACTCCTAAACTAACACCTATTGGGGGTCTACCCCACCTCAGAGATGACGTAAAAGGGTCTCGGAACCTCTCTGTTTAGGGGTGTCTAAACAGTGGCTCCTAAATCCGAGAGAATGTTGGTTATACTTGTTCAAGGTAGAAATGAACATAGTATCCCAACGGAAAGAAGGGTAGTTTGATCCATAAGGGACATGGATGCACTACCGATTTTTGAAAGCAGAATTATTTGATTAAAATGGAGAGTGGAACTAGTCCCCAGCGGAGTCGCCAGAAATTGTCGGCATATTTTTAGGTTTGTGTGTTGTATTTTTGAAAAGAGGTCGCCTACAGAAATTGTCGGCGAATTTTTAATTTAATTTAAATAAATAATTTGAAAAGTAGTATTTGATTTTGAAAATAATTTTAAATTTGAAAATTTTAAGATATGAAATCAAGCTGATCTCACATCCCGAATAGTTTATATAAACGAGCGCCGCACCACGAAGCCGTGTATTTATCCCGAAGAATAGACACCTTGCTTGATGATGGGGCTCGATTAAATAAACTAGAAAGGTTTGTGACATCCGTTTGGTACGCGAACCAATTTTATAAGCCAGACAAGTTCCACTGCTTAATATGAAAACATTAAACGGGGTTTATATTACACAGGTTCTTTAAAATTCCTTATAAGGGCGAGCCCCATAGTTAATTACATCTTAAGTGACGGGAATCACCTAAGAAAACTCTCGATAATAATCGATAATTCTGCTCTCAAGAATTTCAAAGTTTAAGTTTTCGAGGATTGAATTTTGGAAATTTCAATAGGGAATGGATCAAATTTAGAACATTTTTATTTTGGGAATTCAAAGGAAGAAAAGTAGGAGAAATTACGGATTCGAAGTGAACTTCGATAATCTCCGACTATCACTATTGTTTGGCTTGGATCTAGGAAAGTCCTAATGTTTATTTAATGTTTTAATCTTGCCAATTTTAATTAATTAGGGCTTATATTTATATGATAAAATCATACAAATAGCACTGGAAGATATGAGGGTTTATGTCGTATCGGACGACTACCTCGGAATCCTAAGACCGGTTAGGGCTTAATTTGCAATGCAAATGCCTAACGAAGAGTTGAGGATTTATGTTGCACTAGGCAAACTACCTCGAAATCCTATGGCTTGGTTATTTAATTCTAAGAATGGTTTTGCTTGATGTAGATTCGAGTTTTGCGACGACGATGGTCGTCTTGCCCACCATGCTCCGAGCTCCTTGTTGTTGCAGAGGTTTAGTTTTAGAAATCATAAATCAAGGGATGAGAAAAAGTGTTTTTGGTTTAGAGAAGTCTTAATTTCCAAGTGTTTTTTTTTTTGTGTTTTAATTAAAACAAATCTTAAAGTTGATTATAACGACACCGGTTAAGATCCCACGGTTCCATCCTTCCGGCATCATTATTTTTATCGGATTCACTTAGTCCAGATGAATTTGCTAAACTCAATTGAATGAGTTCCACACTTTCATTTAGACCGTGGGAAATCCAGTTAGCAACACGTAGGTTACATCATCCGAGGTATTCCCGATCATCCAACAAGACGTTTTAATTTAGTTGTAATTGTGGTTTTGTGTTACTGTTTGTGATTAAATTTTGAGTTGTCTTATATTTTGAAATGTTGTGGAGGTGAATTTTATCTTGTAGTGTCTTTTAATTTAGTTATGGGTTTCGGTTTTGGTTTCGTCCTAAAGGTGTAGGTTTTCATGCAAGCTGTTGTTTATCATGCAAGAAAAGTAAGTGCGATGCAATTAAATAAATTGCCGTAAAGTAAATCGCAATAAAATAAAAGCGTACACTGGAGGGTCTTCCCGTCATCCCAAGTTGCACTTAAAACACGATTAGAATATTTAAGCGAAGTTCCTAGGTAAAGCTAAGGTAAGGGTTATGGTTTTCTACCAAATTCCTAAATCCTATAGCTAGTCATTTCCTATGACGTCCAGGTTCTTTGTGTTTTTGGTTTGAAGACGATTTTCTTCATCAAAGAATAATTAAGTTCGATTGTTCTTATAAATATCCTATCATATTGAGGAAGTGCTTAAGAAGGAACTTAAACATCTTTTCAATATTTCTAGGATTGTTTTAAGTCCGAATGAATTTAATTTTGTAAATGAATCGATCGTCAGAGGTTTTCAAGTTTTGTTAACTTGCTCGGTGAACTAGGACATTTGAATGTCGCTATAAGTGAAGTAACATTTCATCTAATATTCCATTTAGGAGTTATGACAATTAAAGCTTTTAAGGGCGAAATGATACTTAATGATTTGTGATGCAAATTTAAGTTCGAATTAATGATTTAAGTTTGGAATAGTGTTCGAGTTATTTTAGATTTATTTTTGAGTTCTTTATGTCTTAGGTGATGTTATTTAATTCAACTTAATTCAATTTAATTTTAATTTAATTTAATTTAATTTAATTTAATTCAATTTAGTTTGATTTGATTTAATTTTTAATTTAATTTAATTTAATTTAATTTAATTTTTAATTTAATTTAATTTTATTTAATTTAATTTTATTTAATTTAATTAATTTAATTTAATTTTTAATTTTAATTTAATTTAATTTAATTTAATTTAATTTAATTTAATTTAATTTAATTTAATTTTATTTAATTTTATTTAATTTAATTTTTTTTAATTTAATTAATTTAATTTAATTTTTAATTTTATTAATTTAATTTAATTTATTTAATTCATTTAATTTAATTTAATTCAACTTTTAATCTTAATTTAATTTAATTTAATTTTAATTTAATTTACTTAATTTAATTTAATTTTTAATTTAATTTAATTTTTAATTTAATTTAATTTAATTTTAATTGAAATTTTTGAAAGAGTTTAATGATCTAATTTTAGTTTAATGATTAAGTCTTTTAATATTTTAAATTTGAGTTATCATTTTAATTAAGAGTTGAATATTAATAAGATGATTAATTTAGGGATTTTTAAATTAAAGAATAAATCTCTTCCTAATAATATCCCTATTTTAATAATTCCAATTTTATTATTCTTCCAAATTTAATCAATTATTTAATTAAGGTTTAATCATTTTAAATTGCTCAATGAGTTTCTATCCTTTAATTATTTAAATTTCAATCATCCAAATCAGATTAGGATCAAATATTTTACTTGTTAATTTTTATTAAACCTAAAGTTTTAATTAAGGATTAAAGTTTTAATTACCATTTTGCCCTTTAAGCTTAATAATTTCATAACCCACTAAATTGAACTCAAATAGACTTGAAATTTTTATGTGACTTCACTCATATGTCAATAAAGACATGAGAGGAGAAAATGTGATTTTTCTGTACTTAATTTATTTATATAATTATTTTTAGTGGAAAATAGAGATTTTCAAAGAAAATTTGATAACATGATCAAGGGTAAGTTTCTGTCCTTAAAAAAATTAGGGGACATTCCTAATGACCAGAGGACCACCTAGACCAAATTTTGTAATTTTTTGAATTATATTTTATTTATTAGAATTATTTTAAGTTCTGGAGTATTAATTAATTTAAAAATAAAATAAATGTTGAAAAATAATTTTTATAATTTTTAAAATTCTCTCTGATATCAAGGAAATCAGAGAACCAAATTTTACAATTTTCTGATTTTTCTTTCATTTATTATAATTATTTTGGTGAAAATGCTAGAAAATACATTTTTTTTAATTTTAAAATTACCCTAGAGCTTTAAAAATTAATATCTCACTAAATAGACCTAGGAAAAATATGGGGTTTGTTCCTAAGTAATTAAAATTCAAAATGTGACACTTTGGTGAATTTTGTTATTTTTGTGATTTTTATTATTTTTTAATTATTAAAAATATTAAAATAATATTAAAAATCAACTTTTTTAGAAAATTGAAATTTTAATTTTCTTAAATTTCCCTGATATCAGAGAGACTCCAAAACCAATTTGGTAAATTTTTGAAAGGTATTTTGAAAGTTATGAATTTTTAAAGTTTAAAATGACTAAGTGGCTTAATCGATCCAATTAGTGGGGCTAACTAAGTCCAATTGACTTCAAACTTTTATGGTGGGTTCCTCTGATCCTAAAGGTCAGTGGAGAATTGATTTCAAGTCAATTTGATGTATGGTTAGCTCTAATTAATTAGAGACCTATTTTGGGTGTTTAAGCCGATTAGGGTTATCTTAAGTGAATTAACCCAAATCCTATTTTTCCTAGGGTTCTCTGGTCATAAGGAACATCACCAAATTTTCCTAGAATTTATTTCACAACATGCTAATTTTTGAAATTAAAATACTTAAAACGACAACATGCATTTGAAAAATCAATAACTTTCCACGAGAGATGGCCTCGACCTTGGAAAATTCGGGGAATGTCCCTAAGTTCGGAGGCTTCAAAGCCCTATAGTCTCATGCCATGGTGAATTATATGAATGCATGGAGAATTAAAACAATGCAGGGAGTAAATAATTAATTAAAAATAAAATACTGGACAAAATTAATTAATTTCTTTTCCACATTATTCTCCTACGTTCACTGAGCAAGAGGGTAATTTTATTTTATTTTTATGATTTTTCTACACAGAGTTATGAATTTTTGAAGTTTAGGGAATTAAATAAATAGAAAATACCCCTAATTTTCTACTTATCCACGCGGCGCCAGCGAAACATCGGCAGCTCCGAAGTGCCGCGTGGCGCGCTCCCGTTCGACGCCGCCATCCGCGTCGGCGCTCCGGGACCCGCTGTGTCGCTCGCGTCCTCTAGTCCGACGCAATCACTGGTCGTCCGTCCGCGCGTGTATTAAATGGACGGCATCCGTTCATCGTCCCCAAGTGTCCTCACTCGAGAGCCGTCCACACTAAATCCTTAATATCTCACTCGATACTCGATGGATTTTTATGTTCTTATGCTCACATGGATTCGTCTTGAAGAGACGAACACATCTATACGGTTATCATGCATTGAAATTAAGGCATTTGAAATGGAGAATCTCCGGAAGCTCGGGATGAAGAATTAGTTCATACCTTTGCTCGAGAGAAGTGTGGCTTCGATGCGAGAGTTGTTGCACCTTCGATTGGATCTCGGCAAGCTCCGGATGAAGTCTCCTGGTCGCAGTGAATCGTCCAGATGTGATTTCGACCAAGCCCGATCACAAAGCTTGGAGGGCTGGAGCAACTCGGTGGCACTGGAGATGGGGCTTTTGCTAGTGGACACCTTCCCTTGGTGCGGTGAAGGTGTAGAACCAATCGATTTGGGGATTGGCTCACTTTGTGAAGAAGTGTCCTGGTTTTGGGTGGAATTTCGACTACGAAATTGAGCTCGCAGAGAAGAAATGGCGGGGGGATCTCACTTGGGGATCAAGTGCTTTGTGTGTGGGGAGGAGTACGGAATAATTTTGGCTGAGTTTCGGTAAGGTACGGTTCGGCACCTCTCTTGGCCGTGAGGGTGAGGGGTTTAAATAGGAGAGGCTGGAGGGCCTCCCGGGGGAGTTGAGGGCTGGGATCGAGCTGCTCTTGGCATGTGAAGAACGGCCATGGTGACCACTAGGCATGGGGCGGCTCGGCAAGATGGAATTCCAAAGTTTGGCTCCTCCCGAGGTCTCGGCCATGGTGTTTTCCGGCGATCCGGGCGGGTGGCCGGCGGGCATGGGTCACCCTCGGGTCCGGGTGGGTCGGGGTTAGAGTTTTGTGCAATCGATTGGCACTTGCCATGTGTAAAGTGGCTGAATTAAAATGGAATGGGGAAGAGGTCATTTTGGCTTCAATTTGGTCGACCCATTGGTTTGGGTTGGGTGCACCTCCCCATGGCTCTGATTTTGGAGCTGAGAGGATCGGTTGGGTCGACTAAGAGAGAATGGTGTGGTCTCCATCCATGATGAGGTGGCTAAACATGGTTTAGTGTGTGTCATGAATAAGGTTAAAAGGCTTAATGAAAGGTTAGGAAAGGAGCCCCTCCTTTTACCATTAATGGTATGGTCACATGCCAAACTTTCATGGCTTCACTATGGCTTGTGAATGGCTCATGCATGGCTCCATGTGGCTTAGGGAAAAGTTTAGTCGATTTCATGAAAATGGGTTTTGTGACTTTTGGCATTTTGATGAGAGTTGTCATGAGGTTTAATTTGGAACAATCCAATGATGAATTTAGGACTTAGGTATTGAGTTTAATTGAAAGTATGATGAGGGGAAATGTCATATGGGCTTTGGGACCAATTTTGGGCCTTTGAATTTTGAAGGAAATGGGCTTTTAGGAGGGTTTAAGGGAACTGGGCTTTTAGGTTTGAAAATGAATTTATGGATAGAAATTTTGTAAAGAGATTGGGCCAAAAATTGTTGAGTTTGGTTTAGGGATGTGTCATGAGTGGTTTGGAGTCAATTTGGTGTGATTTGGACTTGAATTGGTTTGAATTTGGGTTTAATTGGTAAGTGGGCCTATGTAGGTCGAATTGGGCTAACTTGGGCCAATGTTGGGCTAGGGTTGAAATTGATGTAAAATTAATGTTGGGAAATGTTTATGGGAGTGTTTCAAAGAGGTTTTGGCTTTGATGGGTTTTGATTTTGGGATTTGGGCTCATTTGGGTTAGGTTTGGGTTTAGGTCGAAATTGGGCTTTTTGATTTTGGGTTGAATTTGAGTGGGGTTTGGGTCTAAATCTTGGGCAAATCATGTTAGTGTTTTGTTTATGGGGATGTTAAGGAAGGTTTGGAAAAGATTTGGGGTTAATTGGAGTTGAATTGGGTGAGTTTGGGTTAAGTTTGGGTCATGGGTCCAAATTGGGCTTTAAGGCCAAAAGTGAAATTGGATCCAAATGTCAATCAAATTAAGCTTGGATTTGGTCTAAATTGGTGTTGGGGATGTTGAATTGAAATTTAGAATTGAATTGGACCAGAATTTAGGTCAATTGGGTAGGTTAGGTTTGACATTGGGTTCACTTTAGGTTAAAATGGGTCAAATTGGGGATTTTGACAAAAGTAGGGTAAATTGACAAAATTGGCCCATGGTGTAGTTGAACAAAATGAAATTGGGAATATTTGGGATTTTCTGGAATTTTCTGGGAATTTTCTGAATTTTTGGATTTTTTGGGTCAAGAGGGGTATTTTGGGTATTTGAAGGGTACTGGGAGGTATTTTTGGAATTTTTGGTATTTTTGGGTATGGATGATCAGTTTGAGTGATTTGGAAATGTTTGGGAGTGATTTTGGAGAATTTTGGGTAATTTGGAAATTTTTGAGAAATTTGGGCAGTTTCAAGGGTTTTGGGTAGGCTAGCGGGTGTAGGGTCCCGGGGTCAAAAATTGAAAATTTGGAAAATTGAAGATTGGGTGGATGTAAGTGGAATGAAATCATTTTTGTTGAGCCATGAAGCCATATCAAGCCCACATGAGCCATGAAGGGACTCATTTGAGGCATTCAGCTATGTTGTTCCTAACCCTGCTTAGCCGAGGGCTTAGGGGTTAAGGACCATCCATGTGAATCACCTACATGAGTCGGGAGGTCAAGTTGGGTATGGGTGTAGTTTTAGGAGGTGTGTTGAAGTGTAGTGTGTAGGTGTAGTGTAAGTCGGCCCCTTTCACCGGACCGGGCCACCGGAGGCGGTCCTAAGGCCAAAGAGTCCTATAGGAACTCATCCTTTAAACTTCCATATTTGATTTCAACCCTCACAGGTGATTAGGGGTCTACGGTCAAGTTTGTGGAGTTTGCGGGGAGTTTAGAAGTGGTTTGAAATTCTAGGTGGTGGGTCCCAATTCTAGTCCTCTAAGATAGTCAAAGGAAAAGCCTAAGGCTAGATCCTAAGTACTAAAGAGAAGAAGAGAAGACCTCATCAAAATTGAGGTCAACAGTGGAGATTTGAGTTTAGCGGAAGATTTGGAATGAGACGTGAAAGTGTTTCACGTCCCACGAGGATCGATCAAGATCCGATTATTTGGTGAAGGATACGAATCCATGCCATCAGAACCAAATCTAAAATTTTCGTGGTTCTGTGTCAGTAGATTCAGTTGACCTTCTCAAAAGAGGGAAGGAAATATGGAGAGTCGAAAAGAGATTTGAGAATAGCCGAAGGCTGGGGATTTCAGATTCGGGATTTTGTTTTCGTCGTTTGTTGTAATTTGATTTTTAGCTTGATTTTCAATTTAGAGTTCATTTTTATTTAGAGTTCGTGTTTATTTGTAGTTTGTTTTGACATTCAGATCTTTTTTTAAAGAGAGTTTTCATTTATTTTTATTTTTTCTTTGTTCTTTGTTCAAAGTTCATTTAATTTAATGATGTTTCCCAGTCAATTTGCACAAAAAGAGGTGAAGGCAAAACATGACATGGTCACTTTCTTTCTAATCTTGTTGAAAATACATCATTAAACTTGATCCAAAACATTATGATATTTTCTTTGAGAATTTAATATCTCATACAATCCATATAAATCCAAAACAGATTGTGTAAGATTCTTGCAAATTGTTTCTAAAAATGTCTGCGAAAATCCATGTCTGAATAGTGAGATACATGGACAATAACATCACCTTCCAAGCCACCCTTAGCAGGAATGTCGTAAGGATGTGCATTGGAGGTGTGCTATCTCCCATGTAACTCACAGCTCGTAAGGCCGGAGGCTCTCTAACTCTGGATCTGGCTGGAAGTGAAAAGGAATCTTTCTGTCATCCATTCTCCTCAAAGTAATAGAGATCCGCTCAACAGGCACTCCTAGAATGCAATGCTTTGCGATGTCCGCTCCATTCCCTTTAACACCATGACGGAACCTACCGGTAGTGGTATCTCCACTGCCCCTCGAAATTCTCTGGGGCCTGCTATCCGGAGGTCAGATCCGAACATGATATTGCACTGGTTGACGAAAGACACTGTGCAAAAAGGTCTAACGAAATCATGAAGGTCTATGTGTGGAGGTATGCAGTCGCCCTCCTTGTAGATGTTAATGATGCGGCTGTTGGGTATGCAGTCTGCGGGCAATACCTTCCATGTCACCATCCTCTTTACCATTCTTTTAATAATATTTGGCATCGGATCCACCTCACTGCGACGGAGTATTCCTGGTGGATTCCCTTTTCTGTCTACTGCGAAGTTGTAGCAACATCCGCATTGGATTGTATTCTTCCTTTTCCTGCATCCATCTTCGGGGTTCTGAACAGGTCTTTTCCCTCAGGCGACCAGCTCGGCCCATTTTCTGAAGCTCAAGTACGCAGTCTAAAATTTGTTGTTGTTTGTCCGAAAACACATCTGTACACAGCTCAAGGCCTTCCAAGATGTTAATCCTCTTGCCACGGATTCTTTCGAAGTATTCAACAGTTTTCTTTTCAACATTCTGCATCTTTACCAGCTCATATTCCGGAATTATCTGCAACTGGCGAGGTATAGTAATGTACTGTGGGATGTATGGTTCAACCCCAGCACGTTCTCCTGCATGTCTCGAGTCCTCGGAGATAATCTTTGTCGGGACATCCTCTGGGGTTGCTTTCACAACAAGACTCTTTAAAACTGGTGCATTTGTCTGGCATCGTGGCACAGATTCTGTTTCTGCTTTCCTTGAGATTTCTTTTATTTTTTCTATTGTTCTTGGAGTTGGTCTCCTCTTTTCTGGTTCCTGACAAACTGGCTTCTTAGAAGTGCTTGCACTGACGGTAGCAGCTGTCTCTTTACGTTGATCCGCTGCTAGCTGGGTTAGCATCTTGCGGATGCGTCGGTTCTTGTTTCTTCGTTGAGTAGGGGTGAGAGTAGCTCTCCTTACCTCTTGAATTTCTGTGGGCATTGCACTGACGAGCCTGCCTTCTACTTTAGCAACTGCGGACTTAATTTTCTTGTCCTCTCCCATTGTATGAGCGGTATTTACTTTTCTCTTCTTGCTGGTAGATGGTTGACTTGAGCCACCTAATTTCATCACTGTATGGCTGCGGAGCTCTTCCCGATCAATCGGAGTCCAATCATTTTCTTTGTACTGTAGCCCGGCTGGTGTGAAGTCAGAGTCGATCTCAATCACGGCTCCATCATTCATCCTCTTTTTATCGAGTGCTAGACTCACGCCATTTTTAAAGTTTAGAACCAACCGTCCGTTCGACATTTTCCTGCGAAAAACAAGGAAAGGATCAGGAACTGTACCAAGAACAAGAACAATAGAAAAAAATTGTTTATTAATGAAGAGCTTTTATTTGTTTATTTCAAATTTAAATAGGAGTAGTAAAAGATGAAGAAAGATCAAGAGTGAGACTCGATTTGAAAGGAAGGATAAATACTTTATTATCATGATTTCACATGTTTTCTTTTAACATTTTTTTTAAATGATTTTCTTTATCATCAACTTTTTATATTTTTGGGTTTGGACTCAGTCATAAGTAATTATTGTGCCCGTGCTTCTAGGAATGAGGATTCATCCTTCGAAACATCAGGTTGCATAATACTTCTTTAGATATCGTCCATTAATTGGAAGCATAGGTCGTTCTCCACGGCAATTTACAAGCTGGTAGGAACCTCCTGAGTAAACTGTCTCGACCACGAATGGTTCTTCCCAAGTCGGTTCAAATTTACCACCTATCTTGCGATGTGCAAGAATAGGTCTTCTGAGAACCAAAACTACGTCACCAACTTTGAATGTCCTTGGACGGACTAATTTATCATGGTCCTAGATCATCTTGTCTTGATACGGTTCCAAATTCTGCTGTGCTGAAAGTCTTTCCCCTTCCAAACTTTCCAACTCTTCTAGTCGTAGTTTGGTATTTTCTTCTGTAGTGATCTTGTTTGAAACTGCAATTCTGAGAGACGGAAGCTGGACCTCAAAGGGTAGAATGGCCTCGGATCCGTACACTAAGGTGTAAGGCGTAGACTGGGTGGGAGTTCTGAAAGTCGTCTTGTAGGCTCATAAGGCTTCTAACAACTTCTCGTGCCAATTTCTCTTGTTGTCGTCCAAAGTTTTCTTTAGGATTTGGACGAGAGTTTTATTAAAAGCCTCGGCCAAGTCGTTCGCTCTTGGGTAGTAGATTGTTGAATAGCGCCAGTCGATCCCGTGTCTTCTGACAAAATTGTTGATCTTCGTGCTTCTGAATGCGGACGCGTTATCTGAGATAATTCTGCGCGGTACCCCAAAACTATAGACGACTTGATTCTTGAAGAACTGTAGCACGTGATGTGCTTTCACTTCTCTGAGCGGTACTGCTTCTGTCCACATAGAAAAGTAATCTGTAGCTGCAAGAATGAAGCGATGTCCTCTTGAAGAAGGCGGTTCTATCGGACCCACAATATCTGTGCCCCAACACTCAAACGGCCACGACGCGATTGTCGGATGTAGCACATTTGAAGGTTGATGTAGAACCACTCCATGCACTTGGCACTGGTGACAACTTTTGGCAATCTTAATGCAATCGGTCATCATTGAGGGCCAGTAGTACCCTAGTCTTTTAATCTTCATTTTCATTTTTGGACCTGACTGATGAGCGCAACAAAGTCGTGAGTGTACTTCTTTAACAATTTCACGAGCCTCAGACTCACTCAGGCACCTTAGCCACATCTGATCAAAAGACCTTCTGTATAACATATTATTTATTAATGCGTAAGACAGAGTTCTTTTCTTGATTTGATGGGCTAACGACTTATCGTCCGGTAGGTTTCCTGTTTGCAAGTAGTCTATTAATGGTTGCCACCAATCTTTTGTAACTTCTGTTACTGATGCAACTGATTCTTTTTCTTTTCCTCTTGATTTGTGTATTGTATCCATGTCGAGCTGTGATAGGACCTGTCGTCCTTGAACTGTCATTTCAACTGACTCATCCTGTAGGCAGGAAAATTCTTTTGCAAGGCAGGCTAACGCATCTGCGAGAGCATTTTCTCTTCTGGGAATCTTGTAGATCGTTACATTTGCAATTCGCTCCAACAACTTGATGGCATATTGGAAGTACTGCTCAAGCCTTGGCTTTAAAATCCTGTATTGTCCGGCGACCCGTTGAATGATCAACTGGGAATCTCCATAGATGTTGATGTTTGTTATCCCCATCTGAATGGTTAGTCGTAATCCGGTTATAAGGGCTTCGTATTCTGCCTCGTTGTTTGTACACGGTTCTGTTAGATGGTAGGAATACCTTAACATCCTCTGCTCTTGTGTTATAAATATTAGTCTGATGCCTGCCCTACAGGGCACTATCGTTTGCAATTCTTTATCTTTCTGTGGTGAAGATGCTCTGTCGAAGTACAGTTCCCAACGTTGATCATAGGGGTCTTCTAGGCTCATTATCTGCTCGTCTGGCAAGTCGTCGTTGAGAGGCGATTCTGCCGGTAAAGGGTGTGCTGCAAGGAAGTCTTCCAGGACTTGTCGCTTTACGGCACGAAGAGGAACGAAAGTTATATCGAATTGCTATAGTATCACTGACCACCTAGAAAGTCTGCCGAAAAGTGATGGATGGGTCATCAAATATTGCAATGGATTAAACTTCAAAATAAGGTTGACCTTATGAGAAAGCATGTAGTGCCTGAGCTTCTGTGCGGCAAAGATCAGGGCCAAACAGTGCTTCTCAATAGGAGGATACTTTACTTCCGTCGGAATTAGATGACGGCTTAAGTAGTAGAGAGCATTTTCTTTTCCCTCATCATTGACCTGGGCTAGCAGGGCTCCGAGAGAGTCGTCTAGAGCTGCGGCATAAAGTATCAACAATCTACGTGAGACTGGGGCTGCTAAAACAAGAGGTGTTATAAAATACTGTTTGATGTCATCAAAGGCATGTTGACATTTGGAGTCCCAAGTAAACTTGGCATACTTCTTAACCAAAGCAGAAAAAGGCTGACACCTTCCTGACAGATTCGAGATAAAGCGTCGAAGATACACCAACTTCCCTTGAAAGGATCGTAGTTGCTTCAAGGTTTTGGGAAGCGGCATTTCTAAGATAGCTTTAATATTCTCTGGATCGATTTCAATTCCACGATGTCGAACAACAAATCCTAAGAATTTCCCAGAGGTGACGCCGAAGCCGCATTTCAAGGGATTCATCATAAGGTTATATTGTCTTAACCGCTCGAAAATAATTCTCAAATCATACAAATGATCTTCTTTGAGTTTGCTTTCGATGACTACATCATCCACGTAGCACTCGACTTGGTTGTGAATTAGATCATCAAAAATCCTTGTCATCGCTCTTTGGTAGGTTGCTCCTGCGTTCTTCAATCCAAATGGCATCACTGTGTAGCAGTACACTCCAATTGGCGTTCTGAAGGCTGTGAGCTTTTCATCTTCCGGTGCCATCTTTATCTGGTTGTATCCTGAAGATCCATCCATGAAAGAAAAGATTTCATGTGTTGAAGCGATGTCGATCATCAATTCTGGAATTAGTAGCGAGAATTCATCCTTTAGACATGCTTTGTTCAAATCTCTGAAATCCACGCTGATTCTGATCTGACCATTCTTCTTTCTGACTGGTACCACATTGGCTAACCAAGTTAGATATTGTTCCTCACGGATAAATTTAGCGTCTATTAGTTTCTTAACTTCTGCTATTACTTGTTGTTCAATCTCCACACGCATTCTTCTCGGAGCTTGTCTGACTGGAACAGCAGTGTGATCCACTCCTAGCCTGTGAACTGCAACCTCTGAAGCTAATCCTGGCATTTCGTCATAACTCCAGGCAAAACAGTCTTTGAACTCCATTAATAGCTTGATTATGTTTTTGGAGTCTTCTTTATTGAGTAAGGAGCTAACAAAGGTCGGCCTAGGCTCTTCGCTAGTACCTAAGTTAACTTCCATTAACTCGTCTATTGTAGATTTAATTTCTTCTTCAAATTCTAGCAGAGCATTTTCGATTTGTAGATCTTCGGGATCTTCTGAGGCTTCCAAGCAACTTTCATCATGCCGGTGAGTGACAACGAAGCAAAATCCCGAGTCTTCAATAGACCCTACTGTGTCGAATCTGAGACCATGTTTTGAATTGGGAGGTCGACTGGCATTATTCCAAAATTTTTCAAAGTGTTATGATCGACCTTTTATCCATTGTTTAGGTAAGACACCACGTTGAATTAAATTTTGAACACAGGGAGAATACCACTCAAACGGCAATTCCATTAATTCAGAAGAAGTAACATCTTCAAATTGTACATCTTCTTCATTATTGGAAGAAGAAGCACCACGGTAGAGTTTGATCGGTTTAGTACCACCACGTACTTCCTTGACCACCATACCCTCGATCTTATTAGAATGGATCGGGGTCAGGGTCATAGTATGCACATAGTGATTGATCTTCTTGTACGTTGATTTATATTCTTCATTCTTTTCATCTTCGAGAGAGATCTTGAACTGTGGTTTCTTCTGATTTATTTGCATTGCTTCTTTCTTGATTTCTTCTTCTTCGAAATTGCTTTCCCAATCAGCATCGATGACTGGTCTCTTCTGTCCAACTGTTCCAATGTCTCTTCCTCGACCTCGTCCCCGGCCTCGACCTCGGGTGCGAGTTCTGGAGAAACCTTCACCATCTCACCGTAAGGGAGTGGTGAGTAACTATTGGACTAGAATTTCAGGTTGTTCGTCATCCCAAACTTCTTTTGCTTTATTTGGTATGGTATTTCTGGAGAAGATTGTTTTCTTCGGAGGCGCGTAGTAGGCTGCATCTTCGTGAATTTCGATTTCATGCACGGAGAACGGTTGCAAATCACCTTTGATACATTGTTCTCCTCCTTCATAATACTTTATCCACTGGTTCAGAGACGACGGTACCATCCATTTTTCATGGATCCATGGCCGACCCAGTAGAGCATTGAATGATGTCTCAGAATCAATTATATGGAATTTTGCGGTTGTCTTTGTTAAATCATCGGTCTTCATCAGTAGTGTTATCGATCCAAGAGCTCTTTCTCCTTTCTGATTGAACCCTCTTAATAACATCTTGTCTGCTTCAAGGTCGCGAGCATCAATTTCCAAATATGCTAACGTTTGAAGGCTCATTATGTTGATTAATGCTCTTGGATCAACCAACACCCTAGAGAGCGTAAAATTTCCAATAGTGACTGAAATGTACAACGGTCGGTTGTGATCAGCTGTTCCCAGTAATAGATCATTGTCTGTGAAAGTAACACCTCGCTGTTCTTTTAATGAGAAAACCTCATCGAAGGAATTACCGACCATTTGAGCTAAACAAATCTCCGGATCAAGTAGAGCCTTAATCAGAGCTTCACTCATCTCCTTTGACAGGATCAGAGTGTCGTATATGCTTAGTTTGGCTGGTAGCTTCCTAAGATGGGCTAGCACGTTATAGTCCACTTTATTACCATGTTCCTCGGTTTCTTCCCGAATGGGCAATTCCTCTGCTGGGGTTGGCTCCTCCTGAGCAACCACCTGCTTTCCTTTATCCTTTGGACCCATTCTCGGGGGTAGAACTTTTCCACTTCTTAAATTGACTTCAGTTATTTCTTCTGAATCTGGTGTTGAATCTGTCGGTGTCTCCCCTTGAATCGGAATGACTGGCTCTTCTGGCATTGCTTCGGAATCTGATGACTCTAATTCTATCGCAATCGGAGCTCCTCAAAATTCACAAATAGACTCATCGCTTATTGAGATTTCGTAGACATCCTTGTGAACGTCTTCTCCTTCGTCGTGGTCATTGAGGTTTAGTATGATTTTAGAATCGTTATTTATATCGGAATAGAGATCCAGATTATGTTGGTTTTCGTTAGTTACATAATCATTAGAAACAATCAAAATGTAGCCAACACCAAAACTCTTATCATTAAAAGATCCCGCCGGGGAGAGTAAATAATCGTACAGAGTTAGAGGTTCGGGGGATTTCTCCCCTGAATCGGAAACAACTATCCTAGGATAAGCAGCCCCTAGTCTACTCTTTGGGGCCTCAGTTTTCTTTTCTTCCACGATCTTCTCTTCTTTCTAGGGCGGTTCTTCAATCACAAGCGATAGCACCGGCTCAGTAGGTGTCAAAATTTGAGTTGAAGCGTGCACCGAAGCATTCTGGATATGATACAAGATTTTCTTTGAAGACTTTGTCTAGACGGTACTCCATCCATCATGGGTCATGTAAGGTTCTATTGGAACAATAGGATCCATTGAAATAACATTGACGAAACCACCCTTTTGGGGTTCCTTCAAGAATTCCTTCGGGATCGTTATGTTCCCTTTCCGGAGATTGTCGTCAAGCCAAATCTTGAAAGTGATGCAATCCTTTATCTTATGCCCGAACATCCGGTGGCAAGGGAAATAGTTTGGATGATCTTTTTTATTGACTTCTTCCGGCCTCTCGGGCTCTGGTACTTGAAAATCGGGTGTTTTCATTAAACTGCGGAACATCTTTGCTACTGCTTCAGTTTTAAATGGATATTCCTTATTCAGAAAGTCTTTCAGGGTACACTGTGGACTAGGCGGTTGTTCATAATGCTGAGGTGACTGATAGCTCGGTCGAGGCTGTTGACAACCCTGTTGAGGTTGTTGGTAAGTACATTGCGGCGGTTGATAGCTAGGCTGTGGCCACTCTGGCTGTATCTGTACTGGCTGCTTGCCCTTATCTACTGCCGCGACGATTCCGGACTTCTTTTTGAATGTTTTCACCGGTTTCTGTTTATCGGTCTTGTCCACGAAACTTAGCTGCTTTGCTTCCTCCTGTAAGCTCCCGACCTTGCTAAGCAGCTTCTCGAAAGTCTTGATTGTAAATCCTTTAAGGAGAAGTGCTATCGGGCCGTGGATACTTTTCAGCAAAATACCGATTGCATGCTGTTCCTGAAGTTGTGGTTCACACTTCATGCTTAAATTTCTCCATCAAAGTATGTAATCCACTAGAGTTTCGTTCGGTTTCTGGTGCTCCACTACTAGATCACTGATAGTGATGTGGTGCTGAGCCCGACAAACCGCTTAACGAAGAGGATTTCCAATTCTGCAAAGGTCTTAACTGAACAATTTGGCAATTCTGCGTACCAGTCGAAGGAGATCCCTGACAAACTGCTGACGAACTGACGGAAGAGTGAAGCGTCACTCCCACCGGCATTGCAGTAACTAGCATGAAAATGTGTGACATGCTGCCGGGGGTTTCCCGTTCCATCAAAAGTCTTAAACAGAGGTGGTACGAAGCCTTTTGGGTATTGGACGACATCAAATTCTTTAGGGTAAGGTCTACCCGTCTGAATAGATGCTCCACTCTTAGATTGTGCTAAGGCTTCTCGCACCTGCTGTTCTACCATGTTTTTAATGTACTTTTTGGGAATCATATTCTTTGTAGAATCCTTCTTTGGTGGCTCATCTCCGTTGATGGATGTGATCTCTTTTCCTCCATCTACAATATGGATGATTTCTGGGGGTGTTTCTTTCTGAGGTTGCACCTGACTTTGGAGAGTGGCTAAAGCAGCAGCCATCTCTTCCATCCTCCTTGCCATTTGAGAAATTGTGTTATCCTTCTCCTGAAGTTATGCTCTCATCACTTCCGGCTCGTCTCTTTTCGCAGCTACTGGAGCACCTTGTGAAGCTGACGATGCTCGTGTTTCAACCATGTTGATCTCGGCATACTCTTCATCCATAAATTCTGATGAATCAACTTCATTTTCCAAATTTTCCCCTCTTTCTTTTGCCAACCGTCGGATAGCCGTCCTTAGCTTTCCCAAAGCATCCTCGAGGGGTCTCTTCCACACAGTCTCGCGGTTGTTGTGTGACGACTGTTGAACTTCTTTCCCGGGAGTCTTTTATTGCAGTAGCACTTCCTTCAGATTCAAGCCTCTTGACGAGACTTTTCTTCCCAGAATGCTACGATGGTTTCGGTTCACCAATAATAGGTTGCCACACCATCCTTCTCGCAGTATGTGGCCTAGGACCAGATGGTCGGTCGTCTGTGCGTAGATAGGCGGTGTCCTCCCTAATATGGTGTCCCGATACAATAACAGGCAAACTCCTTTCGTTGGCTCATACCTTTTTTCTTGGGTTTTCCTTAGCAATGACCGAGTTTAATCGTGGTCCAAGGCAGGATTTGGCTGGCAACCGTCCCATTCTCCTCAGAATCTCAGATACGGGGCATCTCTCTTTCTTTGCTAACTTTTCTACTACAGCATGCAGTCGAGTGAGCGGCGTAGCCCAAGCTCTTTTTCTTTTGCTGTCACTGTAATATACAGGTTGGGGTAACGCAGCAGCGATCCTCCGGGCATCTTCATCATCAGCTACAGCAAAGAGAGGGTGGAACCTACTTCCTCCTAACAGTGGTGAATATTCAGGCAGCTCTTCTCTTTCCTCAGAAATTTCCTCTAGAAAAGCAACTTCAGCAGCTTTGGCTTTCTCGATCCTGGCGATCTTTCTGCCTCTGTTTCTTCTATGAGTCTGAGTCAGCGGTGTAAACTTTGAATTGGACCCGATTTCAAAAACAGATGGTATTGCATCAAAATTTGTACCCTCCATGGTGGCAGGTTCATTATAAACTTGGACTCCCTTCTCTTTCAGTTGGGCCGGAATTGAGGCAGGTGTAGAGACGACTAGACCGGTGGGGGTAGAGATTACAGTCCTCATACGAACAGTGGTATCTTTTTCAGCTGGAACCCTTCGCAGGGGAGGAAATTCTTGAGTCGATTTCAGGTTGAACTCAAGCACGGGTTTCTCAGTTTCTGTCGCTTTGTCCATTAGTGTAAAAAGAGTGACGTCAACGAACTTGATTTTTGTATTGTTAAATCCTTGTCCAAAACGGATGATCCCATTTTCATGCAGCTTAACCTTATAAATGGCGAAGTCTATTTCGTTGGTGAAGGAGAAGATTAACTTTGGGGTAGACATTTTCTGCAGGGTAGATTCTGAGTATTAGTCTCGAATTATTATTCCTTTTGTCACAAAATTTAGGACGAAAAAAGAAAGAGTCCGAACACATTTTTTGTTTATCCTAATGCATTTGCGATCTAAAAGAGTTTGTTTATTAAAGGGTTGTTTATTAGAAGATTTGTTTGTTAGGAACGAATTGTTTAAAGAATGGAGGTTTATAGAAAAAGGAAGGGACCCGGTTCGGAATTGAAAAGGGAGAGAAATTCTCGTAAGGCTTCTCAATCCGAAGGACCGCTCCTAAGCTAACACCTATTGGGGGTCCACCCCACCTCTTAAGAGGTAAAAGGATTTCGGAACCTCTCTGTTTAGGGGTGTCTAAACAGTGGCTCCTAATTCCAAAAGGGAGTCGACTATACTTGCTCAAGACAGAAAAGAGCGAGGTATGCCAACGGAAGAATGATAGTTTGGTCCACTAGGGATATGGACTCACTATCGATTTATGAAAGCAAAACCATCTGATTAGGATGGAGAGAAGAACTAGTCCCCAGCGGAGTCACCAGAAGTTGTCGGCATATTTTTAGGTTGTGTGTTTAATTTATAATTATATATAACTTGAAAGTAGCATTTGGTTTTGAAAATAATTTTTAAGTTTAAAAATTTTAGGATTTGAAATCAAACTGATCTCACATCCCGAATAGTTTATATAAACGAGTACCACACCACAAACCGTCTATCTATCCCGAAGAATAGACACTCTGCTTGATGATTGGGCTCGGTTAAATAAACTAGAAGATTTGTGACATCCGTTTGGTCTACGAACTGATTTTATAAGCCGACAAATTCCCCTCCTTAATATGAAGAAATTAAGCAGGGTTTATATTACCTGGGTTCTTAAAGTTCCCTATAAGGGCAAGCCCCTATAGTTAATTACATCTTAAATGATGGGAATCAATTAAGAAAACTCTCGATAATGATCAGTGATTTTGCTCTCAAGAATTCTAAAGTTTAAGGTTTCAAAGAACTTGTATTTTGGAATTTCAAAAGGGAAAATGGATCAAATTTGGAACAGTATATTTTAAGAGTCCAAAGGAAGAGAAGTAGGATAAGCTGAGGATTCAAGAAGAATCATGGCAACTTCCCAAACTATCCTATTGTTTGGCTTCAATTTGGGAATTTATTTAATGTTTCAATCTTGCCAATTTTAATTAAATAGGACTTATATTTGTATGACATAATCATACAAATAGCCTCGAAGATGTGAGCATTTATGTCGTACCGAACGATAACCTCGGAGTCCTAAGACCGGTTAGGGCTTAATTTGTATAATATGATTATACAAATGCCTAACAAAAATTTGAGAATTTATGTTGCACTAAGCAAACTACCTCGAAATCCTATGGCTTGGTTATTTAATTCTAAGGAAAGTTTTGCTGAAGTAGACTCAGGTTTTGCTGATGATGATGGCTGTGCTGCCCACCGTACTCCGAGCTCCTTGTTGTTGCAGAGGTTTAGTTTTAGAAGGTGAAAATCAGGAGATGAGAGAAGTGTTTTGGTTTAGAAGAGTTTTAAAGTTCAAATGTCTTTAATGTTTTATTAGGGCAATCTTAAAGTTGATTATAACAACACCGGTTAGGATCCCACGGTTCCATCATTCCGGCACCATTATTTTTATCGGATTCACTTAGTCCAGATGAATTTGCTAAACTCAACTGAATGAGTTCCACAATTTCATTTAGACCGTGGTAAATCTCGTTATTAACACGTAGGTTACATCATCTGAGGTATTCCCGATCATCCAAAGAGATGTTTTAATTTAATTGCAATTGTAGTTTTATTGTTCTGTTTGTGATTAAATTTTGAGTTGTTTTATCTTTTGAATGTTGTGGCTGTGAATTTATCTTGTTGTGACTTTTAATTTAGTTTTGGTTTCAGTTTTATGGCTATCCTAAAAGTTTCAGTTTTCATGCAACAATCTTGTTTAACATGCTAGAAGAGTAAAGTGTGGCTCATATAAATAAATTGCAATAAAGTAAATTACAATAAAATAAAAGCGTACCTAGAGAGTCTTCTCGTCATTCCAAGCTGCACTTAAAACACAAGTTAAGGCATTTAAATATTTATAACAAGTACATAGGTAAAGCTAAGGAAAGGTTCTGGTTGTCTACCAAATTTCTAGTCCTATTGCTAGTCAACTCCTATGACGTCTAGGTTCTTGTATTTTATTAAGGATGATTTTCTTCATCAAAGAACAATTAAATTCAATTGTTCTTATAAAAAATCCCATCATATTGAGGAAGTGTTTAGGACGATTCCTAAACATCTTTTCAATAATTTTGGGATTATTTTTTAGTCCAAATGAGTTTTATTGCACAGGTGAATTAATCATCCCAAAATTTTGTTTAGTTTGTTTCTTGCTCAGTGAATTAGGATGTTTGATTATCCTATAAGTAAAGTGACATTTCACTTGATTCTTTACTTAAGAGTTATAATAATGAAAACCTTTAGGGGGCAAATCAGTTTGTTAAAGAATTTAATGATTTAAAATTAGAATTGGTGATTTAAAGTGATTTAATTTAGTTATGAAATTTTAATAATTTTAAGTTTGGAATAGTGTTCAAATTGTTTCATTTTTAACTATTTTAAACCATTTGAATTGAAAGAGGAGTTTAAATTTTTTTTTAATTTAGACTTTAATGATTTAATTGCAATATTAAGTTATTTAATGTTTTAAGTTTTAATTTAATTAAGGTTCACTTTCCTTTTAATTATTTAATTATTAATTTCAATTACCACTTTAAATTTAATTAAAAGTTAAATATTATTAAAGTGATTCATTTAGGGATTTTAGTTTAAGCTATTATAGTCTATCTAAATTATATCCCCATTTTAATAATCAAAATTTTAACTTATTCTTCCAAAATTCAAATTGTTTAATTAATTAAAATTTACTTTAAATATTTTCAAGATGATTAAAGCCTTTCTACCCCTTATTTCTCTAGGTTTCAATCTTTTAATGAAAATTTTAAAATCAGATATTTCACCCCCCCCCATTTTGATTAGACCTAAATGTTAATTAGGGTTAAAATCCTTTAATTACCTTTATGCCCCTTTAGGCTTACTTATTTCATAGCTCATCAAATTAAACTCAAATGAACTTGAAATTTTTATGTCACTTCACTCATATGTCAGTTAAGACATTAGAGGAGAATATGTGATTTTCTGAATATAATTTAATTTATATAATTATTTTTGTGAAAAATAAGGGTTTTCAATGAAAATTCAACAACATGATCAAGGTAAGGTTTCTATCCTTAGGAAAATTATGGGATGTTCCTACTAACTAGAGAACCACTTGGACCAATTTTGGTGATTTTTTGAATTACATTTTATTTATTATAATTATTTTGAGATTTTGAGTTTTAATTAATTATAAAATAAAATAAAAGTTTAAAATTAAGTTTTTTATTTTTCATAAATCTCTTTGACCTCAAGGAGTTCAGAGAAATAAATTTTATAATTTTTTGATTTTTCTTTGATTTATTAGAATTAATTTAGTGAAAAGATTGAAAAATCCATTTTTAATATTAAAAATTGTCTTAAGCATTTAAAATTCAATATCCTTACTTTGAGACTTGGGAAAAATATTTGGTTTGTTCCTAAGTGACAAGGAGTCAAAATATGATATTTTTGTGATTTTTATTATTTTTGTGATTTTTATTATTTTTTAATTATTTAAAATATTAAAATATAGTGAAAAATGAAGATTTTTGAAAAATTACAATTTTAATTTTTTTAGACACCTCTGATAACTGAGAGCCCTCAAAACCAATTTTGTGAATTTTTCAAATTTATTTTTGGAGTTATGAATTTTTAAAGTTTAATTTTACTCATGTAACCTAATTAATCCATTTAGTGGGGTTAAACATTTCCAATTAAGTCTAAATTTTTATGTGAGGTCCCTCTGATCCTAAAGATCAGTGGAGAATTGTTTTCAAGTTCTTCTGATGTATAGTGAACCCTAATTAATTAAAGTTCAGTTTTGAGTAATTAGGCAAATTAGGGTTATTTTTAATGAATTAACTCAAAACATAATTATCCTAGGGTCATCTGGTCCTAAGAAACCTCAGATTTTCCTAGAATTTTCTAAGCAATATGCTAATTAATGGAATTAAAATACCAAAAATAGTGATATAAACTTGAAAAATACATAACTTGGCATAGAGATAGCCTCTGACCACTTGGCATAGAGATAGCCTCTGACCTTAAAAAATTCAATGAATTTTCCAAAAATTAGAGGCTTCAAAAGCCCTATGGTCTCATGCCATGGTGAATTGTCTATGCAAATGGAGAATTAAAATACTGAAATGAGTAAATAATTAATTAAAAACAAAATACTCATCAAATTAACTCAATTCTTTTTACACATTATTCTCCTTTGTTCACTGATCAAGAGGGTATTTTTATTTTATTTTTGTGATTTTTCTACAGAAAGATATGAATTTTCTAAGTTCTGGGTATTCAAATAAATCAAAAATACCCCTAATCATCTACTTATCCACGCGGCGCCAACTCATCCTCGGCAGCTTCGAAAGCCCACGCGTCGCCTCCTTATTCGATGCAGACATCTGACTCAGCGGTCCCACGGTTCAAGTCCCGTTCACTCGTCAGACGTGATCTGTACCGTCCATTCGATACATGCTCGATCCAACGGCGGCCGATCATCATCTCCGCATGGTGTGTCTCGAGAGCCGTCCACACTTAAACCCTAAGATCTCTCTCGTTTCTCAATGGATTTTCATGTTCTTATGCTCTATGGATTCGTCTTGAGGAGACGAACACATCCATATGGTTTATGTGCTATGAAATTAAGCCAAGCAAAATAGAGAATCGCTGGAAGCTCGTGAGGAAGAAGGGGTCCATACCTTAGCTCTGAGAAGTGAAGCTTCAATCATAGAGTTGTGGCACCTTCGATTGCACCCAAGGAAGCTCTAGATGAAGTCTCTGGCTCTAGGGAATTGCCTAGGTATGAAAGTGACCAAGGCCGATTTCAAAGCTTGGTCGATAGAGAGGATGGCTGGCCTGGTGAGGGGGCTTTCACTGGGAAACTCCTTCTCTTGGTCTTGTGCAGGTGTGGGTGATTTAATTTGATTTTGGTGGAGGTTCCAGGGATGTCCTGTTCTGGGCTGAGAATTGAGCTCTAAAATTAAGCTTAATCAATGGGGTTTAAAGCAGGAGAACTGTGGGGATGAATTGCTCTTGGCTAGGGGAAGCTCTGTGAGGAGTTTGGAGGGATTCTGTGAAGGTCAATTTCAGCCAACCTTTTGGCCGAGAGGGGGTGGCTTGTTTAAATAGCCATGGCCAGAGCTTCCCAGGGGCAATTGATGGCTGAGATCAGCTGACTAGGGGAGGAGATGAAGAGCTGTGGTGGCCATTGGGCATGGGACAACTCAGCAGGTGAGAATTTGAAATTTCGCTCATTCCAAGCTCCTCGGCCATGGCATTTTCCGGCGGCCTGGTGGCTGGCCGGCTAGGTTCAGGTCACCATTCTGATCAGGAGGGTCAGGGCTTGAAGTTTGTGGGTTCAATTGGCCAATGCCAAGTTTAAAGAGGTTTGATTTAAGTGGTAAGGGGGAAGGGTCATTTTAGGCTCATTTTGGTTTAGCCATGGTTTAGGGCTTGGTGCACCATCCAAAGCACTAATTTTGGGCTGAGGGAGGTCAGGTGAGTCAGCTTAGAGGAGGTGGTGTGGTCTCTATCCATGGTGAGGTTGCTAAGCTTGGTTTAGAGTGTTGCATAAATGAGGTTAAAATGCTTAATGAAGGTTTAAGAAAGATCCCCCCTTCTTTCCATTAATGGCATGGTGAGGTGGAAAGGGCTCCTCATGGCTTGCATATGGCTTATGCATAGCTCAATGGCTCCATTTGGCTTGGGGCCAAGCTTAGTCAATTTTATGGAAGTAGCTTTTAGGGATTTTTTGCATTTTGGTGGAAATTTGGATGAAGCTTTATTTAGAATTATTTGATCATTGGTTTAGTACTTAGGGATGATTTCAAATAAAGGTATGGAGAGGATAATTTGTCATGTGGGCTTTAGAGCCAAATTTGGGCTTTTTGAAATCATTTTGGATGGGCTTTTAAAATGGTTTAAGAAAGTGGGCCTTTAGGTTTGAAAACGAATTGGTGGAGGGAAATTTTGTGAAGAAACATGCCAAATAAATGTTGGGTTTAGTTTAGGGATGTGTCATGAGTAATTTGAAACAAACTTGAGGTGATTTGGAGTTGAATTGGGTTTGATTTGGGACTTTTTGGTAAAGGGGCCAAAGTGGGTTAAATTGGCCTAACTTGGGCTAAGGTTGGGCTAATGTTAGATTTGATGTAAAATTAATGTTTAGAAATGTTTATGGAAGTGTCACAAAGAGTTTTTCAACTTTGGTTGGGCTTTGATTTTGAGATTTGGGCCCATTTGGGTTTATGGTGGGTTTAGGCCAACAATGGGGATTTTGGTTTTGGGTTAGGTTTGGGTGGAGTTTAGGTTCAAATTTGGGGCAAATAGGAAGGTTTAGGAAAAGATTTGGGGTTAATTGGAGTTGAGTTGGGTTGGTTTGGGCTAAGTTTAGGTCATGGGCCAAAATTGGGCTTTAAGCTTCAAATTGGAATTGGATCCAAATGGTAATCAAATTGGGCTTAGATTTGGTCTAAATTGATAATGGGGATATTGAATTGAAGTTTATAATTGGATTGGATCAACATTGAGGTCAATTGGGTTGATTTGGTTTGACATTGGGCTTACTTTGGTTAAAAATGGGCCAAATTGGGGGTTTTGGTAAAAGTGGGTGAAATTGACAAAATTTGCATATGGAGTAGTTGAACAAAATGAAATTAGGAATATTTGGAATTTTCTGGAATTTTCTGGGAGTTTTTGAAATTTATTGATTTTTTGGTAAAAAAGCGCATTTTGGGTATTTGGAGGGTATTGGGGGATATTTTTGGAAATTTTGGTATAGTTGGCTAAGGATGATCAATTTGAATGGTGGAAAATATTTAGGATTGATTTTCAGGGATTTTGGGTAAATTAGGTAATTTTGCAAATTTTGGGCATCTTCGAGGACATTTGGTAGGTTTGGTGGGTGTAGGGCCCCGGGGGTCAAAAATTGAAATTTTGAAAAAATGAGGATTGATCAAGTTTGAGTAGAATGGAATCACTTTGGTTGAGCCATGATGCCATATCAAGCCCATAAGAGCCATGAGATGACTCATTTGAGGCATTCACTATGTTGTTCCTAACCCTCTTAGCCAAGGGCTTAGGGGTTAAGGTCCATCCATATGAATTACCTACATGAGTCAAGAAGTCAAGCTAGGTTTGAATGGTTTTAGGATTTGGAATGTGTGTCAAAGTGTAATGTGTGTACGTCAACCCTCACCAGACCAGGCCACCCAGGGTAGTCCTAAGGCCAAAGAGTCCTATAGGGAACTCATCCTTTAAACCTCCACATTTGCTCTTAACCCTCCAAGTGACTTAGGGGTTTACAATCAAACTTATGGGGTTTGCAGGGAGTTAAGAGGTGTTTGAATTTCTAAGTGGTGGGTTCCATTTATAGTCATCTAAGATTGTCAAAGGGAAAGCCTAAGGCTAGATCCTAAGTACTAAAGAGAGAGAAGAAAAAAGACCTCATCAAAAATGAGGTCAACAAGAATCATCAATATTTGCAGAATTATCATTACTTAGATGTGATATGTTAATAGCAAAATTATCCAATTTCTTAGATATCGCAGCCACTTGTGAAGCTAAAATAGAAAATGCTTCATTATCTTGAATACTTTCCATTGAAAATTGTTGTTAGCCATTTCTTCAATTAAGGTATAAGCTTCATCAAATGTCTTAGCCATTAAAGAACCACTAGCAACAGCATTTATAATAGATCTAAGTGATCCAATAAGTCTGTTATAACATGTTTGAATCATTAACATTTCTGGTAAAGCATGATGAGGACATTTTCTTAATAGTTATTTAAATCTTTCCCTTGCTTCATAAATTGTCGCTCCATCAAATTGCATAAATGAAGTAATATCATTTCTTAATTTAGCAGTTTTAGAAGGAGGAAAATATTTAGCAAGGAATTTTTGTGCCATATCTGCCCAAGTTTTAATAGAACTATTTGCTAATGAGTTTAGCAACATCTTTTCTTTATCTTTCAAAGAAAAAGGAAAGAGTCTAAGCCTAATAGCATCATCAGAAACATTATTATACTCAAAGGTAGCACAAAGTTCTAAGAAACTAGCAAGGTGTAAGTTTGGATCCTCATTTGGTGTTCCTCCAAATTGATTACTTTGAACCATTTGAATAATAGAAGGTTTAAGCTCAAAAGAATTAGCATCTATAGCAGGTATTTGAATGCTAACATGAAGTTAATCAGCTGTAGGGTTTGCATAATCCCTTAATGGTTTATAAACATTTTGTTCATTAATTTCTATTGGATTTTGATTATTGTTATGTAAGTTGACAGTTTCCTGATATTTTTGTATTTGTTTTCCTTTTCTAATTCTTTTAACAGTTCTTTCTAATTCAGAATCAAAAAGTAATAATCCTTCAGATCCAGAACTACGCATAAAAATTAAAATTAAATAAAAGAATTTGAAAATAAAATAAATTTATTTTCGTATTTTTTTGTAATTTTTTTTGTATTTTTAAAGAAATAAAAATATATAAAATATTTTTAATTTGAGAAATCTAAAAATTTTCTTTCTCTCACTTCTTTTCTATCTTCCCCGGCAACGGTGCCAAAAACTTGAACCGCGACTTTCTTTGTACAAAAATTTATGAATTTATATTTAAATATTTATAATAATTTTGTAAAATTCATGATTTCAAACGCAAGTATATGTATGGTTTCAAGTAATACATGGCTCAATTGGAGTCCTGGTTATCGATCCCACAGGGAAGATTAAGTGAAAATTAATTGAATAAATGTATTAGATTTTAAAATAAAATGTAATTAGAATTTTTATTTCTTTTCAAAATTCAGATTTTTAAGTTTAATGAAATTTCTACTAAATGTAAGTAAAGCAACAATAAAGTAAAATGTTAATGCAAGTGTCAATAAAATAACTTTCTCTTTTTCAACTAATCCAAGCTTTTTCAGAATAATTATCATTCATTGAGAACTTGAGATTATGGTATTGCGCCAAATAGAAGCATTCATATTCTTGACCTTCGCTTGATAGTATAAAGAACACTGGCTAATCTGTAGATCAGTTCAAGATGTATTATTAGTAGAATGGGTTAATCTAGGCTCGCACTTCTAGATGTCCAAGAGTGGCTATGGTCGGCCCTACTAGTAACCCGTTCCCTTTCTATAAACCAATTTATTAGAATTTAGTATGTCACTCTAAAAACTAATTAATTCTACCCCCAATAATCAATATATTCCTTTTCTTTGCACTTCACCATGAATAACCCACTCAAGGCCTTCGATTACCCAAGGATTCATGTGATATCTACAAGTTAAGAACTCATCTCCGGATAGGTCTCAGAATTCTTCAACAGGTTTTAACAATTTAAATGACCAGTTTAAAAAAGTAAATTATGATCAGGTATTAATATCATCGCAATAATTTTAAGAATTTAAGTTTATTTCTCTAACAAAATTAAATTATCTTATTATCTTTTCATCGTTGAAAGGAGAAAAAAAAGTAACTACTCAGAACACATTGAATTCACACAACTAAACATATTTATAAAACTTTGAACCAAGTTACAAATACTTATCTGGAATGTTTCTTCAAGTGATCCTTTAACTCTTATTGACTCCAATGCAAATCACAAGACTTCAACAGCAACAACACTTATAAACTCCTACTTACTACTCAAGGAATTGAGTAGTAACACTCTAAATAACTAAAATAAACTCACTAAAATACTTAAGAAGAATATGTCGCAGCTCTCTAAAATTATCTCCGGATGTTGGAGATGTAAGGGGGCACCTTTCTCTGTAGAAATGTCTCCTATTTATAGAGCTTCGAAAATTGACAGGGGTTGCTTAAGGAACCTCTTCAAAAATCATCTAAATTCAATAAATCTTCTAGAAAGTAATTGTGGCGCCTATGCGCCGGACTCCGTGACCAAGTCTTCTCACCTCTTCACTTCGGATCGCTTCTCTTCGTGATTATAACTTTTTTCCTGTGTCAAGATGCATTGTATCACATGTCCTATGTATTAGGAGTAACTTCCAGTCTTCTTGAAGGTCTGATAACTACTTAACACCGTCAAAATAACTGCCTAAATTTGTCAAAAATTTTTCACTACTTCAGTATCGAACTGGTGCTTAGGCGCCAGATTCTGGAGCCTAGGCACCAGACCTATAATTTTGGCAACTTTACTTTTTAGCTCTATTTTTGATCTTTTTTTCTCATTTTTCCTTCTTGAACTCTTTTTTTATCACCTACATCCAAAAACATAAAAATAACTTTTATTAAAGCATAATATCCTTAAGAATTGAATCATAAATAAGGCTTAAAAATAGGTATTTTTAAGTGGATCATTTTCTCCAATGATTCAAAGTAGTTATCTTTATTTCTTTCCTTAAAATAAAAAGTAATTAAGTGATGGATGAAAGTTGTGGAAGCATTAATATTTAATGTCGAAATAAGTTGAGTTGATTCAATCCTCACATTTCATTTACTTCTTGGTTTGGCCAATTAAGATGTTAACATTGGTTGTGAGAACATGTAAGATCCTTGTAGGTATTGACTCAATCAACTATTGGAAGAAATCACTAGAGATTGTACGGATGAGAATGTAATTCATACAATTTTGTGCAAATAAATAGGGAAATATACAATGATGGGTGTAAAATTAGAGGACTTTAGGGTGACAGACTAAAGCTCCAATTGGTTTATTGTTATATGTTTTGATGCGAGAAGTTAGCCCCAAGGTTGAGGGAAAGGAGGGAACACTAGAGTTAGATCTAGTATCCTCCCTATCAAAACCTTCTTCAAAACTATTCAAACTTTAAACTAGCCAGGGTTCTTTATAGCATCTCTAGTAAGAGTAAAGAATAATACTGCTCTTATTTGTCACAACACAATCTAAAAATTATTCCACAATAGAACTCTGGTACTTATTACTTATTCATGATAAGGAAAAAGATATTTTCATCTATACTTCTTTAATTTTACAAAAATCTCATTATAGTTAATTAACTGTTTACTTTATTTAAAAACAAAAGAAAATACCAAAGAGAATCTCATTTTCAAGTTTTCTATTATCTAAAACTGTTTAAGTGTCTTTTCCTAAATAAATTTTTGTGATTTAATTCCTTTGTATTTTCTAATAGCCAAATGTCTTTCTCGTATGATCGCTATTTTTGTGCTTAATCAGAAAGTCCTATATTACTTGAGAATGATACGTATACTCGTGTAGAATCCCTAACAGTTGAATTCTTATTTTCTCTGGAATCAAAATTTTGGAGCCATTAAAAAGAAGATAATTTTATATCATAAATATAATTATAATCATATCACCACAAGTATAAATATACAAGTAATTGCAGGATCAGGCCACCTTGTGTTTTGATGGGTTGCTAGACTAGGGCTACATTGTAGTAAATATTTGTCATGTCATGGCTACAGGTCTTTGGTTTACACCCTAGTTAAGAATTTTGTTTGGAGCTTTATGTGGTTATCGAGTGTGGACTTTTCCACTAGTATATTATGCTAGTTTTCTATAGGGAGTCATATCCAACAAGAAAGAGCATAATGATTTAAACCTAACCCTTTCTACTTATATTTGCTACTTAGCTCTCCTTCCAAATAATATGGTTCATAATGCATTGCATGAAATTAACCAATGCTAATATTTTGGTTGTAACTTCGGTGTTCTTTTGGATTTTATATGTAATTTTAGATTCATCGGAGAGTTTATTCTAAAATACATATAGGCATGAGTTCTATGGTGTTTGATGTGTAAACTATGTGATTACTATTGTCTCGTACTATAATTCTATGTTTAATGTATATCGATAGGACTAGACATGTTTATGCAAAGCATTTTGCATACCGCCTTTTTTGTTTCCTGGAATATGTTGCCGACTCAATGAAATCCAACTTGTTATTTATTTATTCATCTTGGCTTGGTTTACTTTGTGCAATGTCTTTCTTTTATTGTGGATTTCTTGGGAATCCTGTGATATGAAAGTTAGGCTCTTTAGAAATGAAATATTTTGTTTTTATGAATATTTTAATAATAAAATATTATACTTAGCAAAAATTTAGGATTAAAATATCTTTATTTTCAATCTAGTATTTTATTTCTTAGTTTACTTTCTGCAAGACCTTCAAGACAGTTTCAAAATGGGTTGGTTGGCATTGATATCTTCCAAGTCATCTCTAATAGAGCCTCCACATTATGACTGTGATAGATAATTGCATCATATTTACATGTATCAAGAATAAGCCCTTGTATTTCTTCAACCTGACTAACCAAGCATATGTTTTATACTTAAGTGGTCTTTTAGTAGAATTACGGTGTTAGAGGCTCCCAGACTTAGACGGGGAATAAATCCTTTTCATGGGAGTGCGTTATGATTGTAGCTGAACCTCTCTTATCTCTCCTTTATAATGGCTTCCTTGACTTTTGATTGACAAGTATAAGTCCCACCAATTTGAGCTCTACCTCTATAGGGTCATAGGGAATCAGAGTCCTTTTCTCTTAACCTTATTGTTATCGAGGTTTCTATGGATGACACAATTCATGGACTTCTGAAAAGGTGTCTTTGGTTGGATTTGGTTGACTACCTTCACAAGCAGGTAGACTAAGGGTCTACATATCTTGGGATGATGGATCCATGATATCCTTACCCAGTTATCTATATCTGAGCAGGATTTCTCTTCCATCTCCTTGATGAGTCCTCTTCGTGTCCATTCATTCTTTATGACTTCTTTTACCCCATTTTATTGAGAAGCTTATTGTCCATTTAAGATATGGTGATTCCCTGTCTATCCTTATGGTTAAGCATTGAAGCAATGGGACAAGCATACTTCATGAACCAATTATTTCATAAGGCCTCACTCCATGGCATGCCACCATCCATTTGTAGATAAGAGGGATTCACCTTCTTCCATGAAGCATGGTATAGGTTCCATGATGGCAAGATGCTCTTGTTTAAAATAACCATTCATTTGGTAAACTATTCAACAATTATCATAATAATGTAAGCAAGGCACATTTTCTCAAAGGTATTCAAAAGTATCTTCCATTATTTATTTAGCCAAAGAAATGCTTTCATTTGGGAGTGCCATTGAACGTAGAACAAAAATATTCTTTTTAGTTCTATGGTATAGGTGACTGTTGTATGGATTTTATTCGTTTATATCATGTTTCGAGGTATTATGGTCCAATTTTGCTTTGGACGTATACTCTCTGTCTATTACATGATGATTATACATAAGCCTTCCAGGTTTCTTCTTAAATTTGTTTGAATATTTTTGTCGTATATTATTCTTTTTTATTCCTCTCCTCCTCGAGTCATTTCTATGATTGAGAGGGAGATTTATTTGAAAAATAGAATAATACAATGACATATAAATAGACTAGTTGCTGATGCGAAGTTTTTAAAAAGAACAAAAGCAATGCCCTAGTCTCCCTTCTCCCTGGGCTCCCTCGCACCACTATGTGGTGAACCCGTACCGCCGATAATCCATAGGATTTTGCTCATTTTCAGTCAAAAAATGACGTGTCCCTTAAGCTACTAACCTCTCCACTCAATATATACCTCACCTCCTCTCACCTTATAATGCTCGGTAGTCTCCTTCCTCAGTTCGGTTAGCTTCTTCTTCCCATTCATTGTTCTCCAATTTCCTCCCACTGGAAGACTACTTCTTCATTTTTCTTCATCCTCTTCTTCATTATTCTTCTTCTTTTTCTCCATTGATTTTGTACCTCTATTCATTAATATACAATTCCTTTTTCCCTTTCTGCTCTTATCTTATCTTTCAGCTGACATGTAAGCCATTGTGAACAAAAACTAATGTCTTCATGTCTATGAGCCTATGTAATGTTCTAAGCACCTTAGGAAAATTCCATACTTATGAGACCATTAGGAAGAATTCTATGAGAATGTTACTTAAAAAAAAATATTCACCTTTATGTGCTAATGTAAAATTCATTGCTTAGTTTATTCTAAATCTATATAACATGTAAGTAAATTCCATGCCTAGTTCATTCTAAATCTATTTAATGTGTAATTATGTGTATTCGATGTTTAGTTCATTCTAAATCCATACAATGTGCAGTTATGTGCATATATAAATAAATTCATATAGATTTCCTCGTAGTGTTTTAAGGAAAAAGGATTAAAAGGAACTCTCAAATGTAGGTTATCCGCGTGAAAATAATAATAAATATAAAATATAAATTTGCAATTTTATATGGTTAAAAGGAAGGTTAAAAACATTTACTTGAGAAAATTCAAAATTCAAAACGTTTTAAGATAGTAGTTTTAAAAATAATTAAAAGAAGCTAAATTTAAAACTGATAACTAAAAAAATTTAAATTGAATTTTAACACAATGAAAAATAAAAGTTAATAAACATAAAATAATTAAAAGTGAAGTTTTAAAGCAATTTTACAACAGTTTAAATAAACTTAAATGAACATTAAAGTCACTTTTAAAATAATTCAAAACATTTTAAATAAAACATAAAACAATTTAAATAAAACATAACATACTATAAAGATAGTTTTAATTAATTTAAATAGTTTGTAAATAATGTAAAATTAATTTAAAAAATTTAAATACAATTAAAAATATTTAATGTTAATTTAATACATTTAAAACTAAATTTCATAATAATTTATAATAATTTAAATTTAAACTAAAATATTTAAATATAAACTTTAATTAAGTCAAATAACATAAACATTCAAACAAAATAACTTGAACACTTACACTAATGAAAATCATAAAATACTTAAACCTAAATGAAATAAAATATTTAAACACTTTAAATTCAAATCAAGCAACTTAAGATATTAAAATACATTAAATTATATAAAGATAAAATAAAATAAATTGAACCTTTAAGCTAAATAAAAATTAATTAATAGTGTTCAAGGATTTAAAAAACAAATAAAATTTTTGTACCTCTAACATTTAAAACACTTAAAACCTTCAAATCACATGAAATTTAAAAAATCCTTTAAATACATTTTTACTTTCAAATATGCTTGCCGTTGTCATATGAACTTTAATGTAAAATTTCACACTCAAAATTTAAAACTGAACATAAGGACAAATCTAAATGGATAATATCAATTTAGAAAACTGATGTAAAACATCAAGTCTAGAAAAAAATTATGACAATCTTATTGCAAAAATCACAAACATCAAATCCAAAATAATAATTTAATACACACTAATTTAAGAAATAAAAATAACCACATAGGTAGATTAACTTTTAACCATCATATAGTCAGCATAGAAACAATATCGAGGAACATACAAATCCTAGATTAGTCCATTTTAGAAGCATAGGTTAGACTACTAGGTGTCATAGCTTGTACTAAGGAAAAGGATCTATAAGCAAACAATTTTTAACCCCTGAAACTTTGTAGGTGCCACGTTATGACGTAACTAATGGCACCTCTAATCACATTTGGCCATCAAACTCTCTACTTATCATTATTATGGTGTCAAGTGAAGACTTTTTTGTAATGTACTGGCTAGTTAAAAGCTGAAGGATTTATTGCACTCAAGATGATGAAAATCCAGGAGCATTGATACACCTAAATTTTATAGTATTTTTATACACATTTTGATACCTATTTTTGTTGATTTTACACTTTAATGGAAGGTATTTTGTGTATTTTTTGCAGGTATGATTAAATAGATAAATGTGATGAAAGGAGTGAAAAATGATCAAAATTGGAGCAAAAATGAAGAAAGGTGCCAAATTAATCTGTGGTCGTTAAGCGCCCCGAAGGGGCTTACAAGCTAGAGCCCCGCAGCTATGCGCTCAGACCTGGAGCTTACACACCAGAAGACCCGCGTTTAAGCCCCAAGACCTCGTGCTCAAGCGCGACAGTTACTAAAGATGAGTTATTTAATTTTTGGCGTCATTTTGAAGGGGTGTTTGAGGCATCTCTTAGTACAAACGTGGGAAAAAACCTAGTGGCACCAAAATTATTTCAAATTACTGTTGAATGGATGCATCTCTTGGAGGATTCATTGAATCTGGACACAATTTGAAGAGGTATGAAGACACCTGTTGGAAAATTATAAAAAGAGGGCTTATAATTCAAAAAAATGGTTGTTTTTGGAGGGTGTTGTTTTATGTTTATTATTAGAGAGTTATTTTAGTAACACACCACTCCATTTCACCATTTCTACTTACTTTAAGATGGTTTGTCTTAGGATTAGAAGTGAGAATTGAAGATCTTAGAGGTTGGCGCCAACCTCTAAGAAGTATTGTAAGGAAAACCAAAATTTTCAATGGAACTTAAAGTTTTTGGTGGAGAGAATTTACAGATAAGTCATTATCTTTGTTATTACATTTGATTTTAATTATGACTTCTTGTGTTTTCACTATGATTTCTACTTTTAAACCAAGTTGTGATTGTATTTTCTCCTTAAATTCTGAGTAGTTTTCTTTATCTTTTTCCTTAAAATGGTGAAGTAATAAAGTTATAGAAGGATGCTGTGTGAAGTATAGGAAATCAAATTTGGAAGAAGTTCTGATGATTTAGAATCTTGCACTTCAATAACTTCTTAATTTGGTTAATTAAGATGTCAATATATCTTGTGAGAACATTTAAGAACCGGTATGGTAATGTCTCAATCAACGATTGGAAAGAATACATGTGATTAAATGGGTGAGAATGTAATCCAGATGGTTGAGTACAAATAAATGGGGAGATACATTTTGATGGGTGTAGAATTAGAGGACTTTAGAGTGATAGGCTAAATCCCCCAATTCAATTTTTTATTTTATGTTTTGGTACTAGATGTTAGCCTCCAGGTGGAGGAAGAAGAGGAAACTCTAGAGTGAGAGCTAGTATTTTTCCTGCCTAAGCCGTCTTCAAGATTTATAAAGCAATAGATTAATCTATGTTCATTATAGCATCTCTAGTAAGGGTAAAGAATATAATTACTCCTATTTGGCATAACACATTTTAGATACATCCACAATAATAATTTCATGATTTGTTACTGATTCATAATAAGGAGAAATATATTTTATTTGCATTTACTTTCATCTTACAAAAATCTAGTTAAAGTACTTGTTTACTTTCATTTCTAATTATAAAAATTAACAAAAATAATCAAATTTTCTTTCCTAAAATTTTATCATTAGTTTGGGTAAGATCTTTCTTAAAAAGTAAAAAAGTTATTTTTCTATTTTCTTTATTTAACACTTTTCGTGTGTGTTCGATATCTCGGGGCTTAATTAGAAAGTCCTATATTACTTCATAATGATACGTATACTTGTGTAGTATCCCATCTTATAATATCTTTAAAGAGAAGTATCAATTCATATATAAAACGTAAGTATAAATATTTCGGGATCATGTTTTTGGTGTCGTTACCAAGGAAAGTAAAAAAAAAAGAAAGTTAAAATAATATTTGAGATGAAAATTTTAAGAAAAACTAATTTTTACTATTTTAAAATTTTATTTAAAATTGTTAGATTTATTTTAGAAAATTGTTGTTTTTGTTGTGTGATTTTATTTTATTGTGTTTTACAATAGTGTGTGTAGTTCAAGTTCTGAAGGACTAGTGCTTTACAATTCTAATTAGAAAGAACTACAAGAAAAATTAGAAAAATTAAAAATTAAGAAAAAGACAATATTCAAGAAATGGTAAATCAAATCAATCAAAATGCTGAAATCCATCAAGACTTTACTCTTTTAAGGGATTATGCTAACCCTACAATAAATGAATTTAATGGTAATATTAAAAATCCTACTATAGCGACTAATTCATTTGAACTTAAAACTGCTATTATCCAAATGGTTTTTAATAATCAGTTTGGGGGAGCATCAACTGAAGATCTAAATTTACAAATTGTCAAATTTCTAGAATTGTGTGCTACATTTATATATGATGGTGTTTCGGATGATGTTATTAGACTTAGACATTTTCCTTTTTCATTAAAGGATAAAACTAAGTTGTAGTTAAATTTTTTAACACCTGGATCTATCAGAACTTGGGGTGATTTAGCACAAAATTTTCTTGCTAAATATTTTTCACCATAAAAAACTGCTAAGCTTAGAAATGATATTACATTTTTTGTATGTTTGAAGGTGAATCTATTTATTAAGCATGGGAACATTTTAAAGATCTCCTAAGAAAGTGTCCACATCATTCGATACCAGATTGTTTAATAATTCAAACTTTTTATAATGGATTAGTTGGATCTCTTAGATCTATTATCTATGCTGTTGCTGGTAGTTCATTGATGTCTAAATATTTTATCGACGCATATGCTTAAATTGAAGAAATGACTAAAAATAATTTTTAATGTCCTTATGAGTGTGTAAATCTAAAGAAGGTAGCCAGTATTCATGAATGTGATGCTTTTGAAATGTTAACAAATCAAGTTGCTGCAACTTCAAGGAAGATAGACCAATTTGAAATGAATTTTTCTCAATGAATTTCAATGATTAAAGAAAATTCATTAGGCTAAATGGTAGATTCTCAAACATCATTGGAAACTTTGAATGCCGTAAATAAGCCTAATAACCGATATTCCAATTATTATAACCTTGGATGGAATAACCATCCAGAATTTAACTAGAATAGTAATAATAATCAAGGTGGTAGTAATCAACAAAAGGGGAACATTCAAGTAAACCGATTAGGGATTTGAATAACCAAGGTAATAATAATTATAGACCTACTTATCCTCCAAGTTTTAACAGTACTTCACAATTAAGGAGAAGAAGTTGTCAACAGAAGAAGTGGTTTTATAAATGGGAAATCAATTGCAAGGTCAAGGAGCTACAATTGGGACAAAAAGCCAAATAGTTAAGTAATAGATTTCAAGGAACACTTCCTAATAATATAAAGATAAATCCAAGAGATAAAATAAGAGCAAGTAAAAGCTATACAATTGAAAAGTGGAAGAAAGTTGGAAGGTAGAGTTCAAAAAGAGATTGAAGTAGAGAAAGAAGAGATTGAAGAACCAAAAGAAAGCGCTCCAAAAGGTTTGGAAATACCCATTTCTTCACCCAAAATTGATTTAGAAAAGCCACCACCACCATTTCCTCAGAGACTTCAACAACAAAAGTTGGATAAGCAATTTTCAAAGTTCTTGGAAATTTTTAAGAAACTTACAATTAATATTCCATTTGCTGAAGCCTTAGAACAAATGTCAAGCTATGTAAAGTTTATGAAGGATATTCTCAACAGAAAAAGGAAGTTTAAAGATAACGAGAATGTTGCACTTAGTGAAGAATGTAGTGTGATAATTAAAAAAAAGCTTCCTAAAAAGCTTGAAGATCCTTATAACTTCACAATTCCATGTGAAATCAAAGATATATTTTATGGGGAAGCTTTATGTGGTTTAGGTGCAAGCATTAACCTTATGCCATTATCTATATTTAAAAAACTAGGATTAGGAGAAATAACCCCGACTACTATAACTCTGCAGTTAACAGATCATTCGATAGCATATCCTAAAGGAGTTGTAGAAAATGTTTTAGTAAAAGTGGATAAATTATCTTTCTTTTTTATTTTATTGTGTTAAATATAGAGGAAGATAAAGAGATACATATTATTTTAGGTAGTCCTTTCCTAGTTACAGGAAGAGTGATGATAGATGCGCAGAATAAGGAAGTAACTATTCAAGTTAATGATCAAATTTTGACTTCTAATATTTCAAAATCAATGAAATATCTTGCAAAAGGTAAAGATGTCGAATGTTTCAGGATGGATGTAATGATATATCTGAGTGAATGTCATTTCAAAGCAACAAATAAAGACAAATTTGAAACTGAAAAGTTGGAACACAAGAAAGAAGAGGAAGGACAATAATCTGATGATTTTAATGAGGAAGATTTTAATTATATTCAAGAAATTTTTGAAGTTTTGTACATGATGAAGAAAGATGAATCTTTTCGTCCATCAATTGAAAAACCTCATGAACTTGAATTGAAGTTACAACGCGAACATTTAAAATATGTCTTTTAGGTGATTCCTCAACTTTGCTTATTATAATTTCCTCAAAAATAACTACAGAAGAAGAAGAGATTTTGCTTGAAACTTTAAAGAAATATAAAAAATCCTTTGAATGGAACATAGCTAATATTAAAGGAATCAATCCTTCTATTTCTATGCTTAGAATCCATTTGGAAGAATGCTGCAAACCTAGGGTAGATCCTCAAATGAGATTAAATCATATTATGACATAAGTTGTTAAGAAAATAATTTTAAAGTGGTTAGAGGCTAAAATTATCTACCCTATTCAGATAGTGCATGGGTTAGTTTTATTCACTGTGCTCCTAAGAAAAGAGGAGTAACTATAACTGTTCTTGAACAAAATGAATTAATACCAACAAGATAAGTTACGAGATGGTGAATATGCATTGATTATAGAAAATTAAATCTTTCCACCAGGAAATATCATTTTTCACTTCCCTTTCTTGATGAAATGTAGGATAGACTAGCTTGGCATAAATACATTTTTTTTCTAGATGAATATACTGATTAACACCAAATACATATTGCTCCTGAGGATCAAGAGAAAACAACTTTACCAGTCCTTTTGGTACATTTTCTTTTAGAATAATTTCATTTGAATTATGTTTAGAACATTTATTTAAAGTTCTTAAATGCTGTGAAGAAACAAACTTAGTCCTTAATTGAGAAAAATGCCAATTTATGGTAGCAAGAGAAATTGTTTTAGGACATCATATTTCATAAATAAATATGGAAGTAGACCCTGTAAAAATTCAAGTGATCACTATTTACAATGCACAACAAATATAAGTGAGATTAGGAGCTTTTTAAGATGGATGCATTCTTTGTGGATATATTAAATCTGGACATATTTTGAGGAGAAACCAAGACACCTTTTGGAAAATTTTAAAAAGAAGACTTGATAATCAGAAAAATGGTTGTTGTTAGAGGGTGTGATTAGTGTTAAGAGTCAAGTTTATGTTAGAGAGTTTTTAAGAGCACACCTTTCCACTTCACCACTTTTATTATCAATTGTATCTAGTTTTTATTAAGAGTTGAATAGAGATTTGGAGTCAATAGAGTTGGGTGCCAACATCTATTGTGTCTTGTAAAGGGAAAGCAAAGTTTCAAAGGAACATCAAGGGTCTTGAGGAGAGGATTTTTAGATAAGTGTTTAACTTTATTTTACATTTGATTTTATAATAAGAATTATTGTGTTTTTACTATGATTTCTACATTCAAATCAAGTTGTGATTGTGTTGTCTCCATGGATTCTGATTAGTTTTCTTTATCTTTTTCCTTTTAAATGATGAAGTAATTAAATTATGGAAGGAAGTTGTGTCAAGTATAGGATTTCAATGATGGAAGAAGTTGTGATGATTCAAAACTTGCACTTCATTTACTTCTTGATTTGGCTAATTAAGTTATTAAAATTTGTTGGGAGATTATGTAAGATCCATTGTGATACTGTCTCAATCAATAATTAGAAAGAATCACATGCAATTGTATGGATGAAAATTGTAGTCGATTTGGTTGAGTGCAAATAAATATGAAGATATGCTTATAATGGGGGTGTAAAATTAGAGGACTTTAGAGTGACAGGCTAAAGTCCCCAAATTTGGTTTGATGTGAAAAATTTTGTTAAGAGATGTTAGTCCTCATGTAGAGGGAATCAAGGGAACTCTAGAGTGAGAGCTAGTATCTTCCCTGCCTAACCTATCTACAAGATTTCGAATCATCAAATTAACTAATGTTCTTTATAGAACCAAGTAAGGGTAAAGAATATAATTGCTTCTATTTGGCACAACACATTTTAAATACATCCACAATGCAATTTCAGAATTATTACTGATTCATTGAAAGAGGAAAATATATTTTATTTTCATTCGCTTTCATACTATTTTATAGTTGTGTTAACTTTATTTGGTCGCTTTACTTTTTATTCGGAAAAGACAAAAAAAAAATTGAAAAACTTTATATCTTAAAACTTACTTTACAAAATAATTTTAAAATCTAAAAAGTTATTTTTCTTATTTTTTTTAAATTTTAGACATTTCCTTGTGGTTTTGATATCACGGGTTTTAATAAAAAAGTCCTATATTACTCGATAAACGATATGTATACTTGAGTAATAACCCATATAATAAATAATTAATTAAAATATTATTTAAAGAAATTTTAAGTAAAATTATGTTTTTACTTTTCATTGTTTTTATTAGTGTGTTTTATTTTATTTTGTTAATTTTGAATGCATAGTTCAGGTTCTGAGGGACTTGTACTTTACGATTCTGAATTACAGAGTACTATGAAAAAATTATAAAAATTAAAATATAGAAAAAGATAAAAATATTCAAGAAATGGAAAATCAAGACCATCAAAATGTTGAAATCCATCAAAAATTTAAACCTTTAAGAGATTATGCTAACCCTACAGTGGATGAAATTCATGGTAATATTCAACCATCTACTGTAGCTGCTAATTCATTTGAACTTAATATCTAATAATCAGTTTGGGGACCACCAACTGAATATCCTAATTTACAACTTGCCAATTTTTTAGAATTGTGTGCTACTTTAAATAAGATGGTTTTTAGGATGATGCTATTAGACTTAGACATTTTCCTTTTTCACTGACGGATAAAGCTAAGATTTGGTTAAATTTGTTAGCACTTGGATCTATCAGAACTTGGGGTGATTTAGCACAAAAACTCCTTGCTAAATATTTTCCACCATCAAAGACTGCGAAGCTTAGAAATGATATCACATCTTTTTATCAATTTGACGGGGAATCTATATTTGAGGCATGGGAACATTTTAAAAATCTCTTAAGAAAGTGTCCACATCATTCGATACCAGATTGGTTAACAATTCAGACCTTTTATAATGAATTAGTTGGATCACATAGATCTATTATCGATGTTGCTGCTCGTAGTTCATTGATGTTTAAACAGTTTGCTGATGCTTATGCTTTAATTGATGAAATGACTACTTATAATTTTTAATGGCCTTCTGAATGGTTAAATACTACAAAGCTTGCCAATATTCATGAAAATGATGCTTTTGCGATGCAAGCAAATCAAGTTGCTGCAGTTTTAAGGAAGATAAACTAATTTGGGATGAATTATTCTCAGCCAATTTCCATGATTGAAGAAAATTCATTAGGCCAAATGGTTAATTCTCAAACTTCACCAAAAACCTTGAATGCCATAAGTAAACATAATAACCCATATTCCAATTATTACAACCGAGGTTGGAAAAACCATCCAAACTTTAATTGGAATACCATTAATCAGGGTGGTATTAATCAACAATGGGGGGAACAACCAAGTAAACCCATTGGGAAACTGGAACAAACAAGGGAATAATAATTATAGACCGACATATCCTCTACGTTTTAATAATACTTCAAATTTTTAGGAGAAGAAGTTGTCTATTAAAGAAGTGGTGTTACAAATGGGAAATCAGTTACAATGTCAAGGAGCTACAATCAGAAATATTGAGAATTAATTGGGACAACTTGTCAATTCATTAAGTAATAGATCCCAAGGAACACTTCCTCATAATACTGAAGTAAATCTAAGAGATAAGACTAAAGAGAAAGTACAATATGTTCAATTGAGAAGTGGAAGAGAGTAGGAAGGCAGAGTTCAAAATGAAACTGAAGTAGAGAAAGAAGAAATTGAAAAACTAAAAGAGGACGCTTCGAAAGGTTTGGAATGACCTATTTCTCCACCAAAGGTTTATTTAGAAAAGCCACCACCTCCATTTCCTCAGAGACTTCGATAACAAAAATTGGATAAACAATTTTAAACATTCTTGGAGATATTTAAGAAGCTTACAATGAACATTCCATTTGTTAAAGCCTTAGAATAAATGCCAAGCTATGTGAAATTTATGAAAGATATTCTTAACAAAAAGAGGAAGTTCGAAGATAATGAGACTATTGCCCTTAGTGAAGAGTGCAGTGCAATAATTCAAAAAAAACTTCCTGAAAACCTTAAAGATCCTGGAAGTTTCACAATTCCATGTGCAATCAGAGATAGATTTTTTGGAAAAGCGTTATGTGATTTTGGTGCCAGCATTAACCTTATGCCATTATCAATATTCAAAAGACTGAGATTAGGAGAAATAACCCTTACCACTGTAACTTTGCAATTAGTTGGTTGCTCGATCACATATCCTAAAGGAGTTATAGAGTATGTTTTGGTGAAAGTGGATCAATTTATTTTTCCTGTTGATTTTATTGTGTTGGATATGGAGGAAGATAAAGAGAAACCCATAATTTTAGGGAGACCTTTCCTAGCAACAGGCAGAGCAATGATAGATGTGCAAAAAGGGGAATTAACGATACGAGTTAATGATCAAACAGTTACATTCAATATTTCAAATCAATGAAATATCCTGCAAGAGGTAAAGATGATGAATGTTATAGGATGGGTGTTATCAAGTACTTGAGTGAATGCCATTTCCAAGTCAACTTATGAGGGAAAATCTAAAAGTAAGGAATTGGATCACAAGCAAGAAGAGGAATTACAAGATTCTGAAGACTTTCATGAGGAAGATTTAAATTATGTTCATGGAATTTTTAAAATTTTGGACATGACTGTAAAAGATGAATCTTTTGGTCCATGGATTAAAAAACCTCTTGAACTTTATTTAAAGACGCTTACGAGTCTTTTATAGTATGCCTTTTTAGGTGATTCCTCAACTTTTCCAGTTATAATTTCCTCTCAATTAACTGAAAGAGAAGAAGAGATTTTGCTTAAAATTTTAAAGAAATATAAGAAAGACTATGGATGGACAATAGCTGATTTTAAAGGAATCAGTCTTTCAATTTTTATGCATAGAATCCTTATGGAGGATAACTGCAAACCTCGGGCTGATCCTCAAAGGAGATTAAGGGTCTGTTTGGGGCAGCTGCAGCTTATTCAGCTTATTCAGATAAGCTGCTTATTCTGATAATCTGCTGATAAGCAGCTGATTTGAATAAGTTGCCTGTCTGTTTGGTTTGAGCAATTGGAAAATAGCTGATTAGCAGTTGTTTATGTATAAATGACTCTTATGTCCCTGAATGAATAAGCTGTTGAGCTGTTTGGTTTCTGCGGGTTGAAAATAGCTTATATGCAGTTATTTGTAGAAAAATAACAATTTATGCTCCTCTTTATTAATAAAATTTATTCTTTAGAGATCTAAGAGAATTCACTTTCTAGTATAGTGCATACTATTGCAAAAGCCTTGATGTATTGATCGAATAACCTCATATTTGAAAAAAGAAGTAGATCTTTGGATGAAACCTTGGATTATGGAACATTAGAAATTAACAACGAATGAATAATTGGATGGATTATTAACTTGATTTCAAGCTACAGGATCTCTTTTTATCAAACTTGAGAGTCAATTATGTAATGGAGCAGCCAACACTAGGCAAGAAATAGGTCCTTTCAAAACCAGAACTATAATTTCCAATGAATTTTTAATAGTTTTATCTAGTAGATGATGAAAATTTTCTATTCCCGCAATGAAAAAATTTGAATTGCCTCAAACTGAACAAATTCTCCAAGAATTCCACATTAAGGCAACTAAAATTACATGGTAAAGGATAATTAAAAGGATAAAATCCGAAGTTCAAATCACACTCAATCAAAGAGTACATATGGATGAATTAGTAAAAGTCTTGATAGCAGAAATTTGTGAAATATTTAAAATAAAAAAAATCATATATATGTACAACAATAAAGAAATTGAGACAAAGATAAACTATCCAAGTAAACCGAAACATAAGCAGATCAAGATGTATGTTTCTATCCAATGTTTATTATGAATCCATATTCTGATGTTTCTTGCTAGTGAAATTGCAATAGATTAATCAATATTTCTTACATCTTATAAGTAAATGAAAGACTTACAACTTGTAGTTGTAGAAGTAATATATCCTTTCACATATGTCTACCAATGAAACTTTTATAAAACATTGGATAAGAGAGAAGAGACATATGAATTCTTAGAAGTGGAGGAATAGTTCAAGAGGATGTTAGCCCAGAAGATGGGATCAACTGAAACAACCTCTTACACTCACCATCAAGATAAAAAAAAAACCTAATGAAGATTAATAAATAATCCCCTTATAATAATTTATATAAATATATATATATTTTTTAGTGAAAGAATCTCAAAGTAATCTCATAATATTCAGGCCAAATTATATGAATATAAATCTTTAGCCTAACCATCTCATATGTCAGAAACAAAATAATTAAAGAAGACTCAACAAGAAACCATCATATGAGGGTCAATCTCTCCTTCTCTTAAAGAAGTCATGTTCAATGTTCCAGACAGTTTTCATAACCCTTAAAAATCTTTCTCAAATAAGACATTGCACACAAATCAGTAAAGGAGATAGAAGAAATCTCCTCATTTGTAATTAATAAACAGATATTCATACTAACCATTAAGAAAGAAGAAGATGAGAAAATAACTTATAGAAATCATAAGTATTAGAGCAAAACAAAGAATAAGTTCTTAAGAAATCGTCACCTGGAACTTCCCCTCTCGTTTTATTGAAGAATGTGAAGAAGAGGAACCAAGCAACTAGCAAGAACTTCAGCGTTAAGGGAATCGAGTGAGCCAAACTAACCCCGAACAAGTCACCTGGAACTTCCCCTCTCATTTAATTGAAGAATGTGAAGAAGAGGAACCAAGCAACAAGCAAGAACTTCAGCGTTAAGGGAGATCAAGAGGAGGTAGTTGGATGAGGTGATGCCCCTACGAGCTCGATAATTCAAAAGTAGAGGGCTGGAGGAGTGGACGAGAGCTTCGATTGCGTCTGAATAAGAAATCGGGAGCTTCGATCCCCTTTCCTCTCCGCTCGAAGATGATGGCTGGCGAGGGCGAGGGCGAGGGCGAGGGAGAGGGTGAGGGCTATCATGGGCATGAAGGAATTTCTTCCGCCGAACGCTAGAACGCGGCTCCTTTACTGCTTCTCTGTCGTTCAACAAAACTCACAAGAGCGTTAATGCGGCAGTAATAAGTTTGCGCGAATGTTTTTTTTAAACAGTATAGCAACTTTTTTATACTGCCACTGCACCTCAATAAGCTGCCTCAAACGGGCAGTAAATCCTATCTTGAAAGAAGTTGTTATGAAAAAATCTTAAAGTGGTTGGATGCTGGAATTATCTACCCTATTTTAGATAGTGCATGGGATAGTCATATTCACTATGTACCTAAGAAAGGAGGAGTTACTGTGATTGTGAATGAAAAGAATGAAATAATACAAGTAAGAAAAGTTACAGGATGGCGAATATGAATTGATTATAGAAAATTCAACCTTGCTACTAAGAAAGATCATTTCCCACTTCCCTTTCTAGATTAGATGTTAGATAGACTGGCTGGGCATAAATTTTTTTTTTGATGGATATACTGTTTACCACCGAATTCAAATTGCTCCTGAGGATCAATAGAAAACAAAGTTTACCGGTCCTTATGGTACATTTAATTATAGAAGAATGTCCTTTATTTTATGTAATGTCCCTGCTACATTCAAAGATGTATGATGGAAAATTTTCGTTATTTAATAGAAAAAGAAATTGATGTTTTTATGGATGACTTTTCAGTGTTTGTAATTTCATTTGAATCATGATAGAACAACTATTTAAAGTTCTGAAACACTGTGAAGAAACTAATTATTTCCTTAACTGGGAGAAATGCCAATTTATGGCAGCAGAAGGAATTTTTTTGGGACATCGTATATCAGAAAATGGTATGGAAGTAGATCCTGCAAAAATTTAAGTGACCTCTAATTTACCTTGCCCAACTAATGTAAGGGGATCTAGAAGTTTATTGGGACATGCTGGATTTTATAGGCGTTATATTAAAGACTTCTAAAAAATTTGAAAGCCTTTTTGCCATTTAATAAAAGAAGTTGTAATTTTTAATTATAATGAAGATTTCTTAAAAGCTTTTGAAACTTTAAATAAAAAATTAATCACTGCACCTGTCATAGTTTCACCTATCTAGGAAAAATCTTTTGAATTAATGTGTGATGCTAGTGATTATGCTGTTAGAGCTGTTTTAGGTCAGAAATATGATAAGATTTTCAAAGTGATTTACCATGCTAGTAAAACTCTTAATGAAGGTTAAGTTAATTATATCACTACTGAGAAAGAGTTATTAGCTATAGTATTTGCCTTTGATAAATTCAGATCATATTTAACTGGAACTAAATGTGTGGTGCATACTGTTTATTCAGATATTAAGTATTAAATGAAGAAGAAATATATAAAATCAAGACTAATTAGATGGATTCTTCTTTTGCAAGAATTTGATTTTGAGATAGTAGATAGGAGGGGTGCTGATAATCAAATTGTTTATCATCTATCCAGGTTTGAAACTAAAAACTCTCTCCGTGATGCTGAAAAAATTAATGAAAATTTTCCTGATGAAAAATTGTTTGTTGTTAATGAGTGGTGTGTTTCGTGGTGTATTACGTGGTGTGCTAACGTTGTAAACTTTATTGTCAGTGATATTATACCCTATGGTTTGACATACTAGGAGAGGAAGAAATTTCTATCTGAAGCTAAAACTTATTTTTGGGATGACGCATTTTTATATAAATAAAGAAAGGATATGATTATTCGAAGATATGTGCCTTTAGAAGAAGCTTATGAAATTATTAAAAGTGTCATAATTTTGATTGTGGGAGACATTTTGGAGTTAATCAAACTACATATAAACATTTACAATATGGATTTTATTGGCCTACAATTTTTAAGGATGTTAATGTTTATATTAAAAATTGTGATCAATGTCAACGTGTTGGCAATATTTCTAGAAGCAATGAGATGCCCCTCAATTATATGTTGGAAGTTAAAGAATTTGACGTTTGTGGATTAGATTTCACGGGGCCATTTATACCATATTTCAGAAATACATACATTTTGATTGCAGTAGACTATGTATCTAAATAAATAGAAGCTGTTGCTTTACCTCGATGTGATGCTCAAAGTGTTGCAAAGTTTTTAAATAAGAACATATTTTGCAGATTTAGAATACCAAGAGTAATCATAACTGATAGGGGAAGTCATTTTAGAAATATAATTATGGAATAGTTAGTAAAGAAATATCATATTAACCATTGCATTGCTACTGCTTATCATCCGCAGATAAGTGGATTGGTTGAATTATCCAATTGTGAAATTAAAAGAATATTGTAAAATATTGTTAGTACAAATAGAAAGGATTGGTCAATCAACTTGGATTATGCTTTGTGGGCCTATAGAACTGCCTACAAAACTTTTATAGGAATGTACCCATATAGGCTAATTTTTGGAAAAGCATGTCATTTATCAATTGAACTTGAGCATAAAGCTTATTGGGCTATTAAACAGTTCAATTATAATATGAAATATACTGGAGAAAAGAGATTGTTGCAATTAAATGATCTTGAATAGATAAGGAATGAATCTTATGAAAATACTAATATTTATAAAGAAAAGATGAGTTATGGCATGATCGGAAGATTCTTACAAAAAATCTTGAGCCAGGGTAAAAAGTTTTGTTGTATGGTGCTAGATTGAGAATTTTTGCTGGAAAACATAAGTTCAGGTGGACAGACCCATTTATTGTGATGAAAGTTTATTCATATGGAGCTGTGGATATTCAAGATCCTAAGACTGGAAAAATATTTAAAATGAACGGTGATTAATCTAAACCTGATGAGAATCTGATGTTGGGTCACTCAGAATAAGCTCTGGGTATGTCAGGCTGATGACGTTAAACCAAGATCTTTGTGGGAGGCAACCCATATTTATCGGGCTCTTTGCTTTATGTTTTTTTGTTTAATTTTATTTGAATTGATTTGAGAAATGTGATAGCATTTGGGAGTTTTTTATGTTATAGTGGTTTTTATTTGACCTTGTTTAATGACTTAGAGGAGTCAGAATGAAGATTTTGATGTTTGGCAGAACTGTGCAAAAATGTGCACTGGCAGCTATGCGCCGCTGGTTGGCGCATAGGTGCCACAGTTATAAAAAAATGTGAAAAATGAGGTTCTAGAAGCTAAAATAGTGAGTGAGTAGCTTTCGGAGTTATTAAGGAGTTTTAACATATTTAGGGTCAGTTTTGTGCCTTCCTAAGTCTATAAAGAGGCCCTGAATTTATGGGATACTTGCCCCAATTCTTATTTTCATTTCAGAGTCTTAAAAAGAGTATTTTGAGTGCAAAACTGTCTTCTTGGGAGATCGAAGTTAAGAAGTAAAATGAAGCCAACAAGAAGAAGTTTATTTGTGATAGTGCGCAAGAGATATATAATGGATTTATGGCTGTGAGTATCCAAGGAATAACAGAACGGATTACAGAGATCAAGGCCAATGTGGAGTCTATTGATGCAAAGGTAAATGAAATTAATGCTCCTTTACTGCACATTGGATTGCAACTCAAAATGCAATTCAGTTATACAAGTCATGTGGAAGAAGCGAATAGAGCGATGTATCTGAAGAACAAATGGATAGAAGAAGAAGATGTAAGAGCTTTTAATCATCGCCCATTTTATCAGATTTACATTCCAGATGGTTCTAGTGGAACTAAAGGTGGTTCTGAATATAATCCACCTAGTGGAGATTGGAATTAAATTTTGTGTGTTCTTGTTGTCTGATTATGTGTGTTTAGTGTTTTAAGTGTGTTTTTTGTTAATGTTTGTGTTTGTTGCACTTTACATATTTTTGTTACATCTCAACAATGTAAATTTGTGTTTATTTACATGTGTTTGAACTTATGTATTTAGGGAATTTCATCTAAAGTGTTTGGATAGAAATTTGTAGTTTGTATTAAGTGTGTTTTGATATTTAAGTAATATAAGTTTGTATTTATCTGAAATTTGTTTGGAATCATTGGAAATTAATTTGTAGTTTTGGAGTATTAGAAGAGTTTATGGGGATAAATAATTATTTGAAGGGATTAAAGGTGATTAACTTGGATTTTTGATGGAATTAACTTGTTTTTTAAATTTAGGCACTGGCACCAAAGCGCCAAACCGACGGCGCATAAGCACCACATTTTGTAGCTAAGCGTCGTATGACTCATGCATAGGCATCGATTCGCAAAAATTGATTTTCTATAGTTAAAAACTCAAAATTTGCCATTTTTAACATCCCCATCACCTTTAACCTCTCGATTTCGCGAAATAGGAGGCTAGGGCATCACTATTTGGATCATTTTAGAGCCGTTTTCATCGAAATTTGTTGGATTTGAATTCCTTAAGGTATGATCACTACTCTTAAGTAATTTTTTTTATTTTCACTAGGTATTTTGACTACATTATTAAAAAAATCGAAAATCACTATTCATGGTGAAAATTTGAGAAAAACATGAGAAATTGCTTGGATTTAGTGGAGTTTGCTTTGGAAGTTGAGTTAACAAGTTTAGTTTAAATTTGGAATTTATGGTGAATTTTTTGTGAATTTTTAGAGATGGCTCCAAAGTCAAAACGTTCGAAAGAAAAAGTAAAATTTGATTCCAACAAATTTTCAGTTCTAAAGCAGAGAATCGTTACGTCGATGCACTCGCATCATGGAAATTGATTCTACAACGAGTTTTTAGTAACCCAGGAGGAGAGATTGAGGAGATGATTGCTAGAGAGAATTCAGAAAGATAATGTTGCTTCTCCGCTATTACAGTTCCTTCTATGGTGAGAGAGTTCTATGCTAACTTACCAGTAGCAGAAGATAATTTGGTGATGGTTAGGGGGCAACAAGTGGATTTTTCATCTGCGGTGATTAATACTTTTTACCAATTACCTCCAGTTATGTTTTGTTTTTATGTCAATTATCATCTTTCTGAGGGAGAGTTAGATGAGATTAGGGCCTTTCTAACTGATGGAATAGATTTTTGGAAGATAACAAATGAAAGAAGAGTGAATTTTCAAGCCTCTAAATTAAATGTCACTTCAAAGGCATGACATTACTTCATCTCATCTAAGCTTCTATCTTCAAGTCATGTCAGTGAAGTTACAAGGGAGAGAGCTATTCTGAACCATTGTATTCAGTAAGTAAAGCCTTTAGATATTAAGGCTATTATTTTTTATTATATTTTGAACTGTGTAAGAGCTGCTACTACTGTAGGTATGGAATTTCCATCTCTGATTTATTCACTTTATTAGCAGTTTGGTGTGAAGTCTGAAACATAGGAAGAGATTTTTCAGTTACTTAGGCCTATTACCAGTGTTAATTTGAACACTTACAATGTACATTCAGTATTTAGCTGGAAAGGAGGATCTGTTAGAGCTTGCAGTGCTTCTGCTTCTGCTTCTTGTAGTTCTACTGCACATGCATCATCCTCCAAAGATTAACAAACTGGATTATTATAGAAGATTTTAAAGAAGGTGAGTCTTACCAGAGAGCATGTTAGAGATATGGTTGGTAAGATTGAAAATATTGATAGGTATATTGTAAAACATGATGAATAAGAGGAGAATTATCAGTAGTACATGGACAGAGTGATTAGAGGAGATCACAGTGTTGAGATGCCCCCTCATCCTTTTTATATACCTTCTGTCCCATATAAAGACTGGAATGAAGATGATGCTGGTGAGGATGATGATTAGGATTGCTGTGTTGAGTTTGTGATGGTGTTATGTGATTTTCTTATGTGTTGTGATGCTTTTATTTGATGGTCTCATATTTTATGTGATGTATTTTGCTATGGACTCTGATTATGTGTAGATTATAGTTGAACTATTTCTTTTATGCACATTCAGATGTTTTATGTTATAATATGTGATGTATTTGTTGTAGTAAATGTTTTTATGTGTTTCTAGTGTTTGAGTTTTTAGTAATGTCTAATTTAATTCCTATAAATATTAGAAAAATTTAGTACACTATTAGAAACCACTATTTATATAGCATGTTTAAACTTCTCAGAATTTGCTACCACTTCATTTCTAGTATGTTGTAATTTATGTTGGTGTGCATTTGCTTTGAAAACCTCTACTATTGTTGAATTTGAAATTTTGAAATTTCTATTTTATGAAAAACTGAAAAACTGAGTTTGATTTCTTTTTACTCCTTATTTTTAAACGGTTATACTTGCATATTTAGAATATTAAGATTCCTTCAAGCATGTTATTCTAGTTTTTTTTATTCTTACCCATGTATCATTTTGATGCTTAAATATTTTTTTCTAATTAAAAATTAAAGTTTGGGGGGAATTTAAAAAAAAAATTTAAAAACTAAAACTTTATTTGTTCTCAAGAATACTTAAATAAAAATTGATTTTTGATTGAAAATAATTATGTATATGAAGTTATATTAAGGAAGCAAAATTTTGAATATAGAAATGAGTAAGATAATTTAGTGAAAATTTATAGTAATGATGAAAATTTTAAAGTTAAGATTTTCTTAGTAAAGAAATATTAAATATAGTTAAACTATCTTTAGTAAGAAGTGTTGTATTTTTGGATAAATTGAAGATTTTACTTTTTATTTTTTAAAGCTTAAATTTCTTTTATTGAGAAATAATTTTCAACATTATTATTATGATTTTTAAGTCAAGGATATATATCAGACCTTTGTTGTAAATGAAAGGATCAAATTCAAAATCATTAAAGGCCTATCCAGATACAGTAATCCTTATCTTATAAAAAAAAGAAGAAGAAAAAGAAAAAGAAAAAGAAAGAAAGATAAGTATAGTATGTAAAAAGGAAGGAGAAGCATGAGGTTTTAAGGGCTTAATCAAAAATTAGTTCCATACCTAAAGTTTAAAATAACAATTTTGAGAAAATGTAAAGCTTATGCTTATAATATAGTAAGTAAAATTATTTTCAAATGAAAATTTTTAAGTGAGGAAGATGAAATGTTTGAATCCTATATTTTGAAAAATCTAGAAGTAATTCTGAATTATATAGAAACAAATATTTTTCTTTATCCTTTTCTTAAGAATCTTCTAAACTTTAAGTTGGTCTCATTTACGAAATTTTTTTCTAAATTGGACTATTTAATTTCTAGAACAAAAATTTGAAACATTCCTAAAGAAACTCATTTACATAATTTGCATGTTAAGATTTTCTATGTGATTAAGTATCACTTGAGGCCAAGTAACATTTTAAGTTTAGATTATTTTGATATACCTAAAATATATAGTTTTTTTAAGTACATTTTTATATCTATTTTTGATGATATTGCACTTTAATGGAAGGACTATTTGTGTTTTTCTTGAAGGTATAATTAAAATGAGTGACTATGACGAAAGGAGCAATAAACTATCAAATTTGGAGAAGAAATTGAAAAGTGTGCAAAATTGGCCTATGGAGCCTATGCGCCGGATGGTTGGCGCATAGGCGCCATAGTTAAAGTGATAATTTTTTTTGCCGCAAATTTGATGGGGTTTTTGAAGAATCAGCGCCAAAATTCATTTAAAGTTTGAACTGGTGGATGCATTCTTGGTGGATACATTGAAGCTGGACATATTTTGAAGAGACACCAAGGCACCATTTGGAAAATTTTAAAAACAAGACTTGAAGATCAGAAAAATGGTTGTTATTGAAGGGTGTGATTAGTGTTAAAAGTCAAGTTTTTGTTAGAGAGTTATCGAGAGCTCACATTTTCACTTCGCCACTTTTATTATCAATTTTATCTAGTTTTTATTAAGAGTTGAATAGAGATTTGGAGTCGACAAAGTTGGGCGCCATTCTCTATTGTGTCTTATAAATGAAGAGCAAAGTTTTAAAGAAACTTCAAGATTCTTGTGGAGAGGATTTTTAGATAAATGTTTAACTTTGTTTTACATTTGGTTTTAAAGTAAGACTTGTTGTGTTTTAACTATGATTTCTACTTTCAAATCAAGTTGTGATTGTGTTTTCTCCATGGATTCTGAGTAGTCTTCTTTATCTTTTTCCTTTTAAATGATGACGTAATTAAATTATGGAAGGAAGTTATGTGAAGTATAGGATTTTAATGTTTGAAGAATTTGTGATGATTCACTACCTTGCACTTCATTTACTTCTTGACTTGGCCAATTAAGTTGATAAAATTTGTTAGGAGATTATGTAAGATCCATTGCAGTATTGTCTCAATCTACAATTGGAAAGAATCACATGGAATTGTATGGATGAGAATTGAAGTCCATATGGTTAGGTGCAAATAAATTAGAAGATATGCTTATAACGGGGAGTAAAATTAGAGGACTTTAGAGTGACAGCCTAAAGCCCCCAAATTTAGTTTGATGTGAAAAATTTTTTTATGAGATTTTAGCTCCCAATTGGAGGGAATCGAGGGAACTCTAAAGTGAGAGCCAGTATCTTCCCTTCCTAACCCATCTACAAGACGTCAAATCATCAAATTAACCAAAGTTCTTTATAGAACCAAGTAAGGGTAAGGAATATAATTGCTTTTCTTCGGCACAACATATTTTAATTACTTCCACAACGAAATTCCATAATTATTACTGATTCATTGAAAGAGGAAAAAGATATTTTATTCTCTTCCACTTTCATATTATTTTATAGTTATGTTAAATTTATTTGGTTGCTTTACTTTTTATTTAAAAATACCAAATACAAATTTAAAAAACTTTAAAACTTAAATGATACTTTATAAAATCACTTTAAAAAGTAAAAATTATTTATATTATTTCTTTAAAATTTTAGACATTTCCTTGTGGGTTCGATATCTCAAGACTTATTCAAAAAGTCGTATATTACTTGATAAATTATACGTATACTTGCGTAGTATCTCATATTATAAATAATTAAAGTATAATTTCATATCTAAAACATAAGGGTATGTATTTGGGGATTAGGGAGGCCACAATCAGATGGATGTAGCAGCTTTGATTAGACCGAACGAACCTCCAGATGAAGCCTCTTCTTTTTGAGAAGTGTCCAGAACCAAGTTCGATCAGACTTGAATTTGGGTATTGATCAAATTATGGTATGGGGGCTCGATTTGATGGGGATTTGATGGAGGAGCTCCTTATCTTACTCTGTTGATGGTGTAGAGAATGTTGGTTTGGATTTTTAGTTAATGGGGATATGCAATTGAGATTGTCTTGATTTCGGTTGAAATTCCAATGGAGAAATTGTCTCAAGACAAAGGGGTTGGGTGGCTAGAGACAATGGGCTTGAGTTAAGGGAGGTATGGATGAATTTTAGTGAAGTTTTGGAAAGTTTTCCTTAAAACATTTTTAGCACCTCCATTTGTCCATGAAGGATAGATTTTATAGACATGGCTACCTAGTGGAGCTTAGGGCTTGCTGGTGGGTGAAATTATCTGCTTTGGTGCAAGGCAGATTAGCTCTAGTGAGCTACCAGAGCTTGACACATTGGAAGGGTCAATTGGGTTGATCTTGGTTCAGGGTGACTCACATTTTGGGCTCCTCAAGCGACTAGGCCAGCCGGCCAGGCTAGTGGAGGTGGTCAGTGGTTAGGGGTGCAGGCCATCAGTGGGGCAAACTTAAGTGGTGAGGGATTCATTGCAAATCTCTTTTGGGTTTTCACATTTAAAGAAGGGGATCCCCCAATTTGTGGGAGTCTTGGTCCATGGCTCGATTAGGGTAGGCTAGAGGCATATATGATGGCTCTTAGGTCAATTAGGTGGATGTGGAGGGTTTGGTTTGCTCGATTTAGCTTGGTTTGTTCAACTTGGCTCATGGGTTCAATTTCGGGTCGTGTGGATTTAAGTTAGGCTAGGTTAGGTTTGGGTTTATTTTGGGCCCAATTTATTTTTTAACTTGGTGTAACTAATTGTCATAAAGATTTTGGAAATTGTTTGGAGTGATTTTGAATTGATTTGGGAGGTGGATTTGGGGAAATTTGGGTATTTGGTCAATTTTGGGACATTTGGGTTAGCTTAGGTTTGGGTTAGGTTAGAGTGGGGTTAAGGGTCAATTTATGATTCCTAGAGGTTTATGGAGATACCATAAAGATTTCTCAACATAAATTGGTTGTGAATTTTGGGTTTAGGGCATTCAATTTGATGTATTTTGGACATGTGATCAATTTAGGTTAAAATTAGGAATTTTGGATTTGGTTGAACTTGGGTGAGGTTTGGGATTAAATTGAGGGGAATTTATGGCTCAATTTTGTTTAAGGGAATGTCATGTAGAGTTTAGAATTCAAATTTTGGGTAAATTGATTGCCATTGGGTTTAGTTTAAGGGGAATTGGGACACAAGGTCAAAATTGGGTCTTTTTGGTATTAGTTGAAATTTGGCTTAATTGTGGGTCAAATTGAACTTGAATTTGGTTTCAATTAGGATTATAGATGTTGAATTAAAAGTTTGGATTTAGAATTGAAGATAATTGAAGTATGTTTCGTGGACATTGAGGGTAATTTGTGCATTTTGGCCTTTAGAGGAAATTTCGGACTTTTGGTTAAATTAGGCAAATTTGGTCAAATTGAGTCAATGCGGTGGTTCAAAATTGAAATTGGAAATATTTTAAGGGTTTTGGGAGTTTTTTGGAATTTTTAGAATTTTTAGAATTTTTGGGCTTAGAGGGGCATTTTGAGTATTTTTAAGGGTATTTTTGGGAATTATGGAATATTTGAGGTGTTTTGGGTAATTTTAAGTGGTGAGGAATGTTTTGGGATGATTCTTGAGGTATTTTGATAAATTTGATTTATTTTGATAATTTTGTGCAAAATTAGGGTTTTAGGGGTAATTTGGTCATTTGTTAGTGTTTAGGTGCAAAGGGGTCAAAAGTTCGGATTTTTGGTAAAATTGGGGTTGAAAGGAAAATATAATCCTTTTGGGACAAGGACCAAGGGAATTCCCTATTTGGACCCTCCATGTACTAGTACTAACCAAACACTAGCCTAGGGCTAAGAGCTTGGGGAAACCACCCACATGACTTTCCAAAAGTGTAAGGGATAAAGTGTAAGGAGCTTGGTTCAAGGTTGTGAGGTAGTGTGTGAGAGTGTATATTGCAAGTGTGTGTGTCAGCCTTACCCAGACCACCTAGGGTAAATTCTAAAGCTTGACCATCCTATAGGGAACTCCTCTTGAGCTTCCCAATGCTTGGTTTCGTCCTCCTAAGCATTTAGAGGTAAGACTTTAAGAATTTGAAAAACTTAAAGTGAAAACTTAAAGTGAAGCAAAGAAGTTTTTTTTTTTTTTTGAATTTCTATGGGGTAAGGGTCCCATTGCTACTCATGTAACATAGTCACCAGGAATGTCGTATAGCTAGACCCTAGGCTATTCTAAAAAGAGACTAGATCTCAACAAAAGTAAAGTCAAGAAATGGACCCCAAATAGCCGTGGTGAGCCAGGCAGGCACACCACACGTATTGGTGTTGACCGACAATATCAACAAAACTAACTCAATTGTCTGAGTCAAAACACAAGACAAAATGTTGAATTGAAAGAGGAAATTTCTACTGGGGATTATCTAGTTGAAAACCTTTAAACCCCGAAACTCTCGCGGGGAAGAGGAAGTGGGATACCCTCTTTATGGAGCTATGAATTTAGATCTTCCAAATTCTGAAGGAGCCCAATCTGATTTGAAAATTGAAATTAGAAACTAAAATTAAAATTCAAATTTTATTTGATTTCATATTTGGATTTAATTAGAATTTTTGGCTTGAATTTGATTTTAAGCTTCATGGAGTTTGTGGTAATTTTGAGTTTATAGAATTTTAAATTTGTGAAATTTTCATTTTTGATTTTGATTTTTAGAATTTTTATTTCGTGGGAATTTTTGAGTTTAAGTGAGTGTAGAGGGAGAGAGTCGGAATTTAGGTACCAACCTCAAAAAGAGGGAATCACAGTTTATGTACTAATCCCGAGGGAAGGGAATCTAAATTTAAGTACTGATCCTGAATGATAAGAACTTGAATTTAGATAACAGTCTCGGAAATCAGAATCAAAATTTAGATTTAGGTCTCAAAAGGTGGAATCATAATTTAAGTACTGGTCCCGAAGGTTGAAAACTTGAATTTAGGTTCCGGTCTCGAAGATGAGAATCAGAATTTAGGTACCAACCTCGGAATATCGTGAATCTGGAAAATACTCAGAAAGGGAGCATAAATTTAGGGATATTTGAAGGAATCGAACGACCATGCTTTGATCCTAGAATTTCATGGAAGGAGGAAAATTTCATGGATAGGATGCGAAAAGTTTAAGGATTTTTAAGGAATCGGACGACCATGCACGGACCCTAGAATTTCATGGAAGGTGAAAAATTTCTTCGATAGGATGCAGAAATTTAGAGAATTTTGAAAGAATCAGATGACCATTCTTCGACCCTGGAATTTCATGGAAGGCACAAAATTTCTAGGATAGGATGCAAAAATTTTAGGAATTTTGAAGGAATCGGACAACCTTACTCCGACCCTAGAATTTCATGGAAGGCGGAAAAATTCTCAGATAGAATGCAAAAAAATTAGGTTATTTAAAATAATTGGATGACCATGCTCTGACCTTGGAATTTCATGGAATGCGGAAAATTTTTCCGATAGGATGCAAAAATTTAGGGATTTTGAAGGAATCTTGGGAAAGAAAGCTTAAGGACTCACATCCAGCCTAAGGGACAATGAGAGGGAACCATAATTTAGGTACTGATCATAGGATTTCATATGAAAAGGATTTAGAGGAAGTTTGTGTTGATTTTCGAAGAAAGTAGAATTGTACAATTCGGTCAAGACTTGTAGCCTTTGCGAGATTTGTAGAATTTGCTGACGTTTCAAATTTATGGGAAGTGACGTTTTGTAAAGTGTCAAAAATCGTGGAGCATTTTTGGAGATTTAAAATCTGAGGATGAGTGTAGAGACTCAGAGTTTCGAGAAAGAGTTAGCTTATTATTTGTTTTCAATTTATCATTATCTTTCAATTTGTTTCAATTCATTTCATTCGAGGGATATGAGATTTCAAATTCAATTTTCCTTGATATTATTTTCTTTTATTTTAACTTTTTCCATTTGTTGCTATTTTCTTTTTAATCTTCTTTTGTATCATTATTTGCTCATTTTAATTTGGGACCAACGTATGGTCCTGCGGCTTTTCAACCATTGCACCATAGGAAATATTTCTGAAAAATTTTAAAAGGTGAAATGGAAATCTTCATTAATTTTGCTGAAGGCAGTAGTACAACCGATCACATGATGACAAGTATACAAAAGTAGATCCACTATACATAGCTGAACAAAACTGCATATCATGTCATGCTGGTACAATAAACGGTGACAACTGCAATGAACTTGTGCAAGAGGTAGTAGAACTCTATTGTTTGAGACCATCTTGTGAACAAGCCAACCTACCAAGGCTATGATTTGAGACAAATGTCCCCTCGTGAACACCCAGAGGTACTGCTGTCACACCGACAAGGGAAAATGGCTTTCCAACTCTGGATCCAGCTCGTAGTAGAACGACGCCTTATGTTCATTCATCCTTCTGAAAGTGACTGAAACTCTTTGTCCTGTGACTCCTGGGATGCAGTGGTTTGCAAGATCTACCCCGTTTCCTTTCAGTACTAACACTGATTCGACTGGTAAAGGTATCTTGATGGAACCTCAGAACTCTCCTAGCCCAACAATCTGAATCTACTTTTTGAATAATATATTCCTTTCACATATAAATGAGATAGTGCAGAAAGGCCTCACAAAGTCATGGTGGTCAATATGATGTGGGATACAGTCCCGATCCTCATAGATGTTTATAATGCAGTGTTAGGAATACAGTCTGCAGGCAATACGTGCCACTCGACCATTCTCTTTATCATCTTCTTAATTTTTTGAGGCATCGGATCCACCTCATCTTGCTGTAGAATCCTTGGGGAATTACCCTATCGATCTTTTGTAAAATTATATCAACACCCACACTGAATGGTGACCGTACTCTTTCCTCTCCTCCATTTAGTTGGCTCTGTATTTGTCCTGTCCTTCAGACGACTTGTTCTTCCTAATTCTTAAAGGCTAAAATCACAGTCCAAAATTTTCTCTTGATCATTCTTCAAAAAAAAATCAGTGTAAACCTCGAGGCCTTCCAAACTATTGAATTTTCCTTAGATTCCTAGTAATGTTGGAATTCTTTCTTCTTGACTCTTGTGATCTTAGCCATCACGTTGTCTGGGATGCCTCGTTGCAGCGATGGAAGAATGAACTGTGGTACGTAAGGCTAACATCACGATGCTCCCTACTCTTGAGTAGCATCGAGGCGGCTGCGTATGCTTCGAACGTGTTATACTCCTCCAACTGTAGACCATGGCACTGTGGGCATTCGGATAAGGACCCTGTAACTGAAGAATGTCTGGGTAGACTCATGTTGCAAGTCGAGCACCCAGTAAAAATTTTTCTCATTAGATCTCATGCCGGTGCGGGGTCCTCTGTAGTCTCCAGCTCTGTCTCTGTGCACGGTGAGATGTCATCAGTTTCTTTCATTTCTGGCTTATAAAACTGCTTTGGGATAAGCAGTAGTCCGGCGGCTAACTCCCGAGCCTGTCTCCTGTCCATCCTGCCCAAGAGGCGATGCTTGCGGTGATTTGCATTTCTTTTCTTCATGAGAGCTAACGGTGTGGCTGGAACCCTTTCAGCTATAGCGGCGACAAGACCATGCTCTGGAGTAATGATCCTGGGTGTAATTTAGCTGTGATTGTCGTCGTGAAGGTCTGAGTCAATAAACCTCCAGTGCCTCCGTGTCCCGACATTTGTCCGGACTCCTCAAGACCAATTTTTTCCTTTGATCTCATATTTGCAACCTCCTCAGAGAGCAAGGTCCAAATCATCTTTGAACTTAAATACCAACTTATGGCCTTACACTTCCTACACAAGAAAACTGGGGGAAATGTCAGTGGTTTGTCTTTGCACGAACAAGAACAATAATAAAATTAACATTATTTATTTAGTGCTTTTTACAATTATTTTGATGCTATTATCTTATTTAATATCATTTTACAAGATTTGAAATTAGAAATTGAATAAGTGTATTTTATCTTGTAAGAAAATTTATTTTATTTCATTCAACTTCATATTATTACAAAATTTGGACCCAGTCACATACACTGGCCACATGGTATATTTCGGAACTATTGTCCTCCTTCAGAATTTCTTTACGTTGCGTAGTACTTCTTCAGATAACATCCATTAATCGGCAACATAGGTCTATCCCCTTGAGAATTCAGTAGCTGGTATGACCCGCCGGAGTAAATCTTCTCCACCACAAATGGTCCCTCCCAAGTTAGATCAAGTTTTCCACATATCTTTTAGTGTGCAAGAATAGGCCTTCTAAGAACGAGCACAAGGTCACTAAGTTTAAACGACCTCGGTTAGACCAATTTATCCTGGGCTTGCATCATCTTTGGATGATAGAGTTCCAAATTCTACTGCACGAGCAATCTTTTCCCTTCAAGATTTTCCACTTCTATGAGCAGGAGTTTAGCAATCTCTTCCATTGTGACATGATTGGCAACGACGATTCTGAGCGACGGTAGCTAAACCATTGAAAGAAGTACTACCTCGGACTGGTAGACTAGTGTGTAAGGTGTAGACTGCATCAGCATTCTGACAGACGTTCTGTATGCCCATATTGCTTCAAGCAACTTCTCGTGCCATCCTCTTTTATCATCGTCGAGCGATTTCTTTAAAATTTGCACGAGTGTCTTGTTGAAGGCTTATGTCAAGCCGTTTGCTTTCAGATATTAGATGGTTGTATGCAGCTAATCTATCTCGTGCCTTCTGACGAAGTTGTTAATTTTTCTATTCTTGAAAGCAGACTCATTGTCTGAAATAATTCTACATGATATATCGAAGCTGTAGAAGATCTGACTCTTGAAAAGCTGTAAGACCTGCTGAGTTGTAACTTCTCGTAACAGAACTACCACTACCCATTTGGAGAAGTAATCCATAGCTGCGAGTATAAATCTATGTCCTTATGAAGTTGGAGGGCCTATCGGACCCACTATATCTGTGCCACAACACTGGAATGGCGAGGAGAAAATCATGGAGTGTAGAACATTAGGAGGTTGGTGCAAGACCACTCCATGTACTTGGCACTGATGACATCTCTTAGTTGTGTCCATACAGTCTGTCATCATTGCTGGCCAATAGTGTCCAAGTTGTTTGATTTCTTTTTCATTTTCGGCGTTGACTGGTGAGCTTCACACAATCTGGCATGTTCTTCTCTGATGATATTCTACGCTTCTACTCTGCTCGGGCATCTCAGCCACATCTGATCGAAGGATCTTTTGTATAGAATGTTATCGATTAAGGCATATGACAAAGACCTTTTCTAAATCTGATGTGTTGTTGACTTGTCTTCAGGAAATATTCCTGTTTGTAAATATTCTATTATTGACTGACGCCAATCTTTTGTATCATCTGACACTGTAGTTGCTATCTCATCTTTTCCATGCATGTGCAAACTATCAAGGTCGATCTCTGACAAAATCTAACGTCCTTGCACTGTAATATCTATAGAATCATCGGGTGGACAAGTCAATTCTTGGTCAAAATTGGTCAATTTTGGACCCTATGACCACCACATTGACCACAAGGTCAACCCCTGACCTAACTGGTGAAATTTAGTTATAATCACCTAATAGTTACAACAATAACCACTTGGTCAATACAGATATGCAATTGGTCAACTTTGGGCAAATTTAGCCAAACTGTTCAACTTTAGTCAAATTGGTCTACCCGGGATATATTGGCTAGCTTTGGTCAAAATTAGTTAAATTGAGCCATTAGGTCAACTGAAACACCAAATCAGTCAAATGGACCATTTGGTCCACCAAAACACTAGTTTGGCCAAATTTTGTCAAATTGGTCAACATTGGACAAATAATCAAACTTGGTCAAAATGGTTAATGCTGGACCATATGACCACAACATTGACCACCAGGTTAAACCTTGACCTAACTGGTCAAACTTTTGTTAAAATGACCTAATAGTTACAATAATAACCATTTGGTCAATACAGACATCCAATTGACCCAAATGGTCAAATTTACTAAACTTTGGGCAACTTGGTCTACCTTGGTCAAAATGGTCAACATTGGTCAAACTTGGCCAAATTGAACCATTTGGTCAACCCAGACACCAAATTGGTTAAAATGAACTATTCATTCAACATAAAACCTGGTCAAAATGGTCAATTTTGGACCCAATGACCATCACATTGTCCATCAAGTCAACTTGACCTAACAGTTTAAACTTTGGTTAAAATAAACTAATAATTACCAAAATAACCATTTGATCAATACAGACATTCAATTGACCCAATTGGTCAAATTTGGTCAAACTGGTCATTTTTGGTGAAATTGGTCAGGCCTGGTCAACATTGTTAACTTTAGTCAAATTTGGTTAAATTGAACCATATGTTCAACCTAGACACCAAATTGGTCAAAATGAACCATTTGGTTAACCTAAACACTAAATTGGTGAAATGTGGTCAAAGTAGTCAACTTTGACTAAAGTAGTCAGACTCGGTCAATATGGTCAATTTTTGACCCAATGAAAACCACATTAACCACCAGGTCAACCCTTGATCTAATTGGTCAAACTTTCATTAAAATGACCTAATAGTTACCACAATAACCATTTGGTTAATATTGACATTTAATTGAGACAATTGGTCCAATTTGGTCAACTTTGGTCAAATTGGTCAACCCTGGTCAAAATGGTTAACTTTTGTCAATCTTGGTCAATCTGAACCATTTAGTCAAACCAGACACCAAATTGGTCAAAATGAACCATTTAGTCAGCCTAAGCACTAAATTGGTCAGATTTGGTCAAACTAGTCAAATTTCATCACATAAGTTAAACTAGGTCAAAATTATCAATTTTAGACCCAATGACCACCACGTTGACCACCAGGTCAACCCTTGACCTAACTGGTCAAACTTTATTTAAAATGACCTAATAGTTACAACAATAACCATTTTGTCAAAACAGACATAAAATTGACTAATATGGTCAAATTTGGTCAAACTCATCATCTTTGGTCAGATTGGTCAACCCTGGTCAAAATGGTTAACTTTGGTCAAACTTGTTCAAATTGAGCCATTGGGTCAACCCATACACCAATTTGGTCAAAATGGACCATTTCGTTAACCTAAACACAAAACTGGTAAAATTTAGTCAAACTACTAAAACTTGGTCAAAATGGTCAATTTTGGACCCAATGATACCACATTGACTGCCAGGTCAACCACAGACCTAACTGGTTAAACTTTGGTTAAAATCACCTAATAGTTACCACAATAACCACTTGGTCAATACAAATATACAATTGATCGACATTGGTCAAATTTGGTCAAACTAGTCAACTTTAGTCAAATTGGTCAACCCTGGTCAAAATGGTTAGTTTTGGTCAACATTGGTCAAATTGAAACATTTGGTCAGCCCAAATGCCAAATCAGTAAAATGGACCATTTGGTCCACCAAAACACAATTTTGGTCAAATTTTGTCAAATCGGTTAACTTTGGTTAAATAGTCAAACTTGGTCAAAATGGTCAATTTTGGACCATATGAGCACCACATTAACCATTAGGACAACCCTTAACCCAACTGGTCAAAATTTTGTTAAGATGATCTAATAGTTACAACAATAACCATTTTGTCAATACAGACATTCAATTGTCCCAACTGGGCAAATTTAGTCAATCTGATTAACTTTGGTCAACAGGTCTACCTTGGTCAGAATGGTCAACTTTGGTCAATTTGGTCAACTTAAACTAATTATTCAATCGAAATACTAAATTGGTGAAAAATGAACTATTTATTAAACATAAAACTTGATCAAAATGGTCAATTTTGGACCCAATGACCATCACATTGTCCATCAGGTCGACCCTTGACCAAACTTGTCAAACTTATGTTAAAATGACCTAATAGTTACCACAATAATCATTTGTTCAATACAGACTTCCAATTGACCCAATTGGTCGAAGTTTGCCAAACTGGTCAACTTTGGCCATTTGGTCAATTGGTCAACCCTCGTCAAAACTGTCATGTTCTGTCAAACATAGTCAAATTGAACTATTTGGTCAACCTAGACACCAAATTGGTCAAAACCCTTTGGTCAACCTAAACACTAAATTAGTCAAATTTGATCAAACTGGTTAACATTGGTCAAATTAGCAAACTTGGTCAAAATACTCAAGTTTGGACCCAATGACCACCACATTGACCACCAGTTAACCCTTAACCTAACTGGTCAAACTTTGGTTAAAATGAACTAATAGTTACGGCAATAACCATTTGGTCAAAACAAACATCCAATTGACCAAATTAGTCAAATTTGGTCAAACTAGTTATCTTTTATCAAATTGGTCAACCCTGGTCAAAATGGTTAACTTTGGTCAAACTTGGTCAAGTTGAACCATTTGGTCAACCTGGACACCAGATTGGTCAAAATGGGCTAGTTGGTTAACCACAACACTAAATTTGTCAAATTTTGTCGAACTGGTCAATGTTGGTCTAATTAGTCAAACTTAGCCAAAACGGTCAATTCTGGACCCAATGACCACCACGTTGACCACAAGTTCAACCCTTGACCTAACTGGTCAAACTTTGGTTAAAATGACCTAATAGTTACCACAATAATGATTTGGTCAACACAGACATCCAATTAACCAAATTGGTCAAATTTAATCAAACTGGTCAACTATAGACAAATTGGTCAACCCTGGTCAAAATGGTTAACTTTGGTAAAATTTGGTCAAATTGAACCATTTGGTGAATCCAGACTCAAAATTGTTCAAAATGGACAGTTTCGTCAACCTAAACACCAAATTGTTCGAATTTGGTCAAACTGTTAAACTTTATTCAAATTAATCAAACATATTCAAAATTGTCAAATTTAGACGCAATCACCACCAGGTCAACCCTTGACCTAACTAGCCAAACTTTGGATAAAATGACCTAATATTTACCACAATAACCATTTGGTCAATACAGACATTCAACTGGTCAACTTTGGTCAAATTTAGTCAGATTGGTCAATTTTTGTCAAATTGGTCAACTCAAGTCAAAATTGTAAACTTTGGTCAAACTTCATCAAAATGAATCATTTGGTCAACCAAGACATCAAATTGGTCAAAATGAACCATTTTTTCAACCTAAACACAAAATTGGTCAAATTTAGTCAAACTGGTCAACTTTTATCAAATTAGTCAAACTTGGTCAAAATGGTTAATGTTGGACCCACTATCCACCGCAATGACCACCAGGTCAACCCTTGACCTAACTTGTCAAATTTTAGTTAAAATGACCTAATAGATACCACAATAATAATTTGGTCAATACAGACATCTGACGATCAACTTTGGTTAAATTTGATCAAACTAATCAAATTTATTCAATTTCATCAATCCTGGTCAAAATGATTAACTTTGGTCAAACTAGGTCAAATTGAATCATTTGGTCAACCAGACACCAAATTGTCAAAATGGACCATTTGGTCAACCAAAACACTAAATTGGTCAATTTTGGTCGAATTGGTCAACTTTCTTCAAATTAGTCAAACTTGGACAAAATGGCCAATCTTGGACCGAATGACCTCCTCATTGTCCACCAGGTCAGCCCTTGACCCATTTGGTCCAATTTTGGTTAAAATGACCTAATAGATACAACCAATAATCATTTGGTCAATACAGACATCCAATTGATCTAATTGGTCAAATTTGGTCAAACTGGTCAACTTTGATCAAATTCATCAACCTTGGTCAAAATGTACAATATTGGTCAAGTTAGTCATATTAAATCATTTGGTTAACCCAGAGACCAAATCGGTCAAAAAGCACCATCATTTCAATCTAAACACTACATTGGTCAAATTTGATCAAACTGGTCAACTTTTGCCAAATTAGTTAAATTTGGTCAAAATTGTCAATTTTGGAAACAATGACCACCACATTGACAATCAGGTTAACCATTGACCTAACTGGTTAAACTTTGGTTAAAACGACCTAATAGTTACGAAAATAAATATTTGGTCAATAAAAACCTCCAATTGACCAAATTGGTCAAATTTAGTCAAACTAGTCAATTTTTGTCAAATTGGTCGAACCTAGTCAAAATGGTTAACTTTGGTAAAACTTGGTCAAATTGAACCATTTGGTCAACCTAGACACCAAATTAGTCAAAATGACCTAATACAGACATCTGATCATTTGGTCAATACAGACATCTGATTGACCCAATTGGTCAAATTGGTTAACTTTGGTCAGATTCGTCAGCCCTGGTCAAAATGTACAAATTGGTCAAGTTAGTCAAATTGAACCGTTTGGTCAACCCAAATACCAAATCGGTCAAAATGTACCACTTTTTGAATCTAAATGCTACATTGGGCAAATTTGGTCAAACTGGTCAACTTTGGCCAAATTAGTTAAATTTGGTCAAAATAGTTAATTTTGGAAACAATGACCACCACATTGACAATCAGGTCAACCCATAATCTTACTGGTCAAACTTTTTTTAAAATTACATAATAGTCACAACAATAACCATTTGGTCAATACAGACATCCAATTGACCAAATTGGTCAAATTTGGTCAAACTAATCAACTTTTCTCAAATTGGTCGAACCCGGTGAAAATGGTTAACTTTGGCAAAACTTGGTCAAATCGAACTATTTGGTCAACCTAGACACCAAATTGGTCAAAATGATCCATTTGGTCAACCTAAACACTAAATTGGTCAAATTTTGTCGAACTGGTTAACTTTGGTCAAATTAGTTAAACATGGTTAAAATTGTCAATTTTTGACCCAATGACTACCACATTGACCACTAGGTCAACCCTTGACCTAATTGGTGAAACTTTGGTTAAAATGCCCTAATCGTTAACACAATAACCATTTGGTCAATACAGACAATCACTTGACCTAGTTGGTCAAATTAAGTTAGATTGGTCAACTTTGGTCAAATTGGTCAACCCTGATCAATATAGTCAACTTTGGTTAAACTTGGTCGAAATGAACAATTTGGTCAACCCACACACCAAATTGGTTAAAATGGACAATTTGGTCAACTTAAACACTAAATTGGTCAATTTGGTTAAACTTGTCAACTTTGGTCAAATTAGTCAAACTTGGTCAAAATTTTCAATTTTGGACTCAATGACCACCACATTGATCACTAAGTCGGCTCTGGACCTAACTGGTCAAACTTTGGTTAAAATCACCTAATACTTACCATAATAACCATTTGGTCAATGCAGACATCCAATTAACTCAATCGGTGAAATTTGGTAGAACTGGTCAATTTTGTTCAAATTGGTCAACCCTGCTTAAAATGGTCAAGATTGGTTAAACTTGGTCAAATTGAACCATTTGGTCAACCCGGACACCAAATTACTCAAAATGGACCATTTGGTCAAGCTAAACACTAGATTGGTCAAATTTGGTTAAAATAATCAGTTTTTGTAATATTAGTCAAACTTAGTCAAAATGGTCAATTTTGAACCCAATGACCACCAGGTAAACCCTTGATCTATCTGGTTAAACTTTAGTTAAAATGATTTAATCGTAACCATAATAACTATTTGGTCAAAATAGACATTTAATTGACCCAATTGGTCAAATTTGGTGAAATTGGTCAACTTTGGTCAAATTGGTCAGCCATAGTCAAATTGGTCAGCCATGGTCAAAATGGTTACTTTAGTCAAACTTGGTTAAATTGAACCATATGCTCAACTTAAGCACCAAATCTGGTTAGATTTGTCAACTTTGGTCAAACATGGTCAAATTGAACAATTTGGTCAACCTAGACACCAAATTGGTCAAAACGAATTATTTATTCAACTTAAAACCTGCTAAAAATCCTTAATTTTGGACCCAATGACCACCACGTTCACCACCAGGTCAACCCCTGACCTAACTTGTCAAACATTGGTTAAAATGACCTAATCGTCAACACAATAACCATTTGGTCAATACAGAAATTCACTTGCCCAGTCGGTCAAATTTGGTCAAACCGGTCAACTTTGGTCAAATTGGTTAACCCTGATCAATATGGTTAAATATCGTTAAACTTGGTCAAATATAATAATTTGGTCAACCTAGACACCAAATATGTCAAATTGGACCATTTGGTCAACCTAAACACTAAATTGATCAAATTTGGTTGAATTGGTCAACTTTGGTCAAATTAGTCAAACTTTGTTAAAATGGCCAATTTTGGACCCAATGACCACCGCATTGTCCACCAGGTTAACCCTTGACCCATCTGGTCAAATTTTGGTTAAAATGACCTAATAGTTACAACCAATAACCATTTGGTCAATACAGACATCTTATTTACCCAAATGATCAAATTCGGTCAAACTGGTCAACTTTGATCAAATTCATCAGCCCTCGTAAAAATGTACAACATTGGTCAAGTTAGTCAAATTGAACCATTTGGTCAACCCAGACACCAAATTGGTCAAAATGCACCACTTTTTCAATCTAAACCCTACATTGGACAAATTTGGTCAAATTGGTCAACTTTGGCAAAATTAGTTAAATTTAGTCAAAATGGTCCATTTTGGAAATAATGACCACCACATTGACAATCAGGTCAACCCTTGACCTAACTGATCAAACTTTGGTTAAAATGACCAAATAGTTACAACAATAACCATTTGGTTAATACATACATCTAATCGGCCAAATTGGTCAAATTTGGTCAAATTAATCAAGTTTTGTCAAATTAGTCAAACCTGGTCAAAATGGTTAACTTTGGTAAAACTTGGTCAAATTGAACCATTGGGTCAACCTAGATACCAAATAGGTCAAAATGAACCATTTGGTCAACCTAAACACTACATTGGTCAAATTTTTTTGAACTGGTCAACTTTGGTCAAATTAGTTAAACTTGGTCAAAATGGTCAATTTTTGACCCAATGACCACCACATTGACCAGTAGGTCAACCCTTGACCTAATAGGTTAAACTTTGGTTCAAATTACCTAATCTTTAACACAATAACAATTTGATAAATACAAACATTCACTTGAACCGGATGGTCAAAATAGGTCAAATTAGTCAACTTTGGTCAGATTGGTCAACCCTGATCAATATGGTCAACTTTGGCTAAACTTGTTCAAATTGAACAATTTGGTCAACCCAGACATGAAATTGGTCAAAAATGACAATTTGGTCAACTTAAAACTAAATTGGTCAATTTGGTTAAATTGGTCAACTTTGGTTAAATTAGTTAAACTTGGTCAAAATTGTCAATTTTGGACCCAATGACCACCACATTGATCACTAGGTCAACTTGGACCTAACTGGTCAAACATTGGTTAAAATGACCTAATACTTACCATAATAACCATTTGGTCAACACAGACATCCAATTAATCCGATTGGTGAAGTTTGGACAAACTGGTCAACTTTGTTCAAATTGGTCAACCCTTGTTAAAATGGATAAGTTTGGTCAAACTTGGTCAAATTGAACCATTTGGTCAACCCGAACACCAAATTCCTCAAAATGGATCTCTTGGTCAAGATAAACACTAGATTGGTCAAATTTGGTAAAAAAAACAACTTTTGTCAAATTTGTAAAACTTGATCAAAATTGTCAATTTTGGACCCAATGACCACCAGGTCAACCCTTGATCTAACTGGTTAAACTTCGGTTAAAATGACCTAATCATTACCATAATAACCATTTGGTCAAAACAGACATTCAATTGACCCAATTGGTCAAATTTGGTCAAATTGGTCGCACCATCGTTAAAATGGTTACTTTGGTCAAACTTGGTTAAATTGAAGCATATGTTCAACACAGGTACCGAATTGATCAAAATGAACCATTTGGTAAACCTAAACAGTAAATTGGTCAATATTGGTCAACATTGGTCAAATTAGTCAAACTTGGTCAAAATGGTTAATTTTGGATCCAATGACAATCACATTGACTGCCAGGTCGACCCTTGATCTAACTGGTCAAACTTTGGTTCAATACATGTATCTAACTGGTCAACTTATGTCAAACCGGTCAACTATAGTCAAATTGGTTAACCAAGTAAAATGGTTAATTTAGCCAAATTGTATCATTTAGTCAACCCAGACACCAAATTGGTCAAAATGGCCAATTTGGTCAACCTAAACACTAAATTGGTCAAATTTAGTCATACAACTTAACTTTGGTCAAATAAGTCAAACTTTGTCAAAATGGTCAATTTTGGACCCAATGACTACCACGTTGATCATGTGGTCAACCCTTGACCTAACTGGTCAAAATTTGGTTAAAATGACCTAATAATTACCACAATAATATTTTGGTCAATACGAACATCCAATTAACCCAATTGGTGAAATTTAGTCAAACTAGTCAACTTTCGTCATATTGGTCAACCCTGGTCAAAATGGTCATGTTTGGTCAAACTTGGTCAAATGGAACCATTTGCTCAACCAAGACACCAAATTGATCAAAATGGACCATTTTGTCAACCTAATCACTAAATTGGACAAATTTGGTCAAAATGATCAACTTTTGTCAAAATAGTCAAACTTGGTCAAAATGGTCAATTTTGGACCCAATAACCACCACATAGATCCCCAGGTCAACCCATGACCTAACTGGTCAAACTTTGGTTAAAATGACCTAATAGTTACGACAATAACTATTTGGTCAATATAGACATTTAATTGACCCAAATGGTCAAATTTGGATAAACTGGTCAACTTTGGTCAAATTGGTCAACCCTATTCAAAATGGTTAACTTTGGTTAAACTTGGTCAAATTGAACCATTTAGTCAAGCCAGACACCAGATTGGTCAAAATGGACTATTTGGTCAGCCTAAACACTAAATTTGTCAAATTTAGTCAAACTAGTCAACTTTCATCAAATAAGTCAATCTTGGTCAAAATAGTCAATTCTGGACCCAATGACCACCACATTAACCACCAGGTCAACCCTTGACCTAACTGGTCAAACTTTGGTTAAAATGACATAATAGTTACTAAAATAACCATTTTGTGAAAATAAACATTCAATTAACCAAAATGGTCGAATTTGGTCAAACTCGTCAACTTTAGTCAAATTTGTTAACCCTGGTCAAAATGGTTAACTTTGGTCAAACATGGTCAAATTAAACCATTGGGTCAACCTAAACACTAAATTGGTCAAAATGGATCATTTATTGAAATTGGGCAACTTTGATTAAATTACTCAAAGTTGGTCAAAATGGTTAATTTTAGACCAAGTGACCACCACATTGACCACAAGGTCAACCCTGACCTAGCTGGTGAAACTTTGGTTAAAATTACCTAATAGTTACCACAAAATTCGCTTGGTCAACATAGATATATAATTGGTCACTTTGGCCAAATTTGGTCAAGCTAGTCAACTTTAGTAAAATTGGTCAACCCTGGTCAAAATATTATGCTTTGGTCAAATATGGTTAAATAGAACCATTTGGTCAACACAAACACCAGATCAGTCAAATGGACCATTTGGTCCACATAAACACTTGTTTGGTCAAATTTTGCCAAGTTTGTCAACATTGGTCAGATAGTCTAACTTGGTTAAAATGGTCAATTTTGGACCATATGACCACCACATTGACCACCAGGTCAACTCTTGATCTAACTGGTCAAACTTTTGTTAAAATGACCTAGTAGTTACAATAATAACCATTTGTTCAATACAAACATTCAATTGTCCCAATTGGTCAAATTTAGTTAAACTAGTAAACTTTGGTCAAATTGGTCTATCATGGTCAAAATGGTAAAATTTGTTTAAACATGGTTAATTGAACAATTTGGTCAACCCAGACACCAAATTGGTCAAAATGAATTATTTATTCAACTTAAAAATGGTCAAAATGGTCAATTTTAGACACAATGACCACTATGTTGACCACCAGGTCAACCCTCGACCTAACTGGTCAAACTTTGGTTAAAATGACCTAATTGTTAACACAATAACCATTTGGTCAATACATACATTCACTTGACCCAGTTGGTCAAATTTGATCAGATTGGTCAACTTTGGTCAAATTGGTCAACCCTTATCAATAGAGTCAAATATCGTTAAACTTGGTCAAATTTAACGATTTGGTCAACCTAGATACCAAATTGGTCAAAATAGACCATTTGGTCAACCTAAACACTAAATTTGTCAAATTTGGTTGAATTGGTTAACTTTGGTCAAATTAGTCAAACTTGGTCAAAATGTCCAATTTTGGACCCAATGACCACCACATTGTCCACATGGTCAAACCTCGACCAATCTAGTCAAATTTTGGTTAAAATGACCTAACACAGACATCTAATCATTTGGTTAATACAGACATCTGATTGACCCAATTGGTTAAAATTGGTCAAATTAGTCAACTTTGGTCAGATTCGTCAGCCCTGGTCAAAATGTACAAAAATGGTCAGGTTAGTCAAATTGAACTGTTTGGTCAACCCAGATACCAAATCGGTCAAAATTCACCACTTTTTGAGTCTAAATGCTACATTGGTCAAATTTGGTCAAACTGGTCAACTTTGGCCAAATTAGTTAAATTTGGTTAAAATAGTCGATTTTGGAAATAGTGACTACCACATTGAAAATCAAGTCAACCCATGATCTAACTAGTTAAACTTTTGTCAAAATGACCTAATAGTTAAAACAATAACCCTTTGGTCAATACAGACATCCAATTGACCAAATTGGTCAAATTTGGTCAAACTAGTCAACTTTTCTCAAATTGGTCGAACATAGTGAAAATGGTTAACTTTGGTAAAACTTGGTCAAATTGAACCATTTATTCAACCTAAACACCAAATTGGTCAAAATAATCCATTTGGTCAACCTAAACACTAAATTGGTCAAATTTTGTCGAATTGGCAACTTTAGTCAAATTAGTTAAACTTGGTCAAAATTATCAATTTTAGACCCAATGACCACCACATTGACCACTAGGTCAACCCTTGACCTAACTGGTTAAACTCTGGTTAGAATGACCTAAACATTAACATAATAATCATTTGGTCAATACAGACATTCACTTGATCCAGTTGGACAAATTAGGTCAAATTGGTCAACTTTGGTCAAATTGGTCAACCTAATCAATATGGTCAACTTTGGTTAAACTTAGTCAAATTGAACAATTTGGTCAACCCAGACACAAAATTGGTCAAAATGGATAATTTGGTCAACTTAAACATGAAATTGGTCAATTTGGCTAAACTGGCCAACTTTCGTCAAATTAGTCAAACTTAGTCAAAATTGTCAACTTTGGACCCAATGACAACCACATTGATAACTAGATCAACACTGGACCTAACTGATCAAACTTTGGTTGAAATGACCTAATACTTACCGTAATAACCATTTGGTCAATACAGACATCCAATTAACCCAATTGGTGAAATTTGGTCAAGCTGCTCAACTTTGTTCAAATTGGTCAACCCTGGTTAAAATGGCCAAGTTTGGTCAAACATGGTCAAATTAAACCATTTGGTCAACCTGGACACCAAAGTACTCAAAATGGACCAATTGGTCTAGCTAAAAGATGGATTGGTCAAATTTCGTCAAAATAATCAACTTTTGTCAAATTAGTCAAACTTCGTCAAAATGGTTAATTTTGGACCCAATGACCACCAGGTCAACCCTTGATCTAACTGGTCAAACTTTGGTTAAAATGACCTAATCGTTACCATAATAACCATTTGGTCAAAACAGACATTTAATTGACCCAATTGGTCAAATTTGGTCAAATTGGTCAAATTTAGTCAAATTGGTCAACTTTTGTCAAATTGGTCAGCATTGGTCAAAATTGTTACTTTGGTCAAACTTGGATAAAATGAAACTTATGTTCAACTCAGGCACCAAATTGGTCAAAATGGACCATTTGGTAAACCTAAATAGTAAATTGGTCAATTTTTCTCAAATTTGTCAACTTTAGTCAAATTAGTCAAACTTGGTCAAAATAGTAAATTTTGGACCCAATGACAACCACATTGGCCTCTAGGTCGACCCTTGATCTAACTAGTCAAACTTTGGTTCAATACTGGCATCTAACTGGTCAACTTATGTCAAACGGGTCAACTATAGTCAAATTGCTCACCCAACTAAAATGGTTAATTTGGCCAAATTGTATCATTTGGTAAACCCAGACACCAAATTAGTCAAAATTTCCCATTTGGTCAACCTAAACACTAAATTGTTCAAGTTTAGTCATACCGCTTAACTTTGGCCAATTTAATCAAACTTGATCAAAATGGTCAATTTTGGACCCCATGATCACCACGTTGATCATCGGGTAAACCTTTGACCTAACTGGTCAAACTTTGGTTAAAATGACCTAATAAATACCACAATAATGTTTTGGTCAATACAGACATCTAATTAACCCAATTGGTTAAATTTGGTCAAACTGGTCAACTTTGGTCAGATTGGTCAACCCTGATCAAAATGGTCTTATTTGGTCAAACTTGGTCAAATTGACCCATTTGCTCAACACACACACCAAATTGATCAAAATGGACCATTTTGTCAACCTAATCAATAAATTGGACAAATTTTACCAAAATGATCAACTTTTGTCAAAATAGTCAAGCTTGGTCAAAATGGTCAATTTTAAACCCAATAGCCACCACATTGATCACCAAGATAATCCATGACCTAACTGGTCAAACTTTGTTTAAAATGACATAATAGTCACCACAATAATTATTTGGTCAATACAGACATTTAATAGACCCAAATGGTCAAATTTGGATAAACCGGTCAACTTTGGTCAAATTGGTCAACCCTATTAAAAATGGTTAACTTCGGTCAAACTTGGTTAAATTGAACCATTTGGTCAACTTAGACACTGGATTGGTCAAAAGGAACCATTTGGTCAGCATAAACACTAAATTAGTCAAATTTAGTCAAACTGGTCAACTTTCGTCAAATAAGTCAATCTTGGTTAAAATGGTCAATTCTGGACCCAATGACCTCCATGTTGACCACCAGGTCAACCCTTGACCTAACTGGTCAAACTTTAGTTAAAATGACATTAAAGTTACCACAATAACCATTTTGTCAAAATAGACATTCAATTACCCAAAATGATCGAATTTGGTCAAACTCGTCAACTTTGGTCAATTGGTAAACCCTGGTCAAAATGGTTAACTTTGGTCAAAGATTATTAAATTGAAACATTGGGTCAACATAGACACCAAATTGGTCAAAATGGACCATTTGGTTTACCTAAACACTAAATTGGTCAAATTTCGTCAAATTGGAATACCTTGGTCAAATTACTCAAAGTTGGTTAAAATGGTTAATTTTAGACTCAGTGACCACCTGACCCACTTTTTATATGTTTGCAAATTATATTAATAGTAACAGCACCAAAAACTTGATCCCGTTTTAATATATATATATATTAGATTTTATTATGGAATGTTTAATGTGGATTCTACGCAAGTATACGTATCGTATCAAGTAATACAGGGCTCTAGTGGAGTCCTGGTTATCGATCCCACAGGAAAGTTTTTAACAGATTTGTATCAGTTAAAATTTAAAGGAATTACTTACTAATATAGTAAACGGAAATTTAAAGTAACTACAACAACTAATGTAAACTAATGCTTGAAATAAGGTTGATTTAAATGATTCAGAAAAAGTATCATTCTCCTTGTTTTTAGAAAATTAAGTGAATGATGAATTTAAATAGAATTCTTGAATTGTATTGTGACAAATAGGAGCATTCCTATTCTTTACCCTTTGGTCCAGGTGCAAAGAACATTGACTAATCCAATGTTTGATTACTTAATCTGCGGCTAGGCTGGGAGGATACTAGCTACCACTTCAGAGCTCCCACGTTCCCCTCACCTGAGGGCTATCATCTACATTTCAGCTCTCAAACAATAGGACCAAATTGAATATTTTAGTCTGTCACACTAAAATGTTTAATTCTACGTCCGATAAATAATATTTCCCTATTTATTTGCACCCTCCTTCCAAGGCTTTTAACTTCCCTGAATTTTGGATGTAATTTTTACTTTAGTTGATACTTCAACATATTTTAACAAATCAATTGGCCAGATTGAAAGTGAATTAAGTTCTAAGTAAAAATTATCACAATTTATTTTAATATTTTATGTATTTCTATTTAATTTCATCAATTCGTATAATTTTCATAAACAAGGAGAAAGACTAAGAAAACTACTCAGAATGCATGGGAAAAAAACAAAGCATGGATTTCATTTAAAGTTAACAACAATAAACAAAGATACTTATCTTAATTTTCTCCCTAAGAAGACTCCTTAAAGTTCCTTTGACTTTTCCTTCTATTACAGCACACTTCTAATTCTAACTCACTAAGCTTCACTAAGACTCTCTAAATAAACTCACTTAAAACTCCAGAAACACACACAAATGACGCACAAAAGACACACACAAAGCACTAGAATTCGGCCTCTATTTATAGAGGTAGGCAAAGGTCCAAGGAATGCTTAAACACCTCTTCAAAAAGCGTCCAGGTTCAATGAATTTTGCATTTTGAACTCTCTCGCCGTCGGCGGGAAACGACCTCGCCGTTAGCGGGGCTTCTAGAAGGTCTTCAAACCACGCGATCTCGCTGTCGGCGGGCTCGGGCTCCCTATCGGCGAGGTAGTTATAATTCCTTCAGAAATTCTCCTCATGATCTTGCCGTCGGCGGCCTCAATCTTGCCGTCGGCGACTTAGTTCATTTTGCATGAATTTCTTCCTTTTTGAACCAAATTCGCTCCATTTCATGCTTTTTGCTTCCATCACTTATAAATCTTCGTTCCTGCAGTAAAATAAAGAAAATACCTTTCTTTAAAGTGCAATTTCATCAAAAATAGATATGAATTTCTTAATGTATTTTTACGCTGATCAAAATCCCTCAAACTTAATTATTACTTGTCCTCAAGTAATTTTAATACTAAATAAAAATAATGATTTCTGTAATAAAATTTTTCAATTCAAATATACTATGAATTAAATTTAATTAACATTATAGTAAAGTTGAATAGAAATATTTCTAAGTAATTGAATTAACTTTATAGATATAAGATTATCTAGTTATCAGGTCTAAGATTTCTAGCTTTCTATTTATTTCAGGAATGACTATATTTAAAAGAGTAAATTACTTAAGATATTTAGATGATAGGAAGTTCAAGAAAACACTATTTAGTAAAATACTAATCTATATATATAAGTTTAGAAATATAATTAAGTTTTACCCTTTAGGTTGAATCCATTGAAGCCAATTTTTGATAAGGCATCTCCTCAAGCTTCTCCTCACTTATATTTTTCTTTTCTTTTCTTTTCTTTTTCATTTTGGATTGATTTTCAATCCTTCTCTTTTTCTTTTTCAAGTGAGGATTATTGTATCTGGATAGCCTGTAAATAATTTTGAACTTCAACTTCTCGTCCAAAATTTGAAACCTTAAATATTTTCTTGCTTATATATATTTCATAGCCTTGACTTCATTGAGTTTCAATCCTTTCTTTTTCACTTAAATACTTAAGAATTTCAATTTTTAGAATATAGTTTTCCTTACTTTAAATAGTTTACTATATTCTTATTCCTTTTAACCAAATATCTTATTCCATTTAATTAATTGAATTACTAGAAACATTTTATTTAACTTTCTATAATAATTAAATAAAGTAATTCATGTTTATTGAATTGAAAAACTACTATAGAAAATAATTTGATAATAATTTTTGAAAATAATATTGAGAACAATTTAATAATTAAATTTGTATTTCTACCTTCCCCCAAACTTAAATTTCTCTATCTATACTAAATAGTGAAAAGGGAAAGTATATAGTAAAGTTCATCATACCTTTGAGCTCTAGGTATTTCTTTTCTTTGAAATTTTTGTAGGCTTTTTCATTACTTACGAACACTGTCTTGTTAGTATTCTTCCACATATAGTATTTAAAAGAAAGTGCAGGGATGAAATTTTAAAATAAGTATCAAACATAACAAATGAAAACTTAATCTATTACTACACATACAATCAACTAACTTACTTTAAAACATATTAAAACAATCTAAACAATATTAAAAGTTCAGAACTTATAAAAACTTAAACAACACATCCTATATAAAAAATTGCAAACTAATTTAACACACATAAGAAGTCTAACATCATAGCATAAGTAAACATACCAACATCCACAGTCCACAGAAAGTACAGAATAATTACACACAGAATAATAAAGTTTCCAAAATAACAATAAATCTAAAAAAACCAAAAAAACTAAACAAAGGTTCTAATCTTCTGCATCAAAATCCCAGGCTATATCATCTCCACGATCTCGAGTGAGAAGGCTGAGCAGTCGGTAATCGTGTATAGTGGGGGCACTCGGGAAAGACAACATCTAAATCACCACTCCTGTATCGACGTTCGGCCTCATAATATGCAATTTCGTACTACGAATGTCGCTGGAGATATTCGCTATCATAATCGTGTCTTCTTTCCAAGCCTCCAATCCTTTGGTCTATATGCTCAAATCTTCTTTCCATATTTTCTCCAAATAGCTCAAAACTCTTTCTACTCAGGGTTAACTCATTCATCAGATCTTGAAGGGTAGGAGTGGTGTACTGAGGGGGTTCATAACTTGTACAGGGTATATCTCTACTTGAATAAGGTACATAATCCCTTGTCCCAGATCTCCATCCTTCGTGGGATTCATATTTCTTTATATTAGCTAGAGTAATGGGTTTCATAGGTTCAACCCATTCCTCATCATCTCTTGCCTCCACCCCAGATAATTGGCAGTGTGCATAGATAAGACCAGGATGTCCTAGTCCTCCTCCACTTTCATTTCTTGAGGTGGCTAATATATTCTTATAGATTACACTTCCCACATTAATACTCTTTTTGTTCTGAATACAGAAATTCAAAACTGCTCTATCTCTTGTTACCTCACTATGGTGGTAGGTAGGTAACAAAGTAGAACAAATAAAATAATGCCAGGCTTTTGATGTTGCGTTTAGCATAGAAAGAGGGAAGTTTACCCGTTCTCGCTGCTTTATCTTCCAGACGCCTTTCCCATCAGTGAGAAAGTCGATCATCTCTTCCAGTAGTCCTTCCATAGTTCCAAAAGTTCCATACTCGCTGGTGTAGGTGTCTCTAACCTCGTAATAAGTGTTTATTCTAGCAGCACTGAATTCCACAAAAAATCCTCTAACCTTAACCGGTGCATCTTCAGCCTGTGTTAAGTTCGTATAAAATTCCTTTACCACTTCTACAGCGGCTCTGTTGGTCACGAAACAGAAGTTTTCCCATCCTCGTTCCTTAATGATTCGCTCAACTTCTCCTCCAGGATTTTTGAAAACTCGATCTTGAATGCATTTTCTTGCTTGTATGTTTTGAAAGTATCGAGTTTGGGCTCTTGCGTTAATGAATCGGGTTTCGTCGTAATCTATCCGTCGCTTTTGTCGTGGAGCCATTTTTGATCTGTGAAATTTGCAAAAATTTTAACTAAACTCCCAAATATTACTAAGAAGGCTTCCTATAACATCTAAAATCCAATTAAATCAATTTCCATGAAATTCTTCCAAATATTTTCTCCACATTTTGAAATTTTTCAAAATTTCTTAATGTAGAAGAAATCCATGGTGAAAATAAAAAATTTTTGCATAGGAGTGAAGCTCTTACCAAGGGAAGACGAAATCTGGTGTTAAAATGTGTTGAAATCGCTTCAAATCCAAGATCTCTCAAGCCACTAGGTCGGTTTTTTCGAAGTTTTGAGGAAGGGGATGATGAATAGTGTCGGTTGGCTGAGTCGAATATAGGTCTTTTCGCGATCTCGCTGTCGGCGAGATTTTTCTCGCCGTCAGCGAGCTAATTAATTTCATAAGTCAAAAGTTTCGGGAAAAATCTGCTGTCGGCGAGCTCGGTCTCGCTGTCAGAGGGTTTTCTCGCTGTCGGCGAGATAATTCTCGCCGTCGGCGAGATCCCAAAAATTTTAAATTTTTGAAATTCGTCAATCATTTTCAACCTCGATTTGCCCTTAATCAATCTTTCGATCACTTAATTTAATAATAATACAAAGATTAGATACTTATACTCACAAAAAGTTCACACAACACAAACAATATAACTTTATATATGAAATCCATGAAACTTACAAACTTCACACTAACTGATAACAACACTTAACTTAAATGTTTAAATCCATAAAACTCAGCATCGCAATCCAGACCACAACACTCTAAATGCTGAGTCATAACAATTACACATAATCTCATCAAATATGAGATGATCAAATTAAAATTCAAATCATAATAAAACCTAAATCCAAATCAACACATATATATGCAAATATGACATAAAATCGAAATCTTTCCTACTCTTCAGTATCTGAACAATCATCTTCTCTGATATTTCCGATGCGACGCAGGTGCACAAATAAATTGTAGAAAGGCTTGAAAGGGAATTCTGCAGTAGATTCTTCATTAATCCATCCCTTCTGTCTTAGTAAATGAATAAAACTAGCCTCTAAATGTCCAGTATGATCAAAGTGCTCCTTCATCCTCCAGTCAATGTGATCAAACATATCAGAGATATTGTCGATGGAATTCATCACTTTTAGCAATTCTTTCTCCAATCCTTTAATCTTCTTCAGAATGAAATTTTTTTTATCAGCAAGGGGCCTTGCTAAAGGATTGTTCTGCGATGCTTTGTCAGAGATAATGGTAATCTCATCGTTGTTATCCAAGGTTGGAAACATATCAGTAGGATCAAGTGGTTTCCATGGCAAAAGTACATTTTCCCAAGCCTCATAAGAAACTTGGTACTGACTGCATAAAGCAAATATAGTCGATGGGTGTCCAAGTCCATGAACCGACCCATGCACAATCAATCCCAATGCAAACTTTACTATTATTGATCCGACATCGATAGGTAGTCCCATTTGAATACAATAGTTTAATATAGCGCATTCCTTTGAAACTTTATTTACTCTCATACTAGGTAATAATTTTGATGAGATAAAGAAATGCCAGTGCTTCGAGACAGGGTTAAGAAGTGATGTAGAAAAACTGACATACCCATCTTCGCGTAACTCCCAATCATCAGGTTCGTCAGTTAGGTATCTATAGATCTCGTTCATATTGTATCTTGAAGGCACAAAGTTGGAATAATGACAAACAGAGGTATTCTCTATAGAAAATAATTCATTTACCCTTGAAGGAGTAAATGTTACCCATCTTCCTCGACGTAGACATTTCCATTGTTGATCGCATGTAGATTAGAGTAAAACTCTTTAACTACTTGGAATAACTACGGCGGATGTCGTATAACAAAATACCTCCCAATGCCGTTGTGCGATCATTTCTTCGATTTTGGTAGTGGAATTCTCTACTCCTCTCGTTGACAAATCCCTTTCTTTAATAAGTCTTTTCTTCATCAAGCCTTTGTTGAAGATACGCTGCGCCTCCGAACTGACAAATTTTCTTCTGTTGAAAACTTCAGATTTTGTGGTTTCTAAGCGTTTGGTGGCCATTTCGGATTGAAAGGATTGGTCTCTAATCGTTTCTAAGGAAGAAAATGGTGTAAAATCGGATTTGGGATAATTTCCTACAAAGAAATGGCTTAGAATCGTCCAAAACCGCACGAAAATCTTTAAGAAACCAAAATTTCAACTGCCTCGCCGTCGGCGGGAAGTTTCTCATCGTCGGCGAGCTAGTTTTAAAATCGAATTGAGTCATGGCACACGATCTCGCTGTCGGCGAGCTCGGGCTCGCTGTCGGTCAGATTCGTGAAAATCGCCGATTTCGCTGCGAGTCCGAATATTTTACGATCTCATCATATAGGTTCAAATTTGTGATGATTCTAATTAAAAATTTGAGTAGTAAGATTTGTTTTAATAATATGGACTCTCTAATTTGTAGATAATTAAAAATAAAAGACTACTATGGGTTGCCTCCCATAAAGCGCTTGGTTTAACGTCGTCAGCCCGACCTAATTTCGGTTAGTAATCGGGTTGATTAAGCATTAAAACTTCTTTAAAATTTGGTCTTTTACCTTGAAAATATGGTTTTAATCTATGTCCGTTTACCTTAAATCTATGTCCTATTTTTGGATCTTCAATTTCTATAGTTCCATATGAAAATATCGAGTTATGGTGAAAGGTCCTAACCATCGAGATTTCAATTTCCCGGGAAATAATTTCAATCTAGTATTATATAGCAGAACTTCTTGTCCGGTTCAAAATTTCTCTGATTAATCTTCCGATCATGCCATAATTTCATCCTTTCTTTATAAATCCTATCATTATCATATGATTCATTCCTTAGTTCTTCCAACTCATTTAATTGTAACAATCTTTTCTCACCAGCTTCTTTCATATTATAATTAAACTCTTTAATCGCCCAATATGCTTTATGTTCTAATTCAACTGGTAGGTGGCGAGTTTTTCCATATATAAGCCTATAAGGAGTCATTCCAATCAGAGTTCTATAAGCAGTTTTGTATGCCCATAATGCAGTGTCTAGTCTTACAGACCAGTCTGATCTATTAGGGTTTACAGACTTTTCTAATATACATTTAATCTCTCGATTAGATACTTCAGCTAATCCACTAGTTTGTGGATGATAAGCAGTTGATATCTTATGCATAATATTATATTTTTCTACTAGTTTGTGAATATATTTGTTTCTAAATGAGTTCCTCCGTCAGTGATAATCACTCTCGGCATTCCAAATCTAGTAAAAATATTTTTCATTAAAAATTTTGAAGCACTTTTAGCATCACACCTAGGTAAAGCTTGTGCTTCGATCCATTTGGAAACATAATCAACAACTACTAATATATATGAGTTTCCATATGAAGGAATAAAAGGTCCCATGAAATCTAATCCCCAAACATCAAAAATTTCAACTTCTAATATAAAATATAGAGGCATTTCATTTTTTCTTGATATGTTTCCTACCATTTGGCATTTATCGCAGGTTTTTATATATCTATATACATCTCTAAATAGAGTAGGCTAATAGAATCCAGATTGTAGAATTTTATACGCAGTTTTATCTGTCCCAAAATGTCCTCCAAAATCAGAATCATGACATTTTTGAATGATTGGTTCAGTTTCTTCATAAGACACGCATCTTCTAATAATTAAATCCTTACATTGTTTATATAAGTATGGTTCATCCCAAAAGTATGTTTTAGTATCATGAATGAATTTTTTCTGTTGTTGTAAAGTTAACATAGGGGGTAAAATATCACTTACAATATAATTTACTATATCGGCATACCAAGGTATTCTCCACTCATTTATATTATAAAGTTGTTCATCGGGAAAAGCTGTCTAAAATTTCATTATCGGTATCGGATAATTCATGATTTTCTAATCTTGATAAATGATACTGCAATTTGATTATCGAGTTCCTTTTTGTTAATGATCTCAAAATCAAATTCTTGCATTAATAATATCCATCTAATTAATCTTGGTTTAGAATCTTTCTTTTGCATTAAATACTTTATAGCAAAGTGATCAATATGCATAATACATTTAGTTCCTATTAGATAATGCCGAAATTTATTAAAAGCATATACAGTCGATAATAATTCTCTTTCGATAGCTTGTATAATTAATTTCGGCATCATTTAGAGTTTTACTTAGCATAGTATATAACTTTGAAAATCTTATCGTATCTTTGCCCGAAGCTGCTCCTATAGCATAATCACTAGCATCACACATAAGCTCAAATGGTTTCTCCCGATTAGGTGAAACTATTATAGGTGCTTATAATTAATTTATCTTTTAATAATTCGAAAGCATTTAGGCATTCGGTTGTAAATTCAAATTTCTTGTCCTTTTCGAAAGTTGGCATAGAGGTTTAGTAATTTTTGAAAAATCATTAATATAACGTTTGTAGAATCCGGCATGTCCAAGAAAACTTCTTACCCCTTTTACCATAGTTGGAGATGGTAATTTAGCTATAACTTAAATTTTTGCGAGGTCTACTTCCATGCCTTTTTCGAAATTTTATGCCCTAATACAATGCGCACTGTAACCATAAATTGACATTTCTCCCGATTAAGAACTAAATTAGTTTCCTCACATACTTCAAATACTTTTTCAAGATGATTTAAGCATGTGTCAAATGTTGTTCCAAATACAGAGAAATCATCCATAAATACTTTTATTCCATTATCAATTAATTTACTAAATATAGACAACATACATCTCTGGAATGTTGCAGGTGCATTACATAATCCAAAAAGCATTCTTCGAAAAGCGAAAGTTCCATAAGGACTAGTAAATGTAGTTTTCTCTTGATCCTCAGGAGCAATTTATATTTGATGATAACAGGTATATCCATTTAAGAAACAAAAATATTTATGTCCGGCAAATCTATCTAACATCTGGTCTAGAAATGGTAAAGGGAAGTGATCTTTCCTGGTAGGCATGTGTTTAATTTTCTATAATCAATACATATTCGCCATCCAGTAACTTGTCTTATAGGGATAAGATCATTATTTTCATTAGCTTTTACGGTCACTCATTTCTTAGGTACACAGTGAATTGGGCTTACCCAAGCACTGTCAGAAATAGGATATATAATACCATTATCTAACCATTTTAAAATTTCCTTTTTGACTACTTCTTTCATTATCAGATTTAATCTCATTTGTGGATCTGCTTTAGGCTTATATTCATTATCTAAAATAATTCTGTGCATACAGATTGAAGGACTAATTCCTTTAATATCTGCTAAAGTCCAACAAAAAATTTTCCTATATTTTTTTAATGTATCTAAATGTTTTTGTTCTTGAGATTCATTTAATTCAGAGGAAATAATAAATGGTAGAGTTGAAGAATTACCTAAGTAAGCATATTTTAAATGATTAGGTAACATTTTTAACTCAAGTTCAGGAGGTTTAATAATGATGGAACTATATTTTTTTTAGAATTTTCTGTGTTATCCAAAAATTCAAATTTCTCTTGAATATAATCTAGTTCTTCATTTATATTGGCTTTTTCAATTAATTCAGTATTTTCTTTTTCTAATTTTTCTTCAAAATATTCCTTAAAATGTTCTTTTTGTAAATGATCGAGTACTTCCATTCGAAAACACTTATCATCTTTTTCTAGCGCGAGGATATTTCATTGATTTAGCAATATTAAAAGTTACTTTTTGGTCATTTACTCTCATAGTTAATTCTCCTTTACGAACATCGATCATAGCTTTTCCAGGTGGCTAAAAATGGTCTTCCTAAAATGATAGGAATTTCTTTATCTTCTTCCATATCTAAAACAATAAAATCTACATGGAAGATAAATTTATCCACTTTTACTAATACATCTTCAATAAATCCTTTAGGATATGTAACAGAACGATCGAGCTAGCTGAAGAGTTACTGAAGTAGGTGAAATTTCTCCCAATCCTAATCTTTTAAAAATTGATGGAGGCATTAGATTGATGCTTGCTCCTAAGTCACACACAGCTTTTCCATATAATTTTTCTCCAATAGCGCAGGGTATAGTGAAACTACCAGGATCTTTTAATTTTTCAGGAAGCTTTTTCTGAATAATAGCACTAGACTCTTCACTAAGTGCGACCATTTCATTATCAGTAAATTTTTTTTTTATTTAAAATATCGTTCATGAATTTTACATAGTTTGGCATCTATTCTAAAGCTTCTACGAAATGAATATTTATCATTAATTTCTTTAGAATTTCAAGGAATTTAGCAAATTGTTTATCTTTTTTATGTTGAATTAGTCGTTGAGGAAATGGTGGTGGAGGTTTTTCAACAGAAATTTTCATTGGTACTAAAGGATTTTCTAAGTTTGGATCTTGTTGATTCTTTTCCTTTTCAATCTCCACTTCCTCTTTTTGACTTTCAAGTTCTTTCTGAATTCGAGGTTCTAATTCTTTTCCACTTCGTAATTGTATCGCTTTAATTTGATCATTTCCCTTATCTTTGGGATTTTTTTTTACATTACTAGGAAATGTTCCAGGTATTCTATTATTAAGTGTAGTAGCGATATGTCCAAGTTGAGTTTCAATATTTTTAATAGCTGTTCCTTGATTTGGTAATTGGTTTCCTTGTATTTGTAATTGATTTCCTTGATTTTGTAAATGTTGACCCATATTTAATATTAATTCTTCTATAGATAATTTCTTATCTTTAAATTATGGGTTATTATTATTAAATCCAGGTGGATAATTAGGTTTATAATTTGAATTTCCTTGATTAGAGGGATTTCCTAATGGTTGTGTTATGTTATTCATCCATGGTTGATTAGTTGTGTTATTATTCCAATTAAAATTAGGATGATTTTTCCATCCGGGATTATAATAATTCGCATAAGGATTATTGGGTGCGTTATTAATTGCATTTATAGTTTCATATTGAGATTGGGATTCTATAAGTTGTCCAGGTGAATTTTCTTCTAATATAGTTGGAGAGTAATTCATTCCAAAATGATCTAATTTTTTAAATACAGCAGCGATTTGTGAAGCTAACATAGATATTGCATCTTTTTCATGAATACTAGCTCTCTTTTTCGGATTCATTCTATCGATGAGACCATTGAAAATTATTGGTTGCCATTTCTTCGATTAGTGCATAGGCTTCATCAAATGGTTTTGATATTAATGATCCTCCAGTGACGGCATCGATGATTGATCTTAAAGATCCTACTAATCCATTATAGAAAGTTTGAATAATTAACCGATACGGTAACGCATGATGTGGGCATTTCCTAAGAAGTTCTTTAAATCTTTCCCAAGCTTCATATATTGATTCTCCATCAGCTGAGTAAAAGAAGTTATATCATTTCTAAGCTTAGCGAGTTTTGGATGGTGGAAAATATTTGGATAGAAATTTTTGTGATAACTCTCCCCGAGTTTTAATAGATCCGAGTGCTTAATGAATTTAACCACATTTTAGCCTTATCCCTTAAAGAAAAAGGAAAAAGTCTAAGTCTAATAGCATCGTTAGATACTCCTTCATATTTGAAAGTAGCACATAGTTCTAAAAAACTAGCAAGATGTAAATTAGGATCTTTAGTAGGTGAACCACTAAATTGATTATTTTGTACCATTTGGATAATTGCAGGTTTAAGTTCGAATGAATTAGCGACTACATCAGGGTTTTGAATAGTTAAATGAATTTCATCTAATGTAGGATAGGCATAATCTCGTAATGGTCTCTGTTGATTGATATTTTCATTTTCAGGAATATTTGCCATTTGTGTTAAATTTATAATTTATCTTTTTTGTTTTCTAATTCTTTTAATTGTACGCTCTAATTCTGAATCGTAAGGTATTAAATTTTTGTCTCCAAATTTTCGCATACAATTTTTGCCAAATAAATTTTAAAATAGTCCGTTACTTTAGTAAATAATTTCTTTACTTCCCCGGCAACGGCGCCAAAAACTTGACCCACTTTTTATATGTTTACAAATTATGTTAATAGCAACGGCACCAAAAACTTGATCCCGTTTTAATATATATATATATATTAGATTTTATGATGGAATGTTTAATGTGGATTCTACGCAAGTATACGTATCGTATCAAGTAATACAGGGCTTTAATGTGGAGTCCTGGTTATCGATCCCACAGGGAAGCTTTTAACAGATTTGTATCAGCTAAAATTTAAAGGAATTACTTACTAATATAGTAAACGAAAATTTAAAGAAACTACAACAACTAATGTAAACTAATGCTTGAAATAACGTTGATTTAAATGATTCAGAAAAAGTATCCTTCTCCTTGTTTTTAGAAAATTAAGTGAATGATGAATTTAAATAGAATTCTTAAATTGTATTGTGACAAATAGGAGCATTCTTATTCTTTACCCTTTGGTCGAGTGCAAAGAACATTGGCTAATCCTATGTTTGATTGCTGAATGCAGCGGCTAAGTTGGGAGGATACTGGCTGCCACTTCGAGCTCCCACGTTCCCCTCACACGAGGGCTAACATCTACACTTCAGCTCTCGAAACAATAGGACCAAATTGAATATTTTAGTCTGTCACACTAAAATGTTCGATTCTACGTCCGATAAATAATATTTCCCTATTTATTTGCACCCTCCTTCCAAGGCTTTTGACTTCCCTGAATATTGGATGTAATTTTTACTTTATTTGATACTTCAACATATTTTAACAAATCAACTGGCCAGATTGAAAGTGAATTAAGTTCTAAGTAAAAATTATCACAATTTATTTTAATATATTATGTATTTCTATTTAATTTCATCAATTCGCATAATTTTCATAAACAAGGAGAAAGACTAAGAAAACTACTCATAATGCATGGGAATAAAACAAAGCATGAATTTCATTTAAAGTTAACAACAATAAACAAAGATACTTATCTTAATTTCCTCCCCAAGCAAACTCCTTGAAGTTCCTTTGACTTTTCCTTCTAGTACAGTACACTTCTAATTCTAACTCACTAAGATTCACTAAGACTCTCTAAATAAACTCACTTAAGACTCCAGAAACACACACAAATGACACACAAAAGACACACACAAAGCACTAGAATTCGGCCTCTATTTATAAAGGTAGGCAAAGGTCCAAGGGATGCTTAAACACCTCTTCAAAAAGCGTCCAGGTTCAATGTATTTTGCATTTTGAACTGTCTCGCCGTCGGCGGGAAACGACCTCGCCGTCAGCGGGGTTTCTAGAAGGTCTTCAAACCGCGCGATCTCACTGTTGGCGGGCTCGGGCTCGCAGTCGGCGAGGTAGTTATAATTCCTTCAGAAATTCTCCTCATGATCTCGCCGTCGGCGGCCTCGTTCTCGCCGTCGGCTACTTAGTTCATTTTGCATGAATTTCTTCCTTTTTGATCCAAATTCGCTCCATTTCATGCTTTTTGCTTCCATCACTTATAAATCTTCGTTCTGCCGGTAAAATAAAGAAAATACCTTTCTTTAAAGTGAAATTTCATCAAAAATAGATATGAATTTCTTAATATATTTTTCTGTGATCACCACCACATTGACCACCAGGTCAACCACTGACCTAACTGGTGAAACTTTTGTTAAAATCACCTAATAGTTAGCACAAAATTCACTTGATCAACACATATATATAATTGCTCAACTTTGGTCAAATTTAGTCAAACTCATAAATTTTAGTCAAACTGTTCAACTTTTGTCAAAATGTTTAGCTTTGGTCAAATATGGTCAAATAGAACCATTTGGTCAACCCAAACACCAGATCAGTCAAATGGACCATTTGGTCCACCTGACCACTAGTTTGGTCAAATTTCGTCAAGTTGGTTAACATTGGTCAAATAGTCTAACTTAGTTAAAATGGTCAATTTTGGACCATATGACCACCAAATTGTCCACCAGGTCAACCCTTGACCAAAATGGTAAAACTTTTGTTAAAATGACCTAATAGTTACAACAATAACCATTTGGTCAATACAGACATTCAATTGACCCAATTGGTCAAATTTGGGCAAACTGGAAAACTTTGGTCAAATTGGTCTACCATGGTTAAAATGGGCAACTTTGGTCAAACATAGTCAAAGTGAACAATTTGGTCAGCCCAGACACCAAATTGTCAAAATGAATTATTTATTCAACTTAAGACCTAGTCAAAATGGTCAGTTTTGGAGCAAATGACCATCACGTTGACCACCAGGTCAACCCTTGACCTAACTGGTCAAACTTTGGTTAAAATGACCTAATCGTTAACACAATTACCATTTGGTCAATACAGACATTCACTTGTCACAGTTGATCAAATTTGGTCAAACCGGTCAACTTTAGTTTAATTGGTCAACCCTGATCAATATAGTCAAATATCGTTAAAAATGGTCAAATTTAACAATTTGGTTAACCCAGACACTAAATTGGTCAAAATGGACCACTTGGTCATTCTAAACACTAAATTGGTCAAATTTGGTTGAATTGGTCAACTTTGGTCAAATTTGTCAAACTTGGTCAAAATTGCCAATTTTAAACCTATTGACCACCACATTGTCCACCAGGTTAACCCTTGACCCATGTAGTCAAATTTTGGTTAAAATGACCTAATAGTTACAATAAATAACCATTTGGTCAATACAGACATCTGATTGACCCAATTGGTCAAATTTGGTCAAAATGGTCAACTTTGATCAAATTCGTCAACCCTGGTCAAAATGGACAACATTGGTCAAGTTAGTCAAATTGAACCGTTTGGCAAACCCAGACACCAAATCGGTCAAAATGCATCACTTTTTCAATCTAAATTCTATATTGGTCAAATTTTGTCAAACTGGTCAACTTTGGCCAAATTAGTTAAATTTGGTCAAAATTTTCAATTTTGGAAACAATGACCACCACATTGACAATCAGGTCAACCCTTGACCTTACTGGTCAAACTTTAGTTAAAATGACCTAATTGTTACGACAATAACCATTTGGTCAATAAAGAGATCCAATTGGCCAAATTGGTCAAAATTAGTCTAACTAGTCAACTTTTGTCAAATTGGTCGAACTTGGTCAAAAAGGTTAACTTTGGTAAAACTTGATCAAATTGAACGATTTGGTCAACCTAAACACTAAATTGGTCAAAATGAACCAATTGGTCAACCTAAACACTAAATTGGTCAAATTTTGTCGAACTGGTCAACTTTGGTCGAATTTATTAAACTTGGTCAAAATTGTTAATTTTAGACCCAATGACTACCACATTGACCACTAGGTCAACACTTGACCTAACTGGTCAAACTTTGGTTAAAATGACCTAATCGTTAAAACAATAACCATTTGGTCAATACAGACATGCTTATGACCCAGTTAGTCAAATTAGGTCAAATTGCTCAACCATGATCAATATGGTCAACTTTGGTTAAACTTGATTAAATTGAACAATTTGGTCAACCCAGACACCAAATTGGTCAAAATGGACAATTTGGTTAACTTAAACACTGAATTGGTCAATTTTGTTAAACATGTCAACTTTGGTCAAATTAGTCAAACTTGGTCAAAATTGTCAATTTTGGACCCAATGACTACCACATTGATCACTAGGTCAACCCTAGACCTAACTGGTCAAACTTTAGTTAAAATGACCTAATACTAACCATAATAACCATTTGGTCAATACAAACATCCAATTAACCTAATTGGTGAAATTTGGTCAAACTGATCATCTTTGTTCAAATTGGTCAACCCTGGTTATAATGGTGAAGTTTGGTCAAACTTGGTCAAATTTAACCATTTGGTCAACCTAGACACCAATTTACTCAAAATTGACCATTTGGTCAAGCTAAACACTAGATTGGTCAAATTTGGTCAAATTAATCAACTTTTTTCAAATTAATCAAACTTAGTCAAAATGGTCAGTTTTGGTCCCAATGACCACCAGGTAAACCCTAGATCAAACTACTCAAACTTTTGTTAAAATAACCTAATCGTTACCATAATAACCATTTGGTCAAAACAGACATTCAATTGACCCAATTGGTCAAATTTGGTCAAATTGGTCAGCCATGGTTAAAATGGTTACTTTTGTCAAACCTGGTTCAATTGAACTATATGTTCAACTCAGGCATCAAATTGGTCAAAAAGGATAATTTGGTAAATCTAAACAATAAATTGGTCAATTTTGGTCAATTTGGTCAATTTTGCTCAAATTTATCAACTTTGGTCAAATTAGTCAAACTTGATCAAAAAGGTTAATTTTGGACCTAATGACAACCACATTGACCATCAAGTCGACCCTTGATCTAACTGGTCAAACTTTGGTTCAATACAGGCATCTAACTAGTCAACTTAAGTCAAACAGGTCAACAATAGTCAAATGGGTCACCAAAGTAAAATGATTAATTTGGCCAAATTGTATCAATTGGCTAACCCAGACACCAAATTGGTCAAAATTGCCCATTTGGTAAACCTAAACACTAAATTGGTCAAATTTAGTCGTACTGCTTAACTTTGGTTAAATTGGTCAAACTTGTTCAAAATGGTTAATTTTGAACCCAATGACCACCATGTTGATCATCGAGCCAAACCTTGACTTAATTGGTCAAACTTTTGTTAAATTGACCTAATAATTACCACAATAACATTTTGGTCAATACAGACATCCAATTGACCCAATTGGTGAAATTTGGTCAAACTGGTCAACTTTAGTCAGATTGGTCAACCTTGGTCAAAATGGTCATGTTTGGTCGAATATGGTTAAATTGAACCATTTGCTCAACCTAGACACCAAATTGATCAAAATGGACCATTTTGTCAACCTAATCACTAAATTAGACAAATTTGGTCAAAATAATTAACTTTTGTCAAAATAGTCAAGCTTGGTCAAAATGGTCAATTTTGGACCCAATAACCACCACATTGATCACCAGGTCAACCCATGATGTAAATGGTCAAACTTTAGTTAAAATGACCTAATAGCTACCACAATAACTATTTGGTCAACACAGACATTTAATTGACCCAAATTGTTAAACTTGTCAAACTGATCAACTTTGGTCAAATTGGTCAACCCTATTCAAAATGGTTAATTTTAGTCAAACTTGGTCAAATTGAACCATTGGGTTAACCTACACACCAGATTGGTCGAAATGGATCATTCTGTCAGCCTAAACACTAAATTGGTCAAACTGGTCAACTTTCATCAAATAAGTCAATCTTGGTCAAAATGGTCAATTCTGGACCCAATGACCACCACGTTGACCACCAGGTCAACCCTTGACCTAACTGGTCAAACTTTGGTTAAAATGACATAATAGTTACCACAATAACCATTTTGTCAAAACAGACATCTATTGACCAAAATGGTCGAATTCAAATTCGTCAACTTTTGTCAAATTAGTCAACCCTGGTCAAAACAGTTGACTTTGGTCAAACATGGTCAAATTGAATCAATGGGTCAAACTAGAAACCAAATTGGTCAAAATGGACCATTGGTTTACCTAAATACTAAATTGGTCAAATTTGGTTAAATTGGTCAACTTTGGTCAAATTACTCAAACTTGGTCAAAATGGTTAATTTTAGACCCAGCGATTACCTTATTGACCACCAGGTCAACCCCTGACCTAACTGGTGAAACTTTGGTTAAAATCACCTAATAGTTACCACAAAAAATCACTTGGTCAACACAGATATAAAACTTGTAAACTTTGGTCAAATTTGGTTAAACTTGTCAACTTTAGCCAAATTGGTCAACCTTGGTCAAAATGTTTAGCTTTTATCAAATATGGTCAAATAGAACCATTTGGTCAACCCAAACACCAAATCAGTCAAATGGATCGTTTGGTCCACCTAAACACTAGTTTGGTCAAATTTGGTAAAGTTGGTCAACATTGGTCAAACAGTCTAACTTGGTTAAAATGGTGAATTTTGGACCATATGACCACCACATTGACCACCAGGTCAACGCTTAACCTAACTAGTCAAACTTTTTTTAAAATGACCTAATAGTTACAACAATAACCATTTGGTCAATAGAGATATTCAATTGACCTAATTGGTCAAATTTATTCAAACAGGTAAACTTTGGTCAAATTGGTCTACCATGGTCAAAATGGTCAAATTTGGTTAAACATGGTTAAATTGAACAATTCGGTCAACCCAGACACCAAATTGGTCAAAATGAATTGTTTATTCAACTTAAAACCTGGTCAAAATGGCCAATTTAGGACCCATTGACCACCACGTTGACCACCAGGTCAATCCTTGACCTAATTGGTCAAACTTTGGTTAGAATGACCTAATCGTTAACACAATAACCATTTGGTCAATACAAACATTCACTTGACCTAGTTGGTCAAATTTGGTCAAACCGGTCAATTTTGGTTAAATTGGTCAACCTTGATAAATTGGGTCAAATTTGGTTAAACTTGGTCAAATTTAACAATTTGGTCAACCCAAACACCAAATTGATCAAAATGGACAATTTTGTCAACTTAAACAATAATTTGGTCAAATCTGGTCAAACTAATCAACTTTTGTCAAATTAGTCAAACTTGGTCAAAATGGTCAATTTTGGACCCAATGACCACCACATTGACCACTAAGTCAACCCTTTACATAATTGGTCAAAATTTGGTTAAAATGACCTAATAGTTACCACAGTAACAGCTTGGTCAATGCAGATATCTAATTGGCCAAATTGGTTAAATTTGTAAAACTCGTCAACTTTGAACAAATTGGTCAACCCTGGTCAACATGGTTAACTTTAGTGAAACTTGGTCAAATTGAACCATTTGGTCAACCCAGACTCCAAATTTTTCAAAATGGACCATTTGGTCAAGCTAAACGCAAAATTGGTCAAATTTGGTCAGACTGATCAAATTTGGTCAAATTAGTCAAACTTGGTCAAAATGGTCAATTTTGGACCCCATGACCACCACATTGACCAACAGGTCAACCCTTGACCTAACTGGTTAAACTTTGGTTAAAATGACCTAATCATTAACACAATAACCATTTGGTCAATACAGACTTTCAATTGACCCAACTGGTCAAATTTTGTCAAATTAGTCAACCCTGATCAATTTCGTCAACTTCGGTTAAACTTGGTCTTATTGAAGAATTTGGTCAACCAAAACATCATATTGGTTAAAATGGACAATTTGGTCAACTTATACACTAAATTGTTCAAATTTGGTCAAACTGGTTAACTTTGGTCGGATTAGTCAAATTTGGTCAAAGCTGTCAATTTTGGACCGAATGACCACCACATTGATCATCAGGTTAAGCCTTGACCTAATTGGTTAGACTTTGGTGAGAATGACCTAATACTTACCATAGTAACCATTTGGTCAGTAGAGACATCCAATCGACCCAATTGGTGAAATTTGGTCAAACAGAACAACTTTGGTCAAATTGGTCAACCCAGGACAAAATGGTTAAGTTTGGTCAAACTTGGTCAAATTGAATCATTTTGTCAACCCGGACACCAAATTGGTCAAAATTTATCATTTGGTCAAGCTAAACACTAGATTGGTTAAATTTGGTCAAAATAATCAACCTTTGTCAAATTAGTCAAACATGGTCAAAATTGTCAATTTTTGACCCAATGACCACCAGGTCAACCTTTGATCTAACTGTCAAACTTTGGTTAAAAAGACCTAATAGTTATCACAATAATCATTTGGTCAATACAGACATCCAATTGATCAAATTAGTCAAATTTGGTCAAACTGGGCAACTTTTGTCAAATTGGCCAACACCGGTCAAAGTGGTTAACTTTGATCCAACTTGGTCCAATTGAACCATTTGGACAACCCAGAGACTAACTTCGTCAAACTGGTCAAATTTGGTCAAATTAGTCAGATTGGGTCAAAATTGTTAATTTTGGACCCAATGACCACCACACTGACTTCCAGGTCAAACCTTGACCTAACTTGTCAAACTTTGGTTAAAATGACCTAATGATTACCAAAATTAACCATTTAGATAACACTGACATTCAACAGGTCAACTTTGGTCAAATGTGGTCAAACTCATCAACTTTGGTGAAATTAGTCAACCCTAGACAAAATGGTTAACTTTGGTCAAACTGGGTCAAATTGAACTATTTGGTCAACATAGACACCAAATAGGTCAAAATGAGCCATTTGGTTAACTTAAACACTAAATTGGTCAAAGTTGGTCAAACTGGTCAACTTTGTTCAAATTAGTCCAGCTTGGTCAAAAAGGTACATTTTGGACTCAATGACCACCACATTGACCTCTAGATCAACCATTGGCCTAACTAGTCAAACTTTGGTTAAACTGACCTAATAGTTACCACAATAACCATTCACTCAATACAAACATCAGATTGACCAAATTAGTCAAATTTGGTCAAAGTGGTCAACTTTTGTCAAATTGGTCAACCCTATTCAAAATGGTTAACTGTAGTCAAACTTGGTCAAATTGAACCATTTGGTCAACACAAACACCAAATTAGTTAAGATAAACCATTTGGTCAACTTAAACACTAAATTGGTCAAATTGGTCAAAGAGGTCAACATTGGTCAATTTAGTGAAACTTGGTCTAAATTGTCAATTTTGGACTCATGACCATGGTATTGATCACCAAGTCAACCCTTGACCTAATTGGTCAAACTTTGGTTAAAATGATCTAATAGTTTCTACATTAATCATTTGGTCAATACAGACATCCAATGCACTCAATTGGTTAAATTTGGTCAAACTGGTCAAATTGGTCAACCGTGGTCAAGATTGTTATGATTGGTCAAACTTGGTCAAATTGAACCATTTGGTCAACCCATAAACCAAATTTGTCAAAATGGACCATTTGTTCAACTTAAACACTAAATTGGTCAAATTTGATCAAACTCATCAACTTCAGTTAAATTAGTCTAACTTGGTCAAAATGGTCAATTTTGGACCCAATGACCACAAATTTAATGATCAGGTTAACCTTTTGCATAACCGATCAAACTTTGGTTAAAATGACCTAATAGATGCCACAATAACCATTTTGTCAATGCAAACATTCAATTGACCCAATTGGTCAAATTTGGTCAAACAGGTCAACTTTGATCAAATTGGTCAACCCTGGTCAAAATGGTTAACCTAGGTCAAACTTGGTCAAATTGAATCATTTGGTTAACATATACACCAAATTGATCAAGATGAACCATTTGGTTAACCTAAACACTAAATTGGTCGAGCCTGGTCAAACTTGTCAACTTTGGTCAAATTAGTCAAACTTAGTCAAAATGGTCAATTTTGGACCATATGACCACCACATTGACCACCAAGCCAACCTTTGACCTAACTTGTCAAACTTTAGTTAAAATGAGCTATTACAAAAATGACCATTTGGTCAGTACAGGCATCCAATTTACCCAATTGGTCAAATTTTGTCAAAGTGATCAACTTTGGTCAAACTTGGTTAAATTGAACCATTTGGTCAACCCAAACACCAAATTGATCATAATGAACTCTTTCTTCAACTAAAAACTTGGTCAAAATGGTCAATTTTTGACCCAATGACCACCACATTGATCACCAGATCAACCCTTGACCTAACTGGTCAAACTTTGGTTCAAATGAACTAATAGTTACGACAATAACTATTTGATCAATACAGACATTCAATTGACCAAATTTCGTCAAACTGGTCTACTTTTGTCAAATTGGTCAACCTTGGTCAAAATGGTTAACTTTGCTCAAACCTAGTCAAATTGAACCATTTGATCAACCTAGACACCAAATTGGTCAAAATGGATTATTTGGTCAACCTAAACACTAAATTGGTCAAATTTTGTCGAACTGGTCAACTTTGATCAAATTAGTCAAACTTGATTAAAATGGCCAATTTTTAACCCAATGACCACCACATTGACCATCAGTTCAACCCTTGACCTAACTGGTCAAATTTTGGTTAAAATGACCTAATCCTTAACACAATAACCCTTTGGTCAATATAGACATTCACTTGACCCAGCTGGTCAAATTGGTCAACCCTGGTCAATATGGTCAACTTTTGTTAAACTTGGTCAAACTGAATAATTTCATTGGTCAACCTAGGCACCAAATTGGTCAAAATGGACAATTTGGTATACTTAAATACTAAATTATTCAAATTTGGTCAAAGTGGTCGATTTTGGTCAAATTACTTAAACTTGTTCAAAATTATGAATTTTGGACCAAATGACCACCACATTGATCACCAGGTTAACCTTTGACCTATCTAGTCAAACTTTGGTTAAAATGACATAATGCTTACCAAAGTAACCATTTGGTCAATACAGACATCCAATTGACCTAATTGGTGAAATTTTGTCTAACTGGTCAACTTTGGTCAAATTGGTCAACCTTAGTTAAAATGGTCAGATATGGTCAAACTTGGTCAAATTGAACCATTTGGTCAACTTGAACACCAAATAGTCAAAATGGATCATTTGGTCAAGCTAAACACTAGATTAGTAAAATTTGGTCAAAATAACTAACTTTTGTCAAATTAGTCAAACTTGGTCAAAATGGTCAATTTTGGACCCAATGACCACCAGGTCAACCCTTAATCTAACTAGTCAAACTTTGGTTAAAATGATTTAATAGTTAACACAATAACCATTTGGTCAATACAGACATCCAATTGAACAAATGGGTTAAATTTGGTCAAACTGGTCAACTTTTGTCAAATTGGTCAACACTAGTCAAAGTGATTAACTTTCGTCAAACTTGGTCAAATTAAACCATTTAGGCAACCCAAACACTAAATTGGTCAAAATAGACCATTTGGTCAACCTAAACACTAAATTAGTTAAATTTGGTCAAACCGGTCAACTTTGGTTAAATTAGTCAAACTTAGTCAAAATGATCAATTTTGGACCCAATGACTGCCACATTGACTTCCAGGTCAACCCTTGAACTAACTGGTCAAAATTTGGTTAAAATGATCTAATCATTATTGATCCTAGATATTTATGCTTACATTTTTTATACTTTATATTTCTTTTCAATTATATCTCTTTCTTTACAACGACGCTAAAAACTTGATGCCGATGCAAATGAGAGTTTAACTGATATCTTTAAAGGGATTCTATGCAAGTATAGGTATTGTTATCAAGTAATATAGAGCTTTCTGATTAAGCCCTAAATACCGATCCCACGGAGATCGCAGTTAATCACAGTGGCTTTCAAGAGAAGTTCTAGTTTACAATAACACGCCTTAGCTAGGAAGGTCGATAAAAGTCTTGTTTTGATTATATAATACAATTATCACTACAATACTACTTCTACTACTAACTAAAATATTTAGTGAAAACCAGAAAGTGGGTTTTATATATATTAAAAGTACTCTTCCCCATGCAATGAAATTAGTGACATGTGTAAAAATAAAACAAGTATCGAGAGAGATTGTGACAAATAAGAGCAATTATATTCTTTACCCTTACTTGGTTTTATAAAGAAAATAAGTTAATTTGAAGATTTGAAATTTTGTAGATGGGTTAGGCAAGGAAGATACAAGCTCTCACTCTACAGTTCTCTCTTCTCCCTCCACCCGGGGGATAACATCTCATAAAAAAAATTTTCACTTCAAACCAAATTAGGGGCTTTAATCTGTCACCCTAAAGTCCTCCAATTCTACACCTCTTAAACATGCATATCTCACTATTTATTTGAAGTCAATTATATGGAAGACATTTTCAACCATATAATATCATGTGATTCTTACCAATAGCAGACTGAGACAATACTGCATTGGTTCTTACATGTTCTCACAATTGATTTTAACATGCAAGTTGATCAAGTTTACATGTAAAAGAAGATCAAAGTAAAATTATCACAATATATTCTAACTCTACTCAATTTTATATCCTACACATGCATACTAATTCATTATAAGAGGAAAGAGTAAAGAAAACTACTCACTACACATAGAGAAACAATAAGAACTTTTCATTGCACAAGTATTTAATACTACACAACAAACTACTAAATTCAAATCAAAATACAATGAAAATACTTATCTCTAATGAAAATCAAACTCTCCTTGTATAGAAAAAGTAATCTTCTTGCAATCCTTTCCATGAACAAAGTGAAAAGAAAAGAAGAAATTTTCACACTCTCTCTTTCTCTCTCTCCTTGTCGCTCCACTTGGGGATCACGCCCAAGTGATCTTCTTTTCCTCTAAGTCTTCTTCTTTCTAATAGTTCCTCTCCCTTCTCTAAATCTTCTTCCTCTCAAGAGTCAAGAGATTTCAAGAGCATTCTTAAACTATCTCAAATCCATATTTATAATATCCCTAGAGATGCTTAAGTGCCTCTTCAAAATAGTCCAATTTCAACGAATCTTCCAAAAAGTGCCTCAAGTGCCGCTTCAATCTAAAAGACACATATGTTCAATAATAACTTCTCATAACCACCCACAACTATTCTAGAAAGCCAATTTTACCATTTCCAATGAATGACCATCAAAATAAGCTTCGCAACACATCAAAAATTGTCAAAATCCGAGTTATATTGAAGAAATTACGCCTGAAACTATCACTAGCGCCTAAGCGCCATTGGATTGGCACTTAAGCACCAGTGTCTGGCGGCTAAGCGCCAAATTTGGATCTTAAGCGCCAAATTTGGTGTTTAAGCGCCAAAAACAAGTACATAAGTGTCTAATTCAACCAGTTTAGCTGGGTATGCTCTGGTTTGACCTATTTTGCTCCGGTATGCTCCATTTTCCTTTTTTGTTCCTTTTGCTCAAATTACTCCAAATTCTTCAATTTTATGCACCTGCAACCAAAAACACAAGAAAACATACCTTTAAAGTGCAATATCACTATAACATATGGCATAAAATGTAGTACACTTTTAGGTGTATCAGTTACCATATTAACCATTTAGATAATACTGACATCTAACTGGTCAACTTTGGTCAAATTCGTTCAAACTCATCAGCTTTGGTCAAATTGGTCAATCCTAGAAAAAATGGTTAACTTTGTTAAAACTTGATCAAATTGAACCATTTGGTCAACCCATACACCAAATTGTTTGAAATGGGCCATTGGTCATCTTAAACACTAAATTGGTCAAAGTTGGTCAAATTTGGTCAAATTAGTCAAACTTGGTCAAAATGGTCAATTTTAGACCCAATGACCACCACATTAACCACAAGGTTAACCATTGACCTAACTAGTCAAGCTTTGGTTAAAATGACCTAATAGTTACCATAATAACCATTTGCTCAATACAGACATCTGATTGACCAAATTGGTCAAATTTGGTCAAATTGGTCAACATTTGTCAAATTGGTCAACCCTAGTCAAAATGGTAAACTTTAGTCAAACATGGTCAAAGTTAACCACTTGGTCAACACAGATACTAATTTGGTCAAAATTGACCATTTGGTTAACCTAAACACTAAATCGGCTAAATTTGGTTAAAAGGGTTAACATTGGTCAATTTAGTCAAACTTGGTCAAATTTGTCAATTTTGGACCCAATGACCATCACATTGATCACCATGTCAAACCTTGACCTAGCTGGTCAAACTTTGTTTAAAATGATCTAATAGTTTGCACATTAACCATTTGGTCAATACAGACATCCAATGCACTCAATTGGTCAAATTTGGTCAAACTAGTCAACTTTAGTCAAATTGGTCAACTCTGGTTAAGATTGTCAACTTTGGTCAAACTTGGTCAAATTGAATAATTTGGTCAACCTAGACACCAAATTGGTCAAAATGGACCATTTGTTCAACCTAAACTCTAAATTGGTCAAATTTGGTCAAACTGGTCAACTTTGGTCAAATTAGTCTAACTTGGTCGAAATAGTCAATTTTGGACGCAATGACCATCAATTTGACGACCAGGTTAACCTTTGACATAATAGGTCAAACATTGGTTAAAATGACCTAATAGTTAACACAATAACCATTTGGTCAATTCAAACATTCAATTGACTCAATTGGTCAAATTTGGTCAAATTGGTCAACTTTAATCAAATTGGTCAACCCTAGTCAAAATGGTTAACTTTGGTCAAACTTGGTCAAATTGAACCATTTGGTCAACCTAGACACCAAATTGGTCAAAATGAACCATTGGGTTAAACTAAATACTAATTTAGTTGAGTCTGGTCAAACTGGTCAACTTTGGTCAAATTAGTCAAACTTGGTCAAAAGAGTCAATTTTGGACCTAAAGACCACCACATTGACCACAAGGCAAACATGACCTAGCTGGTCAAAATTTGGTTAAAATGACCTAATAGTTACCATAAAAACTATTTGATCAATACAGACATTTAATTGATCCAAATGTTCAAATTTGGTTAAACTGTTCAACATTGGTCAAATTAGTCAACCCTGGTCAAATTTATTAACTTTAGTTAAACTTGGTCAAATTGAACTGTTTGGTCAACCCAAACACCATATTGGTCAGCCTAAACACTAAATCGGTCAAATTTGGTCAGACTGATCAACTTTCATCAATAAGTTAAACTTGGTCGAAATAGTCAATTCTGGACCCAATGACCACCACGTTGACCACCAGGTCAACCCTTGACCTAACTGGTCAAACTTTGGTTAAAATGACAAAATAGTTACGATAGTAACCTTTGGTAAAAACAGATATCCAATTGACCAAATTTATCGAATTTGGTCAAATTTATCAACTTTAGTCAAATTGGTCAACCCTGGTCAAAATGGTTTACTTTAGTCAAACTTCTCAAATTGAACCATTGGGCCAACCTAGGCACCAAATTTGCCAAAATGGACCATTTGGTTAACCTGAACACTAAATTGGTCAAATTGGTTAACTTTGGTAAAATTACTCAAACTTGGTTAAAATAGTTAATTTTGGACCCAATACCCACCACATTAACCACTAAACCAAACCCTGACCTAACTGGTGAAACTTTTGTTAAAATCACCTAATAGTTACCAAAATAACCACTTGGTCAACACAAATATACGATTGGTCAACTTTGGTCAAATTTGGTCAAACTGGACAACTTTAGTTAAATCAATCAACCCTGGTCAAAATGTTTAGCTTTGGTAAAAAATGGTCAAATTGAACCATTTGATCAACCTAAACACCAAAAAAGCCAAATAGACCATTAGGTCCACCTAAACACTAGTTTGGTCAAATTTAATCAAATTGGTCAACTTTGGTCAAATAATCAAACATGGTTAAAATGATCAATTTTAGACCATATGACTACCACAATGACCATCCGGTCAACTTTGACCTAACTAGTCAAACTTTAATTAAAATGACCCAATAGTTATAAAAATGATCATTTGGTCAATACAGACATCCAATTGACCAAATTAGTCAAATTTAGTCAAACTGGTCTACTTTGGTCAAATTGATATACCTGGTTAAAATGGTCAACATTGGTCAAACATGGTCAAATTGAACCATTTGGTAAACCCAGACACCAAATTTGTTAAAATAAAAAATTTACTCAACTTAAAACCTGGTCACAGTGGTCAATTTTTGACCTAATGACCATCACATTGTCCATCAGGTTAACCCTTGATTTAACCAGTCAAAATTTTGTTAAAACGACCTAATAGTCACCATAATAACCATTTGGCCATTACAGACGTCTAATTGGCCCAATTGATTAATTTGGTAAAACTGGTCAACTTTAATTAAATTCCTCAACCTTAGTCAAAATAGTCAAGTTTGGTCAAAGTTGGTCAAATTGAACCATTTGGTCAACCTAGAAACCAAATTGGTCAAAATGGACCCCTTGGTCAACCTAATCACTAAATTGGTCAAATTAGGTCAAACTGGTCTTCTTTTGTCAAATTAGTCAAACTTTGTCAAAATTGTCAATTTTGGACTCAATGACCACCACATTGACCACAAGGTCAACCTTGACCTAACAGGTCAAACTTTGGTTATAATGACCTAATAGTTACCACAATAACCATTTGGTCAATACAGACATCCAATTGACTAAATTGGTCAAATTTGATCAAACTCGTCAACTTTGGTCAAATTCGTCAACTTTGGTTAAATTCGTCAACCCTGGTCAAAATGGTTAACATTGGTCAAACTTAGTCAAATTGAACCATTTGGTCAAGCCAAACTGCAAATTTGTCAAAATGGACCATTTGGTCAACCTAAACACAAAATCCGTAAAATTTGGTCAAACTAATGTTGTCCTCAATTTTATGAGGACCCAAATTGAGACTCACAAACAAGAAATATTTTAAGCCATCTTCATTGAATCATCTTCATTGTCACCTATTTACAAAGCTAATGATAACTATGGGCATTAAATACATCCTAGGAGGAGGTCTACCAATAATTACCCCTTTAACTCTCTAGGGATTTCTTAAAACCCTAAATATTTGATTGACCTCAATATACCCTTTTTTGGATCAAAACAACATGACATCCTAGATTGATTAGACCTGCAATGACAATCTCTAATTTGGTCAAACCTTGACCTAAGATGATCAAATTCAGGTCAAAATGGTCAATCCATGACCTAATGACCGTTAAATTGACACTATGGTCAAACTAATGACCTAAATGGTGAAATTAGGTTAAAATGGTTAATCCATGACATAAATACCACCACATTGATCATCTTATCAACCCTTGACCTAAGATGGTCAATTTTGATCAAAATGGTTAATCCATGACCTAATGACCGCCAAATTGACCTTACGGTCAAACCAATGACTTAAATCGTCAAATTAGGCCAAAATGGTCAATCCATGTCATAAAGGCGACCACAATGACCATCTGGCAACCCTTGACCTAAGATGGTTAAATTTGATCAAAATGATTAATCCATGACCTAATGACCACCACATTGACCCAAGGTCAACCCTAGACCTATTTTGGTCAATCCAGGTCAACTTTGGTCAAATATAGTCAACCTTGGTTAACTTTAGTCAACCATGGTCAATTATGGTCAACCTTAATCAACTTTAGTCAACCGTAGTCAATCTTGGTCAACTTTGGTTAAACCGTGTTAAATAAGGTCAATTTTGGTAAAACATGGTCAACCTTGGCCAACTTTTATCAATCTTGGTCAACCATGGTCCACCTTGGTCAACCATGGTCAAACTTGGTCAACTTTGGTCAAACCTGGTCAACTTTAGTCAAACCTGAATAACTTTGGTCAACCCTGGTCAACCTTGGTCAACATTGGTCAACCCTGTTCAATTATGGTCAACCTTAGTCATCTTTGGTCAACCAAGGTCAACCATGGTCCACTTTGGTCAACTTGGTCAAACCTGGTCAACCATGGTCAACCTTGGTCAACTTTCGTCAACTTTGTTCAACCTTCGTCAACTTTAGTCAAACCAGGTCAATCCTGGTCAAATTTTATCAACCAAGGTCAACCTTGGTCATCTTTGGTCAAACCTGGTCAACTTTGCTCAAACTGGTTAACCATTATCAACATTGGTCAGCTTTGGTCAACCCTGGTCAATCAGGGTTAACCTTAGTCAACTTTGGTCAAACCTGGTCATCCTTGGTCAACTTTAGTCAACCTTGGTTAATCATGGTCAACCTTAGGCAACTTTCATCAAACTTGTTCATCCTTAGTCAACTTTGGTCAACCCTGGTTAACCATGGTTAACCCTAGTCAAGCCTGGTCAATTATGGTCAACCTTGGTCAACTTTGGTCATCTTTTGTCAACTTGTGTCAAAATAGTCAATTTTGAACCAAATTGATAAAATTCGTCAAATGGTGAAAACTCAAAATCATTTTGACCAATTTATGGGTTAATATTACAATATCATACATTTTTAATTAATTACATAATTAATTTAAAATGAAATAATCACATAACTTTAAAATAAAATGAATGACATCACATATGACATCACAAATGACATCACACAAGACATCACACAAAACATCAATCTGACATCACACATGACATCACATATGACATCACATATGACATCACACATGTCATCACAGATAACATCAAACATGATATCATACATGACATCACATATGACATCACACATGACATCACATATGACATCACATATGACATCACATATGACATCACACATGACATCACATGGATGACAACAAATATGACATCTAAAATCCATAAATGATTTTCAAAATTATTTTTTACATATGTAGGGTCACTAATAGGTCACCCAAGACTTGTAAAACCTATTATGACCCATGACACATCATCCATACCAAAAGATAAAAAATTATCATGAGGCGATCATGAAGCCATCATGAAGGGGGAAATGATGTGTCATTCCTTCATGAAACATGGAAGGAAGACATAGTGAGCTCATCACTCACTACCACCTCCAACCAATGGGATAAGGACCCATCTAAACACTTATCCCATAGATAATTAGGGTAATCATGACCAAATTATAATAATTGGGAATGGGATGGCATATGTGTCATTCCTTCGTGAAACATGGAAGGGAAATATGGTGACTCATCACACACCTCCATCTTCATTCAATTAGTGAAAAAAACATATCTAAACCCTTATCCAATACATAATTATGCTCATTATGATCAAATCATAAAAAATGAAATGAAGAGGGATATGTGTCACCCCTTTGAAAAAAGACAAAAAAAAATCACTATGACACCATCATGAAGTGAATAATGAGGTGTCACTCCCCCATGAACTTTTGAATAAGGATGAGGAGAAGTCACCACTCACCTCCCTCCTAATCCAATGGAAAAAGAAACTTAACCATGCCATCCTCCCCATCATAATTGGTCTCATCATTACATTCCATGAAAGTAAGGAAAGAGAAGATCCATGTGTCATCCTCTCCATAAACTCATTAAGTGGTTGGAAAGAAGTATATGGGGAAGGTCTACCTAGCCTATCTTAAGCTCTTATTCACATTATAAGCTAACTAATGGAAGGAGGCCAAAAGTTACATGCCAAATCTTCCCCATGGTTGGGTTCATCATAACCAAACCATGAAAGAGAGAGAATGAGAAGCTTATGTGTCATTCCTTCATGGAATTTGGAGTAATGATATGGTGTGCTCATCACTCACCACTACCTCCATCCAATAAGTTAATGACCCATTTAAATTTTCATCATAAACATAATTAGGGTCATCATGACCAAATTATGAAAATTAGGAATGAGAAGGCATACGTGTCATCTCATCCCCAATTCATTAAATGGCTCATGAATTCATATGAGGGAGGTGGATCTAAGAATCTTTCCACATCACGGATTAACCAATAAGGAATGAACAAGTTAGGATCATCAAGATTTATCCTCTTCTCCAAGCAATCCGATGCTTATCCATGACTTCCTTATGGCTATATAAAGCCATACCCATAAGCTCACAATGTAGTGGGAGAATGAGAGGAAAATCACTTATACTCTATCACACCTCGGCTTGATTGGACTTATGATAGTCATTGCAAGGAAAAAATGATCCTTCCTCTTCCTCTCATGCTCGATTGAGGCTTCACCTCTCGAGATCAGGTATGTGACCTTAACTCTAATTCATTACTTGAATTTGAGTCTTTAAGAAGAAAACCATCACAAAACACCCATATAGCCATAGAGATATGATTGTCTCGATGAGATTAATTCTTTTTTCAAGACTAGGAAAAATTCCCTAAAATCAAATTCACCAATTTTCATCAAACTTTGTAATTATTTTCAAAAATAATTATAAAAAGTAGGAAAAATAGAAATTAAATGGGATATTGGTTAGAAAATTAAGGTTTATGAACTCAAACCTTAAAATGACAATTTCCCACCTTTAAAAAATTAAAATGATATTTTAACCTCTTAAGGTAAAATTGCAAATTTTCAAATTTACATATAAAAAAACCCTTAGGCTTCAAGGATTGCTTTGAATGACCTAATCCTAATCCTTAGGTTTAATTCTTAATTAGACCTAGAGTAAAACTAAGCCTTAAAAACAATTGGGATAAGTCACATCCCTAAAGCTTTGGGTTCAACCCAAATGAACTTACATCATCTTCTAAAATCTTAAGTTCAACTTACATGAATCTATGTCAAAATTAAAAATATTTAGGTCTAATCAAAATGGACCCAAAACAAATTCTTTACACCAAGGTTCAATCCATATGAATACCAAAACGAAATCAAAACTCCATGGGTTTTACTCATATGAAATCAAGTCAATCCTTGAACTTTTTGATTTAACCCATATGAACCTAAATCCAAAAACCAAGCCTATGAATTAGGTTAAACCCATATGAATTTAAACCTCATCCAAACCCTAATTAGGTCTAAGAAATCAATTAGACCTAATTAAACCAAGTAAGACCTTAATCACATTAGGTTTATCTTAATAAACCCTATGGTCTAAGACCCCAATAAGACCTAATTAAACAAAGTTAGACCTTAATCACATTAGGTTTAACTTAATAAATCCTAATTAGGTCTAAGACACCATTTAGACCTAATTTAACCAAGTTAGACCTTAACCACATTAGGTTTAACTTAATAAACCCCAAATAGGTCTAAGACACCAATTAGACCTAATCAACGAAGTTAGACCTTAACCACATTAGGTTTAACTTAATAAACCCTAATTAGGTCTAAAACATTAATCAGTCCTGATTAAACTCTGTTAAGCCTTAATCATATTAGGTTTAACACCATAAACCCTTATTAGGTTTAAGACATCAATTAGACTTGATTAAACTCTGTTAAGATTTAATCACATTAGGTTTAACACCATCAACCCTAATTAGATCTAAGACATCAATTAGACCTGATTAAACTCTATTAATCCTTAATCAAATTAGGTTTAACACCATAAACCCTAATTAGGTCTAACCTCTAATTAGACCTGATTAATCACCATAAACCTTAATTACATTAGGTTTAAGACAAAACGAACCTTAATTAGGTCTAACTCCTTATTAGACCAAATTAAACCCCTTAAATCTTAATTGCATTAGGTTTAAGACAAATCAAATCCTAATTAGGTTTAACCCCTAATTAGACCTAATTAAACACCTTAAACCTTAATTTTATTAGGTTTAAGACAAATTAAACCCTAATTAGGTCTATACCATTAGACCTAATTAGACCATTAAACCATAACTAACTAAGATTTAATCAAATTTAATCCTTAATTAGGTCTAACCTATTAGACCTAATTAAATCATTAAACCTTAATTAACTAGGATTTAATCAAATTAAATCTATAATTAGGTCTAACCCATTCAACTTAATTAAATCATTAAACCTTAACTAACTAAGGTTTAATCAAATTTAAACCCTAATTAAGTCTAACCCATTAGACTTAATTAGATCATTAAACCTTAACTAACTACGGTTTAATCAAATTTAAACCTTAATTAAGTCTAACCTATTAGACCTAATTAAACCATTAAATATTAGCTAACTAAGGTTTTTTCAAATTTAAACCCAAATTAGGTCTAACCCATTTGACCTAATTAAATCATTAAACAATAACTAACTACGGTTTAATCAAATCTAAACCCTAAGTACGTCTAACCCATTAGACCTACTTAAATCATTAAACCTTAATTAACTAAGCTTTAATCAAACCTAAACTATAATTAGGTATAACACATTAGACCTACTTAAACCATTAAACCTTAACTAACTAAGGTTTAATTAAACCTAAACCCTAATTAAGTTTAACCCATCAGACTTAATTAAATTATTAAACCTTAACTAACTAAGGTTTAATCAAATTTAAACTTTAATTAGTTCTAACCCATTAGACTTAATTAAATCCTTAAATCTCAACTAATAAAGGTTTAATCAAATTTAAACTATAATGAGGTCTAACCCATTAGACCTAATTAAACCATTAATCCTTAACTAACTATGCTTTAATCAAATTTAAATCGTAATCAGGTCTAACCCATTAGACTTAATTAAATCATTAAACCTTAATTAACTAAGGTTTAATCAAATTTAAACTATTATTAGGTCTGACCCATTAGATCTAATTAAACCATTAAACCTTAACAAACTAAGGTTTAATCAAACCTAAACCCAAATTAAGTCTAACCCATTAGACTTAGTTAAATCATTAAACCTTAACTAACTAAGGTTTAATCAAACATAAACTCTAATTATGTTTAACTCATTGGACTTAATAAAATTAATAAACCTTAACTAACTAATTTTTAATCAAATCTAAACTCTAATTAGGTCTAACCCATAATTAAATCATTAAACCTTTACTAACTAAGTTTTAATCAAACGTAAACCCTAATTAGGTCTAACCCATTAGACCTATATAAATCAATAAACCTCAACTAACTAAGGTTTAATCATACCTAAACCTCAATTAATCCTAACCCCATTAGACTTGATTGTCTCTTAAGTCATGCATACATTAGACTTAAGTAACTTATAAACCCATGTAAGCTTAATTGATATAAGGCTTAAATCTTCAAACCTATAACTTAGGTTCAACCCATATTGAACCTAAATCAACTTCTAAATTAGGTTAAACTTAATTTGAACCCAAGTTAACTAAAACTTAGGTTTAACCCATATTGAACCTAAATCAATTTCTAACTTAGATTCAACTTAACTTGAATGCAACTTAACCAAACCTCTAGGTTCAACCCAAATTGGACATAACTCAAACCTTAACTTAGGTTCAACCTAACTTGAACCCAAGTTAACCTAACCTCTAGGTTCAACCCACGTTGAACCTAACTCAAACCTTAACTTAGGTTCAACCTAACTTGAACCCAAGTTATACAAATATTTTTAGGTTCAAAATACATTGAACCAAACTCAAACCTTAACTTAGGTTCAACCTAACTTGAACCCAAGTCAATCAAACCTTAGGTTATACTTACAAAGAACCTAAATCAACTTTTCACTTAGGTTCAACCTAACTTGAACCCAAGTTATCCTAACCTTAGGTTCAATCAACATTGAACCTAACTTAACAAAACATTAGATTCAACCCTAATTGAACCTAACTAAACCTACAAGATCAACTTACATTGAACCTGACTTAACCTAACCTTAGGTTCAACTTACATTGAACCTAACCAAACCTATAGGTTCAACGAACAATGAACCTAACTAAACAAAACTTTAGATTCAACTCAAATTGGATCTAACTCGACATAAACTCTAGGTTCAAATCAAATTGAACCTAAGTCTACCAAAACCTTAGGTTCAACCTAAATTGATTCTAAGTTAACCTAAAGCCACTTAAACCTTAGGTTCAATAAAATAACCTCAAGTTAAATCTTAATTCTTTGGGTCCAACACATTGAATCCAAATCAAATCTAAACACTAATTAGATCTAACCCTAATTAGACCTACTTAATCACATTAAACCTTACTCACATTAGGCTTAAGATAATTAAACCTTAATTAGGTCTAAACACTAATTAGATCTAATTGACCTCTTTTAAGCCTTAACTACACAAGGCCTAAGATTAATAAGCCCCAATTTGGTCTAACCCTAATTAGACCTATTTAACCACATTAAGCCTTACTTACATTAGACTTAATTCAACCTAAACCCCAATAAGGTCTAACTCTAACAAGACCCAATAAAGCTAATTAAACCATACCCATGTTAAGTTTAATTAGACCTTAAATCAAGTCAAACTCTTAGGTTCAACCCCACATGAACCTAAATCAAATCAAACACTTTGGTTCAACCTAACTTGAACCTAAATTAAAAAAAACTTTTAGGTTCAATGCAACTTGAACTCAAATTAAATCAAACCTTTAAAACCTAAATTAATCTTATGTCCTACCAACAATAGACAGAATAATTTCAAACCTTAGGTTCAACTCATATTAAACCTAAGCCAACTTTAGATCCTACTAACATTGGATCAAAATACATTATACTTTTGACCATATCAAACTTTAGGTTTGATTCAAATTAAACCTAAACCAATTTTAGAATCTACTTACAATGGATCTAAATCAACCTTAAGTCCTACCCACATTGGACATAGAACCATTCCAACTCCTTAGGATCAATCATAAACAAATTTTAAGTTCTATCTACATTGGACTTAGAATAATTTTAAACCCTTCAGTTTAATCCATATTGAATCTAAATCAACTTTATGACCTACCAAAATTGAACTTAAAATAATCTTTAACCTTATGTTCAAATTACATTGAACATAAACCAAACCTTTAACTTAAGATCAACCCAAAGTTGAACTTAAGTTAAAACCCTTAACTAAGGATTCAATCCACATTGATCCCAAAATCAAACATTTAACTTAGGATCAACCCAAAGTTAAAACTTAATTCAAACATCAACCTTAGGTTCAACCTACATTGAACTTACACTCAACATTCAATGCAAATTGAATCAAACCCAACCAAATCTCTAGGTCCAACTGACATCAGGACCTAAAACACTAAGTCTAACCTATACTAGACTTAACTAAATTTACTTAGGTCAAACCAGCATTAGGACTCACACATTAAGTCAAATTTACATTTAGACTTAGTCAAAACCTTTAGATTCAAAAGACATCTGAATCTAAATTCTAAAATCTAATTCATATCAGATTTAACTCATAAATATTAGATTCAAACAACACTGAATCTAAATTCTCAAGTCTAATTTATAGTAGACTTGATCCAAAACCTTTTGATTCAAAAGACATTGAATCTAAATTTCTAAATCTAATTCATATAAGATTTAAATTGAAAATATTAGATTCAAATGACATTGAATCTGAATTCCCAAGTGTAATTTACATTAGACTTAATCCAAAATCTTTAGATTCAAAAGTCTTTTGAATCTAAATTCCTAAATCTAATTCATATTAGATATAACTCGAAAATATTAGATTCAAATGACAGTTAATCAAAATTCATAAGTCTAATTTATATTAGGCTTAATTCAAAACCTTTATATTCGAAAGACATTGAATCTAAATTCCAAAATCTAATCCATATTATATTTAACTCAAAAATATTAGATTCAAACGACACTGAATCTAAATTTAAAGTCTAATTAATATTAGAATTAATCCAAAACCTTTAGATTCAAAAAACATTAAATCTAAATTAGTAAATCTAATTCATATTAGATTTAACACGAAAACATTAGATTCAAACGTCACTGAATCTAAAGTTCTCAAGTCTAATTAGATCTTACAAACATTAGATCTAAATAAACTTGACTCATTTTTGTAGGTCTAAAATACATTAGACTTAAATAAACAAATCAAAACTGACATATAAAAATCAATCAAAAGGACACATGGAAAATATTAATTGGTTAATAAATCGTAAACAACTTCAAATTTTCCAACCTAAAATCCAAATAAAACATTAGGAATTAAATGAAACCTTAATGAACAATGATCACCAAATGCAACTTGATCCCCAGCGTTATTGATCTGCGAAGATTTATTTGATGATGAAATCCTAGTTGTTAACAGGAGTCTTCCGGTTCTTGTTTAAAACCTTCTGGACTAAGTAAATCAAGGCATCCGACGACCTTGGGATGATAGAGCCATGGACATTTTGACCAGGTTGTCTAAATATTAAACCAACTAAATCAATAAAATTGACATTATTTCTTTTGCAAGAAAAACTCTGACACTATTCTTCTTGCAGGTTGAAGATAAGTTCCGTTTCAGATTTATTTTGCATGTTATTAGGATGTGCTAACTCTGTTTTGCAGGGTAACATTCTGAAGGTGGGATAATAAACAACAAAACAATGACATCAAAATGACATAAAAACAATGACATCAACAAAACAAAATAACAACAATAAAAAAAATAATGACATTAACGAAACAACAACAAAAGACATTGACAAAACAAAACAAAACAACAATATTAACAAAACAACAATAAAACACATTGAGAAAACAAAACAAACAACAAAACAATACGACATTAATAAAACAAAACAAACAACGAAACAAAATGACATTGACAAAACAAAACAAATAACAAAACAAAAAACATTGATAAAACAAAACAAAACAACAACGATAACAGAACCAAACCTTTAGGGTAGTACATGAAACTTATTAACCTTAGGATTAAACATTGACATTTACTTACTTAATCTTGAATATTTCTTAGAGAACGAGTGTTAACGTTAATCGGGAGTTTTCTTAGACAATCCTATTTGCCTAAGATGTAATTAACTATAGGTGCTTGGTCCTATAGAAGAATTAAAGAACTCAGAATAGGTATCACACCTAAAATCTCTGGTTGTTAGATTTTCCACATGGTCATCCTTATACAGAGATATCCAGAATAAGGCATTTTAGAATATTCTTCGTAAGGACTACCAATGATATTTCCTTGTTCTACTGTTTTCTATTTTATCAGCTCTTCTCTTTTATTATTCAAGTTTCTTAACATCTAAGGATTATTCAAATGATCCAAAAGATAAGATTACTTGAAGATTAGGGTAATATGATAGCTAAACAGAGTGGCGACTCCTCAACAATGACATCAACAGACATTCTGACATCCACAAAGGCATAAGAGAATTTACGGTGCCGGCAAAGGCAAGCCGAGTATGCGGAACACCATCAAGAGAGTTTGGCGTCTCCATTGGGGATTTTTTTCTCTCCTCATCTCTTGTTAAATCTTTCGTTTTCTATATTTTCCATCTTTTCAAAGATAGGAGGATCTGCTTGAAATCAAACTCTTTTAAGAGTTACCCATGACAAATTTTGACATAATAAATCTACATAATATAATGAACCCCCAATTTACATAATAAGTATGAAATGAAAATGATAACATTTTGATTGAAGTACCAGTGCAAAAGATCCCTAGTAATTTAATATATTTCTACTCCCATGCTTTTGTTTTACCGTTTTCCAAGATAAATTAAACTAGGTTTTTATGGTCTACTACATGCCATGGTGAAGATAGCTACTTCTGAGGTCATAGAAACTTTACAAGATTTTGATTTGAACTCCAACAAAGATTTCCCTCCTCTCAAGATAGCTTTGTAGGAGGGAGCTTCCACAAAGCAAACAGTTATGAAGTCCATTTTGGTATATCCTACTACTGAAAGAAAGAAAGAAATCGACCGTAATGGAAAAAAGATCTATATTGAATAAAGGATGATGTTTCCACTATCATCTTTGTTTGAGGATGGGTTAAGTTTGAAGGCTTATCAACTAATCTGCACTCAGCGGAGAAATAGAAATCGCTCTGGCCTGAGGAAAAATAGGAAGGATAAAATCAAAACAACAAATAAAGTTGAAGCCTTTGAAGCCGAGGGGTGTATTTTTGGAAATTCTTACCTCTTAAATGGAAATAAATTCATCCAGACATCTACCAAATATAATGGAAAGAGCCTTCTTCCCACTTAAAAAGGGAGAGGTGTCTGTCAGCTCCAGTAGTCTATTTTGTTGACTTGCACAAAAAGAATGATATTCAATCTCACAACTTTTGGACAAGTGGATGTGAAGTCTCCCCTATCAATGAAAAGAGGACTTCTTGAACAACGGAAGGCCGACTTACCTAGGCATCCTGACAAGTCTCACTTAGGAAATCAACAAGCTGCGACAACTCAGGAACCGGCTAAGCTTGGCTTGGAGCCTAAAATAGCAAACACTATCATTAGAAAAACTAGAACGAGACACCATCTAACAATACATACCGAAGTACTTTTGAGAAAAAATGAAATATCTATTAAGATAAGAACTAACATCAAACAATCATTAATAGAAAGAAAATCCAGAAAAATTAATCCAATATAAAAATTCCAGCACTTTAATAAAATAACCTATGATTTCAAAAGGAAATGAAATTAATTCCTTAATAACTGGGTCCTTTACCTTAATATTCTGACTAGGTACTAAGATAATTTCAAAATAAAATAGTGTGATCAAAATATGAGTAATTGACTCGAGATATCATGAGCTTATTAGTCTTCTGCCATGTGATTGGGTCCTAGCTTTTGAATGAGTTAGAAAATTTTAGAATTTGCCTTAAGAAATATTTAATAATTTTAAATTGAGAGAGTTTGAACATTCAAAGTCCTTAAAATATGCTCCACCAGATATAGTATTTCTCTGAGAGGAAGGTTGAGGTGAGCATGAAATTAAAAATTTTTGTTTAAATTCAGAAATTCAAAATATTTAAAAGAAATATGCTTCACCAGATATAGTAACTCTTTGAAAGAAGCTTGAGGTGAGCATGAAATAAAAAATTGGTGTTTGAATTCAGACATTCAAAATCATTAAAATATGCTCCACCAGACATAGTAATTCTCTGAGAAGAAGCTTAAGGTGGGCATGAAATCAAAAATTGGTGTCCAAATTATCCCCTAATTGATAAAACTTGAAAAACAGTCTTAAGAAAACTCTTCCAATATTATATTCAGAAGAAAATTAAGTTATCTTGTCTTTTGGTTGGCTAATAATTGGCTCAAAAATATCATTAGAAAATAAAAAAATGTTTTGATCACATCAAAATTTTGGAATCTGCCTAGACCCAAAAAGAGGGAGCTAAGGTAAAAGAGCTATCTTATTGGCAACTAATGGAAATTCTACCCTGAAGTCATATATTTCAATGGTTATAAGATCCAACTCCAATCTCTATTCAAAATGATCTCTCAAAGACAATCTGAACAACTTTGGAAAAGCCGGTGATAAAGAAATGTCAACTAGCAGTCCAAGACAATGTCACGAGACGTTAATGAAAGCTTTATGGGCCTACCGTACCACATACTGATACGGTCGACACCATCTACTCTAATATATGGGTATGAAGTTGTGCTTCCACCTAAAGTACAACAGCCTTCACTCTGAATAGCACTGGCAAAAAAAATAATAGAATAAGAAGATGCGAAATTGAAACATGAAGAGCTCAATAATTTATAAAACTAACGCTTAAAAGCTCAACAATATTTGGGATTTTACCAAAAAAATGGTACGGGCCCACGACAAATTAGTTCTTCCAAGGGCATTTCAAATTGGAAACCTAGTCTTGACTCTCCGAAAACCTATCCTTCCTCATCGCAAAATTGGTGGGAAATGCGAACCAACATGGAGGGGCTCATATGTTGTTAAAAAGTCATATTTAGGGGATCTTATGAGCCAATCGATTCCCAAAGAGAAATAATAATACCCCCCAATCAGTGAGCGATATTAAAATAATAATTATGTGACATAAATAAAAATGAATGACTTGTATTGTAAAGTGGGGAACAAACGACAAAAACAAAAATGACATCAGGCTCAACCTCATGAAACAACATAAAATTAATTTTTAATCCTCTCACAAACTAAAATGACAAATATTGGCAAAAGTAATTTCTTTTGGGAGACTTGAGCCCAACAAACATTAAGAATTCAGAACAATTCAGCAACTCTATGTTTTTTTCTACACATTCTCTTCTACTATAGGATGTAAGATCCTCCTGACATGGAGCTATGATATTCTTTTTGTCTCTTTTTTTTGGGTTTGGATATAAGTCTCCAAGCATTCCTTCCCAAAATTGACAAAATCGATATTTGACATTTTGGAGAAATGGTATAAGACTTCCGTTAATGGAATATGTCATCCATTTACTTTCTTACTACTGAAAATAAGACCTTCTGACACAGAATTATGGCTTTCCTTTAGCACTTCTTTGAAAAAGGATATCAGACTCCTAGTGTTCCTTTCCAAAATTGACAATACCGACATTTGACAATTCAAAGAAATGGTATAAGACCTCCTTTAATGGAATATAACATCTATTTTCTTTCTTACTACTGGATATAAGACCTTCCTGACACTGAATTATGGCTTTCCTTTAGCACTTCTTTGTAAAAGGATATCAGTCTCCCAGCGTTCCTTTCCAAAACCGACAATACCGACATTTGACATATCGGAGAAAGGGTGTAAGACCTCCATTAATGGAATATGACATCCATTTTCTTTCTTGCTACTAGATATAAGACCTTCATGACATGAACTTATTGCATTCCTTTAACATTTCATTGAAAAAAGATATCAGTCTCTTAGCATTCCTTTCTAAAATTAACACTACCGACATTTGACATTTCAGTGAAATGGTATAAGACATTCTTTAATGGAATATGACATCCATTTTCTTTCTTTCTACTGGATATAAGACCTTCCAGACATAGAATTATGGCTTTCCTTTAACACTTCTTTGGAAATGGATATCAGTCTCCTAGCATTCCTTTCCAAAATTGATAATACCAACGTTTGACATTTCAGAGAAACAGTATAAGATCTCCTTTAATGGAATATGGCATCCATTGTCTATTTTTCTATTGGATATAAGACCTTCATAACACGGAATTATGGCATTACGTTAGCACTTATTTGGAAAAGGATATCTGTCTCTTAGCATTCCTTTCCAAAACCGACAATACCGACATTTGAAATTTCAGAGAAATGGTATAAGACCACCTTTAATTGAATACCTTTCTTGCTACTGGATATAAGACCTTCCTGACACGGAATTATGGCTTTCCTTTAGCACTTCTTTGGAAAAGAATATCAGTCTCCTAGCTTTCCTTTCCAAAGCTGACAATACCAATATTTGACATTTCAGAGAAATGACATAAGACCACCTTTAATGGAATATGACATCCATTTTCTTTCTTGCTACTGGACATACGACCTTCCAGACATGGAATTATGGCTTTCTTTTAGCTCATCTTCATAAAAGGATATCAGTCTCCTAGCTTTCCTTTCCAAAACTGAAAATACCGACATTTGACATTTCAGAGAAATGGTACAAGACCTCCTTTAATGGAATATGGCATCCATTTTTTTTTCTAGTGCATATAAGACCTTCATGACACGGATTTATGGCTTTCCTTTAGCACTTCTTTGGAAAAGGATATCAGTCTCCTAGCGTTCCTTTCCAAAATTAACAAAATCGACACTTGACATTTCAGAGAAATGATATAAGACCTCCTTTAATGGAATATGAAATTCATTTTCTTTATTGCTACTGGATATAAGACCTTTCTGAGACGAAATTATGTCTTTCATTTAGCACTTCTTTGGAAAAGGATATCAGTCTCCTAGTGTTCCTTTCCAAAAACGACAATACCGACATTTGAAATTTCAGAGAAATGGTATAAGATCTCCTTAAATGGAATATGACATTAATTTTCTTTCTTGCTACTAGATATACAACACTTCCTGACATGGTTATTTAACATTACTTTAGCTCATTCTTTCAGAAAGGATATTAGTCGCATATCATTCATTCTCAAAATTGACATATCGACATCTTACATTTTCGAGAGATGGTATGACATCCACTCTCTCTCCAGTTATTAGATGTAAGAACTTTCCTGACTCGGAAATGTGGCATTCCTGTAGCTCTTTCTTTGAGAAAGGTTATAAGTCACATAGCATTCCTTCTCAAAATCGACATATCGATAGCTGACATTTCTGAGAGATGGTATGACACCCACTCTCTTTCAAGCTATTGAATATAAGATCTTTCTTGGCATGAAAATATGGAATTCCTTTAGCTCTTTCTTTGAGAAAGGATATAAGTCGTATAACATTCCTTTTCAAAATCGACATATCAACATCTCACATTTCCGAGAGATGGCATGACACCCACTCTCTCAAGTTATTGGTATAAGACCTTTCCTGACACTTAAATATGACATTCCTTTAGCTCTTTCTTTGAGAAAGGATATAAATCGCATAACACTCCTTCTTAAAATTGACATATCAACACATGACATCTCCAAGAAATGGTATGACACCCACTCTCTCTCCAGTTAATAGATATAAGACCTTTCCTGCCACAGAAATATGGCATTCTTTTAGCTTTTCTTTAAGAAAGGATATAAGTCGCATAACATTCCATCTTAAAATCATCATGTTGACATCTGACATTTCTGAGAGATGGTATGGCAGCCACTCTCTCCCTAGATTTTGGATATAAGAACCTTCCTAAAATGAAAATATGGAATTCCTTTAGTTTTTCCTTTGAGAAAGAATATAAGTCGCACAGCATTCCTTCTTAAAATCAACATATCAACATCTGAATCTTTTGAGAGATGGTATGGCATCCACTCTCTCCCTATTTATTGGATATAAGACCCTTCCTGACAAGAAAATATTGCAATCCCTTAGCTTATTCTTTAAAAAAGGATATAAGTCGCCTAGCATTCCTTCCCAAAATTGACATATAGACATCTGACATTTCTGAGAGATAGTATTGTACCTACTCCCTCCCCAATTATTTCATATAAGACCTTTTCCGACACGAAATTATGGTATTCCATCCTTATGAAACAAGAGTCTGACATTGACATCTCTGAGACAAAGTATAAGACCTCCTTAAATGGAATCTGAAATCTATTCTTACTTGCTATATGAAATCTTCCTAATATGGATTATGTTTTTTCCTCTAGCTTTCTCTTCGAGATGGGATATAAGTCTCCAAGCATTCCTTCTCAAAACCGACATACCGACATTTGACATCTACTGCTCTCTTTTGAGATAGGACATAAGTCTCATGGCATTCCATTTCAAAACTGACAAATTGGCATTTGACATCTTCTAAGAAGTAGTATAAGACATTGACCCGATCTGCAATAACACAGTAATATTCGCTTCCAAAAGATGGCCAAAAACTTGACCTAATTTATAAATAGCGGCTAGTGTATAAAATTAAAATGCTGTGAAATTTTAGAAAATATTTTACACACTAGGGGTACTACGCAAGTATACGTATCGTTTCATGTAATATAGGGTTTTCTTTTATAACCCCAGTATCGATCCCACAGAGAAGCGAGGTAAGAAATCCTTTAGGCTAATTCCAGTCTATTTCTATAAGGCCTAAATTTGGAATGTCAATTAAAAAGGTTTTCTAATAAATAATCCTAAATAAAGTTCTTAATAAAAAGATAACTTATGGATAAATTGGTATGGAGAATATCGAGATATTAAAAATTAGATTTCTCTTGCAATTACATAGATAATGTGTAAGAAAGATATGCTTAAAATTAATGTAGTTGTGCCAAATAGAAGCATTCCTATTCTTTACCCATTGGTCCAGGCATAAAGAACATTGGCTAATCTATAGATCGGTTAAGGATGTTTTATTAGTACAATGGGTTAATCTAGGCTCACATTACTTGATGTCAAAGGGTGGCTATGGTCGGCCCTACTAGTGACCCTTTCCTTATCTATAAATCAAATTATAAGAATTTAGTCTGTCACTCTAAAAACTTATCAATTCTACGCCCTTTAAATCTTATCTTCCTATTTATTTTCACTTCACCTTGAATAGCCAGCACATGGCCTTCGACTACCCAAGGATTCATGTGATATCTACTAGTTAAGAGTTCATCTCCTTCTAGGTCTCAGAATTCTTCAACAGGTTTTAACAATACAAGTGATCAATTTGTAAAGTAAATGAAGATCCAGTATGAATATCATCACCATAATTTAATAAGAGAATATCTAAGCAAATCTTAATTCCTAAACATGCATCTATTTCATTACAAAATAAAAGTAAATGAAAATAATGACATAAGAAGTAAAAGAATTGATAGAACTATATAATAAATTAAGTGTCAACAAGGAACTTATTTCATTAGTATTATATTATATTTATGCAACTATCTGTCACCTAGAAGCATCTAATAGATAGTGCTATCATAAAAATGATTTTCCTACGCATGCCACTACTTCATATTAAAAGAAAGAGTAAAGGAAATCACTTACGAAACATGGATAATTCACGACACAAAACTTGGTTTAAAACAAAGGAAATCCACTAGAAAGTGTTTACAACAATTACAAGAGAATGAAGAACACAATACTTAGCTTTTTCCTTCTGAAAGAAGGAAGAAGATCTCTCCTCTAAGGTTTCCCACTGATCCATGCGACGCTCATACATCCCTTACATAAATATCTCAAAATTCCTCACCAATCTCTCCATAAGATGTAAAAATCTACATCTTCATAACTCTAAATGACTAAAATGACTAAGGGGAAAGAAAGAGACTATAGGGTGCGATTTTCTCTGAAGGAGTGGCCTCCTACTTATAGGCTTCAAGGGTTGCCTTAAGGCACCTCTTCAAAACATGTCCAAATTCAATGAATCTTCTAGAAACCAACTCTGGCGCCTAGGCGCCGGACTCCGTGCCCGAACAGTCGCACCCTTCACTTTGGGTCGCACCTCTTCATGATTTAAACCGCTCCAATGTCTCTAGATTCATTGTATCACATGTTTTATATTAGGAATAACTTCCAGGCTTCTAGAAGGTCTAGAAACTACTTAACACCGTCAAAATAACTCCCAAAGTCGTCAAAATCCCGTACAATAACCGTTTCTGGATGATTCTGGCGCCTAGGCCATGATTCTGGCGCCGAGGCGCCGTTTTCTCATCGTCACTGGCGCCTGGACGCCGGGTTTGGTGCCTAGGCGCCGGGTTTCGCGCCTAGGCGCCACCCTGTCTCCACTGTTTTGCTCCGTTTGGCTCTGTTTCAACTCTGTTTCGCCCCATTTCAGTTGCGTTGCGTTCCTAACATCTTCACCTACAAGATAAATATAAAAACAACCTTTCTCAAAAGTATAATTTCATTCAAAAACATGTGAGAAATATAAAAGATATTAAACATAGAAAGACATATCGATATGTATCTAGTTAGAATTTTCTTCTTTGCTTACTTTTGGCTCAAAATTGTAGTTTTTGCTTCATTTTCTCTAAAATCATATTTTTATACTTGAAGAAAAAATATGCAAAATTCTTTCCTTTAAAGTGTAATATCTTTTAAAATGTGCATAAAGTGGGCATGAAATGAACACTAAAAATAGATACTTTTTTTCATAGATCAAAATCTCCCAAACTTAAACGTTACTTGTCCTCAAGTAACACTATAATCATTAAAAACCACATAAGCAAATCATTTGTATGAGTTTCTTTAGGAGTTTCTAAAATTTTGTTCTAGAAATATAGTAGTCCAATTTAAAAAAAAAATTTATTAAATGAGACCAATTTAAAGTTTAGAAATCTCTTAGATGAAAGAGTATGAAAATATGTGTTGCTATCTAATTCAGAAATGCTTGTAAATTTTTCAAAATATAGGGGTTTGGCCTTTTATTTTTTTTACTTAAAAATTCTTATTAAAAATAATTATACTAACTATATTATATTTTAAAGCTTAAGATTTTCTTAAATCTTATACTTTAAAAAGCTCAGGTGTTGAACCAATTTTTGATTAGGCCTTTTAATCCTCAAGCTTCTCCTTCCTTTTTCACATAATATAATCTTTTTTCCTTTTATTTTTCTTTTTCTTTTTCTTTTCCTTTTCTTTCTTTTTTTTTTTTAAGGCAAGGATTACTATATCTGGATAGGCCTTTAATAATTTTGAATTCCACCCTTCCTTTCTTAAAGCATAAGGTAGACATATATCTTTTACTTAGAAATATAATAACAGTTTTGAAAATTAATTTTCAATAAAAGAAATTAAAATATTGAAAACAAAAGTCTAATCCTTTTATTTTTCCAAAAATACAACTTTTCTTACTAAAGATAGTTACACAATATTTATCATTTCTTCACTAAGAAAAATTTAACTTTAAATTTTTCAACACTACTAAAAATTTTAACTAAATTCTCTTACTTATTTCTATATTCAATATTTTATTTCCTTAATATAACTTCATACACATAATTATTTTTCAATCAAAATCAAATTTATTTATAGCAGTTTTGAGGACAAATAAAATTTAAGTTTTTGAAAATTGTTTTTCATTCCCCCCCAAACTTGAATTTTTTAAAAATATTTTGCAATTAATTCCATAAAATGTAGGAGGAAGAAACATAGAAGTTAAATCTACTAACTACTACAACATCCAATAAAATTTAAACACATGCATAATCAGGATAGAATGATTGCAGGAGAAGGTAAATCTAGCCTAAAACATGCGTACAATAATATTAAACTATAAAGAAAGTATACTAACTTTAAAATATATATTTTCTTCCTACCCCCAAACTTGAATTTGAATATGTATAAGTATTCAACATGTAAAATATAAGCAGGAAGAAAAATAGTTCAGAAATTCTATCTACCACAATTGTCTATCAATAACATCTACATGTATTCATCAAGATAGAATAATTTGCAATAGAAAGTAAATCTAAACTAACATGGTAGAATAAAATTAAATTAAAGAAAGGTTAAATAAGCATGACAAACATCGGCATGGGAAAATATATTTAAGAGTTCTTCAAATCTCTAAATTGTTGTAACACAAACACAATACGAACACACAAACTAAAATATCTAGACTTGCAGATTCATACACAAATATCAATTGAGGTTAATTTGATCTCCTTTTCTACTCACATTTTCCCTCCTTACTTTCAATTTCTAACAGATGAAACTACACTAATAACGTGGGTGTATTAATAAAAGTAGTGCAGTTCATCTATATTTTGTTTACTAAATAAGTTTGCGACCTTACTTAGTGAAAACAAAGTCAGTTAAAGGAAGTAACAGAGTTGACATAGAGTGGTCCAAGTCTAAACTCTACATGCTTTAAGGAAATGCTCAGCTCCAGTTGAGAATTGAGTTATAACAGACTCGTCAGCCTACTACCACCAGAAATCATATACAAATTTAGTCAAGACCAAGGCATAACCTCACAAATCTGATCCGCACTAAAGCAAACTCAAAACATAAACATAAACAATCATGAGTCTCAAGCACACTAAATCAAAGTACACTGATAACTATGGGTTGCCTCCCATATAGCACTCAGTTTTAACGTCTCAGGCCCGACAAATGATTCCACCTGGATCAAAATTCCAATTAAGTAATCCTCGGTCAAGCACCCAATCATTTCCAGATTCAGGGATTTCTATAAAATCCTCAAATTTTAATTTTTCATTTAGCTCTTCATATTCAGTTTGATTTATATAATTATTCCTCATATTTCTTTCTAGATCCAATATTCTTCTATTGATTTGATGAATTTGCATATTAATATCATCCTTGAAATTTATAAGAAATGGATCTTTATAAGATACTTCAATATCTCCCAAATTTTGGATCGGATTCTCCTTAGATAATTCGGATTCGGATCGATATCCTCTGTGTTACTCTTCTGTTTCAAATTATCTTCTAATTCTTCCCATTTATAATTATTAAATGATGGAGGATCTATCATAGTTGAGGAAATAGGTTTTTTTAATTCCTTAGGAATTTCTTCCAATGGTCTTCCAATATCCTTATCCTCTTTTCTCAACTCAAAGTTCTTTTGAAATATATCCTCAAATTCTCTTCCAAGTCTTAGTTCAATAATTTTATCATGTTCATCATTCAACTCAGGTTTTTCTTGTGATTGAGTCGAATCCAAAGATATAAAGACTGGTTGTGTAGATGAATTCCCTAAATAGGTAGGCTTTAAAATTATATGGGTTACATCCATCTTAAGTTCATGAGACTTTTCAACAGATGGAATTAAAAGTTTACTATTTTCAGTGACGTCCATCATTTCACACCTCTCTTGAACATACATACAGTCTTCTTTAAATAACATTTTTGAATCATCATGAAAATCCATTCCGACCTCATCTGTTATCTTACTCTCAAAACTTTCTTGGAAATGGTTTTTATTTAGATAATCAATTTCATCCATCCAAAAACAATCATCAATTTTCTCGTATGGATGTTTCATAGTCTTTAATACATCATAAGTTACTTCCTGGTCATTAATATTCATAGTCAACTTTCCTTTTTGCACATCTATCATAGCTTGTCCAGTAACAAGGAAAGGTCTCCCTAAAATAATTGGAATTTCTTTATCTTCCTCCATATCTAATACAATAAAGTCCATAGGAAAGATAAATTTATCCACTTTGACAAGCACGTCTTCTATAACTCCTTTTGGATAAATTATAGATCGATCAGCTAACATAAGGGTTACAGTAGTGGGAGAAATATCGACTAAACCTATCCTTCTAAATATAGATAGAGGCATCACATTAATGCTCACTCCTAAATCACATAAAGCTTTTCCACATAATATTTTTCCAATTGCACAAGGAATTGTAAAGCTACAAGGATCGTTAAGTTTCCGAGGAAAATTTTTATGAAGTATAGCGCTGCACTCCTCATTTAGTGCAACTGTCTCATAATCCCCAAATTTCCTTTTATTGTTTAATATCTCCTTCATAAACTTTGCATAACTTGGCATCTGTTCCAAAGCTTCAGTGAAAGGAATATTTATCGTTAACTTCTTAAGTACTTTCATGAACTTTGAAAATTTCTTATCCAACTCATACTATTTAAGTCTTTGAGGAAATGGAGGTGGTGGTCTTTCTAAATTGATTTTAGTTGGAGATATTAATTTTTCTAGATCCTTAGAAACATGTTCTTCGGGTCTTTTAGTTTCCTTTGTGTCTCTCACAACTTTTTTCTCTTTTTTAACTACTTCCTCTATCTCTCTTCCACTTTTTAAATGGACAGCTTCTACTTGTTCATTAGTGTTCTCTTTAGGGTTGATCTCAATGTTGCTAGGAAGTGTTCCTTGGGGTCTATTGCTTTGTGAATTAACAATTTGTTCCAATTGATTCTCTATGTTTATAATCGCAGCATTTTGACTTTACAATTGGTTTCCCATTTTCAATACCACTTCTTCCATAGAAATCTCCTTATCCTCAAATTGTTGATCATTGTTAAAGTCTGGTGGATATGAAGGTCTATAGTTTGTGTTCCCCTGATTATTCCAACTTCCATTAGGAGTTGCATGAATATTTTCCCATTTTTGGTTTTCACCATCAGTAGTATGATTCCAGTTAAATTTAGGATGATTCTCCCAACTTGGGTTGTAAAAGTTAGAATATAGGTTGTTTGTGGTATTTAAAGTTTCATATGATAAGTTAGAATCAATCATATTCCCTAATGAACTTTTCTCACTTACAGGAGTAAATTGAGGCTGGTTCATTCCAAATTGGTCCAACTTCCTTGATATTGCGGCATCCTGAGAAGTAAGAATTGTAATCGCATCTGTATCATGAACACTAGCTACATTTTTATGATTTACCCTTGTAGAGGGCCATTGAAATTCATTTGTAGCCATTTTTTCAATTAATGCATACGCTTCATTAAATGATTTTGACATTAATGAACCACCAGCAGTAGCATCAATTATAGACCTAAGGGATCCTACTAACCCATTATAAAATTTTTGAATGATTAACCAATTGGGCAGAGCATGATGTGGACACTTTCTTAGGAGTTCCTTAAATCTTTCCCAGGTTTCGTATATTGTTTCTCCTTCATATTGATAAAATGAGATAATATCGTTTCTAAGTTTAGTAGTCCTTGAAGGTGGAAACTACTTAGCTAGGAATTTCTGAGTTAACTCCTCCCAATTTTTAATAGAGCCATGTGCTAATGAGTATAACCATATTTTAGCCTTATCACTTAGTGAGAAAGGAAAAAGCCTTAGCCTAACAGCATCGTCTGAAATACTGTTATAATGAAATGTTGCACAAAGCTCTAGAAAACTAGATAAGTGTAAATAAGGATCCTCCAAAGGAGTTCCCCCAAACTGGTTTTTCTGCACAAGTTGGATAATCTCAGGATTTATTTCAATCGAGTCAGCTTCTACGACAGGGTTTTGTATACTTGAGTGAATTTCATCTGTCGTAGGATTTTCACAATCCCTCAATGAAGTATGATGATTTTCTAAGTTATTATCTTGAAAGTTTTCCATTTCCATTTCTAGTTTTTTGAGTCCCTTCTATTTTTTTAATTTTTTCCATTTTTCTAACTCGGGATCATAAGGAACAATTCCTTCATATCCTTTGTTTCGCATACAGAGCACAACAAACAATACATTAACAATAAAACAAATAATAGGTAAAATATATTCAACACAAGAAATCATTTTCACAAACACCATATTTTTCAGACAAACAGTTTTTATGACACTACAATTTTCCAAGTCTAAACCTATTTATTTCAACTAAAATTCTCCTAAAGTTCTTACCGAAGCTTCCCCGGTAACGACGCCAAAAATTTGACCCGACCCGCAATAACGCAGAAATATTCGCTTCCAAAAGATGGCCAAAAACTTGACCCAATTTATAAATAGCGGCTAGTGTATAAAATTAAAATGCTGTAAAATTTTAGAAAATATTTTACACACTAGGGGTACTACGCAAGTATACGTATCGTTTCAAGTAATATAGGGTTTTCTTTTATAACCCCAATATCGATCCCACAGAGAAGCGAGGTAAGAAATCCTTTAGGCTAATTCCAGTATATTTCTATAAGGCCAAAATTTGGAATATCGATTAAAAAGGTTTTCTAATAACTAATCCTAAATAAAGTTCTTAATAAAAAGATAACTTATGGATAAATTGGTTTGGAGAATTTCGAGATATTAAAAATTACCTTTCTCTTGAAATTACAAAAATAATGTGTAAGAAAGATATGCTTAGAATTAATGTAGTAGTGCCAAATAGAAGCATTTCTATTCTTTACCCTTTGGTCCGGGCAAAAAGAACATTGGCTAATCTATAGATCAGTTCAGGATGTTTTATTATTAAAATGGGTTAATCTTGGCTCACACTACTAGATGTCCAAGGGTGGCTATGGTCGGCCCTACTAGTGACCCTTTCCTTATCTATAAATCAAATTATAAGAATTTAGTCTGTCACTCTAAAAACTTATCAATTCTACGCCCTTTAAATCTTATCTTCCTATTTATTTGCACTTCACCTTGAATAGCCCGCACATGGCCTTCGACTACCCAAGGATTCATGTGATATCTACTAGTTAAGAATTCATCTCCTTTTAGGTCTCAGAATTCTTCAATAGGTTTTAACAATACAAGTGATCAATTTGTAAAGTAAATGAAGATCCGGTATGAATATCATCACCATAATTTAATAAGAGAATATCTAAGCAAATCTTAATTCCTAAACATGCATCTATTTCATTACAAAATAGAAGTAAATAAAAATAATGGCATAAGAAGTAAAAGAATTGATAGAACTATATAATAAATTAAGTGTCAACAAGGAACTTATTTCATTATTATTCTATTATATTTATGCAACTATCTGTCACCTAGAAGAATCTAATAGATAATTCTATCATAAAAATGATTTTCCTATGCATGCCACTACTTCAAATTAAAAGAAAGAGTAAAGGAAATCACTTACGAAACATGGATAATTCACGACACAAAACTTGGTTTAAAACAAAGGAAATCTACTAGAAAGTGTTTACAATAATTACAAGAGAATGAAGAACACAATACTTAGCTTTTTTCCTTCTGAAAGAAAGAAGAAGATCTCTCCACCAAAGTTTCCCACTGATCCATGCGACGCTCGTACATCCCTTACATAAATATCTCAAAATCCCTCACCAATCTCTCCATAAGATGTAAAAATCTACATCTTCATAACTCTAAATGACTAAAATGACTAAGGGGAAAGAAAGAGACTATAGGGTGCGATTTTCTCTGAAGGAGTGGCCTCCTATTTATAGGCTTCAAGGGTTTCCTTGAGGCACCTCTTCAAAACATGTCCAAATTCAATGAATCTTCTAGAAACCAACTCTGGCGCCTAGGCGCCGGGATCTGGCGCCTAGGCGCTGGGATCTGGCGCCTAGACACCTGGCTCCGTGCCCGAACAGTCACACCCCTTCACTTTGGGTCGCACCTCTTCGTGATTTAAACCGCTCCAATGTGTCTAGATTCATTGTATCACATGTTCTATATATTAGGAATAACTTCCAGGCTTCTAGAAGGTCTAGAAACTACTTAACACCGTCAAAATAACTCCCAAAGTCGTCAAAATCACGTCCAATAACCGTTTCTAGATAATTCTGGCGCCTAGGCCTTGATTCTGGTGCCTAGGCACCGTTTTCTCGTCGTCACTGGCGCCTGGGCGCCGAGTTTGGCACCTAGGCGCCACCCTGTGTGCAGCTCCACTGTTTTGCTCCGTTTGGCTCCGTTTCAACTCCGTTTCTCCCCATTTCAGTTGCGTTGCGTTCCTAACATCTTCACCTACAAGATAGACATAAAAACAACCTTTCTAAAAAGTATAATTTCATTCAAAAATGTGTGATAAATATAAAAGATATTAAGCATAGAAAGACATATCGATATGTTTCAAGTTAGAATTTTCTTCTTTGCTTACTTTTGGCTCAAAATTGCATAGTTTTTGCTTCATTTTCTCTAAAATCATATTTTTATACTTGAAGAAAAAATATACAAAATTCCTTCCTTTAAAGTTTAATATCTTTAAAAATGTGCATAAAGTGGGCATGAAATGAACACTAAAAATAGGTACTTTTTTTCATAGATCAGACATCCTTCATGGAATATGATATCTACTCACTTTACATTGAGATAGGATATAAGTGTCATAACATTCTTTCTCAAGAATGACATATCAACATTTGTCATATTCTAAGAAGTAGTATATGACCTGCTTCATAGAATACGACATCTACTTTTTTACTTTTGAGATAAGATATAAGTCTCATAGTATTCCCTCTCAAAACTGACATTTCGACATTTGACATCTTCTAAAGAAGTAGTGTAAGACACCCTTCATGGAATACAACATCTACTCTCTTCCTTTTGGGATAGGATGTAAGTCTCAAGGCATTCATTCTCAATACCGACATTTAACATCTGCTCACTCTCTTTTAAAATAAAATATAAGTCTCATAACATTCCTTTTGAATACCGACATTTGACATATACTCTCATTCTTTTGAGATAAAATTTAAGTCTCATAACATTACTTCTCAATATCGACATACCGACATCGACATCTTTGAGAGATGATATAAGACCTCCTTTAATGGAATATGACATCCATCTTTCTTTTGGTTGTTTGATGTAATGGATGTAAGCATTTCCTTATATGGGATCATGGCTTTATTCTAGTCATATCATCCCTCTATCCATTACTCATAAAGATGATATAAGACCCCCTTTAATGGAATATCGCAACCATCTTTCTTATGGCTATAAAATAAGCCCTCTTTGACATGGAATCATACCTTTCTTGTAGTCATATCAACCCTTTATCCAATAAATATATAGTAAAAATAACTGACATGGTAAAACCATATCACTTTCATAACCACCAACAAATTAACAATTTTAATGGGTTATCTAGACCATTTCGGTCAACACCAATATGCACAGCATACTTATTCAGTATTCCACAAATATTGGGGGCCTATCTGTTGACCTCACTTTTATGAGGACCTAAATAAACACTCAAAGACAAGAAATATCTTAAGCCATCCTCATTCACTCAAGATCATCTGACACCTCTTTAAAGAGTTAATGATAACTATAGTCATTAAATACATTCCAGGAGGAGGTCTACCAATATTAACCCCTTTAAATTCTCTAGGGATTTCTTAAAACCCTAAATATTTGATTGAACTCAATATACCTTTTTTGGATCAAACCAACATGACATCCTAAAATTATCAGACTAGTAATGAAAATCCCTGATTTGGTCAACCCTTGACCTAAGATGGTCAAATTTGTTCAAAATGGTCAATCCATGACCTAATGACCACCAAATTGACCCTATGGTCAAACCAATGACCTAAATGGTGAAATTAGGTCAAAATGGTCAATCCACGACCTAAAGACTACCACATTGACCATCTGGTCAACCCTTGACCTAAGAAGGTCAATTTTGATCAAAATAGTCAATCCATGACCTAATGACTGCCAACTTGACCCTATGGTCAAACCAATGAACAAAATGGTCAAATTAGGTCAAAATGGTCAATCCATGACCTAAAGACCACCACATTAACCATATGGTCAACCCTTGACCTAAGATGGTCAAATTTGATCAAAATGATCAATCCATGACCTAATGTCCACCACATTGACCCAAAGGTCAACCCTAGACCTAATTTGGTCAATATAGGTCAACCATGGTCAACCTTAGTCAACTTTGGTCAAACCTGGTCAACCTTGGTCATCTTTGGTCAACCCTTGTCAATTATGGTTAACCTTAGTTAACTTTGGTCAACCTTGGTCAACTTTGGTCAAACCTGGTCAACCATCGACAACTTTGGTCAAACTTGGTCAACCTTGGTCAACTTTAGTAAAACTTTGTCAACCATGGTCAACCTTGGTTAACTTTGGTCAAACCTGGTCAACTTTAGCCAAACCTGGTCAACTTTGGTCTAACTTGGTCAACCTTAGTCAACTTTGGTCAGCCTTATTCAATTATGGTCAACATTAGTCAACTTTGGTCAAACATGGTCAACCTTCTTTAGTCAAACTTGGTCAACCACGGTTAACCTTAGTTAACTTTGGTCAACTTTGTTCAACCTTGGTCAACTTTAGTCAAACTCAGTCAATCTTGGTCAACTATCATCAACTATGGTCACCCTTGGTCAACTTTGGTCAAACCTGGTCAACTTTTGTCAAACCTAGTCAACCATGGTCAACCTTGTCAACTTTTGTCAACCCTGGTCAATCATATTCAACCTTAGTCAACTTTGGTCAAACCTGGTCATCCTTGGTCAACTTTGGTCAACCCTGGTTAATCATGGTCAACCTTAGTCAAGTTTCGTTTAGCCTATTCAACCATGGTCTACTTTAGTCAACCTTGGTTAACCATGGTCAACCCTAGTCAAACTTGGTCAACTATGGTCAAACTTGGTCAACTTTGGTCAACGTGGGTCAAAATAATCAATTTTTAACCAAATTGATAAAATTTATCAAATGGTCAAAACCCAAAATCATTTTGACCAATTTATAGGTTAATATTACAATTTCATACATTTTTAATTAATTACATAAATAATTTAAAATGAAATTATAATCACATAACCCTAAAATAAATGAATGACATCAAATATGACATCGCACATGACATCACCCATGACATCACATATGACATCTCCATGACATCACATATGACATCACACATGTCATCACATGTAACTTCACACATGACATCACACATGATATCACACATGACATCACACATGACATCTCATATGACATCACACGTGACATCACATGGATGACATCAAATATGACATCTAAAATCCATAAATGATTTTCAAAATTAATTTTTACATATGTAGGGTCACTGATAGGTCAACCAAGACTCATAAAACCTATTATGACCCATAACACATTATCGTTAACAAAGGATTTAAAATCATCATGAAGCCATCATGAAGGGGGGAATGATGTGTCATTCCTTCTTGGGACATGGATGGAAGACATGGTGAGCTCATCACTCGCCACCACCTCCAACCAATCGGATAAAGATCCATCTAAATACTTATCCCATACATAATTAGGGTGATCATGACCAAATTATAATAATTGGGAACAGGAAGGCATATGTCTCATTCCTTCATGAAACATGGAAGGAAAATATGGTGACTCATCACACAACTCCATATTCGTTCAATGAGTGAATAAAACATATCTAAACCCTTATACAATACATGATTATGGTCATTATGATCAAATCATAAAAAATGAAATAAAGAGGGATGTGTGTCACCCCTTTGACAAAAGATAAAGAAAATCATTATAACATCATCATGAAGGGAATAATGAGGTGTCACTCCCCCATGAATTTTGAATAAGGATGAGGAAAAGTCACCACTCCCTCCCTCCTAATGCAATGGAAAAGGAAACTTAACCATGCCATCCTCCCCAACATAAATGGCTTCATCATTACATTCCATGAAAGTAATGAAAGAGAAGATCCATGTGTCATCCTCTCAACAAACTCATTACGTGATTCTAAAGAAGTATATGGGGAAGGTCTACCTAGCCTATCTTAAGCTCTTTTCCACATTATGAGCTAACTAGTGGAAGGAGGCTAAAAATTACATGCAAAATATTCACCGTGGTTAGGTTCATCATAACCAAACAATGAAAGAGAGGGAATGAGAAGCTTATGTGTCATTCCTTCATGAAATTTCGAGTGAAGGTATGGTGAGCTCATCTCTCACTGCCAAATCCATCCAATAAGCGAATGAACCATTTAAATTCTTATCCTAAACATAATTAGGGTCATCGTGACCAAATTATGAAAATTGGGAATGAGAAGGCATATGTGTCATCTCATCCCCATTTCATTAAATGGTTCTTGAATTCGAATGAAGGAGGTGGATCTAAGAAACTTTATCCACATCATGGATTAACCAATAAGGAAAGAACAAGTTAGGATCATCAAGATAAGCCATCATGAGCTACTTATCTTCGTCTCCAAGCAATCCTATGCTTATCCATGTCTTCCTTATGGATATATAAAGCCATACCCATGAGCTCACAATGTAGGACTTATGATAGTCTTTGCAAGGAAAAAATGGTCATTCCTCTTCCTCTCATGCTTGACTGAGGACACCTCTCGAGACTAAGTATGTGACCTTAACTCTAATTCATTGCTTGAATTTGAGTCTTTATGAAGAAAACCATCACAAAGCACTCATATAGCCATAGGGATATGATTGTCTCGATGAGATTATTTTTTTTCAAGACTAGGAAAAATTCTCTAAAATCAAATTCACCAATTTTCATCAAAATTTGTAATTATTTTCAAAAATAATTATAAAAACTATGAATATGGGAAATTAAATGTGAAATTGGTTAGAAAATTTAGGGTTATGAATTCAAACCTTAAAATGACAATTTCCAACCTTTAAAAAATTAAAATGACATTTTAAACTCTTAGGGTAAAATTGTAAATTTTCAAATTTACATATAAAAAAACCCTTAGACTTGAAGGATTGCTTTGAATGACCTAATCCTAATCCTTATGTTTAATTCTTAATTAGACCTAGAGTAAAATAAAGCCTTAAAAATAATTGGGCTAAGTCTCATCCCTGAAGCTTTGGGTTATACACCATCTTCTAAATACTAAGGTTCAACTTACATGAATCTAAGTCAAAATTAAAAATATTTGGGTCTAATCAAAATGGACCCAAAACAAATTTTAGATACCTAGGTTTAATCCATATGAACCCAAAAATGAAATTAAAACTCCTTGGGTTTTACTCACATGAACTCAAGTCAAACCTTGAACTTTTCGATTTAACCAATATGAACCTAAAACCAAATCAAAACCAAACCTATGAATTTGGTTGAACACATATGAATTTAAACCTCATCCAAACCCTAATTAGGTCTAAGACATCAATTAAACCTTATTAAACCAAGTTAGACCTTAGTCGCATAAGGTTTAACTTAATAAATCCCAATTAGTTCTAAGACACCAATAAGACCTAATTAAACAAACTTAGACCATAATCACATTAGATTTAACTTAATAAACCCCAATTAAGTCTAAGACACCACTTAGACCTAATTAAACCAAGTTAGACCTTAACCACATTAGGTTTAACTTAATAAACCCCAATTAGGTCTAAGACACCAATTAGACCTAATTAACAAAGTTAGACCTTAACCACATTAGGTTTAACTTAATAAACCCCAATTTTGTCTAAGACATCAATTAGACCTGATTGAACTCTGTTAAGTCTTAATCACATTAGCTTTAACACCATAAACCCTAATTAGGTCTAAGACATCAATTAGTCCTAATTAAACTCTGTTAATCCTTAATCACATTAGCTTTAACACTATAAACCCTAATTAGGTCTAAGACATCAATTAGACTTGATTAAACTCTGTTAAGTTTTAATCAGATTAGGTTTGATACCATAAACCCTAATTAGGTCTAACCCCTCATTAGACCTGATTAATCACCATAAACCTTAATTACATTAGATTTAAGAACAAACAAACCTTAATTAGGTCTAACCCTTCATTAGACGTAATTAAACACCATAAATCATAATTACATAGGTTTAAGACAAATCAAATCCTAATTAGGTTTAACCCCTAATTAGATCTAATTAAACACCTTAAACCTTATTTACATTAAGTTTAAGACAAATTAAACCCTAATTAGTTCTAACTCATTAGACCTAATTAAATCGTTAAACCTTAACTAACTAAGGTTTAATCACATTTTAATGTTTAACCCATTAGAACTAATTAAATCATTAAACCTTGATTAACTAGGGTTTAATCAAATCTAAACTATAATTAGGTCTAACCAATTAGACTTAATTAATCATTAAACCGTAACTAACTAAGGTTTAATCAATTTTAAACCCTAATTATGTCTAACTCATTAGACTTAATTAAATCATTAAACCTTATGTCTAACCAATTAGACCTAATTAAACCATTAAACCTTTGTTGACATCATTTTTGGTGAGGTCTAATCTCTCTCATTAGTGCTTAGGGTCTAGCCATAGGTTTTCCCTTTGACCATCCTAGAGGACTAGAAATGGAACCCACGACCTAGAAATTCAAACACTTCTTAACTCCCTTCAAACCCCACATGTTTGATTTTAAACCCCTGAGCGACTTGGAGGGTTAAGACCAATATGTGGAGGTTTAAAGGATGAGTTTTCTATAGAACTCTTTTGCCGTAGGAGTACCCTGAATGGTCTGGTCTAGTGAGTTCTAGCTTGCACACACCACACTCTCACAGTCATTTCAAATCCTAAAACTACTCTTACCTAACATGACTTCCTGACTCATGTAGGAAACTCATATGGATGGACCTTAACCCCTAAGGCCCTGGCTAAGAGGGTTAGGAACAACATATTGAGTGCCTCAAATGAGTCCTCTCATGGCTCTTGTGAGCTTAACATGGCTTCATGGCTCAACCAAATGGTTTCATTTCACTCACATATAATCAATTTTCTTTTTTCCCAAATTTCAATTTTTGACTCCCGGGACCCTAAACCCACCAAACCTACCCCAAATTACCTAAATTGCCCCTATAACCCCAAAACTCTCCAAGATTTCCCAAAATTTACCCAAAATTCCCAAAAAAATCCTAAAAATATTTTGAAACAATTTCCACCTCTTAAACCCCACCAAAGTACCCCAATTCCCTCCAAATAACCTCCAAATACCCTAAAATACCCTTTTTGCCAAAAAATCCAAAAATTCCTAAAATTCCCAAAAAATTTCAAAAAATCCCAAATATTCCTAATTACATTTTTTCAACTACACCATAGACTAATTTTGTCAATTTAGCCCACTTTTACCAATATCCCCAATTTGACCCTTTCTTAACCCAAGTGGACCTATTGTCGAACCAAATCAATCTAATTGACCTCAATTTTGATCTAATTCAATTCTAAACTTCAATTAAATATCCCCAATATCAGTTTTAACCAAAACCAAACCCATTTGATCAATATGTGGATCCAATTTCAATTTGAAGCTTAAAACCTAATTTTGGCCCATGACCCAACTTGCCCTAAACCAACCCAACTCAGCTCCAATTGGCCCCAAATCTTTTCTAAAACCTTCATGACATTTCCCTAAACAAAACTTGATATTCATCTAACCCAAATCTTAGCCAAAGTCAAACCCAACCTAACCCAAACCAAAATTCCCCTTATTGGCCTAAACTAATCATGAACCCAAACAAGCCCAAATCCCAAAATCAAAGCCCAACCAAAGTTGAAAACTCTTTTTCACACCCCCTTAAACATTTTTCAACATTAATTTTACATGAACCCAAACATTAGACCAACTTTAACCCAAATTAGCCCAATTTGACCCACTTTGGTCCTATTACCAAAAGACCCAAATTAAACGTAATTCAACTCCAAATTACCCCAAACTTGTGTCAAATCACTCTTGACACATTCCTAAACCAAATGAAACATTTATTTCACACAAAAATTCACCAAATTTTCATCCAAAAAAAAAATTTTGTAAAATCTAAAAACCCATCCAAAACAATTTCAAAAGCCCAAAATCTGTCCTAAAGCCAACATGACATTTTCATTTGTCATACCTTTAATCAAAATTACCCCCTAAGTTATAATTTCATAATCAAACGATTCCAAATCAAGCCTCATGCCAAAATCATCCCTAAATACCAAAAAATTCAGAAACCTTTTTCCATGAAATTGACCAAGCCTTGCCCCAAGCCTTATGGAGCCATTGAACCATGCATAAGCCATATGCAAGCCATAGGAGCCACTTTCCACCTCACGAAGCCATTAATGGCAAAAGGAGGAGGCACTTTCTTAATCCTTCACTAATCCTTTTTAACCTCATTCATGTCACACTCTATTCCAAGTTAGCCACCTCACCATGGATAGGGAACCTCACCACCTTCTCTTGGCTGACCCTGCTGATTTCTTTCACCCCAAAATTAGGCCTTGGTGGGTTCACCAAACCCAAATGCATGAGTTAACCAAAATGAGCCCAAAATACACTCTTTCCCCATTCCATTTAAATCAACTCCTTTAGACATGGCCAATGCCAATTGTTTGTACAAAACGCAATCCCTAGACTCACTGAGTCAGATGGTGGCCTGACCCTGTTCGGAGCACCACCCCAGTCACCGGAAAACCCCATGGCCGAGAGCTCCATGTGAGCCAAAATTTCAACTTTGAGTTTGCGGAGCTGTCCCAACCCAATTGAACTTCACAGCCCTTCTTCTCCTCCCCTAAACAGCTGATCCTAACTCTTGGCATGTCCTGATAAGCCCCATGGCCATGCCTATTTAAACCTACCAGCTCACGGCCATAGGAGGTGCTGAAATTAACCTTACCAAAACTCTGCCAAAATTGCTCCAAACTCTTCCCCTAACCTAGAGCAGTTAATCCCCAGTGAAATCCAGCCCTAAAATCCCCTCTGTGAGCTCAATTTCTGAGCTCAATCTCAAGCCCAAAACCAGGACACTTTACCACAATGAGTCAATCTTCAAATTGATTAGCTATACACCTTCACCAGACCAAGAGAAGAAGTTCCCTAGCAAAAGCCCCCTCACCAGGCTAGCCATTTGTTCCAGACGTGAAAACACCAAATCAGGTTTGGAGGAAATCACACCTAGGCAATTCAACAATGGGGGAACACCTAAGTAAACCCATTGGGGAATTGGAACAACCAAGGTAATAATAATAGATTAACTTATCCTTCAGGTTATAATAATGCTTTACAAAATAAGGAGAAGAATTTGTCTATGGAAGAAGTAGTATCACATAGGGGAAATCAATTACAGATTCAAGGAGCAACCATCGAAACATTGAAAATCAATTGGAACAAATTGTAAATGCCTTAAGTATTAGATCCCATGGAATGCTTCTAAGTATTACTGAAGTGAATCCAAGAGAAAAGAATAAAGAACAAGTGAAAGCAATTCAACTGAGAAGTGGAAAAGAATTGGAAGGTAGAATTAAAAAAGAAATTGAAGTAGAGAAAGAAGAGATTGAAAGACCTAAAGAGTATGCTCCAAAAGGTTTTGGAAGACCTATTTCTCCACCTAAGGTTGATTTAGAAAAACCACCACCTCCATTTCCTCAGAGACTTCGTCAACAAAAGTTGGATAAATAATTTTCAAAATTCTTGGAGATATTAAAGAAGCTTACCATCAATATTCCATTTGCTAAAGCCCTAGAACAAATGCCAAGCTATGCAAAATTTTATGAAGGATATTCTTAATAAAAAGAAGTTTGAAGAAAATGAGACTGTTGCACTTAGTGAGGAGTGCAGTGCGATAATTCAGCAAAAGCTTCCTGAAAAACTTAAAGATCCTGGTAGTTTCACAATTCCATGTGCAATCGGAGAAAGATTCTGTGGAAAAGCTTTATGTGATTCGGGTGCTAGCATTAACCTTATACCTCTATCAATATTCAAAAGCCTGGGACTAGGAGAAATAACTCTGACTACTGTAACTCTATAATTAGCATATTGTTTGATCACATATCCTAAAAGAGTTATAGAACATGAGTGGATCAATTTATTTTTCCTGTGGATTTCATTGTGTTAGATATGGAGGAAGATAAAGAGATAACCATAATTTTAGGGATACCTTTTCTAGCAACAGGCATAGCCATGATAAATGTGCAAAAAGGGGAATTAATGATGAGGGTTAATGATCAGACTGTTACATTTAATATTTCAAAATCGATGAAATATCCTGCAAGAGGTAAAGAAGATGAGTGTTTTAGGATGGTTGTTATCGAATATTAAAGTGAATGCCATTCCAAATCAACTTATGAAGAGAAAGCTGAAAGAGAAGAATTTGAATATAAGCAAGAAGAGGAGTTATTTGATTCTGAAGATTTTTAAGAAAAAGATTTAAAGCATGTTCGTGAAAGTTTTAAATTGTTGGATATGACTGAAAAAGATAAATATTATGGTCCATCAATTGAAAAACCTCCTGAACCTGAGAAAAATGCTTCCTGATCATTTGAAGTATGTTTTTCTAGGTAAATCCTCAACCTTGCCTGTTATAATTTCCTCTTAATTAACTGAAAAAGAAGAAGAGAGTTTGCTTGAATTCTGAAGAAGCACAAGAAAGTCTTTGGATTTACAATTGCTGATATTAAAGGAATCAGTCCTTTAATTTGTATGCATAGAATTCTTATGGAAGATCATAGCAAACAGCGGGCTGATCCCAAATGGACATTAAATCCTATCATGAAAGAAGTTGTTAAGAAAGAAATTTTAAAGTGGTTAGATGCTGGAATTATCTACCCTATTTCAGATAGTGCATGGGTTAGTCCTATTCATTGTGTTCCTAAGAAAGGAGGAGTAACTGTGATTGTTAATGAAAAGAATGAAATGATACCAACAAGACAAATTACAGGGTGACGAATATGCATTGAATATAGAAAATTAAAACCTTGCCACAAGGAAAGATCATTTTCCACTCCCTTTTTAAGATCAAATGTTGGATAAACTGGCTGGGCATAAATACTTTTATTTTCTGGATGGATATACTGGTTACCACCAAATTCAAATTGCTCCTAAGGATCAAGAGAAAACTAAGTTTACCAGTCCTTTGGTACGTTTGCTTTTAGAAGAATGCCCTTTGGTTTTTGCAATGCCCTTGCTACATTTCAGAGATGTATGATGGCTATTTTTTGTGATTTAATTGAAATAGGGATTGAAGTTTTTATGGATGACTTTTCAGCGTTTGGAATTTCGTTTGAATCATGTTTAGAACATCTATCTAAAGTTCTAAAACGCTGTGAAGAGACTAATTTGGTCCTTAATTGGGAAAAATGCCAATTTATGGTAGCGAGGAGGAGTTTTTTTGGGACATCGAATTTCAGAAAAAGGTTTGGAGGTAGATCCTGTAAAAATTCAAGTTATATCTAATTTACCTTGCCCAACCAATGTAAGGGGAATTAGAAGTTTTTTAGGACATGTTGGATTCTACAGGCGTTACATCAAAAAGATTTTTCAAAGATTACAAAACCTTGAGGCCGTTTGCTGGAAAAGGATGCAATTTTTATTTTTGATGATGATTGCCATAAAGCCTTTGAAACATTAAAAGAAAAATTAATCACTGCACCTGTAATAATTTCACCAAATTGGGACAAACTTTTTGAATTAATGTGTGATGCTAGTGATTATGCCATTGGTGCTGTTTTGGGTCAAAAATATGATAAAATTTTCAAAGTAATTTATTATGCTAGTAAAACTCTTAATGAAGCTCAAATTAATTATACCACTACTGAGAAAGAGTTATTAGCTATAGTATTTGCCTTTGATAAATTTAGATCATATTTAATTGGAACTAAATGTGTTGTGCATACTGATCATTCCGCTATCAAATACTTAATGAAGAAAAATAATTCAAAAAATCACCAAAATTGGTCTAAGTGGTCCTCTGGTCAGTAAGAACATCCCATAATTTTTTTAAGGACAGAAAATTTACCTTGGTCATGTTGTTGAATTTTCATTGAAAATGCCTATTTTTCATTAAGATAATTATATAAATTAAATTAAAAACATAAAATTCATATTTTCTCCTCTAATGTCTAAGTTGACATGTGAGTAAGGTGACATAAGAATTTCAAGTTCATTTGAGCTCAATTTAGTGAGTTATGAAGTGAATAAGCTTAAGAGGGATAAAGATAATTAAGGGATTTTAACCCTAATTAATATTTTAGGCTTAATCAAAGGGAGGGTAAAATATTCGATCTTAATTTTCTCTTGGATGATTGAAACTTAGGGAATTAAAAGGTAGAAACCCATTAATCACTTTTAAAATATCAAAATGGAACCTTAATTAATTAAATCATTTAAATTTTGGGAGAATAATTAAAGTTTGGATTATTAGGATTAGGGATATGATTTAAGAAGATATCTATTCTTTAATTTTAAAATCACTAAATGAATCACTCCAATAATATTCAGATTTTAATTAACTAGAGAGAAATAATGATAAAAAATTAATGATTAAAAAGGGAGAGAATTTTTAATTAAGTTAAAGCTTAAAACATTAAATGATTTAATAATCAAAATAAAATAAATCTAAAACATTAAAACTAGTTTGAAATCACTTGGAAACAAACTTAAAACAAATTTGAAACATAAAAATTAATCTCAAAAGAATTATTAACAAAAAAAAAAAGTGAAAACCAAACCAATTAGACTTAAGCTAAAGAACTATGATTAATTTAAGCCAAATTTGAATCAATAAAATTTAATGAAATTAAATAATCTAAGCACCTCTTTCAACTTAAATAATTTGAAATATCAAAGATTAACCTAGAACAGTTCATGATTAAAACAACATAAATTAAATCATTTTTTAAAACATTAAAATTAACCTAAAATATTAAAATCATTTAAAACATAAAGGTTTAATTAAATTAAACCGCTTGAACACTTTTTCAACTCAAAATGATTTAAAACACCTAAACGGACCAACTAAAACTTTATAATCAATTCAAAATCACTTTAAATCTTCAACTCAAAACTTTAATTAAGATTGGTTAAAATCTTTAATGAACCAAGTTACCCTTAAAGATTTTCATTGTCATAACTCTTAAATGAAGCATTAAGTGAAATGTCACTTTACTCATCGGATAATCAAATGTCCATGTTCACTAAGCAAGAAACAAAATTTAACTAAATTTTTGGATGATTAAATTCACCTGTACAATGAAATTCATCTGGACTAGAAATAATCTCAAAAGTATTGAAATGATGTTCAGGATTCGTCTTGAACACTTTCTCAATATGATGATGTGTTTTAGAAAAATAATTAAACTTAATTGTTCTTTGGTGAAGAAAATCATCCTTAACAAAATACAAGGACCTAGATGTCATAGGAATTGACTAGTGATATGATTAGGATTTTGGTAGACAACCAGAAACATCCCTTAGCTTTACCTTGGTACTTGTTGCAAATATTTAAATACTCTGACATGTGTTTTAAGTGCAACCGGGAATGACGAGAAGACCCTCTAGGTACGCTTTTATTTTATTGCGATTTATTTACCTGCACTGCACTTTACTTCTTTTGCATGTTAAACAAGAATGTCACCCTGCATGAAACTAAAACCTTTAGGATAGCCACAAAACTGAAACCCAAAACTAAATTAAAATCAATACAATATAAACTTTACCGCCACAACATTTAAAATATAAAACAACTTAAAATTTAATCACAAACAGAACAACAAAACTACAACTACAACTAAATTAAAACGTCTCGTTGGATGATCAGGAATCCCTCGGATTATGTAACCCACGTGTTGCTAATGAGATTTCCTACGGTCTAAATCAAAGTGCGGAACTCATTCAGTTGAGTTTAGCAAATTCATTTGGACCAAGTGAATCTGATGAAAATAACAGTGCCGGGATGACGGAACCGTGGGATCTTAATCGGTTCTGTTTAATCAACTTTAAGATTTGTTTTATTTAAAACATTAAGAAATTTGAACCTTAAGACTTTTCTAAACCAAAACACTTCTCTCAACTCCTGATTTTCAACTTCTAAAACTGCAACCTTGCTACGACGTGGAGCACGGAGCACGACTTCGAGGGCAGCACGACCATCGTCAACAGCAAAACTTGCGACTACATCACCAAAACCATTCTTTAGTTTAAATAACCAAGCCATAGGATTTCATGGTAGTTTGCCTAGTGCAACATAAATCCTCAACTTTTCGTTAGGCATTTCCATAATCATATTATGCAAATTAAGCCCTAACTGGTCTTAGGACTCCGAGGAAGTCGTTTGGTACGACTTAAACCCTCATATCTTTGAGGCTATTTGTATGATTATGTCATATAAATATATATATCCTAATTAATTAAAATTGACAGGAATGAAACATTAAATAATTCTCTCAAATTGAAGCCAAACCATAGGATAGTTGGGAAGTCACCGAAGTCCACTTTGGGTCCATGACATCCCCTACTTCTCTTCCTTTAGATTCTTAAAATAAACTGTTCCAAATTTGAGCTATTCCCTATTGAAATTTCCAAAGTTCAATTGTTTGAAAACCTTAAACTTTGAAATTCTTGAGAGCAAAAACACTGATCATTATCGAGAGTTTTCTTGAGTGTCTTCGGACATTTAAGATGTAATTAACTATAAGAGCTTACCCTTATAGAAAACTTTAAGAACCAAGGTAATATAAACCCTGTTTAATTCCTTTATATTAAACAGGGGAACATGTTGGCTTATAAAATTGGTTCGCAGACCAAATGGATGTCACAAATCTTCTAGTTTATTTAATCGAGCCCCATCATCAAGCAGTGTGTCTATTATTCGGGATAGATACACGATTTGTGGTGTGGTGCTCGTTTATATAAACTATTTGGGATGTGAGATCGGATTGATTTCATATCTTAAATTTTTCAAAATTAAAAATTATTTTCAAAAATCAAATGCTAATTTTCAAACTATATATATATATATATATATATATATATATATATATATATATATATATATATATATATATATAACTTAAAATCTAAAAATTCGCAAACAATTTCTGTAGGCGACCCCTTTTTAAAACACATAACCTAAAAATATGTCGATAACCTTAAATAACTAAAGTTTAATCAAAATTTAACCCAAATTAGGACTAAACCATTAGACCTAATTAAATTATTAAACTTAACTAAGGTGTAATCAAATCTAAACCGTAAGTAGGTCTAACCCATTTGACCTAATAAAATCATTAAACCTTAATTAACTAAGGTTTAATCAAACCTAAACTATAATTATTTCTAACCCATTAGACCTAATAAAACCATTAAACCTTAACTAACTAAGGTTTAACAAACCTAAACCCTAATTAAGTCTAACCATTAGACTTAATTAAATCATTAAACCTTAATAACAAAGGTTTATTCAAATTTAAACCCTAATTAGGTCTAACCCATTAGACTTGACTGAATCATTAAACATTAACCAACTAAAGTTTAATCAAATTTAAACTATTATTAGTCCAACCTACTGGACCTAATTAAACTATTAAACCTTAACTAACTAAGCTTTAGACCATTTTAAATCCTTATTAGGTCTAACCCCTCAGACTTAATTAAATCATTAAACCATAATTAACTGTGGTTTAATCAAATCTAAACTATAATTAGGTCTAACCCATTAGATCTAATTTAGCCATTATACCTTAACTAACTATGGTTTAATCAAATCTAAACCCTAATTAAGTCTAACCTATTGGACTTAATTAAATCATTAAACTTTAACTAACTACAGTTTAATAAAACCTAAACTCTAATTAGCTCTAACTCATTGGACTTAATCAAATCATTAAACCATAACTAACTAAGGTTTAATCAAATCCAAAGTCTAATTAGGTCTAACACATTATACATAATTAAATCATTAAACCTTAACTAACTAAGGTTTAATAAAACCTAAAACCTAATTAGGTCTAACCTATTAGACCTAATTAACTCACTGAACCTTAACTAACTAAGGTTTAATCATACCAAAACCTCAATTAAGTCTAACCCCATTAGACTTGATAGTCTCTTAAGTCTTACTTACATTAAACTTAAGTAACTTATAAACCTAAGTAAGCCTAATTCATATAAGACTTAAATCTTCAAACCTATAATTTAGGTTCAAACCATATTGAACCTAAATCAACTTCTAACTTAGTTTCAACTTAATTTGAACACAAGTTAACCAAACCTAAGGTTCAACCCATATTGAACCTAAATAAATTTCTAACTTAGATTGAATGTAACTTGAACCCAAGTTAACCAAACCTCTAGGTTCAACCCACATTGAACCTAACTCAAACCTTAACTTATGTTCAACCTAACTTAAACCTAAGTTAACCAAACCTCCAGGTTCAATCCACATTGAACCTAACTCAAACCTTAACTTAGGTTCAACCTAAATTGAACCCAAGTCAATCAAACCTTAGGTTTAACTTACAAAGAACCTAAATCAACTTTCAACTTAGGTTCAACCTAACTTGAACCCAAGTTATCCTAACCTTAAGTTTGATCTACATTTAACCTTACTCAACCGAACTTTAGGTTCAACCTAAATTGAACCTAAACAAACCTCTAGGTTCAACTTACATTGAACCTAACTTAACCTAACCTTTGGTTCAACTTACATTGAACCTAACCAAACCTATAGGTTCAACCAACATTGAACCTAACTCAACAAAACTTTAGATTCAACTCAAATTGGATCTAACTCGACATAAACTCTAGCTTCAAAACAAATTGAACCTATGTCTACCAAAACCTTAGGTTCAGCCAAAATTGAATATAAGTCAACCTAAACCAACTTAGACCTTAGGTTCAATAAAATAAACTCGAGTCAACTCTTAATTCCTTGGGTTCAACACATTGAACCCAAATAAAATCTAAACCCTAACGAGGTTTAACCCTAATTAGACCTAATTAATCTCCTTAAGCCTTACATACATTAGCCTTAAGTAAACCTAAACCCTAATTATGTCTATCCCTAATTAGACCTAATTAATCACAATAAAACTTAATCACTTTAGGCTTAAGACAATTAAACCTTAATTAGGTCTAAACGCTAATTAGATCTAATTGACCTCTTAAGATAAATAAACCCCAATTAAATCTAACCCTAATTAGACCTAACTAACCACATTATGCCTTACTTACATTAGGCTTAATTCAACATAGACCCCAATTGGGTCTAACTCTAACAAGACCTAATAAAGCTAATTAAACCTTATCTATGTTAGGTTTAATTATACCTTAAATTATATCAAACTCTTAGGTTCAACCCCAATTGAACCTAAATCAAATCAAACACTTAGGTTTAACCTAACAAATACTTAAATCAAATCAAACTCTTAGGTTCAATCCAACTTGAACTCAAATCAAATTAAAACTTTAAAACCTAAATTAATCTTAAGTCCTACCCACATTGGACTTAGAATAATTTCAAACCTTAGGTTCAATTCATATTAAACCTAAGCCAACTTTAGATCATACTTGATTTGGATCAGAATGCATTGAACATATGACCATATCAAACTTTAGGTTTGATTCAAATTAAACCTAAAACAATTTTAGATTCTACTTACATTAGTTCTAAATCAACCTTATGTTCTATCCACATTGGCCTTAGAACCATTCCAACTCCTTGGGATCAATCCTAAATAAATTTTAAATTCTATCTACATTGGACTTAGAACAATTTCAAATCCTTCAGTTCAATCCATATTGAATCTAAATCAACTTTAGGTCCTACCTAAATTGAACTTAAAAATAATCTTTAACCTTATGCTCAAATTACATTGAACATAAACCAAAAATTTAACATAAGATCAACCCAAAGTTGAACATAAGTCAAAACCCTTTACTTAGGATTCAATCCACATTGAACCTAAAATCAAACATTTAACTTAGGATCAACCCAAAGTTAAACTTAAATCAAACATCAACCTTAGGTTCAACCTACATTGAACTTACACTCAACATTAAATCTAAATTGAATCAAACCCAATCAAATATTTAGGCCCAACTGACATCAGGACCTAAAAACTAAGTCTAACCTGTACTAGACTTAACCAAATTTCCTTAGGTCCAACCAACATTAGGACTAATTTACATGTAGACTTAGTCAAAACCTTTAGATTCAAAAGGCATTTAAATCTAAATTTTTAAATCTAATTCATATTAGATTTAACTCAAAAATATTAGATTCAAAAAACACTGTATCTAAATTCTCAAGTCTAATTTGCATTAGACATAATCTAAAGCCTTTAGATTCAAAAGACATTGAATCTGAATTCCTAAATGTAATTCATATAAGATTTAAATTGAAAATATTAGATTCGAACAACATTGAATCAAAATTCCCAAGTCTAATTTACGTTAGACTTAATCCAAACCTTTAGATTCAAAAGACATTTGAATCTAAATTCTTAAATCTAATTCATATTAGATTTAACTCAAAAATATTAGATTCAAACATCACTGAATATGAATTCCCAAGTCTAATTTATATTAGACTTAATCCAAAACACTTAGATACAAAAGACATTGAATCTAAATTCCTAAATCTAATTCATATTAGATTTAACTCGAAAACATTAGATTCAAACGTCACTGAATCTAAAATTCTTAAGTCTAATTCGATCTTACAGACATTAGATCTAAATAAACTTGACTCATTTTTCTAGGTTTAAAATACATTAGACTTAAATAAACAAATCATAACTGACATATAATAGTCAATCAAAATGACACTTGGAAAATATTAATTGATTAATAAATCGTAAACAACTTAAGTAAAATTTGGTCAAACTGGTCAACTTTAGGTAAATTAGTCAAACTTGGTTAAAATGGTCAATTTTGAACCCAATGACCACCACATTGACAATAAGATCAATAATTGACCTAACTGGTCAAAATTTGGTTAAAATGACCTAATGGTTACCAAAATAACCATTTGGTCAATACAGACATCCAATTGACCAAATTGGCTAAATTTGGTCAAACTGGTCAACATTTCTCAAATTAGATAACCTTGATCAAAATGGTTAGCTTCGGTCAAACTTAATCAAATTGAACCATTTGGTCAACCTAGACACCAAATTGGTCAAAATGGATAATTTAGTCAACGTAAAAACTAAATTGGTCAAATTTTGTCGAACTGGTCAACTTTGGTCAAATAAATCAAACTTGGTAAAAATGGTCATTTATAGACCCAATGACCACCACGTTGACCACAAGGTCAACCTTGACCTAACTGGTCAAACTTTGGTTAAAATGACATAATAGTTACCACAATAATGATTTGGTCAATATAGATATTTAATTGACCAAATTGGTTAAGTTTGGTCAAATTGGTCAACCCTCGTCAAAATGGTTAACATTAGTAAAACTGGGTCAAATTGAACCATTTGGTCAATCTAGACTCCAAATTGTTGAAAATGGACCATTTCATTAACCTAAACAATAAATTGGTTAAATTTGGTTAAGCTAGTTAACTTTGGTAAAAATAATCAAGCTTAGTCAAAGTGGTCAATTTGGGACCCAATGACCACCACCTGACCACCAGGTCAACCCTTGACCTAACAGGTCAAACTTTGGTTAAAATGGCCTAATAAATTCCACAATAACCATTTGGTCAACAAATACATCCAACAAGTAAACTTTGGTCAAATTTGGTCAAACTGGTCAACTTTGGTCAAATTGGTCAACCTAGGTTAAAATTGTAAACTTTGGTCAAACTTGATTAAATTGAATCCTTTGGTTAAGCCAGACACCAAATTGGTCAAAATGGACCATTTGGTCAACCTAAACACAAAATTAGTCAAATATAGTCAACTGGTCAACTTTGGTCAAATTAGTCAAACTTGGTCAAAATGGTCAATTTTGGACCCATTAACCACCATAATGACGACCATGTCAACCCTTGACCTAACTTGTCAAATTTTAGTTAAAATGACCTAATATATACCACAATAGAAATTTAGTCAATACAGACAACAAACTGATCAACTTTGGTCAAATTTGGTCGAGCTAACAAAATTTATTCAATTTCATCAATCCCGGTCAAAATGGTTAACCTTGGTCAAACTTGGTCAAATTGAATCATTTGGTCAACTGTCGACATATTTTAGATTTTGTTGTATTTTAAAAAGGGGTTGCCTACAGAAATTGTCGGTGAATTTTGGATTTTAAATTTAATTTAAATATATATAACTTGGAAATTAGCATTTGATTTTGAAAATAATTTTAAGTTTAAAAAAATTTTTAAGATATGAAATCAAATCAATCTCACATCCCAAATAATTTATATAAACGAACATCGGACCACAAACCGAGTATCTATCCCGAGGGATAGACACACTGCTTGATGATGGAGCTCGATTAAATAAACTAGAAGATTTGTGAAACCCGTTTGTTCTGCGAACAATTTTTATAAGCCGACAAGTTCCCATGCATAATATAAATGAATTAAGGAGGGTTTAAATTACCTGGGTTCTAAAGTTCCCTATAAGGGCAAGCCCCTATAGTTAATTACATCTTAAATGACGAGAATTATTTAAGAAAACTCTCGATAATGATCAGTGGTTTTGCTCTCAAGATTTTCAAAGTTTAAGGTTTCAAACAAATTAGATTTTGGAAATTTCAATAGGGAATAGCTAAAATTTGGAACAGTTTATTTTAAGAATCCAAAGGAAGAGAAGTAGGGGATGTCACGAACCTGAAGTGAAGTTCGGTGACTTCCTGACTATCCTATTGTTTGGCTTCAATTTGAGAGAATTATTTAGTGTTTCAATCATTCAAATTTTAATTAATTAAGACTTACACTTGTATGACATAATCATACAAATAGCCTCGAAGATGTAAGGGTTTGTGTCGTACCAAACGACTATCTCAGAGTCCTAAGACCGGTTAGGGCTTAATTTGAATAACACAATTATGCAAATGCCTAACGGAAAGTTGAGGATTTATGTTGCACTAGGCAGAATACGTCAAAATCCTATGACTTGGTTATTTAATTCTAGGAAAGGTTTAGCTGATGTAGATCCATGTTTTGCTGACGAAGATGGTCGTGCTGCCTACTATGCTCCAAGCTCCTTGTTGTTGCAGAGGTTTAGTTTTAGAAGGTGAAAATCAGGAGATGAGAGAAGTGTTGGTTTAGAAGAGTCTTAAGGTTCAATTTTCTTAATGTTTTAATTAAAACAAATCTTAAAGTTGATTAAGCAGGACCGATTAAGATCCCAAGGTTCCACACTTTGCTATTTTCATCGGGTTCACTTAGTCCAAATGAATTTGCTAAACTCAACTGAATAAGTTCCACACTTTCATTTAGACCATGGGAAATCTCATTAGCAACATGTGGGTTACATCATCCGAGGGATTCCCGATCATCCAACGAGACGTTTTAATTTGATTGTAGTTGTAGTTTTGTTGTTTTGTTTGTGATTAAATTTTGTGTTGTTTTAAATTTTGAATGTTGTGGCGGTGAATTTTATCTTGTTGTAACTTTTAATTTAGTTTTGGGATTCAGTTTTGTGGCTATTCTAAAGGTTTCAGTTTTCATGCAGGGTGACATTCTTGTTTAACATGCAAATTTTACAAAAAAGAAAGTACAGCCCGGGTAAATAAATTGGAATAAAATAAAAGCGTACCTGGTGGATCTTCTCGACATTCCAGGCTGCACTTAAAACACACGTCAGTGCATTTAAATATTTGCAAGAACTACCTGGGCAGAGCTAAGGGATGGTTCTGATTGTCTACCAAGATCCTAATCCTATTGCTAGTCAATTCCTATGACGTCTAGGTTCTTGTGTTTTGTTAAGGATGATTTTTTTCAGCAAAGAACAATTAAGTTCAATTGTTTTCTAAAATATCCCATCATATTGAGAAAGTGCTTAGGAGGAGTCCTAAACATCTTTTCAATGCTTCTGAGATTATTTCGAGTCCAAATGAGTTTTATTGTATAGGTGAGTTAATCATCCAAGAATTTAGTTATGTTTTGTTTCTTGCTCAGTGAAGTCAGACATTTGGTTATTCGATGATTAAGTGATATTTCACTTGATACTTTATTTAAAGGTTATAAATATGGGACCGAATTCAGGGGCAAATTAGTTTATTAAGGAATTTAACCGTTAAAGTTGAGTTGATGATTTAAAACGATCCAATTTAATAGCAAGATTTCAAGTTGATTTTTAAATGTTTTAAAATTACTTAGGTTGAAAGAGGTGTTTAAATCATTTAATTTCAATAAATTTTGATAATTTGATTTGAATTAATTATAATACTTTAGGTTAGCTTTAATTGGTTTGATTTGCATATTTTTAATTAAGAATTGTTTCAAAATTATTTAATGTCTCAAATTTGTTTTAAGTTTGTTCTTAAGTGTTTTCAAATTAGTTTTAAATGTTTTAAATTTATTTTAATTTTATTATTAAATCATTTAATGTTTTAAGCTTTAATTTAATTAGAGATTATTTCCTTTTTAATTATTAATTTCATTCATCATCATTTGAATTAATTAAGAATTGAATACCACTGAATTAATTCAATTAGGGACTTTAAATTAAAGAATTGGTATCTTCCTAGGTCATATCCCTAATCTTCATAATCCAAAATTTTAATTATTCTTCCAAAATTTAAAGGATTACTGGGTTTCTACCCCATTTTTCCCTAAGTTTCAATCATCCAAGGGAAAATTAAGATCAAATATTTTACCCTCCCTTTATTTAGGCCTAAAATACTAATTAGGGTTAAAATCCCTTAATTACCTTTATGCCCTCTTAAGCATATTCACTTCATAACTCACTAAATTGAGCTCAAATGAACTTAAAATTTTTATGTCACCTTAATCACATGTCAATTAAGACATTAGAAGAGAAAATGTGATTTTTCCATTTTTAATTTAATTTATATAATTATTTTAATAAAAATAAGGATTTTCAATGAAAATTCAATAACATGACCAAAGTAAGGCTTCTATCCTAAGAAAAATTATGGGATGTTCCTACTGACTAGAGGACCACTTGGACTAAGTTTGTTGATTTTTTGAATTATATTTAATATACTATAATTATTTTAAATTTTGAAGTGTTAATTAATTATAAAATAAAATTAAAGTTGAAAATTGAGTTTTATATTTTTCATAAATCTCTCTAACCTTAATGAGTTTAGAAAAACAAATTTTCTAATTTTTTAATTTTTCTTTGATTTATTAGACTTATTTTAGTGGGGGGTTAAGGAAATTCATTTTTAAATATTAAAAAATTATCCTAGGCCTTTAAACATTCATATTTTAACTTAGAGACTTTGGAAAAATATTTTGCTGGTTCCTAAGTGATTAAGAGACCAAATGTGACATTTTTATGATTTTTAATATTTTTGTGATTTTTATAATTTTTAATTTTTAAAATATTCAAAAATGAGTTAAAAAATGAAAAAAATGAAAAATTCCAATTTTAATTTTCTTAGACTTCTCTGATATCAGAGAGGCCTCAAAATTGATTTTGTGGATTTTTTAGGTGTATTTTGGATTTTATGAATTTTTAATTTCAAAAATGTCCATGTAACTTGAATAATTCATTTAGTAGGTTAGATTGTTTCCAATTGACTTGAAATTTTTTATATGGGGTTCCCCTGACCCTAAAAATCAGTGGAGAATTGTTTTCAAGTTATTTTAATGTGTGATTACCCTTAATTAATTAAAATTTAGTTCCAAGTGTTTAGACTATTTAAGGCTATTTTTAAGGAAATAAATCAAACCATAAATTTCCTATGGTCCTAAGATACCTCCCCTAATTTTTCTAGAATTTTCCAAGAAACATGCAAATTATAAGAATTAAAATGCTAAAATAGATACATAAATTTGAAAAATAAATAACTTGCGATAGAGATGGCCTCTGGCCTCGAAAAATTCAGGAGATGTCCCCAAGAACAGAGGCTACAAAAGCCCTACGGTCTCATGCCATGGTGAATTATATATGCAAATTGCGAATTAAAACATCATAGAGAGTATTTAAATCATTAAAAATCATAGGCTCAATAAATTAATTTAATTCTTTTTCCACATTATTCTCCTCTGTTCACTGAGCAAGTGGGTATTTTTCTTTTATTTTATGATTTTTCTATGCAAAGTTATGAATTTTTGAAGTTCTAGCTATTTAATAAATTCAGAAAATCCCTATTTTTCTACTTAAACACATCGGCGCCAACTCATCCTCGACAACTCCGAAGTCCCACGCGGCGCGCTCCTATTAGACGCCGCCATCCGACTCGGCAACCATGCGTCCCGCGGTTCATGCTCCATCACTTCATCCAATGCCATCTGAGTCGTCTGTTGAAAACACGCGCAATCGAACAGTCCATGGTCATCATCTTCGTCTGGTGTGTCCCGAGAGCCGTCCACCCTAGAACCTTAAGATCTCGCTCATTTCTCAATCAAATTACAAGAAATTGGATCCTATGTGTTCGTCTAAATGAGAGCTACAAATCCGTACGGCTAATTGGCATCTAAACCAAGTGAAATAAAATGGAGAATCGCTGGAAGCTCGGGTTAAGGAGGAGTTTCCATACCTTCGCCCAAGTGGTGAAGCATCGATTGGATGTGCTCGGTCGTGGTGAAATGCCTAGACTTGATTTCCACCAAGGCCGATTTCGAGCTTTGGTCTCTAGGACAAATGGGTGGCCTGGTGAGGGTGCTTTCAATGGGGAACTTCTTCTCTACCTCTGGTGAAGGTGTGGGAAGAGTTAATTAGGTTTTTGTGGAGTTTCAAGAGTTGTCCTATTTTGGGGCTAATTTTAGGTTGAGAAATTAAGCTCTGTCAATGGAGATTAGGGTAGGGAAGCAATGGGGATTGAGTTCTTTGTGTTAGGAGAAGAGTTTGGAGTGAATTGGGCAGAGTTTCCCTAAGGTTGCTTTTAGCACCTTCTTTGGCTGTGAGGGAGGTGAGTTTAAATAGCCATGGGCATGGCTGAGTTCAGGGAGGTTTGGAGGCTGGGATTTGCTGCCTAGGGGAGGAGAAGAACAGCCACAATAGCCATTTGAGTTGGGACAACTCAGCAGGTAGATTTTAAATTTTTGAATTCAAGTGAGGCTCTCGGCCAGGTGTTTCTGGCGAGCCAGGTGGTGGTCTGGCCATGGACAAGTCACCCTCATGGTCAGTGAGGTCAGGGCTTGAGGTTTTGGGTATTTAGAAAAGGGTGGTGAAGTCCCCATCCATGAATATTTGGATTAATCATGGATTAAGGTGAAGCATTAAAAGGGTTAAAACTTTTTTAAGGGGGTTTAAAAGAGACTCCTCCTTTTGCAATTAATGGTATGGAGATGTGTAAAGTGCTCCCAAGGCTTGCATATGGCCTGTGCATGGCTCAATGGCTCCATGTGGCTTGGGGCAAAGCTTGGTCAATTTCATGGAAAAGGGTTTTTGAAATTTTGGGTATTTTGATGGAAATTTTTCATGATGCCATATTTGGTTTGATTAAATGATGAAAAAAAACTTAGGGGATGATTTTATTAAAAGGATGATGAGAAGAAAATGTCATGTGGCCTTTAGAGCCAATTTTGGGCTTTTTAAGTTTAGTGAAAATGGGCTTTTAAATGTTTTAGGAAAGTGGTCTTTTAGGTTTTAAAATAAATTTGTGGATGAACATTTTGTAAAATATTTTGCCCAATAAATATTTCATTTGGTTTAGGAATGTGTCATGAATGATTTGGAACAAGTTTGGGGTAATTTGGAGTTAAATTAGGTTTAATTTGGGTCTTTTATTAATAGGGTCAAAGTGGGTCAAACTGGGCTAATTTGGGTTAGGGTTGGGCTAAAGTTGGTTTTGATGTAAAATTAATATTTCAAAATGTTTATGAAGGTGTAACAAAAAGTTTTCAGTTTTGGTTGTGCCTTGATTTTGGGATTTAGGCTTGTTTGGGTTCATGGTTGGTTTAGGCCAATTAGGGGAATTTTGGTTTGAGTTAGGCTTGGGTGGAGTTTGGGTCCAAATATTGGGTAAATTAAGTTAGAGTTTTGTTTGTGGGGATGTTAGGAAGGTTTCAAAACAAATTTGGGGAAAATTGGGTGACATTTGAGTTGAATTTGAGATGGATTGGGTTAATTGGTCACTTTGGGCCACAAGGGCAAATTTGAGATTTTTTGATCAAATTGGGTTAAATTGACAACATTGGGGTATGTGGTAGTTGAAGAAAATGATGGTAATAATATTTTGGAATTTTTGGGATTTTTTAAGAATTTTTTGAATTTTAGACTATTTAGGGTACAGGAGAGTACATGATGGGTATTGGGGGCTATTTTTGGAAATTTTGGTATATTGGGTCATGAATGATCAATTTGAGTGGTGGGGAATGTTTAGGCTTGATTTTGAGAAATCTTGGCAAATTTAGGTAATTTTGGAGATTTTGGGTAATTTCAAGAGTATTTGGTAGGTTTGGTGGGTTTAGGGCCCTGTGGGTCAAAAATTGAAATTTGGAAAAAATGAAGATTCATTAAATGTGAGTAAAATGAAACCATTTAGGTTGAGTGAAGAAGTCATATTAAGCTCACAAGAGCCATGAGAGGGCTCATCTTAGGCACTCATTATGTTGTTCCTAACCCTCTTAGCCAGGGGTTTAGGGGTTGAGGCCCATCCATATGAGTTACCTACATGAGTCAGGGAGTTGAGTTGGGTTAGAGTGGTTTTAGGGTTTACAATGTATGTGAGAGTGTAGTGTGTGCAAGTTGACCCTTCACCAAGACCTGGCCACCCAGGGTAATCCTAAGGCCAAAGAATCCTATTGGAACTCATCCTTGAACCTCCACATTTGACTTTTAACCTTCCAAAGGGGCTCGGAGGTTTATGGTCATTTGTGTGGGGTTTAAGAAGAGTTAAGAGGTGTTTGAATTTCTAAGTGGTGGGCTCCATTTCTAATCTTCTAGGATAGTCAAAGGGAAAACCTATGGCTAGATCCTAAGCACTAAGAGGAAAGGAAAGACCTCACCAAAAATGATGTCAACAAACGGACCCCCAATAGGTGTGGTGTGCTAAAGGAGCACACCGCGCATATTGGCGTTGACTGAAGAGATCAACAAAACCAACACAGACATCTAAGTGACATACTTAGAACGAAACGTAGAAAACTTCCACTGGGGAGTATCAGGTATATCTCCAAGACCGAAGATTCCAGAACTCTCGCTAGGGAAAAAGGAGGTGAATATCAAATCACAAGATTTCAAGAGATTGAATTTTAGATTCGTATCATTTTTATCTCAAATTTTAATTTTGAGTTAGAATTTTGATTTGATCAGAGTTTTGATTTAAATTTGATTTAACATAAATTTCAAGATTGCTTCCGTGGAAATTCTTGATTTGGAATGAGAATTGGAACCTATGTCCCAACCTCGGGATTGCAAAGAGAACTAGAATTTAGGCTCCCTCAAGAAGAGAGCTGGAAGTTAGGTACCAGCCTCAGAAGAGAGTCGGAATTTAGGTACCGACCTTGAAAAGGATGAGAATCAGAATTTAGGTACTGATCTCAAAATGAGAACTGGAATTTAGGAACCAACCTCAGAAGAGAGTCGGAATTTAGGTACCAACCTCGAAAAGTATGAGAATCAGAATTTAGGTACTGATCTCGAAATGAGAACTAGAATTTAGGTACCAGCCTCGGGAGAGAGTCGGAATTTAGGTACCGACCTCGAAAAGGATGAGAATCAGAGTTTAGGTACTGATCTCAAAATGAGAACTGGAATTTAGGTACCAACCTCGGAAGAGAGAATTGAAATTTAGGTATCAATCTCAAAAAGAGAGTCGGAATTTAGGTGCCGACCTCGAGAGGAAGAGAACTGAAATTTAGGTACCAGTCTCGAAAGAGAGAATTAAAATTTTAGGTATCAATCTCAGAAAGAGAGTCGGAATTTAGGTACCGACCTCGAGAGGAAGAGAACTGGAATTTAGGTACCAGTCTCAAAAGAGAGAATTGAAATTTAAGTAGCAATCACAGAAAGAGATAGGAATCAGAATTTAGGTACTGATCCCGAAAGTAGAGAGTCAGAATTTAGGTACTGACCTCAGAATGAGAACTAGAATTTAGGTACCAGCCTCGAAGGAGATGGGATTCAGAATTTAGGTTTTGATCCCGAAAGTTAACGTTTGATTTGATCTTGAAGATTCTGCGGAAAATTTAGTGTAGTAGCAGGTTGAGACGGGATGTGAGATTGCTTCACATTCCACCAGAGTTGATCAAAGTTTGATTGTTTGGCGAAGGATATGAATCCATGCCATCAAAACCAAATCAGAAATCTCGTGGTTCTGTGTCAGTAGACACAATCGACCTCCTCAAAAGAGGGAAGAAATCGCGAGAGTTGAAAAGGTTTAGAGAACAGCCTGAGGCTAAGGATTTCAAATTCGGGAACTCGTTTTCATTATTTTTTTTGTTTTAGGTATTTGATTTTTTTTATTTTCAAGTTTCATTTCGATTGAAATTTCATTTTTGATTTCGATTTTCATTCATTTATTTGGTTTAGAATTTGAGGTTTTACGTTGATTTGCTCTAAGTTTCGGTTTCGTGTTTTACTCAGACTTTGAATTTGAATTTTCATTTTGTTGTTATTATTTCATTCAAATCGTTCTTCATTCAACTTTCTTTAAATCGAGTCAAACTCAGATTTAGTGGCGTTTGCAGTCAATTGCACTAAACTGAAGGCAAAACACGACATAGTCGTTTCCCTTAAAAATCTCGAATGTACATCTGGTGAATCCACCAAAACATCTCTGATGACATCTTTCCGAAAATGAATTTTACAAAATCCATGTATGCATGAACACGGATTATTGTGATATCTTCATGTATTCTGACAAAACTGTCTGTTTGATTCATCCATGTCTGAAAAAGTAAACTGCATAGGTAATAACATCACCTTCTAAGCCACTTTTCGGAGGAGGATCCCACGTAAGTGTGCTTCAGAGGTGTGCTACTACTATGTAGCTTACAGCTCGTAGGGTTACAAATTCTCTAATTCTGGATCTGGTTGGAAGTAGATCAGAATCTTGCTCTCGTCCATCCTCCTGAAGGAGATGGAGATCCGCTCATAGGGAACTTCTGGGATGCAGTGCTTCGCCATCTACACCATTTCCTTGTAGTACGAGGACAGAGCCTACTGGTAAAGGTATCTCTACTGGCCCTCAAAATTCTTCGGGGCTGACTATCCGGAGTTCTGTCCTGAACATAATGTTGCATTGGTTGATGAAGGAAATGTTACAAAAGGGCCTCACCAAATTTTGTTCCACATGAGGTGGAATGCAGTCTCCTACTGCATAAATGTTGATTATGCAGCTATTTGGTATGCAATCAGCGGGAAAGACTCGCCAAGCCACCATCCTCTTCATAATTTTCTTAATCAGTACTGGCAGTGGATCAACTTCATCGTAGCATAGTATCCCTGATGGATTTCCTTTCTTGTCATCAGCAATGTTGTAACAGCATCTGAATTGGATTGTAATCCTCCTTTTGCCTCGTTTTCACTTCTTCGGCTCGGAGTAGGTCTTACTTCAGAGTCGTCCTGCACGACCTTACTTCTTTAGCTCGGAGACATAGTCCAAGTTCTCACTCCGCTCGTAGTGAGAGAAGACATCTGTATGTAACTCCAGTCCTTCCAGGATGTTGACATATCTGCCTTGGATTCTTTGAAAATATTCAAAATTCTGTTTCCACACCCTCTGGATCATCTCCAACTTGTGCTCTGAAATTATCTTGAGCTGTCAAAGTCTAGTGACGTACTGTGGGATGTACGGCTCCACGCCAGCATGCTCTCCTTGAACCATTAATGCCTCAGGTGCAGGCTCTATAGTAACCTCCTCTGGAACAGCCTTTGCTATGGTGCTCCTAAGGGCAGACCTCGTTAGGACGACTGCTGCAGTCGTCGAGGTTTCTTCCTTGTTCTGTTCTTCTGTCAATTTCTTCAGTATTTTGTGAATACAATGATTCTTATTTCTTCTTTGAGTAGGGGTCAGAGTAGCTCTCCTCTCCCTCTGAATTTTGGTAGGGGCGGCACTGACAAGTTTCCTCCCGCAGCAGTTATTACTGATTTCATTTTGTGGTTGTCGATCGCGTTGATCTTCCTTTTCTGGTTTGCAGTGTACTGAACCTTCTCGCTGAGTTTCATCACTGTCTTCCCATGGGATTGCTCGAAGTCTACAGTAGTCCAAGCAGTCTCTTCATACTCTATCTTCAGCTGTGCAAAGTCTGAGTCAACCTCGATTACGACACCAACTTTCAACTCTTCTTCGTTAAGTGCAAGACTTACTCCATCCTTAAAGTTCAGAACAAACAGCCCGTTCGACATTTCCCTATGAAAAAAAGCAAGGAATGGATCAGGGGCTGTACTTAGAATGAGAACAAAAAGAAAATTTACTTATTAATGAAAAATTCTTATCCACTTTTTTTTAAAATTTTAATAAGAGTAAGGAAAGATGGAGAAAGATCACGAGTGAGCTGATTTAAAAGGAAGGATCAAAATTTTATTATTATGGTTTCACATCTTTTCTTTTTAACACATTTTTTGTTAATGATTTTTATCATCCATTTTTATATTTTGGGTTCGGACCCAGTTACAAATGATTCCTCCACCCATGCTTCTAGGAATTAGACTTCATTTTCTTTTAAATTTCATCCTTCGAAACATTAGGTTGCGTAATGCTTCTTCAAATATCGTCCATTAATTGGAAGCATAGATCGCTCTCCACGGAAATTCACAAGTTGGTAGGAACCTCCAAAGTAGACTGTCTTGACTACGAATGGCCCCTCCCAAGTCGGTTCAAATTTACCTCCTATCTTGCGTTGTGCAAGAATAGGTCTCTTGAGAACTAGAACTAAGTTGTTTTCGAGATTCTATTGCGCTGAAAGTCATTTTCCTTCCAAGTTTTCCAATTCTTCCAGTCTTAATCTGGCGTTCTCTTTTGTAGTGATCTTGTTCGCAACTGCAATTCTGAGAGACGAAAGCTGAACCTCCAAGGGTAAGACGGCCTCAGACCCATACACTAGAGCGTGGGGCGTTGACTGAGTAGGAGTTCTGAATGTCATTCTGTAGGCCCATAAGGCTTTGAACAACTTCTCATGCCATTTTCTCTTGTTGTCGTCCAAAGTTTTCTTTAAGATTTGGACGAGAGTTTTATTAAAAGCCTCGGCCAAGCCGTTTGCTTTTTGGTAGTATATCGTCGAATAACACCAATCTATTCCATGCCTTCTGACAAAATTGTTGATCTTCGTAGTCTCGAATGCTGACACATTATCTGAGATAATTCTACGCGGTACCCCGAAACAGTAGACGACCTGATTCTTAAAGAACTGTAACACGTGATGTGCTTTCACTTCTCTGAGTGGTACTGCTTCTGCACACTTTGAAAAGTAATCTGTAGCCGCAAGAATAAAGTGATGTCCTCTTAAGGAAGGCAGTTCTATCGGATCCACGATGTCTGTGCCCTAACACTCAAACGGCCATAACGTGATTGTCGGATGCAGCACATTTGGAGGTTGATGTAGAACCACTCCATGCACTTGGCACTGGTGACAGCTTTTGGCAACTTTCATGCAGTCGATCATCATCGAGGGCCAGTAGTACCCTAATCTCTTAATTTTCATTTTCATCTTCGGACCCGACTGGTGAGTGCCAAAAAGTCCTGAGTGAACTTCTTTAACAATTTCATGAGCCTCGGACTCGCTTAGGCACCTTAGCTACATCTGATCGAAAGACCTTCTGTATAACGTATTATTTATTAATGCGTATGACAGAGTTCTTTTCTTAATCTGATGGGCCAATGTCTTATCACTCGGTAGGTTCCCTGTTTGCAGGTAGTCGATTATTGGCTGCCGCCAATCCTTTATAGTTTTAGCCACTGTTGCAACTGTTTCCTCTTTTCCTTCTGATTGGTGTATTGCATCCATGTCGAGCTGTGAGAGGACATGTCGTCCCAAAATTGACAATTCAACGGACTCGTCCTGTAAGCAGGGAAATTCTTTTGCAAGGCGGGCTAGCGCGTCTGCAAGGGCATTTTCTCTTCTGAGGATCTTGTAGATCGTTACATTTGAAATCTGCTTCGACAACTTCACTGCATAGTGAAAGTACTCCTCTAGTCTTGGTTTCAGAATCTTATACTGTCCTGCGACCTGTTGTATGATTAACTGTGAATCATCGTAGATGTTGACATCTGTTATCCCCATCTGAATGGTCAACTCTAGTCCAGTTATAAGGGCTTCGTATTCTGCTTCGTTATTTGTACACAGCTCTGTTATGGGGTAGGAGTATCTTAACATCCCCCGCTCCGGCGTTATAAATATTTGTCCGATTCCTGCCTTACCGGGTACTATCGTTTGCAATTCTTTATCTTTCTGTGCCAAAGATGCTCCGTCGAAGTACAGTTCCCAATGCTGATCATCGGGGTCTTGTAATCGCATTATCTGCTCATCTGGTAAGTCATCATTGAGAGGCGACACTGCCGGTAAAGGGTGTGATACGAGAAAGTCTGCTAGGACTTGTCCCTTTATGGTATGAAGAGGAACGAAAGTTATATCGAATTTCAAGAGTATCATCGACCACCTGGCAAGTCTGCCAAAAAGCATCGGACGGGACATCAAATAATTCAATGGATTAAACTTCGAAATAAGGTTGACCTTATGAGAGAGCATGTAATGCCTGAGCTTTTGAGCGGCAAAGATCAGGGCCAAACAATGCTTCTTAAAAGGAGGACACTTTACCTCCGTTTGAATCAGACGACGACTCAGGTAATAGAGAGCGTTTTCTTTACCCTCGTCATTACCTGGGCTAGCAGGGCTCCGAGGGAATCGTCTAAAGCCGCGGTATAAAGTATCAACGGTCGACCCGAGAGTGGGGCAGTTAAGACAAGAGGTGTCATTAAATACTACTTATTGTCCTCGAAGGCCCGTTGGCGTTTTTCTTCACAAATGAATTTCCTAATTTCAGAAAATCCCAACGATTCCCAATTTCATTTTTTTCAACAACACCATAAGCCAATTTTTCAATTTAGCCCAATTTTACCAAAACCCCCAATTTGACCTATTATTAACCTAAGAGAGCCCAATGTCCAACCAAACCACTCCAATTGACCTCAATGTTTATCAAATTCAATCCTAAGCTTCAATTTAATATCCCCAATATCAATTTAGACCAAATCCAAGCCCAATTTGACCATCATGTGGATCTAATTTCAATTTGAAACTTAAAGCCCAATTTTGGCCCATGACTTAAACTTAGCCCAAACCAACTCAACTCAACTCCAATTAACCCCAAAGCTTTTCCTAAACCTTCCTAAAATCCCCACAAACAAAACACTAACTTGATTTGCCCAAGATTTGAACCCAAACTCCACCCAAGCCTAACCCAATCAAAAAATCCCCAATTTGGCCTAAATCAATCATGAACCCAAATGGGCCCAAATCCCAAAATCAAAGCCCAACCAAAGTTGAAAACTCTTTGTCACACCCCCATAAACATTTTTCAACATTAATTTTACATCAAACCCAACATTGGCCCAACCTTAAGCCAAGTTAGCTCAATTTGATCCACTTTGGCCTCATAACCAAAAAAGCCTAAATTGAACCCAATTCACCCCTAAATTATCCCAAATTTGTTCCAAATCACCCATGGCACATTCCTAAACCAATTGTAACATTATTGGGCCCAATCCTTTACAAAATTTTCATCCAAAAATTTATTTTGAAACCTAAAAGCCCACTCTCTTAAAATATTTAAAAGCTCATCCAAAATGATTTTAAAAAGCCCAAAATCGATTCCACAGCCCACATGAGATTTCCTCTCATCATCCCTTTGATTTAAATCATTCCCTAAGTTTCAAATTCATCATAAAATTATCCTAAATTAAGCCTCATGCCAACCTCCCCTAAAGTTATCAAAAATTCCAACATCCTTTCTCATGCAAATGAGCTAACTTTTCCCTAAGCCAAATGGAGCCATGAAGCCATGCATAAGCCACATACAAGCCATGGAAGCCACTTTCCACCTCACCAAGCCATTAATGGCAAAAGTGGGAGATTCTTTCTTAACCCATCATTAAACATTTTTAACCTCATTTGTGCTACACTCTAAACCAATCTTAGCCACCTCACCATGGATGGAGACTTCACCACCCTTTCCTAGCTGACCCAAATCATTCCCTCAGCCCAAAACCAGGCCTTGGTGGGTGCACCAAGCCCATTTGCATGAGTTGACCAAACTAAGCCTAAAATGACCCTTCCCCTTACCACTTAAATCAAACTCCTTTACACATGTCAAGCCTCAATTGAACTCACCAACTTCCACCCCTGACCCCACTGAGCCAGATTGTGACTTGACCCTAGCCGGACCACCACAGGCAGTTGGAAAACTACCAGTGAGAGCCTCATTTGAATTTAAAAATTCAAAACTCACCTGCTAAGTTGTCCCAACTCAAATGGCCACTGTGGCTGTTCTTCTCCTCCCCTGAGCAGCTGATCCCAACCTTTAATTGTCCCTGGGAAGCCCTCCATCCATGTCTCTTTAAACTCCACTCCCTCTCGGCCAAACAAGGTGCTGAACAAAACCTTACCAAAACTTTGCCAAAATTGCTCCACACTCTTCTCCATACATAGAGCACTTGATCGCCACTGAAATCCAGCCCTAATTCCCTCTGACCGAGCTCAATTTCTGAGTTCAATTTCAAGCCTAAAATAAGGACACTTCACCACAGTGAGCCAATCCTTAAATTGATTGAGTCTACACCTTCGCTAGAGCAAGAGAAGAAGTTCCCCAGCAAAAGCCCCCTCTCTAGGACAGCCATTCTTCTATCGGCTAAGCGTTGAAATCGGGCTTGGTGGAAATCAGGTCTAGGCAATTCACTAGAGCCAGAGACTTCATCTAGAGCTTCCTTGGGTTCAATCGAAGGTGCCACAACTCTCTGATTGAAGCTTCACTTCTCAGAGCAAAGGTATGGACCTCTTCTTCCTCCCGAGCTTCTGTGAGTTCTCCATTTTGTTTGGCTCAATTTCATAGCATGTTAGTCGTATAAATGTGTGTGTCTTGTTGAGATGAATCCATAGAGTATAAGAACATGAGATTTGGTGGAGAAATGAGGGAGATCTTAGGGTTTTAGTGTGGACAGCTCTCGGGATACACCAGTCGGAGATGATGACCAGGAACCGTTGGATCGCGCGATTATCAAATGGACGATCCAGATTGCGCCGAACCAGGGAACAGGACATGAACCGCAGGCCATGTGGTGCTGAGTCAGATGACGTCGTCGAATAGGGAGGCGCCGCGTGCGCTTTTGATCCGCCTTAGGTTGACGCAGCACTGACTGGGTTAAGTAGGAAATTAGGGTATTTTCTGATTTATTTAAATACCCAGAACTTCAAAAATTCATATCTTTGTGTAGAAAAATCACAAAAATAAAATAAAAATACCCACTTGCTCAGTGAACAGAGGAGAATAATGTGGAAAATGAATTAAGTTATTTTGATGAGTATTTTATTTTTAATTAACTATTTTCTAATTTCAGTATTTTAATTCTCAACGCATTTATACAATTCACCATGGCATGAGACTATAGGGTTTTTGTAGCCTCTATTTTTGGGAACATTCCCTAAATTTTCTAAGGCTAGAAGCCATCTCTGTGGCAAGATATTGATTTTTCAAATTTATGTATCTGTTTTACCATTTTAATTCCAGTAATTTGCATGTTGCTTAAAAAATTCTAGGAAAATTTATGGAGGTATATTAGGACCAGAGAACCCTAGGAAAATTTTGGTTTAATTTAATTCCTTAATAATAACCCTAATTGGTCTAAACACCCAAAACTGAATTCTAATTAATTAATAATAACCACACATCAAAATTACTTGAAAATAGTTCTCCACTGTCACTTAGGCTGCAGAGAACCTCACATAAAAATTTGAAGTCAATTGGAAATAATTTAACCTATTAAATGAATTTTTTAAGTTGAATGACCACTTTTAAAATTAAAAAATTCATAAAACCTAAAATACACTTCAAAAATTCACCAAAATGATTTTGAGGGCTCTCTGATATTAGAGGAGTCTATAAAAATTAAAATTGGAATTTTCTAAAAATTTTCATTTTTAATCATATTTTTAATATTTTAATAATTAAAAAATAATAAAAATCAAAAAAAATATTAAAAATAAAAAAAATGTCACATTTTACCTCCTAATCACTTAGGAACAAACCAAATATTTTTCTCAAGTCTATAAGTTATGAAATTGAATTTTAAAGGCTTAGGACAATTTTTAATATTAAAAAATGAATTTCCCCACATTTTCACTAAATTAATTCTAGTAAATCAAAGAAAAATTAGAAAAATATAAAATTTACTTCTCTGAACTTCTTAAGGTCAGAGAGATTTATGAAGAATATAAAATTCATTTTTTAACTTTAATTTTATTTTATAATTAATTAATACCACAAAACTCAAAATAATTATAATAAATAAAATATAATTCAAAAAATCACTAAATATGGTCTTGGTGGTCCTCTGGTTAGTATGGACATCCCACAATTTTTCTAAGGATAGAAACCTAACCTTGGTCATGTTGTTGAATTTTCATTGAAAACCCTCATTTTTTTACAAAAATAAATATATAAATTAAATTAAATTCAGAAAAATCACATTTTCTCCTCTAAAGCTTAATTGACATATGAGTGAAGTGACATAAAAATTTTAAATTCATTTGAGCTTAATTTGATGAGTTATGAAATAAATAAGCCTAAAGGGGCATAAAGGCAATTAAAGACTTTAACCCTAATTAATATTTAGGTCTAATCAAAGGGAGAGTAAAATATCTGATCTTAATTTTTTCCATTGGGTGATTGAAACTTAAGTAATTAAGGGGTAGAAACCTATTAATCATCTTTAAAATATTTAAAGTAAACCTTAATTAATTGAATAATTAAAATGTTGGAAGAATAATCAAAATTTGGATTATTAAAGTTGGGGATATGACTTGAGAAGATACCAATTCTTTAATTTGAAATCCCTAAATAAATTACTTTGATAATATTTAACTCTTAATTAAACTGAAGATGATAATTTGAATTAATAAATAAGTCATTAAAAAGAAAATAACCCTTAATTAAATTAAACTTTAAAATATTAAGTGATTTAATAACTTAATTAAATTAAATTAAGAACAGTAAAATTAATTTATCATTTGAAAACAAACCTTAAACAAATCTAAAACATTAAAACTAATTTGAAATATTAAGATCATTAAAATATAAAGATTTAATAGAATTAAAACAACTTGAACACTATTCCAAACTTAAAATTATATAACTAAACCAAATTATTTCAAATCTTCAATTTCCTAATTAAGAATTGTTAAAAATCTTCAACAGATTAATTTGCCCCTAAAGGCTTTCATTATCATAACTCTTAAATGAACCATTAAGTGAGATGTCACTTCACTCATAGGATAATCGAAACATCCTAGTTCATCGAGCAAGAATCGAATAAAATTAGAACATTAAAGTAACCTGGGTGATTGATTCATCACCACAATGAAACTAACTTAACTTAAAATAATCTCTACAATGTTTAAGAAGATGTTCAGAATTCAATTCTGAGTACTTCTTTAACTTGATGGGATGTTTTAAAAGAATAGTGAGACTTCATTTTTCTTTGTTGAAGAAAATCATCCTTAACAAAACATAAGAACCTAGACGTCATAGGAATTGACTAGCTATATGATTAGAATTTTGGTAGACAACCAAAACCTTCCCTTAGCTTTACCTAGGTGTTTTTTTGCAATTATATAAATGCCTTAACATGTGTTTTAAGTGCAAGAGAAAATAAATAGGAATGCTTACCAGGTACGCTTTTATTTCATTGCAATTTATTTACTTGCACTGTAATTTACTTCTCTTGCATGTTAAACAAGAATGTGACCCTGCATGAAAACTGAAACCTTTTGGATAGCCACAAAACTGAAACCAAAACTAAATTAAAAGTCATAGCAAGATAAAATTCACCGCCACAACATTTCAAAATATAAAACAACTCAAAATTTAATCACAAACAGAACAACAAAACTACAACTACAACTAAATTAAAACATCTCATTGGATGATCGAGAATACCTCGGATGATGCAACCCACGTGTTGCTAACGAGATTTCCCACGGTCTAAATGAAAGTGTGGAACTCATTTAGTTGAGTTTACCAATTCATCTGGACTAAGTGAATCCGATGAAAATAACAGTGTCGGGATGACGGAACCGTGGGATCTTAATCGGTTCTGTTTAACCAACTTTAAGATTTGTTTTAATTAAAACATTAAAAACATTTGGACTTTAAGACTTTTATAAACCAAAACACTTCTCTCATCTCCTGATTTTCACTTTCTAAAACTAAACCTCTGCAACAACAAGGAGCTTGGAGCATAGTGGGCAGCACGGCCATCGTCGTCAGCAAAACTGGAATCTACATCAATAAAAGCTTTCCTAGTTTTAAATAACCAAGTCATAAATTTCGAGGTAGTCTGCCTAGTGCAACATAAATCCTTAACTTTTCATTAGGCATTTGCAAAATCATGTTATGCAACTTAAGCCCTAACTAGTTTTAAGACTCCGAGGTAGTCGTTTGGTACGACATAAACCCTCACATCTCTGAGGCTATTTGTATGATTGTGTCATACGAATATAAGTCCTAATTAATTAAAATTGGCAGGATTGAAACATTAAACATACTCTTAAATTGAAGCCAAACAATAGGATAGTTTGGGAAGTTGCCAAGACTCTTCTTGGATCCTCAGCTTCTCCTACTTCTCTTCCTTTCTTTTCTTCTCTCTCTCCTTAGTAGTTAGGATCTAGCCATAGGTTTTCCCTTTGACTATCCTAGAGGACTAGAAATGGAACCCACCACCACTTAGAAATTCAAACCACTTCTTAACACCCTTTAAACCCAACATGTTTGATTGTAAACCCCTAAACCACTTGGAGGGTTAAAATCAATATATGGAGGTTTAAAGGATGAGTTTCCTACAGGACTCTTTGGCCTTAGGACTACCCTGGATGGTCTGGTCTGGTCTGGTGAGGATTGACTTGCACACACACTACACTCTCAAATACATTCCAAAACCCTAAAACCACATCCATACCCAATTTAATTCACTGACTCATGTAGGTAATTCATATAGATGAACCTTAACCCCTAAGCACCTTGCTAAGAGGGTTAGGAACAACATAGTGAATGCCTAAAATGAGTCCTCTCATGGTTCTTGTGAGCTTAATATGGCTTCATGGCTCAACCAAAATGATTTCATTTCACTCACACTTGATCAACCTTCATTTTTTCAAAATTTCAATTTTTGACCCCCGGGACCGTAAACCCACCAAATTTACCAAATGCCATTGAAATTGCCCAAAATTTGTAAAATTACCTAGATTAACTAAAATAACTCAAAATCAGTCCTAAACATTTCCCACCAATCAAATTGATCATCCTTGGTCAAATATACCAAAATTTTCAAAATACCCCCACAATAACCTCCAAATACCCAAAATACCCTTTTTAGCCCAAAAATCCAAAAATTCAGAAAATTTCCAAAAAATTCCAAAATATCCCAAATGTTCCCAATTTCATTTTGTTAAACTACATCATAAGGCAATTTTGTCAATTTAGCCCACTTTTACTAAAACCCCCCAATTTAACCTATTATTAACCTAAGAGAGCCCAATGTCCAACCAAACCACTCCAATTGACCTCAATGTTGATCTAATTCAATCCTAAGCTTCAATTTAATATCCTCAATAATGATTTGGACCAAATACAAGCCCAATTTGACCAACATTTGGATCTAATTTCAATTTGAAACTTAAAGCCCAATTTTGGCCCATGACTTAAACTTAGCCCAAACCAACTCAACTCAACTCCAATTAACCCCAAATCTTTTCCTAAACCTTCCTAACATCCCCACAAACAAAAAACTAACTTGATTTGCCTAAGATTTGAACCCATACTCCACCCAAGCCTAACCCAAACCAAAAATCCCCAATTTGGCCTAAATCAATCATGAACCCAAATAGGCCCAAATCCCAAAATCAAAGCCCAACCAAAGTTGAAAACTCTTTGTCACACCCCCATAAACATTTTTCAACATTAATTTTACATCAAACCTAACATTGGCCCAGCCTTAACCCAAGTTAGCTCAATTTGATCCACTTTGGCCTCATTACCAAAAAGCCTAAATTGAACCCAATTCACCCCTAAATTATCCCAAATTTGTTCCAAATCACCCATGGCACATTCCTAAACCAATTGCAACATTATTGGGCCCAATCCTTTACAAAATTTTCATCCTAAAATTTATTTTGAAACCTAAAAGCCCACTCTCTTAAAATATTTAAAAGCCCATCCAAAATGATTTTAAAAAGCCCAAAATCCATTCCAAAGCCCACATGAGATTTCCTCTCATCATCCCTTTGATTTAAATCATTCCCTAAGTTTCAAACTCATCATGAAATTATCCTAAATTAAGCCTCATGCCAACCTCCCCTAAAGTTATCAAAAATGCCAACATCATTTCTCATGCAAATGAGCTAACTTTTCCCTAAGCCAAATGGAGCCATGAAGCCATGCATAAGCCACATACAAGCCATGGAAGCCACTTTCCACCTCACCAAGCCATTAATGGCAAAAGAGGGAGCTTCTTTCTTAACCCTTCATTAATCATTTTTAACCTCATTTATGCCACACTCTAAACCAAGCTTAGCCACCTCACCATGGATGGAGACTTCACCACCATTTCCTAGCTGACCCAAATGATTACCTCAGCCCAAAACCAGACCATGGTGGGTGCAGCAAGCCCATTTGCATGAGTTGACCAAACCAAGCCTAAAATGACCCTTCCCCCTTACCACTTAAATCAAACTCCTTTACACATGTCAAGCCTCAATTGAACTCACCAACTTCCTCCCCTAACCCTACTAAGCCAGATTGTGACTTGACCCTGGCCGGACAACCACCTGGGCCACCAGAAAACACCAGACCGAGAGCCTCATTTGAATTCAAAAATTTAAAACTCACCTGCTGAGTTGTCCCAACCCAAATGGCCACTGTGGCTGTTCTTCTCCTCCCCTGAGCAGCTGATCCCAGCCTCTAATTTTCCCTGGGAAGCCCTCCAGCCATGTCTATTTAAACTCCACCCCCTCTCGGCCAAACAAGGTGCTCAACAAGACCTTACCAAAACTCTGCCAAAATTGCTCCACACTCTTCTCCATACATAGAGCACTTGATCCCCACTGAAATCCAGCCCTAATTCACTCTGGCCGAGCTCAATTTCTGAGTTCAATTTCAAGCCTAAAACCAGGACACTTCACCACAGTGAGCCAATCCTTATATTGATTGACTCTACACCTTCACCAGACCAAGAGAAGAAGTTCCCCAGCAAAAGCCCCCTTTCCAGGCCAGCCATTTCTTCTATCGGCCAAGCATTGAAATCGGGCTTGGTGGAAATCGGGTCTAGGAAATTCACCAGAGTTAGAGACTTCATCTGGAGCTTCCTTGGGTTCAATCAAAGGTGCCACAACTCTCTGATTGAAGCTTCACTTCTCAGAGCAAAGGTATGGACCTCTTCTTCCTCCCGAGCTTCTGTGAGTTCTCCATTTTGTTTGGCTCAATTTCATAGCATGTTAGTCGTATATATTTGTGCGTCTTATTGAGATGAATCCATATAGTATAACATGAGATTTAGTGGAGAAATGAGGGAGATCTTAGGGTTTTAGTGTGGACGGCTCTCGGGATACACCAGTCTGAGACGATGACCAGGAACCATCAGATCGCGCGTGTATCTAATGGACGATCCAGTTGCGCCGGACTAGAGAACGAGACATGAACCGCGAGTCGCGTGGTGCTAAGTCAGATGGCGGCATCGAATAGGGAGGCACCGCGTGGGCTTTCGATTCGCCGTAGATTGATGCGGCGCTGACTGGGTTAAGTAGGAAATTACGGTATTTTCTGATTTTTTTAAATACCCAGAACTTCAAAAATTCATATCTTTGTGTAGAAAAATCACAAAAATAAAATAAAAATACCCTCTTGCTCAGTGAACAGTGGAAAACAATGTGGAAAAAGAATTAAGTTATTTTGATGAGTATTTTATTTTTAATTAATTATTTACTGATTTCAGTATTTTAATTCTCCATGCATTTATACAATTCACCATGGCATGAGACCACAGTAGCCTCTGTTCTTGGGAACATTCCCTGAAATTTTCAAGGCCAGAGGCCATCTCTGTGGCGAGATATTGATTTTTCAAATTTATGTATCTCTTTTTCCATTTTAATTCCAGTAATTAGCATGTTGCTTAGAAAATTCTAGGAAAATTTAGGGAGGTATCTTATGACCAGAGGACCCTAGGAAAATTTTGGTTTGGTTTAATTCCTTAAGAATAACCCTAATTGGTCTAAACACCCAAAACTAAATTTTAATTAATTAGGATTAACTACACATAAAAATTACTTGAAAATAATTCTCCACTGTCACTTAGGATGCAGAGAACCTCACATAAAAATTTGTAGTCAATTGAAAATAATTTAACCCATTAAATGAATTATTTAAGTTGTATGACAACATTTAAAATTAAAAAATTCATAAAACCTAAAATACACTTGAAAAATTCACCAAAATGATTTTGAGGGCTCTCTGATATTAGAGGAGTCTAAGAAAATTAAAATTGGAATTTTCTAAAAATTTTCATTTTTAATCATGTTTTTAATATTTTAATAATTAAAAAATAATAAAAATCACAAAAATATTAAAAATCATAAAAATGTCACATTTTTCCTCCTAATCACTTAGGAACAAACCAAATATTTTTCTCAAGTCTATAGGTTAAGAAATTGAATTTTAAAGGCTTAGGACAATTTTTAATAATAAAAAATGAATTTCCCCACATTTTCAGAAAATTAATTATAGTAAATCAAAGAAAAATCTGAAAAATATAAAATTTGCTTTTCTAAACTCCTTAGGGTTAGAGAGATTTATGAAAAATATAAAATTCATTTTTCAACTTTAATTTTATTTTATAATTAATTAATACCATAAAACTCAAAATAATTATAATAAATAAAATATAATTCAAAAAATCACTAAAATTGGTCTAGGTGGTCCTCCAATCAGTAGGACATCCCAAAATTTTCCTAAGGATAGAAACCTCACCTTGGTCATGTTGTTGAATTTTCATTGAAAACCCTCATTTTTTTACAAAAATAAATATATAAATTAAATTAAATTCAGAAAAATCACATTTTCTCCTCTAGTGTCTTAATTGACATATGAGTGAAGTGACTTAAAAAATTTTAAATTCATTTGTGCTTAATTTGAAGAGTTATGAAATAAATAAGCCTAAAGGGGCATAAAGGTAATTAAAGACTTTAACCTAATTAATATTTAGGTCTAATCAAAGGGAGGGTAAAATATCTGATCTTAATTTTTTCCATTGGGTGATTAAAACTTAAGTAATTAAGGGGTAGAAACCTATTAAACATCTTGAAAATATTTAAAGTAAACCTTAATTAATTAAATAATTAAAATGTTGGAAGAATAATCAAAATTTGGATTATTAAAGTTGGGGATATGACTTGAGAAGATACCAATTGTTTAATTTGAAATCCCTAAATAAATTACTTTGATAATATTTAACTCTTAATTAAACTGAAGATGATAATTGGAATTAATAATTAAGTAATTAAAAAGAAAATATCCCTTAATTAAATTAAACTTTAAAATATTAAGTGATTTAATAACTTAATTAAATTAAATTAAGAATAGTAAAATTAATTTATCATTTGAAAACAAACCTTAAACAAATATAAAACATTAAAACTAATTTGAAATATTAAGATCATTAAAATATAAAGATTTAATAGAATTAAAACAACTTGTACACTATTCCAAACTTAAAATTATATAACTAAACCAAATTATTTCAAATCATCAATTTACAAATTAAGAATGGTTAAAAATCTTCAACAGATTAATTTTACCCTAAAGACTTCCATTATCATAACTCTTAAATGAAGCATTAAGTGAGATGTCACTTCACTCATAGGATAATCAAACATCCTAGTTCACTGAGCAAGAATCAAATAAAATTAGAACATTAAAGTAACCTGGGTGATTGATTCATCACCACAATGAAACTAAATGAACTTAAAATAATCTCTACAATGTTTAAGAAGATGTTCAGTATTCAATTACTAGCACTTCTCTAACTTGATGGGATGTTTTAAAAGAATAATGAGACTTCATTGTTCTTTGATGAAGAAAATCATCCTTAACAAAACATAAGAACCTAGACGTCATAGTAATTGACTAGCTATAGGATTAGGATTTTGGTAGACAACAAAAACCTTCCGTTAGCTTTACCTAGGTGTTTTTTTGCAATTATATAAATGCCTTAACATGTATTTTAAGTGCAGGAGAAAATAAATAGGAATGCTTACCAGGTACGCTTTTATTTCATTGCAATTTATTTACTTGCACTGTACTTTACTTCTCTTGCATGTTAAACAAGAATGTCACCCTGCATGAAAATTGAAACCTTTAGGATAGCCAAAAAACTGAAACCAAAACTAAATTAAAAGTCACATCAAGATAAAATTCACCTCCACAACATTTCAAAATATAAAACAACTTAAAATTTAATCACAAACAGAACAACAAAACTACAACTACAACTTAATTAAAACATCTCGTTGGATGATCTGGAATACCTCGAATGATGTAACCCACATGTTGCTAACGGGATTTTCCACTGTCTAAATTAATGTGTGGAACTCATTCTGTTTAGTTTAGTAAATTCATCTGGACTAAGTGAATCCGATGAAAATAACGGTGCCGGGATGACGGAACCGTGGGATCATAATCAGTTCTGTTTAACAAACTTTAAGATTTGTTTTAATTAAAACATTAAAAACATTTGGACTTTAAGACTTTTCTAAACCAAAACACTTCACTCATCTCCTGATTTTTACTTTCTAAAACTAAACCACTGCAACAACAAGGAGCTTGGAGCATAGTGGGCAGCACGGCCATCGTCATCAGCAAAACTGGAATCTACATCAACAAAACCTTTCCTAGTTTTAAATAACCAAGCCATAGGATTTCGAGGTAGTCTGCCTAGTGCAACATAAATCCTCAACTTTTTGTTAGGAATTTTCATAATCATGTTATGCAACTTAAGCCCTAACCGGTTTTAGGACTCCGAGGTAGTCGTTTGGTACGACATAAACCCTCACATCTCCGAGGCTATTTGTATGATTGTGTCATACAAATATAAGTCCTAATTAATTAAATTGGCAGGATTGAAACATTAAACATACTCTTAAATTGAAGCCAAATAATAGGATAGTTTGGGAAGTTGCCAAGATTCTTCTTGGATCCTCAGCTTCTCCTACTTCTCTTCCTTTGGACTCCCAAAATTATTTGTTCCAAATTTGAGCTAATCCCTCTTGAAATTCCAAAATTCAATCCTTTGAAACCTTAAACTTTGAAATTCTTAAGAACAAAATCACTGATCATTATCGAGAGTTTTCTTATATGATTCCCATCACTTAGGATGTAATTAACTATAGGGGCTTGCCCTTATAGGAAACTTTAAGAACCCAGGTAATATAAACCCTGTTTAATTCCTTCATATTAAACAGGAGAACTTGTCGGCTTATAAAATTGGTTCGCAGACCAAATATATGTTACAAATCTTCTAGTTTATTTAATCGAGCCCCATCATCAAGCAGCGTGTCTATTCCTCAGGATAGATACACAGTTTGTGATGTGGTGCTCGTTTATATAAACTATTTAGGATGTGAGATTGGTTTGATTTAATATCTTAAAATTATTAAACTTAAAATTATTTAAAAAAAACAAATGTTACCTTTCAAATTAAATTATATATATTTAAATTAAACATAAAATCTAAAAATTCACTGATAATTTTTGTAGGCGACTCCTTTTTAAAACACAAACCTAAATAGTATGCCGACATCCATCCATGAAAGAGAAGACTTCGTGTGTCGAAGCGATGTAGATCATTAATTCTGGAATTGGTAGCGGGAACTCATCCTTTGGACATGCCTTATTCAAATCTCTAAAATCCACACAAATTCTGATCTAACCATTCTTCTTTCTGACTGGTACCACGTTGGCTAACCAAGTCGGGTATTGTTTTTCACGAACAAATTTGGCATCGATTAATTTTTTCACTTCAGTTATTACTTATTGCTCAATCTCTAGACGCATTCTTCTCGGAGCTTGTCTGACTGTAATGGCGGTGGGATCCACTCCTAGCCTGTGAACTGCAACTTCTAGAGCTAATCCTGACATTTCATCATAAGTCCAAGCAAAACAGTCCTTGAATTCAATTAATAGCTTGATCATGTTTTCGGAGTCTTTTATATTGAGTAAGGAGCTAACGAAGGTCGGCCTAGTCTCTTCGCTACTACCTAAGTTAACTTCCATTATTTCATCTATCGTAGATTTAATTTCTTCTTCAAATTCTGGTGGAACATCTCCAATTGGCAGATCCTCAAGATCATCCGAAGCTTCCAGACAGTCTTCATTAGGCTCGCAAGTGACAACCAAGCAAAATTCTAAATCATCAGCTGGCCCTACCGTGCCAAATCCAAGACCATGTTTTGAGTTGGGAGGCCTTCTAACATTACTCCATAACTTTTCAAAGCGGTGTGATTGGTCTTTTGACCACTGCTTAGGTAAGACACCAAGTTGAACCAAATTTTTAACAGAGGGAGAATACCACTCAAAAGAAAATTCCATTAATTCAGATGAAGCAACATCTTCAAATTTTACATCATTCTCAGTATTGGAAGAAGAAGCACCACGGTAAAGTTCGATTAGCTTAGCACCTCCACCATGTACTTCCTTGACCACCATACCCTCAATCTTACTAGGATAGATAGGGGTTAGGGTCATAATATGTACATAGTGGTTTATCTTGTTGTACATTATTCTGTATTCTTCATTCTTTTCATCTTCGAGAGAGATCTTGAACTGGGGTTTCCTTTGGCTTATCTTCATGCTTCTTTATTGATTTCTTCTTATTCTTCTTCGGAACTATTCTCCCAATCAACATTGATGACCGGCTTCTTCTGTTCAACTGTTCCACTGTTTCTTCCTCGAACTCGTCCCCGGCCTCGACCTCGGGTGCGAGTTCTAGAGAAACTTCACCATCTCGTCGTAAGGGAGTGGTGAGTAACTGTTGAACAAGAATTTCAGGCTCTTCATCGTCTCGAACTTCTTTTGCTTCATTTGGTATGGCATTTCTGGAAAAGATAGTTTTCTTCGGAGGCGTGTAGTAGGCTGCATCTTCGTGAATTCTGATTTCATGCAAGGAGAATGGCTGCTAGTCACCTTTGATACATTGTTTTTGTCCTCCTTCATAATATTTTATGCACTGGTGCAGAGACGACGACACCATCTGATTTTCATGGATCCACGGCCAACCCAGTAGAGCGTTGAACGATGTTTCAGAATCAATTACGTGGAATTTTGCGGTTGTCTTTGCCAAATCACCAATTTTCATTAATAGTGTTATCGATCCAAGAGCTCTTTCTCATTTCTGGTTGAAACCTCTCAGCATCATCCTGTCCGCTTCGAGATCACGGGCATCAATCTCTAAATAGGCTAACGTCCGAAGGTTCATTATGTTAATTGATGCTCCCGGATCAACTAACACCCTGGAGAGTGTGAATTTTCCAATACTGACTGAAATGTACAACAGCCGATTGTGATCAGCTGTTCCAAGTAACAAATCATTGTCTGTGAAGGTAACACCGCGCTGTTCTTTTAACGAGTGATCCCCTGATATTTATACTTACAAATATAATATGAAAATTGGCAACGACACAAAAAACTTGAGCCGCTAGGAATATATGTGCGCCAAAAACTTGACTCCACACCAAATATATGTGCTGATGATTTAGATATGAAAATTATGATTTCATAATATGGGATACTACGAAAGTATACGTATCGTTTATCAAGTAAAATAGGACTTTTTGATTAAGCTTCGAGATATCAAATTCACAGGGAAAATTTGAAAATCTTTAAAGGAATCAGAAAATTATCTTTTTACTTTTTTTTATGGCTTTTGAAAGTATGTCTTGATTTTAAAATGTTTTGAAAGTTGATTTATCTTTTGAAATTTCCTTAATAAAATATTAAGCAAGAAATTAAAATTATAATAACTAATAACACTGTATGTAAAATACTATTAAATAGAATCTCTTTTTCTTTCCTTTTATGAAGTAGTAATAATTATTAAAGTATTGTTGTGGAAGTATTTAAATTTGTTGTGACAGATAGAAGCAAATGTGTTCTTTACCCTTACTTGGTTCTATAAAGACCATATGTTAATTTGAAATTTTTATCATTTTGAACATGGTTTGGCAGAGAAGATACCAGTCTCTCACTCTAGAGTTCCCTCGATTCCCACCAAGTGGGGGCTAACTTCTCATAACAAAACTCAAAACTTCAAACCAAATTTGGGGGTTTTAACCTGTCACTCTAAAATCCTCTAATTTTACTCCCTTCCATAAAAAATATCTTCTAATTTTACATTCAATTATATAGACTGCAATTCTCACTCATATAATTGCATGTGATTCTTACTAACTTTTATGAGACAATACCGCATTGGATCTTACATAATCTCAAGAAATTCTACGACTTAACAAGCCAAATTAAGAAGTAAACAAAGTTTTTAGAATCAATCTTCACAACTTCTTCCAACTTTTAAACATTTATACTTTCCACAACAATTCATTATAAATTAATTACTTCTCCATTTAAGAAAGAAAAAGATAAAGTAAACTACTCAGAATGCATTGAGAAAATACAAAAACACATTGATTCGAAATTAAAAATCATAAGAAAAACAACAAACAAAAACAAGTACTAAATAAAAAACTAAATGTAAAATAAAAGTAAACACTTATCTGAAAATTCTCTCCACAAGGCTCATGAAGTTCCTCTGAAACTTTAACTCTTCACTAAACTACTCCTCGGAGCGGATCTCCCGACTCCGATGACTCGGAATAACTCCGGACTTGATAAAAACTAAACTTAAAAGAAAGAAAAGAAGTGGGAACAAGATTTGTTTTAATTAAAACACTAAAGGACATTTGGACTTTATGATTTATAAACCATAACACTTCTCTCATCTTTTGATTTTCATCTTCTAAAACTAAACCTCTGCAACAACAAGGAACTTGGAGCATGGTGGGCAGCACGGCCATCGTCATCAGTAAAACTCGGGTCTACTTCTGCAAAACTTTCCTTAGAATTAAATAACCAAGCCGGAAGACTTCGAGGTAGTTTTCCTAGTGCAACATAAATCCTCAACTTTTTGTTAGGCATTTGCGTGATCATGTCATGTAAATTAAGCCCTAACCGGTCATAGGATTCCGAGGTAGTCGTTTGGTACGACATAAACGCTCACATCTTCGAGGCTATTTGTATGGTTATGTCACACAAATATAAGTCCTAATTAATTAAAATTGGCAGGATTACAACATTAAATAAATTCTCAAATTGAAGCCAAACAATAGGATAGTTTGGAAAGTTGCCAAGATTTTTCTTGGATCCTCAACTTCTCCTACTTCTCTTCCTTTGGACTCCTGAAAATAACTGTTCCTAATTTGATCCATTCCCAATTGAAATTTCCAAAATCCAATTGTTTGAAAACCTTAAACTTTGAAATTCATGAGAGAAAAACCACTGATTATTATTGAGAGTTTTCTTAAATGATTCCCGTCATTTAAGTTGTAATTAACTATAGGGGCTTGCCCTTATAGGGAACTTTAAGAACCCAGGTAATATAAACCCTGCTTAATTCCTTTATATTAAGTAGGGGAACTTGTCGGCTTATAAAATTGGTTCGCAGACCAAACGGATGTCACAAATCTTCTAGTTTATTTAACCGAGCCCCATCATCAAGCAGCGTGTCTATTCTTCAGGGTAGATACACGGTTTGTAATGCGGTGCTCGTTTATATAAACTATTCGGGATGTGAGATCGATTTGATTTCATATCTTTAAATTTTCAAACTTAAAATTATTTTCAAAATCAAATATTACTTTTTAAATTATATATATATATTTAAATTAAAACCTAAAAAAAAAATACGCCGACATGTTTCTGGTGACTCCGCTAGGGACTAGTTCCTCTCTCCATTTTGATCGGATGGTTTTGCTTGCATAAATCGGTAGTAAGTCCCTGTCCCTAGTGGATCAGACTACCATTCTTCCATTGGCATACCTCACTCATTTCTATCTTGAACGGGTACAGTCAACTCTTTTTGGATTTTGGAGCCACTGTTTATACACTCCTAAATAGAGAGGTTCTGAAATCCTCCTTTTGTTACCTCCCCGAAGAGGCGAGGTAGACCCCTAATAGGTGTTAGTTTAGGAGTGGTCCTTCGGGTTGGGAAATCCTACGAGATTTTCCCTTCCTTTCTGAGTTCTGGATTGGGTCCTTTACCCTCTCTAATCTCCTCTCGTTTCTAAAGAATAAACTAATCGCCTAACAAACAAAATCCTCTTTTTAATCATAAACAAATAAAACTTAAATAAATTGTGTTCGGACTCTTTTCAATTTCTTTCTTTTCGTTCTGACGAAGGAAGCATACTTCAGGACTGATAGTCAAAACTTGCCTTGCAGAAGATGCCTGCCCAGAAGCTGATCTTCTCTTTCACCAACGGACTTGACTTAGCTGTCTACCAGGACGAGCTGCCTAGTGATGCAATCATACGCTTCGGACAAGGGTTTTGATCCATAAAAAAATACCTATTTTTTATGTCTTAATTCTTATCAATTTCTAAGGATATTATGCTTTAATGAAAGGTATTTTTGTGTTTTTGGATGTAGGTGATGTAAAAAGGTCCAAAAAAGGAAAAAGGAGCAAAAATGAGTAAAAAGGAGCAAAAATGGAGTAAATTACAAAAGTTATAAAAAATATGGTCTGGCGCCTAGGCGCCATAAATTGGCGCCTAGCGCCAGACTTGATACAAGAACTGTCAAGTTTTTTACAACGTTTGAATGGTTATGTTGACGGAGTGAGCGGTTATTGGACATTCTAGAAGACTGGCAGTTGTTCCTTGATAATAGGACATGTGATACATTGCATTTGGACGCTCCAAAAAGGTTTTAATCGCGAAGAGGTGCGAGCCAAAGTGAAGAGGTGCGAGCCAAAGTGAAGAGGTGAGAAGAACTGGACGCGGTGTCTCGCCTAGGCGCCAGATTCCGGCTCCTAGGCGCCAGATTCTGGCTCCTAGGCGCCAGACAGACCTTCTAGAAGATTAATTGAATGTGGACATGTTTTGAAGAGGTGCCTCAAGGCAACCCTTGAAGCCTATAAATAGGAGTCCATTTCTTCAGAAAAACGGCCCCCCCATTGTAACCCCTTTCTCTTATCCACTTTAGGATCTCTCATCCTTAGAGAGAGAAATAGAGAGAGAAATTTAGGGCCACTTTTGTTTTAGAGAGTTTATTTTCAAGTTGTTGCATCTGGAGTTCATTACACTGTGGAGTCAGTAGGAATCAGAAGATATGTAGAAGGAATATCTGAGATAAGTATTTTATTTTTTATTCAAAGTTTATTTATTATGTTTTGATGTTTATATTCAATGTGTTCTAAGTAGTTAGTTTACTTTCTTCCTTCAATTATGAAGAGATAAATAAGATAATATAAGATTCGATGGAGAATTGAAATTCAAAATATTTTTAAAACATTGTGATGATATTAATACCTGATCTTACTTTACTTTTTAAATTGGCCATTTAAATTGTTAAAACCTCGTTGAAGAGTTTTGAGACCTAGAAGGAGAAGAACTCTTAACTTGTAAATGTCACATGAATCCTTGGGTAGTTGAAGGCCATGTGCGGGCTATTCGAGGTGAAGTGCAAATAAATAGGAAGATATGATTTAAAGGGCGTAGAATTGATAAGTTTTTAGAGTAACAGACTAAATTCTTATAATTTGATTTATAGATTAGGAAAGGGTCATTAGTAGGGTCGACCATAGCCACCCTTGGACATCTAGTAGTGTGAGTCTAGATTAACCCATTCTACTAACAATACATTTGGACCTGATCTATAAATTAGCCAATGTTCTTTGCGCCTGGATCAAAGGGTAAAGAATAGGAATGCTTCTAATTGGCACAATACCATAAATCAAATTCTCCAACGAATATTAAATTATCTTAAAAATCTTAGATTAATTGAAGGGAAGAAAGTTGTTTGATTTATATAGTTTTCACAAAATCATTTTCTTATTATTATTTTCTTTATCTGCATCTAGTAAATTAAAAGTAATTTATAGTTAGATTAAAACACAAAAAGATTTTTGAAATAAAATATTTAAAAATTTATTACCATATTTTTTCCCGTGGGATCGATACTGGGGTCTTTGTTTCAAAGCCCTATATTACTTGAAACAATACGCATACTTGCGTAGTACCCATAAAGTATATAAAATATTTCAATTTTAAATTATATTTTGGTATATAAACATATATTTAAAAAAGTATTAAACATTAACGGCCTAGCATTAAGTAGAAATCAAGTTTTATTTAATGTTATTGCCGTAATTAAAATTTGGTACACATCTATATAGCAAGTTATTCCAGGTGAAGTGTTTCGCGCCTTTGCCAGAAATTAAATTTTCTAGCAGTGGTAACAAATCCTTGTATTTGGAAATACAAAAATCGGGTCAAGTTTTTGGCGCCGTTGCCGGGGAAGGAATAAAAATAGTTATAGATTTTTAAATATTATATTTCCAAAAACATAAAAAATATATAATAATAAAAAAAAATATATAAAAATATATATAAATATTTTATTCCTTGTTTTATTTTTTTTTATGCGAAGTTTTGGTTCTGAAGGATTAATACCTTTAGATTCTGAACTTGAAAGAACAATTAGAAAAATTAAAAAGGGAAAACAAATTCAAAACTTCAAGGAATGGCTACTTTACAAAATCCAATTGAACTTAATGATCAAAATGTTTATAAACCATTAAGGGATTATGCTAATCCTACAGTTGATGAACATCATAGTACTATTCAAATACCCACTGTAGATGCTAATTCTTTTGTACTTAAACTGTCTATTATTCAAATGGTGCAAAACAATCAATTTGGTGGAACACCAAATGAGGATCCAAATTTTCACCTTGTTAGTTTTTTTAGAACTTTGTGCTACCTTTAAATATAACAATGTTTCTGATGATGCTATTTGACTTAGACTCTTTCCTTTTTCTTTAAGAGATAAAGCAAAGATGTGGTTAAACTCATTAGCAACAGGTTCTATTAAAACATGGGCTGAAATGGCACAAAAATTCCTTGCTAAATATTTTCCTCCTTCTAAACCTGCTAAATTAAGAAATGATATTACTTTGTTTAGTCAATTTGACGGGGAGACAATATATGAAACTTGGGAAAGATTTAAAGAACTATTATGAAAATGTCTTCATCAAGCTTTACCTGATTGGTTAATTATTCAAATATTTTATAATGGATTAATTGGATCTTTAAAATCAATTATTGATGCTGCTGTTGGAGGTTCTTTAATATCTAAATCATTTGAAGAAGCTTATACTTTAATTGAAGAAATGGTTAATAACAATTTTCAATGGCCTTCCGAAAGAATTAATCCTAAAATGATGGCAAGTATTCACGATAATGAAGCCTTTTCTATCTTAGCTTCACAAGTAGCAGTAATGTCTAAGAAATTAGATAATTTTGCAATTAATATTTCACATAATAACTCTGCTAATATTGAAGATTCTCAGACTATTGAAACTTTACAAGCTATTGCAAGTAAAAATAATTCTTATTCAAATTATTATAATCCTGGGTGGAAAAATCATCCTAATTTTAACTGGAATAATTCACAACAACAATGAGGCAATAATCAATCTCATCCCAGTGGAAATTGGAGTAATCAAGTTAATCCAAATTATAAATCTCCTGGATTTAATAATCAACAGAAAAAGTTATCAATAGTAGAATTAATTTTACAAATGAATAATCAATTACAAAATCAAAATACTGCTATTCGTAATATTGAAAATCAAATGGGGAAAATTGCTACTTTAATTAATAACAGACCTGTAGGAACACTTCATAGTAATGTTGAAATTAATCCAAAAAAAACTGGAAAAGAACATGAAAATGTTAAGGTTGTGCAACTTAGAAGTGAAAAAGAATTAAAAGAAAGAATGCAGAATGAAATTGAAAAAGAGATTGAGGTTGAAGAGATTTAAAAATCTAAAGAAACTCTCTCTCCTAGTCAAGATCAGGCTATTATACCTGTTAATGTGGAAGTTAAAAAACTACCACCACCTTTTCCTCAAAGACTTAAACAACAGAAACTTGATCATTAATTTTCTAAGTTGTTTGAAATTTTTAAGAAACTTACTATTAACATACCTTTTGCTGAAGCTTTGGAACAAATGTCAACTTATGCAAAATTTTTTAAGGATGTTTTAAGCAAGAAACGAAAATTTGAAGCTTTTGAAACTGTTGCATTAAGTGAAGAATGCAGTGCAATAATTCAAAAGAAATTACCTGAAAAGCTTAAGGATCCCGGAAGTTTCACTATACCTCGTGCTTATTGGAGAAAAATTTTGTGGAAAAGCTCTATGTGATTTAGGAGCAAGTATTAATCTCATGCCATTTTCTATCTTTCGAAGATTGGATTTAGGAGATATTACTCCGACCACTCGTAACCCTTCAGTTAGGTGATAGATCTATCACTTATCCTAAAGGAGTTATAGAGGATGTCCTTGTTAAAGTGGATAAATTTATCTTCCCTGTAGATTTCATCGTACTTGATATGGAAGAAGATAAAGAGATACCTATTATTTTAGGGAGACCTTTTCTAGCTACCGGACAAGCTATGATTGATGTGCAAGGGAGAACTATCCATGAGAGTTAATGATTAAGAAATTAAATTCAATGTTCTTAAATCAATGAAGTGCCCTGATAAACAGAAATGTTATCGAATGGATATAATTGATTATTTAATTGAAAAACATTATCAAGAAAAATGTAAAGTCATTTCTGAAGAAAATTTTGAATTTTTAACTGATGAAAATGAAGAAGTAGAAGAAGAAGAGACTTATTTTATTAAAGATAACTAGGAAACTTTAGACATAACTCAAAATGATATACTTTACCATCAATTAAAAAAACCCCTGAACTGGAATTAAAAATGTTACCTTCACATTTAAAATATGTGTTTCTTGGAAATTCGTTAACTTTACCTGTTATTATTTCTTCTGAACTGAGTAAAGATCAAGAAGAAAAACTACTATGTGTGTTAAAGAATTATAAGAAAGCTTTTGGTTGGACCATTGCTGAAATAAGAGGGATAAGCCCTTCCATTTGTATGCATAGAATTTTAATGGAAGAAAATTTTAAACCTACTATTGAATCGCAAAGAAGATTAAATCCTATCATGAAAGAGGTTGTTAAAAAAGAAATTATTAAATGGTTAGATGCTGGTATTATTTATCCTATTTCAGATAGTCAATGGGTAAGTCCTATTCATTGTGTTCCGAAGAAAGGAGGCGTGACTGTGATTGTTAATGATAAAAATGAACTAATTCCTGCAAGACAAGTTACTAGATGGCAAATTTGTATTGACTATAGAAAACTAAATAAAGCCACTAGAAAGGATCATTTTCCTCTACCTTTCTTGGATCAAATGCATGATAAATTAGCTGGACACCCATATTTCTATTTTCTGGATGGATATTCTGGTTATCATCAGTTACTTATTGCTCCTGAGGACCAAGAAAAAACAACATTTACAAGTCCTTATGGAACATTTGCTTTTAGAAGAATGCCTTTTGGTTTATGTAATGCACCTGTAAATTTTCAAAGATGTATGATGTCAATATTTTGTGATTTGATTGACAAAGGAATTGAAATATTCATGGATGATTTTTCAGTTTTTGGAACTTCTTTTGAATCTTGTTTGGAAAACATAGCCAAAGTTACGAAAAGATGTGAAGAAATAAATTTAGTTCTTAAGCGGGAAAAATGTCAATTCATGGTCACAGAAGGCATTGTACTTGGTCACAAAGTGTCACAAAAAGGGATGGAAGTAGATCAAGCAAAAGTGAAAATTATTGCTGAATTGCAACCACCTACTACTGTTACTGATGTGAGAAGTTTTTTAGGTCATGCTGGATTTTATAGGAGATACATAAAGGATTTTTCTAAAATTACTAAACCTCTTTGTCATTTATTGGAAAAAGATACGAAATTTGAATTTAACAAAGAATGTATTAATGCTTTTAATATTCTAAAAGAAAAATTAATAACCGCACTCTATCATTGTTGCACCTAATTGGAATAAATTTTTTGAATTAATGTGTGATGCAAGTGATTTTGCAATTGGAGCTGTATTAGGACAAAAATATGAGAAGATTTTCAAAGTTGTATATTATGCTTAGTAAAACTCTCACTGAAACACAAAGAAATTACACTACCACTGAGAAGGAGCTTCTAGCTATAGTATATGCCATTGATATATTTAGACCTTATCTTCTTGGTACTAAATGCATAGTTCATACTGATCATTCTGCTATTAAATATCTATTATCTAAGAAGGATTCTAAACCTAGACTTATAAGATGGGTTTTACTTCTACAAGAATTTGATTTTCAAATAGTAGATAGAAAAGGAACTGAAAACCAAATTGTCGATCATTTGTCTGGAATTAAAAATGATATTATTTCGGAAGAAAATATAAATGAGAAATTTCTTGATGAATCTTTATATGTTATTCAAGGATGCAAAACACCTTGGTATGCTGATATTGTTAATTATTTAGTTAGCAATATTTTGCCTTATGAATTAGATAACAAATTTATTAAGAAATTTAAATATGATGCTAAATCTTATATTTGGGAAGAACCTCTTTTATTTAAAATTGGAAGAGATTCTATGATTCGAAGATGAGTGCCATATGAGGAAACTTTTGCTATTATTCAAAAATGTCATGATTCCGATTTTGGAGGACACTTTAGCATAGATAAAACTGCATTTACTTTTAAATTATGGATTTTATTGGCCTACCTTATTTAAAGATGTGAGACATTATGTGAAAACATGTGATCGATGTCAAAGGATGGGAAATATATCTAGGAAGGATGAAATGCCTTTAAACTATATATTGGAAGTTGAAATTTTTGATATATGGGGTTTAGACTTTATGGGACCATTTGTTCCATCATCTAGAAAAATTGATATTTTATTAGCAGTTGATTATGTTTCAAAGTGGATTGAAGCTGTTGCTTTACCAAACTGTGATTCCAAAAGTGTTTCTAAATTCTTAAAGAAAATGATATCTTCAAGATTTGGAATGCCTAAGGTAATTATCACTGATGGTGGAAGTCATTTCAGGAATATAAGAATTTATTCATTACTACAAAAATTTGGAATCAAACATAGAATTGCAACTGCTTATCATCCACAAACAAGTGGAATGGCTGAAGTATCAAATAGAGAAATTAAAAGAATTTTAGAGAAGACTGTTAATCCTAAAAGAACTTATTGGGTTGATAGACTTGATTCTGCATTATGGGCTTATAGAACAGCTTATAAGACACTAATCGGAATGTCACCTTAACGGTTAATTTATGGTAAACATTGTCACTTACCTATAGAACTTGAACATAAAGCTTATTGGGCAATAAAGGAGTTTAATTTTAATTTGAATAAAGCAGGAGAAAAGCGATTATTGCAATTGAATGAGATGGAAGAAATAAGAAATGAATCATATGAAAATGCAAGGATTTATAAAGAGAAAATGAATATGTTGCATGATAAGAAAATTTCAGGAAAAATTTTTAAGCCTGGACAAGAAGTATTACTGTTTAACTCTCGTTTAAAACTTTTTCCTGGAAAATTAAGATCTAAATGGATTGGACCCTATATAGTTGAGAAATTATACCATTATGGAGCTGTGGATATTAAAGATCCCAAAACAGGAAAAATTTTTAAAGTAAATGGATTAAGATTGAACCCTTATTTGGGAGATATTAAAAAGATTTATAAAGAGGCTTATGAATTGAGTCAACCTGATTAAATATTTACTTAAGTCGGGCTGACGGCGTTAAACCAAGTGCTTTGTGGGAGGCAACCCATAATTATCTTTTGTTATGAGTATTTTTATGTTTTAATGTAAGGTTATGCCTCGATCTTGACTAATTTTATATTACTTTAAAAATTTTTTGATGCTCATAAGTCTTTGTTGACTTAGGCTGAAGATTATTTTGAAGTATGTAAGATTTAGAAATTGGATCACTCTATTCTAAATATGAGTAAAAAGGTGAGCAAGTTAACCTTCATTATGATTATTTACAATGTGAGTTGTTGAGTCTAGATTACTCTTACCAGTATAATTTACCTATCTTGGAGAACAAAATTTTGAAATTTGACGATTAGGCGAAAAGGAGTTGAACATAGTTCCGGCACCTAGGCGCCAAGATTCGGCGCCTAAGAGCCAGAGTCAAACTATGTATCAATAGGTCTGGTGCCTAGGCGCCAGATTTGGTGCCAAAGTACCACGGATACTGGGTCGTGCAAAAATAAAAAATTTTCAGTTTTTCACACGATTTTCACCTTTAAATCAACCCATCTTCTTCCCTAACCATCAAGCAATCAAAGTTACGTCCATTACACTTCATTCTTGAGAGATTTGAGAAATTTTGAAGAAATGGAAAGAAGAAATCATGGAGAAGAAGCTAGGGACAAGGTCTCAAAGGATCCTCAAACCTACTTCAATGGTTTCATCGCGGTAAGTTTAGAGAAAATTTCTAGTCGTTTGGATAAGTTTGAAGCGGACATTAAAAGTATTGGAGATTGCATTCATGAGATGTTTCATAAGATTGAACATCTAGAATGGCAGGTGAAACTTCAATTTGATCATTTTGCGGCTTATCAAGATGCTCAAGTTGAAATGTACGCTAAGAAAAAGTGGATTGATGAAAAGACGGCTACGGATTTCCCGAGAGCGTTAGTGTTCTTTCCAAGTGGAATACACAATTTCCCTTGTGAATATTAGAATATTCTGGTAATGAGATAGTTATTATCTGGTTTGTTGAGTCGTTGTATCGATTTAGTGAATCGATTGTGTTTGTTTGTGTATTTGCTTTCATGTTCAATGTGTGTTGTTTTTGCTTAGAAATTGTTTAAGTGTGTGTTAGGAACTTGAATCAAGTATAATACTTATCTGGAATGTATTGAGCCAAAATTGAAGATTATAAATGGAATTTAGTGAGTTTGATTAAAACATTATGTTTGATTGGTGGATTAAATATTTAATTTTTAAAATTTTTGAAAAATGTTGTGGAAGTTAGAAACTGAAGCCCTACTCTAATTTGAGTAATTGGAAGTTGAATTTGTGAATTTTGGTGGAAAATTTAATTTAAAAATATTTTTTTGTGAAAGGCGAGTCTGGCGCCTAGGCACCAGAATTCGACGCCTAAGCTCAGGTTCGGTCTGTACCCAGAAATTTCCATAAATACCCCCAAAAGCCATTTATGACGCCTAAGCTTCATCTTCTTCCCCATTTTCGCTAAAATACACCTTTTAGATCCATTTTGAGGTCAAAACATCAAGGATTTGAGCGTGAAACCACTCGATTTCTTTGTCTCAAGGTCAGATCTACACTTTAAACTATTTATTTTTGATTTTCACCATAGATTTCCCTAGGTTTTGCTAAGAACCGAAATTTTGAAAAAAATTTTGATATTTAGTGATTTCTTTGGATTTTTAAACTTATTTTAAGTTTTATAAACTTAAAAAGAGTTTAAACTTTGATTCCTAAATTTGTTCTTGTTTTCTTTCACGTTTAGATGGCTCCGAAATCTAAATGCGGGAAAGCACGAGATAACTTTGATAGCAGCAAATTTTCTACTGCGGCTGCGCATTTTCGATTCCACGAATTTGCGACGTCCAGGAAGTTCATTTCAGAACGAAGTTTCTATCATCCGAGAGAAATGATTGAAAACACTATCATTGCACACAATTGGCAACGATTCTGTTATTTCACTGCTGTTGCTGTTATCCCTATAGTTCGAGAGTTTTATGCAAATTTTCTGGATGTCGAAGATTATGAAGTTTTTGTCAGAGGTATCGGAGTAGGATTTAATCCTGAAAGAATCAATGTATTTTATGGCCTGCCACCGACTATTGAATGCCACTATTCTGGATTATCACCATCTGAGGGAGATTTGGATATGATCATTGCTTATTTGACTGACGGTACTGGATCTTGGAAGATCAGGAACGGAAAAAGGGTAAACTTCAAATCCTCCAAATTAAATGGTATTTCTAAAGCATGGCACTATTTTATTTCTGCAAGATTGTTACCTTCCAACCACTTGAGTGAAGTGACTAGGGATCGAGCGATCTTAAACTACTGCATTCAGGAAAGGAAGCCATTTGATGTCGGCAGTATTATTTATGATTCTGTGGATTCTACTGTGAGATCCAGCACTTCTGTTGGACTGGGATTCCCATCACTGATTTATTCATTATGTATTAGCAATGGAGTCATTGTAGATATTTCAGAGGAAAGGTTGAAGACTACTAAGTCGATTGGTCAGGAGAGCATTAGTATTTATGATAGTCTTCGAGGGAAGAAATCGACTGCTTCATATTCTTCTGTACCTACTCCAGGTAGACCTTCTACTTCTCGACCCTCCACTTCTGCTGAGCCACCATCGAGTTTCTGGGAATCAATGCATGATCAGTTTATAGAGCAGCAGCAGAAGTTATTTCAAACTCACTGCAGGATTGATACTATTGATAAAAAACTTGATCATTTATCTGATTATACCTAGAGGAAGAGTAGCTATGATGCTGAGTATGATGTAGCCCTAGTCAGATTTCTGAAGGGTGAATATGATGTTAGTTTCCCTACTTTTCCTAGTTTCACACCATTTGTTGATCCTAAGGATGTAGAATTTTCCTTTGGTGACGATGATGATGATGAGGCTACAACCAGTGACTAGTAGTTTATAGATCTCTATGTTATGCTACTTTGTTGGTTTGTTTTGCTTGGTTTGTTTGTTTAGTTTTATGTTTGATGTATGTTGATTTGTTTAAGCATCTGTGTGGATTGACTAATGTTAAAATTCTATTGTTAGAATATTCTTAGTATATTGTGTTTGAGACTGAGATTACAGTTTATTTATGATATGTTTTTTTCAGTCCACTATTTAGTAATTAGTAATTTTTCTCTGCTTTTATTTTGTTTCAAATTTAGTATAATCATAAAAATTAGCCTGCTTACTTTTTATACCTGCTTTAATTTTATCTTAATTTTTCATAAAAGCATGAGTAGAAGTTAATTTTTCTTTTTAAGATCGTTTTTACATACTTATAATTTTTTTTTTAAATTATGATTTTCTTTCTCTCATACTTTCAAATTGTCATAGTATACCAAAACTTAAGTTTGGGGGAAGGGAAAATACATTCAAGTTTAAATTTTATTTGTCCTTAAAGAGCTAAAATTTTCTTAAGAATAAAAACTTTTTAACATAACTTAAGGAATGAAGAATTTATTTGAGATCACTTTTATTTTTGAAATTATAAACAATTTAGTGAAATTAACCAAAATTTTAATAACTTTGATTGATTTTAAGAATAGAATTATTTAACTTAAAGAAGAATAAGATTAAGAATTTTTTCTATTCATGAATGAAATAATAGAATTTTTAAAATATTAAGTAATAAAAAATTATCACTTGAAAAAGAAAAGATTGGAAATCTTTTTGAATTCTTATTCATGTTATAATAATTAAGTGAAAATGTATAAGTTTTGAAAATATAAGTTAAGGATAGTGAAGTTCAAAACCATTAACGAGCTATCCGGATATAGTAATCCTCTATATATATATATATATATATATATATATATATATATATATATATATATATAAAATGGCGGCCGACTCCTTTGCTCTGCTATGGTTTGGTCGGTGATGGCTTCCACGGGTGGCGGCGGGCACTTTGGCTGAGTCTCCTAGGTTGGAGGTGCTTGTTTGGTTTTCAAGTTTGCCTTCTCCGGTGGTGGTAGGTGGCCGGTAAGGCTCTTTCGAGGGGTTTTGATCTTTCCGGGCAAAGTTTTTGAATTATTACTTGTTCCATTGGTTGGGTTCGACTGCTTGCTTGTCTTTTCCTCCCGCATCTTCTTCCTCTTTTGTGTTCTCCGATGTTAATTTAGCTCGGCAATCGTCTGCCATGGCCGGGATTAACATCTCCACCTCTTATGCTTCTGCACTTAGTAAAGGCCTGCCTCCTACTAAAGCTGCAGATAAATTACTCTTCCCCCAAAATTTAGATGATGCAGCTGCTGGGAAATCTGATTGCCCTTTCATTAGACCTCTTGGCTCTAAGGAGGGCAGACTAGCCATTATTTTCACTACTAAGGAAATGGAATCTCTTGTCGAAGCAATTAAGTTCTCCATTGTGGGTCAATTCCAATATGGCCACCCTAAGATGGAATTAGTCGGGAATTGTTTTGAGCGGATCCCCTTGTGGGTCAATGGAAACTTGGAGTAATGGATGGAAGACATCTCCTTATCGAGTTATCCAGGGAAGAAGACTATGCAAGATTAATTGGAATGCAGATTATGCAAATAGCTAACACCCAGATGAAATTCATCAAATGGTACCCTGGTTTTGATCCAGCAAAAGAACCTCCACTTAAACCTATGTGGTTTAAATTTCCTAATCTACCTATTGAACTGTTTCACTCTAATGCTCTATTTCAGATTAGTAGATCATTAGGTACTCCCCTAAAAGTTGACCCCTCCACTTCTGACTTGGGGAACATTCATGGAGCTAGAGTGCTGATTGAGAGAGATGTCTCTCTCCCAGAGTTAGATAAATTGTGGATTACCATCTCAGACAGTGGTGAGGGTTTCGGCAAGAAGTCCAAATGGAAACTAAACCGGTGTTTTGCAAACACCGTAGAATGTTTGGTCATTTAATGGAGAACTGTTACAGATTAAAACCCCCTTTCAAAAAGCCAGTCAGATCACAACCTTTAGTGCAACAGACTAAAGATACTGTTAAAGGGAACTCATTAGAAGAACCTATTGCTCTAGACTCTCTGGTTGATGACTCCAGATTGCACAGAGAAGTTAACCCAGAGAATAGTCCAGAGGATCAGATAAATCTTGCTCAAGAAGACACCTCTACATTACCCCCTGAAATCCCAATTAAAGCTCTAAAAGACTCACACAGTCAAGAGATCATTGAACAGGACATTATACCCTCCACAGATATAATATCTACATCCCAGAACAATATTCGAAGCTACTCAGCGAGGAACAAAAGACAAAAAAGAAAAAAAGGTGTTGTCTGAACTTCAGAAACTGACTCAAGGTGGGGAAAGTGTCACTACCCCCCCTGATACTAGAAGTGGCAGAACTAGATCTAGATCCGGATCCGCCTGACTCACTTCCCACCCTGACTTAAACCTCCGGATGTTTAACTTTTTATGTTGGAATATTGGGGTGTGGCCCACCCCTCATCTCTTAAAAGGCTATTGCATCTCTTTAAGAAACACCAACTTTGGGGAATTGTGCTCCTAGAACCATTGGTACACAAACACAAATCCAAACTGTTTTCCAGGTTTGCTGGCTGTTCCATTTTTACTAACTCCTCAAATAAAATTCGGGTTCTCGACGGCGAGAACTCCATTGCAAAGTTATTGTGGACCATCCTCAATTGATTCATTTACATTGTATAGTTAATGGTATTACTTTTGCTACAACTTTTGTATATGCGGTAGCGCACTAAAACTGCAAGAAGAGAACTCTGGCAAGAAATCCATCTACTCAACTCAAGGGAGACTCTTAGCTGGATTGTGGGTGGAGATTTCAACAACATTTCTTCTACTATAGAAAAATCTGGTGGCAGGCCTCCTAATCTCAACCAACTTACTGAGTTTAATGATAACATCCAGAGAGCAAATCTTTTTGATTTGGGGTTTCAAGGGAACTCTTTTACTTGGAGGAGGGGAAAAATTTGGGAGAGATTAGATAGATTCCTGGCAAATAACTCTTGGCACCATACCTTTCTCCATACTACCATTTCACATCTTAATTTTGCTGGCTCTGATCACAGACCATTACTTATTTCCATTACTACTCCCCCAACCTAACCAGTTCCCCCATTTCGGATTCCCAATTTCTCGGTCTTCCCACCCTCAATTTCAATCTATTATCTCTAAGCGAGTGGACTGGTTGTCCCCACTCCAATCCTTTTATCGGACTTCGAATCTTCAATCGAAATTGGTCTTGTCCTCTCTCATTGGAGTTGGGAAACTATTGGTGACATCACTCAGAACATTGTACAGGCTGAGAAGGATCTCTCTTCTTTGGAAGTTGCTGCCCTTACTGAGGATACTAAATATTGCCAGATGGTCACTGCTCAAGAGCATCTACTTACTCTTATTGACTGGCAGGACCAATTCCTTAGACAAAAAGCTGCTACCTCTAAATTCAAAGATGGAGATAGGAACACTAAATTCTTTCATGCATGGATAAAATTCAGAAGGAAATGTAATGCTATTCATTCCATTTTAAATGATCAAGGTCTTCTACTGAATGAGGAAGCTGCTATTGCCAATGATGCTCATCAAGTATTACCGAGGAACTTCTTACTTTTAAGCCTGGCAGCAGATCTCCTATTGATGATAGCCTGTTTAATAAAGAATATAATTACACTCAGTCTCTCCAATTAGCTGATATTCCCTCACTGGAGGAAATTTGGGTGGCACTTAACTCTATTGACAGCTCTAAAACAGCAGGACCAGATGGGTACAGTGCTGACTTTTATAAAAAAACCTGGAACACTTGCAAAGCTGAGGTTACCTCTGCTATCCAAAGCTTCTTTTCTGGAAGGGACATTCCCCAATACTTCCATGCATCTACTATTGTTCTTGTGCCTAAGATCAATGCCCCCAAGTGCTGGAACCACTATAGACCAATTAGCCTAACCACTATTATCAGTAAGGTGATCAGTAAAATCTTGGTAGGCAGATTGCAACCTCACCTTGCCCAAATTATCAGCCCCAACCAATCAGCTTTTGTTAAAGGCAGATCCATTGCTGATAATGCCCTCCTTGCTCAAGAATTTTTGTTTGATTTGGACAGACCTGTTAGGGGTGGTAACTTGATTTACAAACTTGACATTAAAAAGGCTTATGATACTATTGACTGGAACTTTATTCTTCAGGTGCTTCATGCTAGAGGTTTTTCTAGTGATTTCTGTTTACTCATAAAGAGATGGCTTCAGAATAATAACCACTCTATCCTCATTAATGGCAAATGCTGGGGTGACTTCAGAGCTACTAGAGGGCTTAAACAAGGAGATCCACTCTCTCCCACCATTTTTATCATTGTTATGGACTATCTCTCAAGGCTGCTGGATACTCAAGTCTCTAACCACCCTTATGCTCAATTCCACCATAGGTCGGATATTAACATCTCTCACCTTTTATATGCTGATGACTTAATGATATTTTCCAGAGCTTCTAAAGCTGCTGTCAATAAGGTGATGTACTGCCTCAACAAGTTTCAACAGATTTCTGGCCTTCATTTCAACAAAAACAAGTGTGAATTGCTATTCCCCAACAACATCCATCCTAATATTATCCACTGGACCACTGAATTCACTGGCTTTGTCAAAACTAGCCTTCCCATAAAGTACTTGGGGGTTCTTCTTATCAAAGGCAGATCTAAACAAACTCATTTTGAGGAGATCATTGCAAGCTGAATACTCAACTCTCAAATTGGTCCAATTCCTTCCTCTCATCCGGTGGCGAATTACACTTCGAATAGCATATTAACCTCTTTCCTTCTTATATCTTACGGATGGCTTGCTTAAAGAAAAGTTCCAGGATTCAGATTGAAAGAATCTTTAACAGATTTCTTTGGTCTGGCTAAAGAAAACAATTTCATTGGGCTAGCTGGCAAAGGGTAGCCTTGGCTAAAGTTGCTGGTGGTTTAGGTTTTAAAGGCTTGAAACATCTACAACAAGTTAATTTCTGTAAGCTATGGATTCATTTCAGGGAGCAGAATTCTCTTTGGGCTCAATTCATGAAAGGGAAATATTGCAGAAACACTCATCCCTTATCCTCTCAAATCAAAACAGGTATTTCTAGAATCTGGAAACATATGCTAATCAACAAAGATACTGCTGAATCTCTTATTTACTGGGAGTTGGGCAAGGGTGACATCCTGTTTTGGCAAGACAATTGGTGTCAAAGGGAACTATTGGTTCCCCTACCTAATATTAACAAAGACCACTTCCCTATTTCCTGCTGTTGGGACAACATGAATTGGTCCATTCCTAAACTGAAACTTTTACTGGCTGACTCTGTTGTGGATCAGGTGGCTCAAATCCCTTTTGATAGGTATCAACCTGATAAACTCAGATGGATTAATGGTAAAAATAGCAGCATTACCAAGCATATTTATTCTACTATCAACTCTTGGAATCAGGTTGGCTGGGGCAATAACATATGGAACAAATATCTTACACCCTCCATGTCCTTCCTCATTTGGAGAATTTTCCATGGGCTCCTCCCAACTGATGATATTCTAAAACTCAAAGGTTTGAGAGGCCCTTCTAAATGCCTTCTCTGTGCTGTTAATTCAGAAACTCTGAATCATCTTTTTTCAAATGCCCCTTCTCCCAAGAGGTTTGGTCAGGTTTGATCAGCAAATTGAAAATTAATCAGCTTCTGTTAGATTGGCAAGATTTTAATGATTCTCGGAATTCTGGCAGAAAGCTAAAGCTGGGGAGATCCCTTGTATTGTGGCTTGGTTCATTTGGATGCACAGAAATGGGGTTAAATATGATGGGGTGCTTCATAAAGCTGATAGGGTTGTTACCCACTGCCTCACTTTTATCTCAAAATTGATTTCTGTTAAAAATTTTCCAAACATCCTACAGCTTCCTTGTCTGCCAATAGACCTTTGCTTCACAAAGTCATTAAGATCTTTTGGAAAGCTCCTAGCCCTCCTTTTATTAAAGTCAATACTGATGGTGCTTTCAATAATCAGTTTGCTTGCATTGGAGGCATTTTCAGAGACCATACTGGGAAAGGTTTGCTCTTCTTCCAGGCTCCCACTACTGCAGCTGATCCATTGGAAGCTGAATTGGCTGCTGTTTTTTGGGCTCTTCACATTGCTACACTCTTTCAGTGGTCATCTATCATTGTGGAGGGAGACTCTTCTACATTATTACAGTACTTTCAGAATGACCTTCCCCCTCCTTGGCACCATTCCACTTGGGTTTACAAAATCAGATCCTTGCTGCCCCAGCTTACTGTTCAATTTAACTTTATTTTCAGAGAAGGTAACAGACCTGCTAATTGGATTGCTAAAAAAGCTTTATCTTCCCAAGAGATAATGGTATCTTCTACTCTACCTCCCCAGCTTCATCATCTCATCCAGGCTGACTCTTTCCAAGCTCCTCATTTCAGAATTTTGGAGTGATGTTCCAGCAATTGTTACTCTCCCTGCACCTGCTAAAAGCTGTTTATAGTTACTGTAGGAGCATTTTTTGTTTTTACTTGGTTTATTTTCTTTTTGGGTGTTTACTCTTGGGCTGATTTTTTTCTCTTTTTTGGGAGTGGCCGATTTCTTACTAGTTTATTTCTTTTACTTAGTCTCTTTTCTTTTTGGTGTGGAGTTGTAGTGGGTTCTTCTTCCCTGTGGGATCCCTTTTGTAACTTCATATTTTTAATCAACATGTAGGGAGCCAAGTGTAGCTCCTTCCCCAAAAAAAATATATATATATATATATATATATATATATATATATATATATATAACAAGAAGAAGAGAGGAGAAGCTTGAGGAAATGCCTAAATCAAAAATTGGCTTCACTTGAATTATCTTATAGGAAGAAAACTAGTTACATATTTTACTTAATATTTATGCATGAATATTTATTTAGGAAAGATTTTTCAATAAGGTCTTTTTCTTGTAAATAATCTATGAGATCTTAATATAATAGACTTCTATTATTTTCAAAATAGATGAAAAGTTTGAAATCTTATGATTTGGTAGTTGAATATTCTTTAAATTCTTAAAATTAAACCTAGCTAGTGAAATTGGGTTAATAATTTACTAAAAACTTTATAAAATCAAAAATTATAAGGAATCTTAAATATTTATCGTTTATTTCAAAGGTTATACATTTTATATAGTAGAAAGAGTTGCTTGAGGACAAGTAACATTTAAGTTCGGGGGGATTTTATCCATAAGAAAATACCTATTTTTTATGTCTTAATTCTTATCAATTTCTAAGGATATTATGCTTTAATGAAAGGTATTTTTGTGTTTTTGGATGTAGGTGATGTAAAAAGGTCCAAAAAAGGAAAAAGGAACAAAAAGGAGTAAAAAGGAGCAAAAATGGAGCAAAATACAAAAATTATTAAAAATATGGCCTGGCGCCTAGGCGCAAGAAATTGGCGCCTAAGCGCCAGACTCGATACAAGAACTGTCAAGTTTTTGACAACGTTTGAACAGTTATTTTGACAGAGTGAGCAGTTATTGGACATTCTAGAAGACTGGCAGTTGTTCCTTGATAATAGGACATGTGACACATTGCATTTGGACGCTCCAAAACGGTTTTAATCGCGAAGAGGTGCGAGCCAAAGTGAAGAGGTGCGAGCCAAAGTGAAGAGGTACGAAGAACTGGACGCGGTGTCCGGTGCCTAGGCGCCAGATTCCGGCGACTAGGCGCCACACATACCTTCTAGAAGATTCATTGAATGTGGACATGTTTTGAAGAGGTGCCTCAAGGCAACCCTTGAAGCCTATAAATAGGAGTTCATTTCTTCATAAAAACGGCCCCCCCCCATTGTAACCCCTTTCTCTTATCCACTTTAGGATCTCTCATCCTTAGAGAGAAATAGAGAGAGAAATTTAGGGCCACTTTTGTTTTAGAGAGTTTATTTTGAAGTTGTTGCTTCTGGAGTTCATTACACTGTGGAGTCAGTAGGAATCAGAAGATATGTAGAAGGAATATCTGAGATAAGTATTTTATTTTTGATTCAAAGTTTATTTATTATGTTTTGCTGTTTATATTCAATGTGTTCAGAGTAGTTAGTTTACTTTCTTCCTTCAATTATAAAGAGATAAATAAGATAATATAAGATTCGATGGAGAATTGAAATTCAAAATATTTTCAAAACATTGTGATGATATTAATACCTGATCTTACTTTACTTTTTAAATTGCCCATTTAAATTGTTAAAACTTGTTGAAGAATTTTGAGACCTAGAAGGAGAAGAACTCTTAACTTGTAAATGTCACATGAATCCTTGGGTAGTCGAAGGCCATGTGCGGGCTATTCAAGGTGAAGTGCAAATAAATAGGAAGATAAGATTTAAAGGGCGTAGAATCGATAAGTTTTTAGAGTGACAGACTAAATTCTTATAGTTTGATTTATAGATTAGGAAAGGGTCACTTGTAGGGCCGACCATAGCCACCCTTGGACATCTAGTAGTGTGAGTCTAGATTAACCCATTCTACTAACAATACACCCGGACTTGATCAGTAAATTAGCCAATGTTCTTTACGCCTGGATCAAAGGGTAAAGAATAGGAATGCTTCTATTTGGCACAATACCATAAATCAAATTCTCCAACGAATATTAAATTATCTTAATAATCTTAGATTAATTGAAGGGAAGAAAGTTGTTTGATTTATATAGTTTTCACAAAATCATTTTCTTATTATTGTTTTCTTTATCTGCATCTAGTAAATTAAAAGTAATTTATAGTTAGATTAAAACACAAAAAGATTTTTGAAATAAAATATTTAAAAATTTATTACCATATTTTTTCCCCGTGGGATCGATACTGGTGTCTTTGTTTCAAAGCCCTATATTACTTGAAACGATACGTATACTTGCGTAGTACCCAAAAAGTATATAAAATATTTCCTTTTTAAATTATATTTTGCTATATAAACATATATTTAAAAAAGTATTATACATTAACGGCCTAGCATTAAGTAGCAATCAAGTTTTATTTAATGTTATTGCAGTAATTAAAATTTGGTACACATCTATATAGCAAGTTATTCCAGGTCAAGTGTTTCGCGCCTTTGCCAGAAATTAAATTTTCTAGAGTGGTAACAAATCCTTATATTTGGAAATACAAAAATCGGGTCAGGTTTGACAATACAGACGTTAAGTTTGCTGATGTTACTCTTTTCGCTCTGATGAACAAAATGCCTGAGACTGAAGAACCTATGATTGAGTTTAACCTGAAGTCAACTCAAGAATTCCCTCCCCTGCAGAGGACCCCAGTTGAGAGGAAAACTGCTGTTCACAAAAAGTTGACTGCTACCCCCAGTACTATCGTCACTACCCCCACCGATCTGGTCATTACTGCACCTACCCCGGACCTTGCCAAACTGAAAGGAAAGGAAGTACAAGTCAGTTATGAGCCTGTCACCGTGGAGGGTTCAAACTTCGCTGCGATGCTGTCTGTTTTCAAGATAGGGTCCGGTTCAAAGTATAGGCCCTTAACCCGGACACAGAGGAGGAATAAAAATAGGAAGTTTGCTAAGATCAAGAAGTTCAGAGAAGCTGAAGCTGCCTGTCTTGAAGAAATCCCCGAGGAGAAAGAGCAAGAACTGCCAGAGTACTCACCACTGTTGGAAAGAAATAGATTCCACCCTCTCTCTGCTGCATCTAATGAAGTAGATGCCAGAAAGATCGTCGCTGCGTTACCCCGGCCTGCATATTACAGTGACAGTAAGAAGAAGAAGAGCAGGGCTACACCGCTCACCCGATTGCGTGCTGTAGTCGAGAAATTAGCCAGAAAAGAAGGATGTCCTGTATCGGAGATTCTGAGAAGAATGGGATGAGTGCCAGTTAAGTCTCACCTCGGTCCGCGAGTAGAGCCTTCTATTGTTCCTGAAAGACCAAAGAAAAAGGTACGAGCTAGCGAGGAAGGCTCACCTGTTGTTGTATCGGGTCTTCATATTAGGGAGGACACCACCTACTTACGCACCGCCGACAGACCAGCCAGTCCTAGGCCTTCTGCTACAAGACGGATGGTGTGGCGACCTATTATTGCCGACCAATACAAACACAACTTTCTGGAAAGAGAAGTCTCACTGAAGATCCCAGATCTGAAGAAAGTGCCACAGTAAAGGAAACTCCTAAAAGAGGGGTTCAACAGTCGTCTCCTGACGACCATGAGATCGCTCAGAAAAGGCCACTTGAGGATGCCATAGGACAACTAAGAATGGACATCCGATGGCTAGCAAGAGAAAGAAGAAAAGAATTAAGGGACAAAGTGGATTCGTCTGAATTCATGGATGAAGAGTATGTTGAGATTAACATGGTTGAAACACGAACATCGTCAGCCTTGCAGGGAGTTCCACCAGCTTTAGAAAGAGATGAGCCAGAGTTAATGAGAGCACAACTTCAAGAAAAAGATGATACAATTTCCCAGATGGCGAAAAGGATGGAAGAGATGGCTGCCGCCTTAGCCACTCTCCAGAGTCAGGCCCAGCCTCAGAAAGAGATACCCCCGGAGGTCATCCATATTACAGATGGAGGAAAAGAGATTACATCTGTTAACGGAGATGATCAGCTGAAGAAAGATCCTGCACGAACATGATTCCCGAAAAGGATATTAAGAGCATGGTAGAACGACGAGGTGCGAGAAGCCTTAGCTCAGTCCAAGAATGGAATAGCTATTCAGACGGGTAGACCTTACCCTGAAGAATTTGATGCAGTCCAATACCCGAAGGGATTTGTACCACCTCTGTTTAAGACTTTTGATGGAATAGGAAACCCCCGTCAGCATGTAGCACATTTTCGTGCTAGTTGCTGCAATGCCGGTTGGAGCGACGCCTTACTTTTCCGACAGTTTGTTAGCAGTTTGTCAGGGATCGCCTTCGACTGGTATGCAGAATTGCTGAATGGATCAGTAAAGACTTTTGTAGAATTGGAAAATCTCTTCGTTAAGCGGTTTATCGGAGCTCAGCACCACATCACCTTCGGTGATCTAGTGGTGGAGCGACAGAAACCGAACGAAACTTTGGTGGATTACATACTTCGATGGAGGAACCTGAGCATGAAGTGTGAACCACAGCTTCAGGAATAGCATGCGGTCGGTATCTTGCTTAAGAGTATCCATGGCCCGATAGCACTTCTCCTTAAGGGATTCACCATTAAGACTTTCGAGAAGTTGCTTAGCAAGGCCGGGAGCTTGGAAGAGGAAGCGAAACAGTTAAGTTTCACCGATAAGACTGATAAGCAGAAGCCTGCAAAAGCATTCGAGAAGAAATCTAGGACCATCGCAGTAGTGGACAAAGGCAAGCAGCCAGTGCAAATACGGCCAGAGCAACCACAACAGACTTATCAACAACCTCAGCAGAATTATCAGCCTCAACAGAGTTTTCAACGTCGACAGAGTTATCAATCGCCGCGGTACGATCAGCAGCCGTCTCGTCCGCTCCGTCCTCTGAAGGAACTGTTAAACAAAAAGTATCCCTTTAAGACTGAGGCAGTGGCTAAGATGTTTCACAGTTTGATGAAGAAGCCTGACTTTCGGTTACCAGAGCCCAGGAAGCCCGAGGAAGTCGACAAGAGGGACCATCCGAACTACTGTCCCTACCATCGGATGATCAGACATAAAATCGAAGACTACTTCACTTTCAAGAATTGGCTCGAGAACGGCCTTCGACAAGGGAACATAACCATCCCAAAGGAATACATGAAGGAACCCTAAAAAGGAGGTTATGTCAATGTTATCTCGGCAGAGCCTATTGTTCCAATCGACCCGTACACAATCAACGATGGATGGAGTACTGTCTGGACAAAGTCATCAAAGAGAATTTTGGATCACATCCAGACTGCTTCGGTGCGCGCTTCAACTCAGAGTTTGAAACCTGTCGAGCCAGCACTATCACTTGCGATTGAAGAACCGCCCAGAAGGAGGAGATGATCGTAGAAGAAAAGAAGACTGACGCTCCGAAGACTAGACTAGGGGCTGCTTATCCTAGGATGGTTGTTTCTGATTCGGGAGAGAAATCCCTCAAACCTATAACTCTGTATGATTATTTTCTCACCCCGGCGGGATCTTATAATGATAAGAGTTTTGGTGTTGGCTACGTTTTGACTGTTTCTAACGATTACGTAACTAACGACAACCAACCAAATCTGAATCTCGATTTCGATATGAATAACGATTCTCAAATCATACAAAACCTAAATAACCATGAAGAAGAGAAGGACATTCACAAGGATGGCTACAAAAGTTCAGTAAGTGACGAGTCTATTTGTGAATTCCGAGGAGCTCCGATCACGATAGAGTTAGAACTATCAGACGCCGAGGCAACTTCAGAAGAGCCAGTCGCTCCGATCCAAGAGGAGACACCGGTAGATCCAGATGAAATTACTGAAGTTAATCTAAGAAGAGGAAAGGTCCTACCTTCGAGATTGGGTCCAAAGGACAAGGGAAAGCAGGTGGTTGCTCAGGAAGAGCCAACCTTAGCAGAAGAGTTGCCCGTTCGGGAAGAAATTGAACAGCCTGGTAATAAAGTAGACTATAATGTGCTAGCCCATCTTAGGAAGCTACCGGCCAAACTGAGCATCTACGACACTCTGATCCTGTCAAAGGAGATGAGAGAATCTCTGGTCAAGGCCTTGCTTGATCCAGAAATTTGCTTAGCTCAAATGGCTGGTAATTCCTTCGACGAGGTTTGCTCATTGAAAAGACAGCGTGGTGTTACCTTCACAGACGATGATATACTTCTTGGAACAACAGATCACAACCGACCGTTGTACATTTTAGTCAGTATTGGAAAGTTCACACTCTCCAGGGTGCTAGTCGATCCGGGAGCATCAATTAAATAATGAACCTTCGAACGCTAGCCTATTTAGAGATTGATGCCCGTGATCTCGAGGCAGACAAGATGATGCTAAAAGGCTTCAACCAGAAAGGAGAAAGAGCTCTTGGATCGATAACACTGTTAATGAAGATCGATGAATTAGCCAAGACAACCGCGAAATTCCACATAATTGATTCTGAGACATCATTCAACGCTCTACTGGGCCAGCCATGGATCCATGAGAACCGGATGGTACCGTCGTCTCTACACCAGTGTATAAATTACTATGAAGGAGGACAAGAACAGTGTATCAAAGGTGATTTGCAACCATTCTCCGTGCATGAAATCGAAATCCACGAAGATGCAGCTTACTACGCACCTCCAAAGAAAACTATCTTCTCTAGAAATGCCATACCAAATCAAGCAAAAGAAGCACGAGACGACAAAGAACCTGAAATTCTTGTTCAACAGTTACTCACCACTCCCTTACGGCGTGATGGTGAAGGTTTCTCCAGAACTCGCACTCGAGGTCGAGGGTAGGGACGAGGTCATGGAAGAGACGTTGGATCAGTTGGACAGAAGAAACCAGTCATCGATGTTGATTGGGAGAATAGCTCTGAATAAGAAGAAGAAATCAAGAAAGAAGCGGCGACAATAAATCAGAAGAAACCACAGTTCAAGATCTTTCTCGAAGATGACAAGAATGAAGAACACAAAGCAATGTACGATAAGATAAACCATTATGTACATACTATGACCCTGACCCCGATCCATTCCAATAAAATCGAGGGTATGGTGGTCAAGGAAGTACATGGTGGCGGTACTAAACCAATCAAGTTCTACCGTGGCGCTTCTTCTTACAAAACTGAAAAAGATGTACAATTTGAAGATGTTAATTCTTCTGAATTAATGGAATTGTCGTTCGAGTGGTATTCTCCCTGTGTTCAAAATTTAATTCAATGTGGTGTCTTACCTAAGCAATGGTCAAATGATCAATCACAGCGCTTCGAAAAGTTGTGGAACAATGCCAGTCGGCCTCCCAATTTAAAACATGGCCTTGGATTCGGCACAGTAGGATCAGTTGATGATACAAGATTTTTCTTGGTTGTGACTTACGAGCCTAAAAAAGACTGCTTGGAAACCTCAGATGATCTCGAAGATCTACCAATCGGAGACGCTCCGCTAGAATTTGAAGAAGAGATTAAATCTACAATAGACGAGTTAATGGAAGTTAACTTAGGTACTAGCGAAGAGCCTAGGCCGACCTTTGTTAGCTCCTTACTCAATAAAGAAGACTCTGAAGAAATGATCAAGCTATTAATGGAATTCAAGGACTGTTTCGCTTGGAATTATGATGAGATGTCAAGATTAGCTCCAGAGGTTGCAGTTCATAGACTAGGAGTGGATCCTGTTGTCGTTCCAGTTAGACAAGCTCCCAGAAGAATGCGTCTAGAGATTGAACAACAAGTAATAACTGAAGTTAAGAAGATAATAGACGCTAAATTTGTCCGTGAAGAGCAATACCCTACTTGGTTAGCCAATGTGGTACCGATCTGAAAGAAGAATGGACAGATCAGAATCTGCGTAGATTTCAGAGATTTAAATAAAGCATGCCTAAAAGATGAATTCCCACTATCAATTCCAGAATTGATGATCGACATCGCTTCAACACATGAAGTCTTCTCTTTCATGGATGGATCATCAGGATACAATCAGATAAAGATGGCACCAGAAGATGAAACGCTCACAGCCTTCAGAACGCCAATCGGAATATACTGCTACACAGTGATGCCTTTCGGATTGAAGAATGCAGGAGCAACCTACCAAAGAGAAATGACGAGGATTTTTGATGATTTCATTCACAACTAAGTCGAGTGCTACTTGGATGATGTGGTCATCAAGAGCAAACTGAAAGAAGATCACATGTATGATTTGAGAATTGTTTTCGAGCGATTAAGACAATTTAATCTTAAGATGATTCCCTTAAAATGCGCCTACAGCGTCGCCTCTGGGAAATTCTTAGGATTCGTTGTCCGACATCGCGGAATTGAAATCGATCTAGAGAAGATTAAAGCTATCTTAGAAATGCCGCCTCCCAAAACCTTGAAACAACTACGATCCTTTCAAGGAAAATTGGCATATCTTTGACGCTTTATTTCGAACTTGTCAGGTAGGTGTTAGCCCTTCTCGGCAATGGTTAAAAAGGACGCTAAATTTGTTTGGGAAGAAAAATGCCAGCGGGCCTTCAAGGATATTAAGCGATATTTAATGACACCTCCTGTCTTTGCAACCCCAGTCTCGGGAAGACCGTTGATACTTTATACCGCAGCTTTAGACTACTCCCTTGGAGCCCTGTTAGCCTAGGTCAATGACGAGGGAAAAGAAAATGCTCTACTACTTAAGTCGTCGTCTGATTCTGACGGAAGTAAAGTACCCTCCAATTGAGAAGCATTGTTTGGCCCTTATCTTCGCCGCTCAAAAGCTCAGGCATTACAAGCTTTCTCATAAGGTCAACTTTATTTCGAAGTTCAATCCATTGCAATATTTGATGACTTCCCCAACGCTTTCTGGCAGACTTGCCAGGTGGTCGATGATACTATTGCAATTCGATATAACTTTCATTCCTCTTCGTGCCGTAAAAGGGTAAGTCTTAGCAGACTTCCTCGCAGCACATCCTTTGCCGGCAAAATCGCCTCTCAATGACGGCTTGCCAGATGAGCAGATAATGACCTTAGAAGACCCCGATGATCAGCGTTGGGAATTGTACTTTGATGGGGCATCTTCAGCGCAGAAAGATAGAGAATCACAAACGATAGTGCCCGGTAAGGTAGGAATCGGACTAATTTTTATAACACCAGAGCGGGGGATGTTAAGGTATTCCTACCATTTAACAGAACCGTGTACAAATAACAAAGCAGAATATGAAGCTCTTATAACAGGATTGGAATTAACCATTCAGATGGGGATAACAGATATCAACATCTATGGGGATTCTCAGTTGATAATTCAATAGGTAGCAGGACAATACAGAATTCTAAAACCAAGACTCGAGCAGTACTTTCAGTATGCCATGATATTATTGGAGCAAATTCTGAATGTAACGATCTACAAGATTCCCATAAAAGAAAATGCTCTTGCAGATGCGTTAGCCCGCCTCGCAAAAGAGTTTGCCTGCTTACAGGATGAGTCAGTTGAAGTGTCAGTTCAGGGACGACAGGTTCTCTCACAGCTCAACATGGATACAATACACAAATCAGAGAAAGCAGAAGATACAATTGCAGCAGTAACAGAAAATGCAGAAGACTGGCGTTGACCATTAATAGATTATCTGCAAACAGGAAACCTACCGGACTCTAGGTCGTTAGCCCATCAAATCAAGAAAAGAACTCTATCTTACGCATTAATAAACAATACGTTATACATAAGGTCTTTTGACCAAATGTGGCTAAGGTGCCTGAGCGGGTCCGAGGCTCGTGAAATTGTTAAAGAGGTGCACTCAGGACTTTGTGGCGCTCATCAGTCAGATCCAAAGATGAAAATGAAGATTAAGAGACTAGGGTACTACTGGCCCTCGATGATGACCGACTGCATGAAGGTCGCCAAGAGCTGTCACTAGTGCCAAGTACATGGAGTGGTTCTACACCAACCTCCAAATGTGCTACATCCGACAATCGCGTTGTGGCCATTTGAATGTTGGGGCACAGATATTATAGGTCCGATAGAACTGCCTTCTTCAAGAGGACATCACTTCATTCCTGCAGCTACAGATTACTTTTCTAAGTGGGCAGAAGCAGTACCGCTCAGAGAAGTGAAGGTACATCACGTGCTACAGTTCTTTAAGAATCAGGTCGTCTACTGCTTCGGGGTAACGCGCAGAATTATTTCAGATAATGGGTCCGCGTTCAGAAGCATGAAAATCAATAGTTTTGTCAAAAGACACGGAATCGATTGGCGTTATTCAACGATTTACTACCCAAGAGCAAACGGCTTGGCCGAGGCTTTTAATAAAACTCTCGTTCAAATTCTAAAGAAAACCTTGGATGAAAATAAAAGAAATTAGCACGAGAAGTTGTTAGAAGCCTTATGGACCTACAGAACGACTTCCAGGACTCCTACTCAGTCTACGCCCTACGCTTTAGTGTACGGGTCCGAGGCAGTTCTACCCTTGGAAGTTCAGATCCCATCACTCAGAATTTGCAGTTGTGTAGAAGATCACTACAGAAGAAAATGCCAAATTACGACTGAAGGAATTGGAAAACTTGGAAGGAAAACGACTTACAGCGCAACAGAATTTGGAACTGTATCAAGCTAAGAAGATCCAGGCCCACGATAAACTGGTTCGCGCAAGGACATTCACAGTCGGTGACTTGGTTCTAGTTCTCAGAAAGCCTATTCTTGCACACCGCAAGATAGGAGGTAAATTTGAACCAACTTGGGAGGGGCCGTTCGTGGTTGAGACAGTCTACTTAGGAGGTTCTTACCAGCTTGTGAATTGCCGTGGAGAACAATTTATGCTTCCAATCAATGGACGATATTTGAAGAAGTATTACGCAACCTGATGTTTCTAAGAAAGAAATTTCATTCCTAGAAGCACGGGTAGAGTAATCACTTATAACTGGGTCTGAACCCGAAATAAAATGAATGATAAGAAAAAATCATAAGAAAAAGAATGTATCAAAGGAAAGCATATGCAATCGAAATAATAATAAAATTTTGACTCTTCCTTTCGAGCCAAGCTCACTCCTGATCTTTTCTTATCTTCTCTTACTCTTATAAAAGTCAAAATAATTAAATAAGAATTTTTCATTAAAAAGTAAATTTTCTTATTGTTCTCATCCTGAGTACAACCCCTGATCCTTTCCTTGTTTTCTTTTCAGGGAAATGTCGAACGGGCGGCTGTTCCTTACACTTAACAAAGAAGAGCTGAATGCTGACGCTGTGATAGAGGTTGGCTCAGACCTTTCACAGCTGGAGTTGGAATATGAGGAAACTACTTAGACTGCTGTGGATATCGAACAGTTCCGTGGGAAGACAGTGATGAGGCTCAACAAGAAGGCTCCCCAAGATGTGAAGAAGAAGAAGAAGATCAATATGATCGAGGAAAACAAGATGAAATCAGTGATAACGTCCGCAGGAGGAAAGCTTGTCAGTGCTGCTCCTACCGAGATTCAGGGAGAGAGGAAAGCTACCCTGACCCCAACTCAGAGGAGAAACAAGAATCGTCGTATTGCCAAGATGCTGAAGAAATTAACAGAAGAGCAGAATAAGGAAGAAACCCCGACGGCCATGGCAGTTACCCCAATGAGGCAAGTCCTCAGGAGCACCATAGCAGAGGTTGTTTTGGAGGAGGTTACTACAGAGCCTACACCTAAGATAGTGAAGATTCCAGTAGAGCGTGATGGTGTGGAGCCATATATCCCACAGTACTTCACTATACCACGACAGCTGCAGATAATTTCAGAGCACAAATTGGAGATGATCCAGAGGGTGCGGAAGTAGAGTTTTGAATACTTTCGGAGAATCAGAGGTAGATATGTCAACATCCTGGAAGGACTAGAGTTACATATAGATGTTTCTCTCACTATTAGCAGAGTGAGATTGTAGACTACGTCAATGAGCTGAAGAAACAAGGTCGTGCAGGATGATTACGTAGCAGGACCTACTTCGAGCCAAAGAAATGGAAAAGAGGTAAGGGGAGGATTACTATCCAATTTGGATGTTGTTACAACTTCGCTGATGACAAGAAAGGAAATCTGCCAGGGATACTCCGCTACGATGAAGTGGATCCAATTCCAGTTTTAATTAAGAAAATGATAAAAAGGATGGTGGCTTGGCGAGTCCTACCCGCTGATTGCATACCGAACAGTTGTATTATCAACATCTATGCAGAAGGAGACTGCATCCCACCTCACACAAATCATCATGATTTTGTAAGGCCCTTTAGTACCGTTTCCTTCATCAACAAATGCAACATTATGTTCAGGACAGAACTCCAGATAGTTGGCCCCGGAGAATTCTGAGGGCCGGTGGAGATACCTCTACCGGTAGGCTCCGTTCTCGTACTAAAAGGAAATAGTGCAGATGTAGCAAAGCACTGCATACCGGGAGTTCCGTATGAGCGAATCTCCATCACCCTCAGAAGGATGGACGAGAGTAAAGTTTCGGCCTACTTCCAGCCAGATCCAGAACTAGAGAATTTACAGCCCTACGAGCTGTAGACTACATAGTAATAGCACACCTCTAAAATACACTTACGGGGGATTCTCCTATGGAAAGTGGCTTGGAAGGTGATGTTATTACCTATGTAGTTTACTTTTCAGACATGGATGAATCGAACAGACAATTCTGTCAGAGTACACGAAGATATCAATGCAGTCTGTGTTCAGATACATATATGAACTTTTGTCAAAGTTTGTTTTCAGAAAGATGTCATCAGAAATGTTTTGATGGAATCACCTGATGTATCTTCGACATTTTAATGGAAATGAAGTTTGGGTTTTAGCTTTAGTTTTGTGCAATTCACTGCAAATGCCACCAGATCTGAGTTTAACTCGATCTAAAAAGAAAGTTGGACGAAGAACGATTAGAATGAAATAATAACAACAAAACAAAATTTGAATTCAATGTCTGAATAAAACACAAACCAAAAATCAAAACAGATCAACTTAAAACTTCAAGATGTGAACCAAGTAAATCAATTAAAATCCGAATCAAAGTGAAATTTCAATCGAAAACGAAACTAAAATAAAATCACATCACTAAAAGCAATGAATAATGAAAATGAAATTTTCGAATCCGATATCCCCAGCTTCCGGCTGTTCTCGAAACCTTTTCGACTCTCTGCGATTTTCTTCCCCCTTCTTGAGAAGGCCGACTGAGTCTACTGACACAGAACCACGAAATTTTTGATTTGGTTCTGATGGCATGGATTCATATCCTTCGCCAAACAATCAATCTTCAATCAACTCTCTTGAGATGTGAAACACTTTCATGTCTCATTCAAATCTTCCACTAAACTAAAATTTCCAAAGAATCTTCAAAACCAAATCAATACCAACTTTTGGGATTGGTACCTAAATTCCAGTTCCCATCCTTCTGAGACTGGTACCTAACTTCCAGATCTCTTTTCGGGATCGATACTTAAATTTTGATTCTCTTTTCTGAATTCCCCCCTAATCTCGCATCCTATCCGAGAAACCTTTTCGCACTCTAATCCTCTGACTCGGGTATAAGACCGCTAAGGCATCCTGATCTCGGTGTCCTTAATCCCACAATCTTCCAAGAAACTTTTTCACACTCCTGAAATTTTTTAGGTCAGTACCTAAATTCCGACTCTCCTTTCGAGATCGATACCTAAATTTCAATTCTCTTCCGAGACTGGTACCTAAATTCCAATTCTATCCTTTCGAGGTCGGTACCTAAATTCCGACTCTCCTTTCGAAGTCGGTACCTAAATTCTGACTCTCCTTTTGAGATCGATACCTAAATTTTGATTCTCTTCCGAGACTGGTACCTAAATTCCAGTTCTCTCCTTTCGAAATTGATACCTAAATTTCAATTCTCACCCCTAAATTTCAATTCTCACCCTTTCGAGACTGGTACCTAAATTCTAGTTCTCTCCTTTCGAGATTGATACCTAAATTTCAATTCTCACCCTTTCGAGACTGGTACCTAAATTCCAGTTCTCTCCTTTCGAGATTGATACCTAAATTTCAATTCTCACTCTTTCGAGATCAGTACCTAAATTCTAATTCTCATCCTTTGTGAGGTCGGTACCTAAATTTCGATTCTCTTTTTGAGATTGATACCTAAATTTCAATTCTCACTCTTTCGAGATCAGTACCTAAATTCTGATTTTCATCCTTTGTGAGGTGGGTACCTAAATTCCGATTCTCTATCTGAGGCTAGTACTTAAATTCCCATCCTCATTCCTTTTGATCAGTACCTAAATTCTGATCTTCTTTCTGAGGATGGAGCCTAAGTTCCAACTCTCTTCGTCGAGACTAGAGCCTAAAATCTAGTTCTCTTTCAAATTCTGAGGTTAGAACCTAGGTTCTGGTTCTCATTCCAAATTCTGAATCTCAGCGAGGTTCACCTTAAAATCAATCTTAAATCAAACTTTAACTAAAATTCAAACTCAAATCAATTTGAAACTCAAAATTGAAACTTGAAATAAAAATAAAATGAATCTAAAACCCGATCTGTCCAAGTCTTGTGATTTGGAATTTACCTCCTTCTTCCCCAGTGAGAGTTCGGGAATCTTCAATCTTGAAGATTTACCTGACACTCCCCAGCGGAAATTTTCTACGCTCTGTTCTAATTGTGTCACTTAGACGTTTGTGTTGGTTTTGTTGATCTCTTTGATCAACGCCAGTACGTGCGGTGTGCTTGGTTAGCACACTACACCTATTGGGGGTCCATTTTTTGACCTCATTTTTGGGGAGGTCTTTTCTCTCCTTAGTGCTTCATAGGATCTAGCCATAAGGTTTCTCCTTGACTATCCTAGAGGACTAGAATTGGGATCCACCCTTTAGCAATTCAGCTACTTCTCGACTCCTCTTGGGATCCCACTTGGATGGTTGCAAACCTCTAAATCACCTTAGAAGGTTAAGGCCACCATATGGAGGACCAATAGTGAGCTCCTATAAGGTTGTTCAAGCCTTAGGACTACCATGGGTGGTCTGGTCCTGGTGAGGTCAGGCTTACACACACTGCACTCTCACACACACCATCATTACCCATTTTTTCCCCCTGGTTCATTGGAACACTCATGTGGCTAAGTCCAAACCCCTAGCCCTTTGGCTAAGAGGGTTAGACACAACCCATGAGATGTTTAGGGTGGACATTTCTTGGTCCATGGCTCACTTTAAGTTTCACCTTGATCAAAACTCAACTTTTGCCAAATGCCTAGTTGTGACATTGGGTCCTTCAAACCTACCTAAAATTACTTAATTGCTCCAAATTTTCTAAAACTTCCAAAAATTACCCAAAATTCCAAAAGATCCTAAAAATCATTTTTGAAACAACCCCCACCTTTTAAATTTACCAAAATACCCCAATACCCTCCAAATAACCTCTTTATACCCTAAAATAACCTTTTGGCACAAAATTCCAAAAATTCCCAGAAAATTCCAGAAATTCCTAAATATCCCAAATTTGATTTTGTTCAACTACACCATAGCCCAAATATGCCAAAATAACCCACTTTTATCAAAATCCCCAAATTGACCCATTTTTAACCTAAATGGACCCAATGTCACACTAAACCAACCCATTTGAAATAAATTTTGCCCAATTTCAACTCTAAACTTTAATTCAACATCATTACTATCAATCTAAACCAAATCCAAGTCCAAATTGATTCACATTTGAGTTCAATTCCATTTGAAATCCAATACCCCCATTTTAGCCCAAAGTGAACCCATGCCCTAAACCTACCAAATTGATTAGCCAAACCCTAAAATTTCTTCCCAATAGATGTTGGGAACTCTTCAATACATTCCCTTAGACAATTTGGAACTTTCAATTGGGTCTAAACACCACTTTAACCCAACTTGGACCCAAGTTGATTCAACCCTCCCCAAAATTAACCAAAGTACCAAAATCCACCAAATTAACTTTCCAATTGAACTCAAAACCACCCCATGTCTTCATGAAACTTCTTCATGGCAATCACCTCTTCAAAATTTCTCAAGACATTTGGACCCAAATCAAGTCCTAACTCAAGTTAGCCCAACCCAAACTCACCCAATTGGCCACCTTAGCCAAATCAAACTTTGGAGCTCCTCTGCCCTCCACCTAAGCAGTGGAATCCACCCACCAATTGAGCCCTAGCTTAGCCCAATGGCCCTAACTATTTAAACACCTCTTCTCGACCATGAGAAAGGTGCTGAAGGGTGTTGAAATTTTTCTCAAACAAACCTCACCAAATCACTCCCAGAGCTTCTCCCAGCCTAGAGAAGAAGAACCCCACTGTTCTCCTGCCCTAAATCCCCCCAGTAGAGCTCAATTTCTCAGCTGAAGATCAGGCCAGAAACAGGACACTCTCTGAAACTTTACCAAATCTAAATTAACTCTTCCCACACCTTCACCAGAGGTAGAGAAGAAGTTCCCCAGTGAAAGCCCCCTCTCCAGACCACCCAGTTGTTCCAGCCTCTAAGCTTTGTGATCGGGCCTGGTGGAAGTCAAGCCTAGACATTTCACCACAGCTCCAGGCTTCATCCCTAGCCTCCTTGGACTCCAATGAATGTGTCGAGCCCCTCTAATAGAAGCTTCACTTCTCAGAGCCAAGGTATTGCCTTCTTCTTCTTCCCGAGCTTCCAGCGATTCTTCATTTTATTTAAGTCAATTTCAATGCCTATTTACCGTATGGATGTGTTCGTCTTCTCAAGACGAATCCATAGAGATAAGAACTTGAAAATCCGTTGAGAATTGAGGGAGATATTAGGGTTAGAAGGTCGACGGCTCACGGGACGCACCAGCCGTAGACGAAGACAAGGCGCCGTTTGATCGATTGTGTATCGGTTGAACGGCAGAGATCTAGTCGGACCAAAAGACGGAGCGGGATCGCGGGCCGCGTGGCAGCTGACTCAGGTGGCGGCGTCGAATGGGAGCGCGACACGTAGAGCTTCAGAGCAGCCGGGGTTGACACGGCGCTGACTGGTTTAAGTAGGAAAATCTGATTTTTCTTATTTATTTAAATACCTGAAACTTCAAAAATTCATATATTTGCATAGAAAAATTATAAAAATAAAATAAAAATACCCACTTGCTCAGTGAACAGAGGAAAATAATGTGGAGAAGAAATCAAGTTATTTTGATGAATATTTCATTTTTTATTAATTATTTATTACTTTGGGCATTTTAATTCTCCATGCATGTATACATTTCACCATGGCATGAGATCATAGGGCTTTTGAAGCCTCTGATCTTGGGAACATTCTCTAAATTTTTCAAGGTCAGAGGCTATCCCTGTGGTAAGTTATGTATTTTTCAAGTTTATGTCACTGTTTTTGACATTTTAATTCCAAAAATTAGCATGTTGTTCAGAAAACTCCAGAAAAATTTGGTGAAGTCCCTTAGGACCAGAGGACCCTGGGATAATTATGGTTTGAGTCAATTCATTAAAAATAATCCTAATTGGCCTAATAACTCAAAATTGAATTTTAATTAATTAGAGTTAATCACACATTAAAATAACTTAAAAAAATCAATTCTCCACTGATCTCAAGAATCAGGGGAACCTCACATAAAAATTTGAAGTCAATTGGAAATGTTTAACCCCACTAAATGGATTAATTAAGCCACATAATCAAAATTAAAATTTAAAAATTCATAACTTTAAAAATACTTTTCAAAAATTCACCAAATTGATTTTGAGACTTCCTTGATATTAGAGGAGTCTAAGAAAAATAAAATTAAAATTTTCTAAAAATTTTCATTTTTAAGCATATTTTGATATTTTTAATAATTAAAAAATAATAAAAATCATAAAAATAATAAAAATCATAAAAATTTCATATTTGGTCCTCTAACCACTTAGGAACAAACCAAATAATTTTCCCAAGTCTCAAAATAAAGATATTGAATTTTAAATGCTTAAGACAATTTTTAATATTAAAAAATGTATTTTCCAACCTTTTCACTAAATTAATTCCAATAAATAAAAAAAATCAAAAAATTGTAAAATTTGTTTCTATGACTTTCCTGAGGTTAGAGAGATTTATGAAAAATATAAAATCCATTTTTCAACTTTCATTTTATTTTATAATTAATTAACACTCCAAAACTCAAAATAATTATAATAAATAAAATATAATTCAAAAAATCACCAAAATTGGTCCAAGTGGCCCTCTAGTCATTAGAAATGTCCCATAATTTTCTTAAGGACAAAAACTTTACCTTGGTCATGTTGATGAATTTTCTTTTAAAATCCTTATTTTCCTTTAAAAATCATTATATAAATAAATTAAATTCAGAAAAATCACATTTTCTCCTTTAATGTCTTAATTGACATATGAGTGAAGTGGCATAAAAATTTTGAGTTCATTTAAGTTTAATTTAATGAGTTATAAAATAAATAAGCTTAAAGGGGCATAAAGGTAATAAAAGATTTTAACCCCCTAATTAAAATTTTAGGTTTAATCAACACGGGGGTAAAATTTCTGATTTTAATCTTCTTTTAGATGATTGAAACTTTAGGAAATTGAAGGGTAGGAACCCATTTAATCACCTTAATAAAAATGAAACTTTAATTAATTGAGTAATTCAAATTTTGGAAGATTAATTAAAATTGGATTATTAAAATAGGGACATAACTTAGGAGGATATTAATTCCTTAATTTAAAAATCCCTAAATAAATCACTTAATAATATTTAACTCTTAAATTTAAGAGGATAAGTGAAATTAATAATGAAATGATTAAAAGTAAATAATTCTTAATTTGATTAAAACCTATATCATTAAATAATATAACAATCAATTAAAACCTAAAATGTTAAATAATTAAAAAGTAAATTGAAAATATTTGAAACTAATCTTTTCAAAACAAACTTAAATCAAATTTTCAAATTTTAAATAATTCTAAGATAACTTACCTTAAAACATAATTAAAAAAAAAATTAATTAATATAATTAATCCAAATTAAATCATCTAAATTTAATGAATAATTTAAACACCATTCTGAATTTAAAATCATTGATTAAAATTTCATAATTAAATCACATTAAAATAAATCATCAACCTTAACTTCAAATCACTAAAAATCATTAACAAATTAACTTGCCCCAAAAAGCTTTAAATTATTATAACCAATAAATGAAGCGTTAAGTGAAATATCACCTCACTCATAGGATAATCAAACATCCTAGTTCACTAAGCAAAGGAGCAAAACATAACAAAACCCTTGGATGATCAATTCACCAGTACAATGAAATTCATTTGGACTTAAAATAATCTCAGAAGTATTGAAAAGATGTTTAGAATTCGTTCTAAGCACTTCCTCGATACGGTGAGATGTTTTAAAGAACAATTGAAGTTAATTGTTCTTTGATGAAGAAAATCATCCTTAACTAAAAATCAAGAACCTAGACGTCATAGGAAATGACTAGCTATAGGATTAGGATTCTGGTAGATAACCAAAACCCTTCCCTTAGTCTTTACCTAGGTACTTGTTGAAACATCTAAATGCCTTAACATGTGTTTTAAGTGCAGCTTGGAATGACAGGAAGACTCTCTAGGTACGCCATTATGATTATTGCAATTTACTTTATTACACTGCGCTTTACTTTTATTGCATGTTAAACAAGACTGTTGCATGAAAACCAAAACCTTTAGGATAGCCACAAAACTGAAACTCAAACTAAATTAAAAGTCACTACAAGATAAAATTCACCGCCACAACATTTCAAAAGATGAAACAACTCAAAATTTAATCACAAACAAAACAACAAAACCACAACTTTAAGTAAATTAAAACGTCTCGTTGAATGATCGAGAATACCTCGGATGATGTAACCCACGTGTTCCTAACGGGATTTCCCACGGTCTAAATGAAAGTGTGGAACTCACTTAGTTGAGTTTAGAAAATTCATCTGGACTAAGTGAATTCGATGAAAATAACGGTGTCGGGATAACGGAACCTTGGGATCTTAATCGGTTCTGTTTAAACATCTTTAAGATTTATTTTAATTAAACACTAAAAGACATTTGGACTTTAAGATTTCTAAACCATAACACTTCTCTCATCTCTTTATTTTCATCTTCTAAAACTAAACCTCTGCAACAACAAGGAACTTGGAGCATGGTGGGCAGCACGGCCATCGTCATCAATAAAACTAGGGTCTACTTCAGCAAAACTTTCCTTAGAATTAAATAACCAAGCCGTAGAACTTCGAGGTAGTTTGCCTAGTGCAACATAAATCCTCAACTTTTTGTTAGGCATTTGCGTGATCATGTCATGTAAATTAAGCCCTAACCGGTCTTAAGATTTCGAGGTAGTCGTTTGGTACGACATAAACCCTCACATCTTCGAGGCTATTTGTATATAAGTCCTAATTAATTAAAATTGGCAGGATTACAACATGAAATAAATTCTCAAATTGAAGCCAAACAATAGGATAGTTTGGGAAGTTGCCAAGATTCTTCTTGGATCCTCAACTTCTCCTACTTCTCTTCCTTTGGACTCCCGAAAATAAGCGTTCCTAATTTGATCCATTCCCAATTGAAATTTCCAAAATCCAATTGTTTGAAAACCTTAAACTTTGAAATTCTTGAGAGCAAAATCATCGATCATTATCGAGAGTTTTCTTAAATGATTCCCGTCATTTAAGATGTAATTAACTATAAGGGCTTGCCCTTATAGGGAACTTTAAGAACCCGGAGTAATATAAACCACCGCTTAATTACTTTATATTAAGTAGGGGAACTTGTCCGGCTTATAAAATTGGTTCGCAGACCAAATAGATCTCACAAATCTTCTAGTTTATTTAATCGAGCCCCATCATCAAGCAGCGTGTCTATTCTTCGGGGTAGATACACGGTTTGTGATGCTGTGCTCGTTTATATAAACTATTCGGGATGTGAGATCAGTTTGATTTCATATATTTAAATTTTCAAACTTAAAATTATTTTCAAAATCAAATACTACTTTCTAAATCATATATATATATATATTTAAATTAAAACCTAAAAAAAATACGCCGACAACATTATACATCCAATGTCATTAAGCTTCCCTTACTGAATGCAATAGTTCAACACAACTCTTTCTCTCGTTACTTCACTAGTATGACTCGATGGTAACAACTTAGATGAGATAAAATAATGCCATGCCTTAGATATGACATTCAATTTGGAAGCAGGAAAGTTCACTCTTTTATCATTTGTTATTTTCCATAATCCTCTTCCATTAGTCAGAAATTCCATGATCTCATATATTTCTCCTTCCATAGGATGATAGTTAGAATAAAAACATAACATGTCAGGAGGTAGTCCATAAAAAGTGTTGATTTCCCCAGAAGAAAAGTTGACCTCATGCCTCCTAACCATCACTTGATTTTCTTCTGCAGCAGACAAATTTGCATAAAATTCTCTAACCACAGAAATAACAGCAACAGCGGAGAAGCAACAGTAATTCACCCAGTTCCTTGTAGCAATCATATCTTCAATCACATCTCCTGGTTTATTAAACACACGCTCAGGAATCAACTTATGTGACTGCAATGCATCGACGTATCGTTCCTCAGGCCTTATACTAACAAATTTGTCAGAATCAAATCTTATATTTTCTCGTGCACGCTTTGACTTTGGATCCATCTCTAAAAATTCACGAAAAGTTCACCATAAATTCCAAAATCAAACTAAACTTGCTAAAATATTTTCTAAAAGATATTTTCACTAAATCCAAGCAATTTCTCAAGATTTTCCTCAATTTTTCACCATGAATAGTGATTTTAAGATTTTTCAAAATGTACTCAAAATACATGGTGAAAATAAAAAATCTTTACTTAGGAGTAGTGCTCTTACCTCATGGAATCCAAATCTAACACTTTTTATTGAGATCGACTCTTAAATGATTCACAATTTGATGCCCTAGGCTCTTCTTTTGCGATAAACCTAAGGTTGAAGACGATGGGGCTGTTTTAAAATGGCACTTTTTGGGTTTTTAACTGATGGGAACCAATTTTCGTGAACTGGCACCTAAGCGCGAACTCTCGGCGCTTAGCCGCGAAATCTGGCGCTTAAGCGCCGGAACTTTGGCGCTTAGCCACCAATACCTTAATTTTTATAATTAAGGTATATGCACTAAATCACTTGGTTAATCACCCTTAATTACTCTAGAATAATTATTTCTCCCCACATAAATCTTCAAATATTCCAAATCAAAATTTAATATCCATTGACTCCACACAAATTTCACAAAAACACAAACTTATATTAAAACAAACATAACACTTAATACAATTCTAGAATTTCTATCCACACATAAAGGATGAAATTCTCTAAATACAAGAGACTTTAATCTCAAACTGATAAGTATACATCTCTAGGATGTAACTATCACACCATCTGGCTTAGTTAATACTTAAATATAAACACTAATCACATCAAACATAACACACATGAACACTAAACATAACACATAAGAACACTAAACAAATAAGAAAAAAACACTCTTAATTCCATTCTCCATTAGGCGGATTATATCCAGGATAACTATTATTCTCATTTGACCCTTCTGGAATATAAATTTGATAGAATGGGCGATAATTGTTCATTCTTACATCTTCTTCTTCTTCAATCCATTTGTTCTTTACAAACATCGCCTTATCCGCTTCTTCCACATACCTTGAATGACTGAATTGCATCTTGAGTTGCCATCCCATGTGCTCCAACTATAAGTTAGTTTCATTGATCTTTGCTTCCATTGAAGTCACTCGGGCTTCAATATTTGCAATCATTTATGAAATACCTTGAATACTAATAGCGATATATCCATTGAATAATGCTTTAGCACTATCACTAATGAACTTACTTTTGTCAAAATCTTGCTTCTTCTCCATCTCAGTCTCCCAGGAAGACATGATGCACTCAAAACTCTCTTCTTAAGACTCAGGAATGAAAAGAGGACTTGGGGCAAGTTTTTCTCTTAAATCAGGTCCTTTTTATAGACTTGGGAAGTGCTAAATCTACCCCAAGACGTTTTAAAACTCCAAAATAACTTCCAAAACTTCTCCCCCACGATCTAGGCTTCTAGAATCTCATTTTTCACGTTTTTTATAACTGCGACGCCTAAGCGCCAACTAGGCGGAGCTTAGCCCCCAATGCTCAATTTAGCACAGGTCTGCTAAGTGTCCAAATTTTCATTCTGACTTCTCTAAGTCATCAATTAAGGTCAAATAAACTCTACTATAGTTTAAAAACTCCAAATTAGTACCACTTAAAACATAAAAACAAACCAAACAAAGAAAACTAAGCACACAAAATAAACATAAAGCAAATACACCAATAATTATGGGTTGCCTCCCACAAAGAGCTTGTTTTAACGTCTTCAGCCTGACACACCCAGAACTCATTCTGAGTGACCCAACATCAAATTGTTATCAGATTTAGATTTATTGACTGAAAAATATGGTTTATGTCTATGTCCATTAACTTTAATTATTTTTCTAGTCTTAGGATCTTGAATATCTACAGCTCCATAAGAATAAACTTTTATCACAATAAATAGACCCATCCACCTGGACTTAAGTTTTCCAGAAAATATTCTCATTCTAGCATTATACAGTAAAACTTTTTGTCCTGGTACAAGATTTTTAGTAAGAATCTTCGGATCATGCCATATCTTCATCTTTTCCTTATAAATCTTACATTTTCATAAGATTCATTCCTTATTTCTTCAAGCTCATTCAATTGCAATAATCTCTTTTCAGCAGCATCTTTCAAATTATAATTGAACTCTTTAATAGCCCAATATGCTTTATGCTCGAGTTCAAAATGTAAATGACAAGCTTTTCCAAAAATCAGCCAATTTGGGGACATTCCTATAGGTGTTCTGTAAGCAGTCCTATAGACACAAATCATAATCCACCAAAGAATGCACCCCTTCATTCAAACTTGCCGCCCAAAGGAATTTATGGAAGTTACCACCAAGATTTGCATCCCATCCCCTTTGAAATTGGCGCCAAATTCATTTAAATTTCGATTTTTAGCTGTGGCGGCTAAGCGCAGCCACGGCGGCGCTTAGCGCCAGGTGCGAAATTTTCATTTTTCATCATTTTTTGCTCCAATTTGATCCAATTCTGCTACTTTCATCATGTCCATCCATTTTCATCACACCTGCAAGAATAACACAAAATACCTTCCATTAAAGTGCAATATCATTAAAGATAGGTATAAAAATGTGCATAAAAATACTATATATTTTAGGTGTATCAACGAGCAATCCTCATCGAAGGAATTACCACCCATTTGAGCCAAGAAAATTTTTGGATCAAGTAAAGCCTTGATCAGAGTTTCTCTCATCTCCTTTGACAGGATCAGATTGTCGTGGATGCTCAATTTGGCTGGTAGCTTCCTAAGATGGGCTAGCACATTATAATCCACCTTATTACCAGGCTCTTCAATTTCTTCCTGAATGGGCAATTCTTCTACTAGGGTTGGCTCTTCCTGAGCAACCACCTGCTTTCCCTTATCCTCTGGACCCATTCTCGGGTGTAGAACTTTCCCACTCCTTAGATTGACTTTTGTTATTTCTTCTAAATTTGGTGTCTAGTTTGTTGGTGTCTCCTCTCAAATCGGAACGACTGGCTCTTCTTGAGTTGCTTCGGAATCTGACAATTCTAATTCTATCGTGATCGGAGCTCCTCAAAATTCACAAACAGACTCGTCACTTCTTGAGCTTTCGTAGCCATTCTTGTGAATATCTCCTCCTTCATCGTGGTCATCGAGGTTTTGTATGATTTGAGAATCGTTATTCGAATCGAAATCAAGATCCGGATTTGGTTGGTTGTCGTTAGTTACATAATGGTTAGAGACAGACAGAACGTAGCAAACACCATAACTCTTATCATTATAAGATCTCGCCGGGGGCGAGCAAATAACCATACAGAGTCAGAGGTTTGAGGAATTTCACCCCCGAATTAGAAACAACCATCCTAGGAAAAGCAGCCCCCACTCTACCCTTCGGAGCCTCAGTCTTCTCTTCTTCCACGATCTCCTCCTCCTTCTGGGGTGGTTCTTCAATCACAAGTGATAGTACCGACTTAACAGGGTTCAAATTATAAGTTGAAGCGGTCTGGATGTGATCCAAAATTTTCTTTGAAGACTTCGTCCAGACAGTACTCCATCCATCATCGGTCGTGCACGGGTCTATCGGAACAATAGGATCCATTGAAATAACATGGATGGAACCTCCTTTTGGGGCTCCTTCATGTATTCGTTCGATATCGTTATGCTCCCTTTCTGAAGATTATCACCTAACTAATTCTTGAAGGTAAAATAGTCTTCTATCTTATGCCCGAGCATCTTATGGTAAGAACAGTAATTTGGATGGTCCTTCATGTCGACTTCTTCTGGCCTCTTAGGCTCTGGTAGCTGAAAGTTAGGTGTCTTAATCAAACTATGAAACATCTTGGCCTCTGCTTCAGTCTTGAAGGGGTATTCCTTATTCAAAAGTTCCTTCATGCTGTATAATGGACGAAGCGGCGGTTGATCATGCTGCCGTGACTGATAACTCACTCAAGGCTGTTGATAGCCCTGCTGAGGTTGCTGATAGCTCTGATGAGGTTTTTGGTAAGTCCGTTGCGGTTGTTGATAACTTGGTTGTGGCCGCTCTGGCTGTATCTGTACCGGCTATTTACCATTTTCTACTGTCGCGATGATTCCTGATTTCTTCTCGAAAGCTTTCACGGGCTTCTTCTTATCAGTCTTATCAATGAAACTTAGTTGTTTCACTTCCTCCTAAAAGCTCTCGGCCTTGCTAAGCAACTTCTCAAAAGTCTTAATTGTGAATCCTTTAAGGAGAAGTGCTACGGGCCATGAATGCTCTTCAGTAGGATACTGACTACATGTTGTTCCGGAAGTTGTGGTTCATACTTCATACTTAAGTTCCTCCACCGAAGTATGTAATCCACCAATGTTTCATTCGGTTTCTATTGCTCCACCACTAGATCACCGATAGTGATGTGATGCCGGGCCCAGCAAACCGCTTAACAAAAAGGTTCTCCAATTCTCAAAAGGTCTTAACTGAACCGTTCGACAATTCTGCGTACCAATCGAAGGTAATCCCTGATAAACTACTGATGAACTGACGAAAGAGCAAAGCGTCTCTCCCACCAGCATTGCAGCAACTAGCACCCAAAATGTGTGATATGCTTCTGGGGGTTTCCCGTACCATCAAAAGTCTTAAACAGAGGTGGTATGAAGCCTTTCGGGTATTGGACTGCATCAAATTCTTCGGGGTAAGATTTACTCGTCTGAATAGATGCTCCACTCTTAGAATGGGCTAAGGCTTCTTGCAACTACTGTTCTACCATGTTCTTAATATCTTTTTTTGGAATCATACTTTGCACAGAGCTTTCTTTGGCTGTTCATCTCCGTTGACGGATGTAACTTCTTTTCCTCCATCTTCAATGTGAATGATCTCTAGGGGTATTTCCATCTGAGGTTGAAGCTGACTCTGAAGAGTGGCTAAGGCGGCCACCATCTCCTCCATCTTCTTTGTCATATGAGAGATCATGTCATCCTTTTCATGAAGACGTGCTCTCATTTCTTCTGGTTCGTTTCTTTATGAAGTTGACAGAGCTCCCTGCAGAGCTGACGATGCTCGGGTTTCGACCATGTTGATCTCATCATATTCCTCATCCATAAACTCTGATGAATCCACTTCATTTCCCAATCCTTTTCTTGTTTCCCTTGCCAACCGTCGGATGTCAGTTCTTAGCTTTCCTATAGCATCTTCAAGTGGTCATTTCCAAACGGTCTCATGGTTGTCCGGCGACGATTGTTGAACTTTATTTTCAGGAGTTTCGTTTAAAGCTGCAGCACTTTCCTCAAATTCAGGCTCTCTGGAGAGACTTTTCTTTCCAAAGCATTCTGTCAGTATCGGTTCAGCAATAATAGGTTGCCACACCATCCTCCTTGTAGTAGGTGACCTAGGACCAGATGGTCTATCGGCTGTACGTTGGTAGGTGGTGTGTTCCCTAATATGGTGACCTGATACGACAACAGGCGAACTTTTCTTACTAGCTCGCACTTTCTTCCTTGGCCATCCTGTGGCAGTGATAGGGTCTACTCGTAGTCCGAGGCAGGATCTAAATGGTGTTCGTCCCATTCTTTTTCAGAATCTCTGACATGGGGCATCCCTCTTTTCTGGCTAACTTCTACACTATGGCTCGCAATCGGGTAAGTGGCGTAGCCTTGATATCCTTCTTCTTACTATCACTGTAGTATGCAGGTAAAGGCAACGTAACGACAATCTTTCGAGTATCTTCATCATCAGATGCAGCGAAGAGAGGGTGGAACCTACTCCCTTCCAACAACGGTGAAATCACAGGCAGCTCTTCTTCTCTCTTAGGAATCTCTTTAAGAAAGGTAGCTTCTGCAACCTTGGCCTTTCTGATCTTAGCAATCTTTCTGTTCGTATTCCTTCTTTGTGTCCGGGTTAAGGGTGTAAATTTTGAACTGGACCCTATCTCGAACACAGACGGTATTGCAGTAAAGTCTGAACCCTTCATGGTAACAGGCTCATAATTGACTTTAATTTCTTTCCCTTTTAGTTTGGCGGGAGCCGCGGTAGGTTCAGAGATGACCAGACCGGTGGGGTTAGAGATGGCAGTCCTAGGGGTAGCAGCCAACCTCCTATGAACATCGGTATTTCTCTCAACTTAGACCTTCGCAGGGGAGGGAACTCTTGAGCTGACTTCAGATTGAACTCAATTATGGGCTCCTCAGTTTCTGGTACTCTAGCCATTGTCAAATCCCTGCCCAAAGTGAATGATTCCATTGTCAAGTAGCTCATCCTTGAAGACAGCTAAGTATATACCGTTGGTGAAGGAAAAATTCAGCTTCGGTGTAGCCATCTTCTGCAGGGTAGATTCTGAACGTCAGTCCCGAATTATGCTTCCTTCCATCTCAAAACACTTTAGGATGAAAAAGAATTTCTTTGAAAAGAGTCCGAACACATTTCCATTTAATTTTTTTCATTTTCTTAGTTTTATTTACAAGGTATTTTCAGATCCTATTTTATTTGTGTATTTGTGATTTTAAAAGAGTTTGTTTATTAAGGGGTTGTTTATTAGAAGGTTTACCCGTTAAGAACAAAACAATAGAGGAAGGTTATAGAGAAGGTAAGGGACCCAATCCAGAATTGGAAAGGAAGAGAAAGTCTCGTAAGACTTCTCAACTCGAGGGACCGCTCCTAATCTAACACCTATTGGGGGTCTACCGTTCCTGTTTGGTGAGGTAACAAAAGGAGGATTTCGGAACCTCTCTGTTTAGGGATGTCTAAATAGTGGCTCCAAGATCAAAGAAGGGTTTATATTACCTGGGTTCTTAAAGTTCCCTATAAGGGCAAGCTCCTATAGTTAATTACATCTTAAATGACGAGAATCATTTAAGAAAACTCTCGATAATGATCAGTGGTTTTGCTCTCAAGAATTTCAAAGCTTAAGGTTTCAAACAAATTGGATTTTGGAAATTTCAATAGGGAATAGCTCAAATTTGGAACAGTTTATTTTAAGAATCCAAAGGAAGAGAAGTTAAGGATGTCACGGACCCGAAGTGAACTTCTGTGATTTCCCGACTATTCTATTGTTCGGCTTTAATTTGAGAGAATTATTTAGTGTTTCAATCCTGCCAATTTTAATTAATTAGGACTTATACTTGTATGACATAATCACACAAATAGCCTCGAAGATGTGAGGGTTTATGTCGTACCAAACTACTACCTCAGAGTCCTAAGACCGGTTAGGGTTTAATTTGCATAACACAATTATGCAAATGCCTAACAGAAAGTTGAGGATTTATGTTGCACTAGGCAGACTACCTCGAAATCCTATGGCTTGGTTATTTAATTCTAGGAAAGGTTTAGCTGATGTAGATCCAAGTTTTGCTGATGAAGATGATCGTGCTGCCCACTATGCTCCAAGCTCCTTGTTGTTGCAGAGGTTTAGTTTTAGAAGGTGAAAATTAGGATATGAGAGAAGTGTTTTGGTTTAAAAGAGTCTTAAGGTTCAAATGTCTTAATTTTTTGATTAAAACAAATCTTAAAGTTGATTAAGCAGAACCGATTAAGATCACACGATTCTGTCATTCCAGCACCACTATTTTCATCAGATTCACTTAGTCCAAATGAATTTGCTAAACTCAACTGAATGAGTTCCACACTTTAATTTAGACCGTAGGAAATCTCGTTAGAAACATGTGGATTACATCATCCGAAGGATTCCCGATCATCCAACGAGATGTTTTAATTTAATTGTAGTTGTAGTTTTGTTGTTCTGTTTGTGATTAAATTTTGAGTTGTTTAATATTTTGAATATTGTGGCGGTGAATTTTATCTTGTTATGACTTTTAATTTAGTTTTGGGTTTCAGTTTTGTGACTATCCTAAAGGTTTCAGTTTTCATGCAGGGTGACATTCTTATTTAACATGCAAATTTTATAAGAAAGAAAGTACAGCGCAGGTAAATAAATTGCAATAAAATAAAAGCGTACCTGGCGGGTATTCTTGTAATTCCAGACTGCACTTAAAACACACGTCAGGGCATTCAAATATTTGCAAGAAATACCTAGGTAGAGCTAAGGGAAGGTTCTGGTTGTCTACCAAGATCCTAGTCCTATTGCTAGTAAATTCCTATGACGTCTAGGTTCTTGTGTTTTGTTAAGGATGATTTTCTTCACCAATGAACAATTAAGTTCAATTTTTCTTCTATAACATCCCATCATATTGAGAAAGTGCTTAGGACGAGTCCTAAACATCTTTTCAATGCTTCTGAGATTATTTTGAGTCTAAATGAGTTTTATTGTACAGGTGAGTTAATCATCCAAGAATTTAGTTAAGTTTTGTTCCTTGCTCAGTGAACTAGGACATTTGATTATCCGATAAGTAAAGTGACATTTCACTTCATACTTTATTTAAAGGTTATAAATGTAGGAGCCTTCAGGGGCAAATTAGTTTATTAAGAAATTTAATCGTTAAAGTTGAGTTGATGATTTAAAATGATCCAATTTAATAGCATGATTTCAAGTTGATTTTTAAATGTTTTAAAATTACTTAGGTTGAAAGAGGTGTTTAAATCATTTAATTTCATTAAATTTTGATAATTTGATTTGAATTAATTATAGTACTTTAGCTTAGCTTTAATTGGTTTGGTTTGCATATTTTTAATTAAAAATTGTTTCAAAATTATTTAATGTTCAAATTTGTTTTAAGTTTGTTCTTAAGTGTTTTCAAATTAGTTTTAATGTTTTAAATTTATTTTAATTTGATTATTAAATCATTTAATGTTTTAAGCTTTAATTTAATTAGAGATTATTTCCTTTTTAATTATTAATTTCAATCATCATCATTTGAATTAATTAAGAATTAAATACCACTGAATTAATTCAATTAGGGACTTTAAATTAAAGAATTGGTATCTTCTTAGGTCATATCCCTAATCTTCATAATCCAAAATTTTAATTATTCTTCCAAATTTTAAATGATTTAATTAATTAAAGTTTCATTTTGATATTTTCAAAGTGATTAATGGGTTTCTACCCATTTATTCCTTAAGTTTCAATCATCCAAGAGAAAATTAAGATCAAATATTTTACCCTCCCTTTGTTTAGGCCAAAAATATTAATTAGGGTTAAAATCCCTTAATTACCTTTAAGCCTTCTTAAGCATATTTACTTCATAACTCACTAAGTTGAGCTTAAATGAACTTGAAATTTTTATGTCACCTTACTCACATGTCAATTAAAACATTAGAGGAGAAAATGTGATTTTTTCCATTTTTATTTTAATTTACATAATTATTTTAATAAAAATAAGGCTTTTCAATGAAAATTCAACAACAGACCAAGTCAAGGCTTTTATCCTTAGGAAAATTATGGAATATTCCTACTAACCAGAGGACCAATTGGACCAATTTTCATGATTTTTTGAATTTTAATTAATTTATTATAATTATTTTAAATGTTGATGTTTTAATTAATTATAAAATAAAATTAAAGTTGAAAATTGAGTTTTATATTTTTCTTAAATCTCTCAGACCTTAAGGAGTTTAGAAAAACAATTTTTTTAATTTTTTGATTTTTCTTTGATTTATCAGAATTATTTTAGTGGGGGGTTAAGGAAATTCATTTTAAAATATTAAAAAATTATCCTAGGCCTTTAAAAATTCATATTTTAACTTAGAGACTTTGGAAAAATATTTTGGTGGCTCCCAAATGATTAGGAGACCAAATGTGAAATTTTAATGATTTTTAATATTTTTGTGATTTTTATAATATTTATTTATTAAAGTACTCAAAAATGAGTTAAAAAAATGAAAAAATTTGAAAATTTTCAATTTTAATTTTCTTAGACTTCACTGATATCAAAGAGGCGTCAAAATTGATTTGGTGGATTTTTGAGATGTTTTTTGGATTTTATGAATTTTTTAATTTCAAAAATGTCCATGTAACTTGAATAATTCATTTAGTGGGTTAGATTGTTTCCAATTGACTTGAAATTTTTTATGTGGGGTTCCCCTGACCCTAAAAATCAGTGGAGAATTGCTTTCAAGTGATTTTAATGTGTGATTACCCTTAATTAATTAAAATTGAGTTCCAAGTGTTTAGGCTATTTAAGGCTATTTTTAAGGAATTAAATCAAACCATAATTTTCCTAGGGTCCTCTGGTCCTAAGATACCTCCCCTAATTTTTCTAGAATTTTCCAAGCAACATGCAAGTTATAAGAATTAAAATGGCAAAACAGATACATAAATTTGAAAAATAAATAACTTGCCATAGAGATGGCCTCTGGCCTTGAAAAATTAAGGGAATGTCCCCAAGAACAGAGGTTATAAAAGCCCTATGGTCTCATGCCATGTTGAATTATGTATGCAAATGAAGAATTAAAACATTACAGAGAGTATTTAAATCATTAAAAATCATAGACTCAACAAATTAATTTAATTCATTTTCCACATTATTCTCCTCTGTTCACTAAGCAAGAGGGTATTTTTTTATTTTTATGATTTTTCTATGCAAAGTTATAAATTTTTGAAGTTCTGGCTAATTATTAAATTCAGAAAATCCCTATTTTTCTACTTAAACACGTCAACGCCAACTCATCCTCGCCAACTCCGAAGTCCCACGCGGCGCGCTCCTATTTGACACCACCTTTCAACTCGGCAGCCACGAGTCTCGCGGTTCATGCTCTATCTCTTCGTTTGATGCCATCTGAGCCGACTGTTGAAAACACGCACAATCGAATGGTCCATGGTTATCGTCTTCGTCTGGTGTGTCCCGAGAGCCGTCCACCCTGAAACCTTAAGGTGATGTTCCAAGGAGAACATACTAGCATCAATAGGAGGTCTATCCACCTAGACAAGAGTAAGCATCTTCTTAAAGTACTCCACAGCACTTTTGGCAATCTCTTCACCATTATGAAGTGTCACCCTCATCTCATTCCTGATAGAGTGAATAGAGTTACATTTTCTTTTGTATTTAATGTATGCATGATAGAATTTTGTATTCCTATCCCCATCTTTAAATTTATAAATAGCAGCTTTTTGTCTAAGAAAATGGTCTTGAAGCTCCACAGCCAACAGCAGATTCTCCTAACTAGCAATCAGTTCCCTATATTTGTTCTGATTAGCAATAACAGCAGCTTCCAAATCATTAACCTCTTTCTCGGCCTTTTCTACATTCTTAGCAATATCCCCTATAGTATTCCAACTCCATTCTCTAAGGGCCTTTCCCACTTTGACCTGAAGCATCTGAAGTTGTCTGAACGGGTTGGGGTTATGGCACCCAGACCAGTTAGCAGCAACAATGTCCTGGAACTTGGGATGGCCGAGACCGGCGAGTTGAGATATGCGAAAGGAGGGGGTTATTAGAGTTTTCGGCAGTTGTAATGGTGATCAATAAGGGTCTATGGTCAGACCAAGCTAAGTTCAGGTGGGTGACAAAGGTGTGAAGAAAGTTTTGGCACCAAAGACTGTTAGCCAGAAACCTGTCCAATCTCTCCCAAGGCTTACCTCTTCTCCAAGTAAAAGGGTGGCCCTTAAACCCAAGGTCAAACAGACCAACAGTAGAAATGTTGTCATTAAATTCAGTCATCGTGGGGATGGCAGGAGGCCTACCTCCAGTCTCCTCAGCAGAAGAGCTCAAACAGTTGAAATCCCCACCAATAATCCAGTTGGAATTGATGGAAGAGCTAATGGATAAAAGCCCAGTCCAGAGCTCATTTCTAGCATTTCTAGTGCAACCAGCATAGACAAAAGTGGCAGCAAAGTCGTGGCCATTCAGATGACAAGCCAAGTGAACAAATTGGGGATGATCCACAGTTACAGTCCAAAGAATTTCCTTTCTGCAAATAATCCAAATCTTGTTATAAGTATTAGTGAAAAAGGAGCAGCCAGGGAATTTAGTAAGGTATTTGTGGGGGTTATGGTGAACTAACGGTTCAAAAATGGCAATGCACCAAAATGGTGTTTTTTAAATAGAAAAAGGAGTCTTTTGAGGGATGAGGGGTAAGCAACACCCCTGATATTCCAACATAGAAAGTTAAAGATCAGGGGGTCGGGGATGGGTGGGGGTTGGGATGTGAGAAAGTGATTTAGATCTGGTTTTGATCCGACTTGAACTAGGTGGAGAACCAGTATGAGTGGGGGGAATTACTGTTTCTATTAAACCAGTGGCCAACTTGTTTTTCTTTTTAGCTTTCTGCACTTTCCATTCTGACCCTAATTTATTTTGAAAAGCTTGGCATATATCTGGAGAGGGAGCCACAATCACCTGGAGCTCCTCAGTGGGGGATGCCAGGGAGTCAGCATCCCCAGCTAGAACGTTAAATGCAGAATTGGGTTTAGAAGGAGAAGGAGAAAGAGTGGGGGTTGAGCAAGCAATTGTGGCTGGTATGGAAGGTGTTCTAGTTGGGCTAACAGCATGACCAACCCCAATGGGATGGGAATTAGAAATGGGGATTGGAGGAGGGCTGATGATCAAGGTAGGGGGAGGGAGAATACCATCAGAAGATAGGACTAGATGATCTATCTTAGAGTGAACTTCATTAGTGCCATTAACAATAACGGTAGAAGGGGGAGCTTGACTGTTAACCACAGTTCCATCTCCAATTCTGGGAGTAGCCTTCCTTGGGGGGGTGAACTCTGTAACATTTATCTAAAGTATGGCCAAACATTTTACAGTGAGAGCAGTAGAAAGGTTCTTATTGCATGATGACTTCCTACCAGCAGCCATCAGAAACAGAACCCACCCAAATCTTTTTAATCTCTGGCAAAGAGATATCCCTCTCTATCTGCCGATCTAGCGGCCTCGGGTTCGGCTACGTGAAAGTAGCTGCATCCATCCTCAAAGGGGTGCCAATGGCTCTACAAATCTGGAAAAGAGTATTCTGGTTGAAGAATCTATAGGGAAGGTTGTGAAATTGAAACCAAATGGGTACAATTGGGGGTTCCTTGCTGGGATCAAAATCAGGTGTCCACTTATGGAGTTTCATATCCCTGCCTGCAATGGTGACAATTTGCTTGGCAAAAAGCTTGGCATAATCCTCCTCAGTGGAGAGATGAATGAGGAGGTGTCTTCCATCCAAAAATCCCATTTTCCAGTTGCCAATAAATGCCAAAGAATCAAAGTAAGCTCTCACCAACACCATTTTGGGATGGCCAAGAGCAAATTTCCCTATAAGAGTTAGTTTGACTTCATAGTTTAACACTTCCAGTTCACTGTCGGAGAAAAATACAGCTGGGCATCCATCCTTTACACCAATAGGGTTGATAAAAGGGCAGGAGATCTTTACATCTACGGCATCATGAAGTTTTTGAGGAAAAACTAGATGGGCACTATCTTTAAGAGGGGAGGGTCCTTTGCCAACCACTCCAGCATAGGTGGCCTTGGCCCACTCCAATCTTGTAGAGAGCTCCACAGGAGAAGCCATGAGGCAAAGAAGAATAATAGCTCCAGCAAAGACCAAAAATCCACCACAGTGGGGCAGAACCAGAGAAGCAGAAAAATCACAAACAATCAAAAACAACAGAACAAATTCTTAAACAGCCAGGAAGGGACACCCGCAGAGAACCCAGAAGCCAAACAGAACCAATGGAACTAATGCCAGTAGAGGGAACTCCACCACACCAACTCCGATGGAACGGTAAAATTCAAACCAAAGAGAGCCGAGAAATGAGAAAACGGCGACAAGCGGAAACCCGAGAGGCCCAAGCACACCCCTCCAATCAAAGCCGGCTGCCGACGGAAGAAGGAGAACTTACCGATCCAGGAGAGCGATGTGTATATATATATATATATATATATATATATATATATATATATATATATATATATATATATATATATAAAGAAAAAGGCTCGAAAGGCCCTTACATGTTAATAAAATGGAAAATTACAAAAGTTCCCCCAATGGGAGCAGCCCAAAAACCTCACGAGACAAGCAACAAAACATTAAGGTGTAAGCCAAAAATTCTCTCGGCCCAATACATAACAAAAGCGGGTCCCACTCCTGCGGAAAGTAAACCAAACGAGAAAATCGAAAGTGAAAAGGCGGTCGGATGTGGATTAGATTCCCTGCAAGGTTTGTGATTGGATTACGAGGTGGGGGGCCTCCGATGAGGTCCCCGAAGCGATAATCTAGGCTGGGGGAGGGGAGGTGGACAAGGACACATCAGTGGCATCAGCTCCTCTCTTAGCTAACCAATTAGCAGGTTTGTTTCCTTCCCTGTAAGTGAATTGTAAGCGGACTACAAGCTGGTTTTTAATTGTTTGAATCTTCCTCGGCCATTGAGAGTGGTGCCAATTGGTAGAACGAGTTTGATTGAATCAAGGCAATCACCTTCATAGAGTCACATTCAACAAGCGATGCATTCCGATGAAAGAAATGGCCAGGCTTAACAGCCCAATAGACGGCAATCAATTCAGATTCCAGGGGGTCAAAGGCAATTATAGGGGAGGAGAAATATAGTAAGCATTTTCCCTTAGAGTTTCTGAAAATGCCTCCCATGCCAGCAACATCATCTCTATAGTTCCCATCAGTGTTTACTTTAATAACATTCTGATTTGGGGGTGCCGAAAGCTGGAATAATTACGAGGGACTGCAGTGAGGGGAGGGGGATGTTGCAGATATTGGGGAGCTGTCTAGTTTGAATCAGTTTGTGAAGGTAAGATAGGCAATTCACAGTCACTTGCCTCGATCGTGGGAATTTGATTATAAAAAATTGCACTATTTCTTGCCATCCACGGGAACCGGGCGGTTAACGAAGGAATAGCACCGGCTCCCGAGTATACCAATCGATCCAGCATCTAGAAAGATCCAACCATTGAAGAAGCATGGTGTTTATATTCGACTTCTCAATAAGCCTATGCCGGACACTGTTGAGAGAAATGACAAGTAAAGAAGAGGTGGGGGATTGATTCTTCAGCCTGATGGCAAAGGCTGCAGCAAGAGGGGCCCCTCAGTCCTTTCATTTTCAATATATCATCTGTAGGTAGGAATTTCGTGAATAGCCTCCAGCTAAAAAAATTCATAGAAGGAGAAAAGCTATGCATGCCAAAGGATTTTTAGTCCAATCCACGGTCTCCCGATGGAAAATTTGGGAATAAATTGCCTTAGAAAGACTTTGAGTTGTATAAGCCTTCCAAGTAATAGAATCGGCGAAGTTCTATTAAATGTGATGGAAGCAACTTTTACGCGAGAAGGGGCTTGTAAAATGGTGTGGAGTAGAGGTAAAGACCATCGGTCTCCATCCCGAGCACTCGAAACCTGCGGATTAAGATTGAGTCGGGTAGTGCGAGGTTGGAGCCAATCGAAGGGCACCAATGATCAAGCCAAAAATTTATGGTACCCTTGCCAAGATTCCAGAGATAAATTATTTCAGCTTGCTGTCTATTTTTCAGCATGGCCTTCCACAGCTTGGAGTCCCCCACTTTACTGGTGACCAAGGCAGGATGTGAGTGTTTGCAGTATTTACCATTGAGGAATTGAGACCATAAGGAATTTTGAGATCTGAATCTTATCCATAGCTTACAGAAATTAAGCTGGAAGATCTGATTAAGACTTTTGAAACCTAACCCCCCAGCCCAGTCAGGTTTAGCCAGTTTAGCCCAAGAGGCCCAATGGATCTATTTCTTTTGACATAACCACAGAAATGTGTTAAAAAGCCTTTCAAATTGAGCTTGGGTACTTTTTTTCTTGGCAGTCATCTGCATCACATAGGAGGGGAGGGTAGTGAGGATGCTCTTGAGTAAAGTGAGTCTCCCTCCAGAAGAGAGGTACAAATGAGTCCAATTGGAAAGATAA